>OY743227.1:55843850-57043850 GCA_963555765.1 Orthonevra nobilis
AGGCCATATCTTCGACAAAAATCGATGGTTTTTAACAAAGTTTGCGATCTTGTGCTTAGAATTGCGTTATTATGAACATTCATAGCGTTTTTCACGTTTTCACAAATATCACAAAAAAAGTGGATTTTGAAATCATGGGCTTTAGTCCAGCAAAATTTCGCAAAAAACCCCTGATTTTCAAACTTCTATATCTGCTACAAAAATTGGTTGTTTTAATCAAATTTTGTAAACTTCTGCTAAGAATTGCATAATCATGAACATTTATAGCTTTTTTCACGTTTTCACGAATTTCACAAAAAAAGTGCATTTTGAAATCATGGGCTATAGTCCAGCAAAATTTCGCAAAAGCCCCTGATTTTCAAACTTCCATATCTTCGACAAAAATCGCTGGTTTTTAACAAATTTGCGATCTTGTGCTTAGAATTGCTTAGTCATGAACATCTTTAGCTCTTTTCATGTTTTCACAAATTTCACGAAAAAAGTACATTTTGAAATCATGGGCTATAATCCAGCAAAATTTCGAAAAAAGCCCCTGATTTTCAAACTTCCATATCTTCTACAAAAATCGGTTGTTTTAATCAAATTTTGCGATCTTATGCTTAGAATTGCATAAAAATGAACAATCATACATTTTTTTCACGTTTTCACAAATTTCACAAAAAAAGTGCATTTTGAAATCATGGGCTATAGTCCAGCAAAATTTCGCAAAAAACCCCTGATTTTCAAACTTCCACATCTTCGACAAAAATCGATGGTTTTTAACAAAGTTTGCGGTCTTGTGCTTAGAATTGCGTTATTATGAACATTCATAGCTTTTTTCACGTTTTCACGAATTTCACAAAAAAAGTGCATTTTGAAATCATGGGCTATAGTCCAGAAAAATTTCGCAAAAAGCCTCTGATTTTCAAACTTCCATATCTTCGACAACAATCGGTTGTTTTAATCAAATTTTGTGAACTTGTGCTTAGAATTGCGTTATTAACGACATTCATAGCTTTTTTCAGGTTTTTACAAATTTCACGAAAAAACTGCATTTTGAAATCATGGGCTATAGTCCAGCAAAATTTCGCAAAAAACCCCTGATTTTCAAACTTCCATATCTGCTACAAAAATTGGTTGTTTTAATCAAATTTTGTAAACTTCTGCTAAGAATTGCATAATCATGAACATTTACAGCTTTTTTCACGTTTTCACAAATTTCACGAAAAAACTGCATTTTGAAATCATAGGCCATATCTTCGACAAAAATCGATGGTTTTTAACAAAGTTTGCGATCTTGTGCTTAGAATTGCGTTATTATGAACATTCATAGCTTTTTTCACGTTTTCACGAATTGCACAAAAAAAGTGCATTTTGAAATCATGGGCTATAGTCCAGCAAAATTTCGCAAAAAGCCCCTGATTTTCAAACTTCCATATCTTCGACAAAAATCGCTGGTTTTTAACAAATTTGCGATCTTGTGCTTAGAATTGCTTAGTCATGAACATCTTTAGCTCTTTTCATGTTTTCACAAATTTCACGAAAAAAGTACATTTTGAAATCATGGGCTATAATCCAGCAAAATTTCGAAAAAAGCCCCTGATTTTCAAACTTCCATATCTTCTACAAAAATCGGTTGTTTTAATCAAATTTTGCGATTTTATGCTTAGAATTGCATAAAAATGAACAATCATACATTTTTTTCACGTTTTCACAAATTTCACAAAAAAAGTGCATTTTGAAATCATGGGCTATAGTCCAGCAAAATTTCGCAAAAAACCCCTGATTTTCAAACTTCCACATCTTCGACAAAAATCGATGGTTTTTAACAAAGTTTGCGGTCTTGTGCTTAGAATTGCGTTATTATGAACATTCATAGCTTTTTTCACGTTTTCACGAATTTCACAAAAAAAGTGCATTTTGAAATCATGGGCTATAGTCCAGCAAAATTTCGCAAAAAGCCCCTGATTTTCAAACTTCCATATCTTCGACAAAAATCGCTGGTTTTTAACAAATTTGCGATCTTGTGCTTAGAATTGCGTTATTATGAACATTCATAGCTTTTTTCACGTTTTCACGAATTTCACAAAAAAAGTGCATTTTGAAATCATGGGCTATAGTCCAGCAAAATTTCGAAAAAAGCCCCTGATGTTCAAACTTCCATATCTTCTACAAAAATCGGTTGTTTTAATCAAATTTTGCGATCTTATGTTTAGAATTGCATAAAAATGAACAATCATACATTTTTTTCACGTTTTCACAAATTTCACAAAAAAAGTGCATTTTGAAATCATGGGCTATAGTCCAGCAAAATTTCGCAAAAAACCCCTGATTTTCAAACTTCCATATCTTCGACAAAAATCGGTTGTTTTAATCAAATTTTGTAAACTTCTGCTAAGAATTGCATAATCATGAACATTTATTGCTTTTTTCACGTTTTCACGAATTTCACAAAAAAAGTGCATTTTGAAATCATGGGCTTTAGTCCAGCAAAATTTCGCAAAAAACCCCTGATTTTCAAACTTCCATATCTTCGACAAAAATCGGTTGTTTTAATCAAATTTTTTGAGCTTGTGCTTGGAATTGCGTTATTATGAACATTCATAGCTTTTTTAACGTTTTCACAAATTTCACAAAAAAAGTGCATTTTGAAATCATGGGCTATAGTCCAGCAAAATTTCGCAAAAAACCCCTGATTTTCAAACTTCCATATCTTCGACAAAAATCGGTTGTTTTAATCAAATTTTGTGAACTTGTGCTTAGAATTGCGTTATTATGAACATTCATAGCTTTTTTAACGTTTTCACGAATTTCACAAAAAAAGTGCATTTTGAAATCATGGGCTATAGTCCAGCAAAACTTCGCAAAAAGCCCCTGATTTTCAAACTTCCATATCTTCGACAAAAATCGCTGGTTTTTAACAAATTTGCGATCTTGTGCTTAGAATTGTTTAGTCATGAACATCTTTAGCTCTTTTCATGTTTTCACAAATTTCACGAAAAAAGTACATTTTGAAATCATGGGCTATAATCCAGCAAAATTTCGAAAAAAGCCCCTGATTTTCAAACTTCCATATCTTCTACAAAAATCGGTTGTTTTAATCAAATTTTGCGATTTTATGCTTAGAATTGCATAAAAATGAACAATCATACATTTTTTTCACGTTTTCACAAATTTCACAAAAAAAGTGCATTTTGAAATCATGGGCTATAGTCCAGCAAAATTTCGCAAAAAGCCCCTGAATTTCAAACTTCCATATCTTCGACAAAAATCGCTGGTTTTTAACAAATTTGCGATCTTGTGCTTAGAATTGCGTTATTATGAACATTCATAGCTTTTTTCACGTTTTCACGAATTTCACAAAAAAGTGCATTTTGAAATCATGGGCTATAGTCCAGCAAAATTTCGAAAAAAGCCCCTGATGTTCAAACTTCCATATCTTCTACAAAAATCGGTTGTTTTAATCAAATTTTGCGATCTTATGCTTAGAATTGCATAAAAATGAACAATCATACATTTTTTTCACGTTTTCACAAATTTCACAAAAAAAGTGCATTTTGAAATCATGGGCTATAGTCCAGCAAAATTTCGCAAAAAACCCCTGATTTTCAAACTTCCATATCTTCGACAAAAATCGGTTGTTTTAATCAAATTCTGTGAACTTGTGCTTAGAATTGCGTTATTATGAACATTCATAGCTTTTTTCACGTTTTTACAAATTTCACGAAAAAACAGCATTTTGAAATCATGGTCTATAGTCCAGAAAAATTTCGCAAAAAACCCCTGATTTTCAAACTTCCATATCTTCGACAAAAATCTGTTGTTTTAATCAAATTTTGTAAACTTCTGCTAAGAATTGCATAATCATGAACATTTATAGCTTTTTTCACGTTTTCACGAATTTCACAAAAAAAGTGCATTTTGAAATCATGGGCTTTAGTCCAGCAAAATTTCGCAAAAAACCCCTGATTTTCAAACTTCCATATCTTCGACAAAAATCGGTTGTTTTAATCAAATTTTGTGAGCTTGTGCTTAGAATTGCGTTATTATGAACATTCATAGCTTTTTTAACGTTTTCACAAATTTCACAAAAAAAGTGCATTTTGAAATCATGGGCTATAGTCCAGCAAAATTTCGCAAAAAACCCCTGATTTTCAAACTTCCATATCTTCGACAAAAATCGGTTGTTTTAATCAAATTTTGTGAACTTGTGCTTAGAATTGCGTTATTATGAACATTCATAGCTTTTTTAACGTTTTCACGAATTTCACAAAAAAAGTGCATTTTGAAATCATGGGCTATAGTCCAGAAAAATTTCGCAAAAAGCCCCTGATTTTCAAACTTCCATATCTTCGACAAAAATCGCTGGTTTTTAACAAATTTGCGATCTTGTGCTTAGAATTGTTTAGTCATCAACATCTTTAGCTCTTTTCATGTTTTCACAAATTTCACGAAAAAAGTACATTTTGAAATCATGGGCTATAATCCAGCAAAATTTCGAAAAAAGCCCCTGATTTTCAAACTTCCATATCTTCTACAAAAATCGGTTGTTTTAATCAAATTTTGCGATTTTATGCTTAGAATTGCATAAAAATTAACAATCATACATTTTTTTCACGTTTTCACAAATTTCACAAAAAAAGTGCATTTTGAAATCATGGGCTATAGTCCAGCAAAATTTCGCAAAAAACCCTTGATTTTCAAACTTCCATATCTGCTACAAAAATCGGTTGTTTTAATCAAATTTTGTGAACTTGTGCTTAGAATTGCGTTATTAACGACATTCATAGCTTTTTTCAGGTTTTTACAAATTTCACGAAAAAACTGCATTTTGAAATCATGGGCTATAGTCCAGCAAAATTTCGCAAAAAGCCCCTGATTTTCAAACTTCCATATCTGCTACAAAAATTGGTTGTTTTAATCAAAAAAAAGGCCCTGATTTTCAAACTTCCATATCTTCGACAAAAATCGGTTGTTTTAATCAAATTTTGTGAACTTGTGCTTAGAATTGCGTTATTATGAACATTCATAGCTTTTTTAACGTTTTCACAAATTTCATAAAATAAGTGCATTTTGAAATCATGGGCTTTAGTCCAGCAAAATTTCGCAAAAAACCCCTGATTTTCAAACTTCCATATCTTCGACAAAAATCGCTGGTTTTTAACAAAGTTTGCGATCTTGTGCTTAGAATTGCGCTATTATGAACATTCATAGCTTTTTTCACGTTTTCACAAACTTCACAAAATAAGTGCATTTTGAAATCATGAGGTATAGTCCAGCAAAATTTCGCAAAATGCCCCTGATTTTCAAACTTCCATATCTTCGACAAAAATCGGTTGTTTTAATCAAATTTTGTAAACTTCTGCTAAGAATTGCATAATCATGAACATTTATAGCTGTTTTCACGTTTTCACGAATTTCATAAAATAAGTGCATTTTGAAATCATGGGCTATAGTCCAGCAAAATTTCGCAAAAAGCCCCTGATTTTCAAACTTCCATATCTTCGACAAAAATCGCTGGTTTTTAACAAATTTGCGATCTTGTGCTTAGAATTGCTTAGTCATGAACATCTTTAGCTCTTTTCATGTTTTCACAAATTTCACGAAAAAAGTACATTTTGAAATCATGGGCTATACTCCAGCAAAATTTCGAAAAAAGCCCCTGATTTTCAAACTTCCATATCTTCAACAAAAATCGGTTGTTTTAATCAAATTTTGCGATTTTATGCTTAGAATTGCATAAAAATGAACAATCATACATTTTTTTCACGTTTTCACAAATTTCACAAAAAAAGTGCATTTTGAAATCATGGGCTATAGTCCAGCAAAATTTCGCAAAAAACCCCTGATTTTCAAACTTCCACATCTTCGACAAAAATCGATGGTTTTTAACAAAGTTTGCGGTCTTGTGCTTAGAATTGCGTTATTATGAACATTCATAGCTTTTTTCACGTTTTCACGAATTTCACAAAAAAAGTGCATTTTGAAATCATGGGCTATAGTCCAGCAAAATTTCGCAAAAAGCCCCTGATTTTCAAACTTCCATATCTTCGACAAAAATCGCTGGTTTTTAACAAATTTGCGATCTTGTGCTTAGAATTGCGTTATTATGAACATTCATAGCTTTTTTCACGTTTTCACGAATTTCACAAAAAAAGTGCATTTTGAAATCATGGGCTATAGTCCAGCAAAATTTCGAAAAAAGCCCCTGATGTTCAAACTTCCATATCTTCTACAAAAATCGGTTGTTTTAATCAAATTTTGCGATCTTATGTTTAGAATTGCATAAAAATGAACAATCATACATTTTTTTCACGTTTTCACAAATTTCACAAAAAAAGTGCATTTTGAAATCATGGGCTATAGTCCAGCAAAATTTCGCAAAAAACCCCTGATTTTCAAACTTCCATATCTTCGACAAAAATCGGTTGTTTTAATCAAATTTTGTAAACTTCTGCTAAGAATTGCATAATCATGAACATTTATAGCTTTTTTCACGTTTTCACGAATTTCACAAAAAAAGTGCATTTTGAAATCATGGGCTTTAGTCCAGCAAAATTTCGCAAAAAACCCCTGATTTTCAAACTTCCATATCTTCGACAAAAATCGGTTGTTTTAATCAAATTTTTTGAGCTTGTGCTTGGAATTGCGTTATTATGAACATTCATAGCTTTTTTAACGTTTTCACAAATTTCACAAAAAAAGTGCATTTTGAAATCATGGGCTATAGTCCAGCAAAATTTCGCAAAAAACCCCTGATTTTCAAACTTCCATATCTTCGACAAAAATCGCTGGTTTTTAACAAATTTGCGATCTTGTGCTTAGAATTGTTTAGTCATGAACATCTTTAGCTCTTTTCATGTTTTCACAAATTTCACGAAAAAAGTACATTTTGAAATCATGGGCTATAATCCAGCAAAATTTCGAAAAAAGCCCCTGATTTTCAAACTTCCATATCTTCGACAAAAATCGCTGGTTTTTAACAAATTTGCGATCTTGTGCTTAGAATTGCGTTATTATGAACATTCATAGCTTTTTTCACGTTTTCACGAATTTCACAAAAAAAGTGCATTTTGAAATCATGGGCTATAGTCCAGCAAAATTTCGAAAAAAGCCCCTGATGTTCAAACTTCCATATCTTCGACAAAAATCGCTGGTTTTTAACAAATTTGCGATCTTGTGCTTAGAATTGCGTTATTATGAACATTCATAGCTTTTTTCACGTTTTCACGAATTTCACAAAAAAAGTGCATTTTGAAATCATGGGCTATAGTCCAGCAAAATTTCGCAAAAAGCCCCTGATTTTCAAACTTCCATATCTTCTACAAAAATCGGTTGTTTTAATCAAATTTTGCGATTTTATGCTTAGAATTGCATAAAAATGAACAATCATACATTTTTTTCACGTTTTCACAAATTTCACAAAAAAAGTGCATTTTGAAATCATGGGCTATAGTCCAGCAAAATTTCGAAAAAAGCCCCTGATGTTCAAACTTCCATATCTTCGACAAAAATCGCTGGTTTTTAACAAATTTGCGATCTTGTGCTTAGAATTGCGTTATTATGAACATTCATAGCTTTTTTCACGTTTTCACGAATTTCACAAAAAAAGTGCATTTTGAAATCATGGGCTATAGTCCAGCAAAATTTCGAAAAAAGCCCCTGATGTTCAAACTTCCATATCTTCTACAAAAATCGGTTGTTTTAATCAAATTTTGCGATCTTATGCTTAGAATTGCATAAAAATGAACAATCATACATTTTTTTCACGTTTTCACAAATTTCACAAAAAAAGTGCATTATGAAATCATGGGCTATAGTCCAGCAAAATTTCGCAAAAAACCCCTGATTTTCAAACTTCCATATCTTCGACAAAAATCGGTTGTTTTAATCAAATTCTGTGAACTTGTGCTTAGAATTGCGTTATTATGAACATTCATAGCTTTTTTCACGTTTTTACAAATTTCACGAAAAAACTGCATTTTGAAATCATGGTCTATAGTCCAGAAAAATTTCGCAAAAAACCCCTGATTTTCAAACTTCCATATCTTCGACAAAAATCGGTTGTTTTAATCAAATTTTGTAAACTTCTGCTAAGAATTGCATAATCATGAACATTTATAGCTTTTTTCACGTTTTCACGAATTTCACAAAAAAAGTGCATTTTGAAATCATGGGCTTTAGTCCAGCAAAATTTCGCAAAAACCCCTGATTTTCAAACTTCCATATCTTCGACAAAAATCGGTTGTTTTAATCAAATTTTGTGAGCTTGTGCTTAGAATTGCGTTATTATGAACATTCATAGCTTTTTTAACGTTTTCACAAATTTCACAAAAAAAGTGCATTTTGAAATCATGGGCTATAGTCCAGCAAAATTTCGCAAAAAACCCCTGATTTTCAAACTTCCATATCTTCGACAAAAATCGGTTGTTTTAATCAAATTTTGTGAACTTGTGCTTAGAATTGCGTTATTATGAACATTCATAGCTTTTTTAACGTTTTCACGAATTTCACAAAAAAAGTGCATTTTGAAATCATGGGCTATAGTCCAGAAAAATTTCGCAAAAAGCCCCTGATTTTCAAACTTCCATATCTTCGACAAAAATCGCTGGTTTTTAACAAATTTGCGATCTTGTGCTTAGAATTGTTTAGTCATGAACATCTTTAGCTCTTTTCATGTTTTCACAAATTTCACGAAAAAAGTACATTTTGAAATCATGGGCTATAATCCAGCAAAATTTCGAAAAAAGCCCCTGATTTTCAAACTTCCATATCTGCTACAAAAATCGGTTGTTTTAATCAAATTTTGTAAACTTCTGCTAAGAATTGCATAATCATGAACATTTATAGCTTTTTTCACGTTTTCACGAATTTTACAAAAAAAGTGCATTTTGAAATCATGGGCTATAGTCCAGCAAAATTTCGCAAAAAACCCCTGATTTTCAAACTTCCATATCTTCGACAAAAATCGGTTGTTTTAATCAAATTCTGTGAACTTGTGCTTAGAATTGCGTTATTATGAACATTCATAGCTTTTTTCACGTTTTTACAAATTTCACGAAAAAACTGCATTTTGAAATCATGGGCTATAGTCCAGAAAAATTTCGCAAAAAACCCCTGATTTTCAAACTTCCATATCTTCGACAAAAATCGGTTGTTTTAATCAAATTTTGTGAACTTGTGCTTAGAATTGCGTTATTATGAACATTCATAGCTTTTTTAACGTTTTCACAAATTTCATAAAATAAGTGCATTTTGAAATCATGGGCTTTAGTCCAGCAAAATTTCGCAAAAAACCCCTGATTTTCAAACTTCCATATCTTCGACAAAAATCGCTGGTTTTTAACAAAGTTTGCGATCTTGTGCTTAGAATTGCGCTATTATGAACATTCATAGCTTTTTTCACGTTTTCACAAACTTCACAAAATAAGTGCATTTTGAAATCATGAGGTATAGTCCAGCAAAATTTCGCAAAATGCCCCTGATTTTCAAACTTCCATATCTTCGACAAAAATCGCTGGTTTTTAACAAAGTTTGCGATCTTGTGCTTAGAATTGCGTTATTAACGACATTCATAGCTTTTTTCACGTTTTCACAAATTTCACAAAATAAGTGCATTTTGAAATCATGAGGTATAGTCCAGCAAAATTTCGAAAAAAGGCCCTGATTTTCAAACTTCCATATCTTCGACAAAAATCGCTGGTTTTTAACAAAGTTTGCGATCTTGTGCTTAGAATTGCGTTATTATGAACATTCATAGCTTTTTTCACGTTTTCACAAACTTCACAAAATAAGTGCATTTTGAAATCATGGGCTATAGTCCAGCAAAATTTCGAAAAAAGGCCCTGATTTTCAAACTTCCATATCTTCGACAAAAATCGCTTGTTTTTAACAAAGTTTGCGATCTTGTGCTTAGAATTGCGTTATTATGAACATTCATAGCTTTTTTCACGTTTTCACAAACTTCACAAAATAAGTGCATTTTGAAATCATGGGCTATAGTCCAGCAAAATTTCGAAAAAAGGCCCTGATTTTCAAACTTCCATATCTTCGACAAAAATCGGTTATTTTAATCAAATTTTGTGAACTTCTGCTAAGAATTGCGTTATTATGAACATTCATAGCTTTTTCACGTTTTCACAAATTTCACAAAAAAAGTGCATTTTGAAATCATGGGCTATAGTCCAGCAAAATTTCGCAAAATGCCCCTGGTTTTCAAACTTCCATATCTTCGACAAAAATCGCTAGTTTTTAACAAAGTTTGCGATCTTGTGCTTAGAATTGCGTTATTATGAACATTCATAGCTTTTTTCACGTTTTCACAAACTTCACAAAATAAGTGCATTTTGAAATCATGGGCTATAGTCCAGCAAAATTTCGAAAAAAGGCCCTGATTTTCAAACTTCCATATCTTCGACAAAAATCGGTTATTTTAATCAAATTTTGTGAACTTCTGCTTAGAATTGCGTTATTATGAACATTCATAGCTTTTTTCACGTTTTCACAAACTTCACAAAATAAGTGCATTTTGAAATCATGAGGTATAGTCCAGCAAAATTTCGCAAAATGCCCCTGATTTTCAAACTTCCATATCTTCGACAAAAATCGCTGGTTTTTAACAAAGTTTGCGATCTTGTGCTTAGAATTGCGTTATTATGAACATTCATAGCTTTTTTCACGTTTTCACAAACTTCACGAAATAAGTGCATTTTGAAATCATGGGCTATAGTCCAGCAAAATTTCGAAAAAAGGCCCTGATTTTCAAACTTCCATATCTTCGACAAAAATCGCTGGTTTTTAACAAAGTTTGCGATCTTGTGCTTAGAATTGCGTTATTATGAACATTCATAGCTTTTTTCACGTTTTCACAAACTTCACAAAATAAGTGCATTTTGAAATCATGGGCTATAGTCCAGCAAAATTTCGAAAAAAGGCCCTGATTTTCAAACTTCCATATCTTCGACAGAAATCGGTTATTTTAATCAAATTTTGTGAACTTCTGCTTAGAATTGCGTTATTATGAACATTCATAGCTTTTTCACGTTTTCACAAATTTCACAAAAAAAGTGCATTTTGAAATCATGGGCTATAGTCCAGCAAAATTTCGCAAAATGCCCCTGATTTTCAAACTTCCATATCTTCGACAAAAATCGCTGGTTTTTAACAAAGTTTGCGATCTTGTGCTTAGAATTGCGTTATTATGAACATTCATAGCTTTTTCACGTTTTCACAAACTTCACAAAATAAGTGCATTTTGAAATCATGGGCTATAGTCCAGCAAAATTTCGAAAAAAGGCCCTGATTTTCAAACTTCCATATCTTCGACAAAAATCGGTTATTTTAATCAAATTTTGTGAACTTCTGCTTAGAATTGCGTTATTATGAACATTCATAGCTTTTTTCACGTTTTCACAAACTTCACAAAATAAGTGCATTTGAAATCATGAGGTATAGTCCAGCAAAATTTCGAAAAAAGGCCCTGATTTTCAAACTTCCATATCTTCGACAAAAATCGCTGGTTTTTAACAAAGTTTGCGATCTTGTGCTAAGAATTGCGTTATTATGAACATTTATAGCTTTTTTCACGTTTTCACAAACTTCACAAAATAAGTGCATTTTGAAATCATGGGCTAGAGTCCAGCAAAATTTCGAAAAAAGGCCCTGATTTTCAAACTTCCATATCTTCGACAAAAATCGGTTATTTTAATCAAATTTTGTGAACTTCTGCTTAGAATTGCGTTATTATGAACATTCATAGCTTTTTCACGTTTTCACAAATTTCACAAAAAAAGTGCATTTTGAAATCATGGGCTATAGTCCAGCAAAATTTCGCAAAATGCCCCTGATTTTCAAACTTCCATATCTTCGACAAAAATCGCTGGTTTTTAACAAAGTTTGCGATCTTGTGCTAAGAATTGCGTTATTATGAACATTCATAGCTTTTTTCACGTTTTCACAAACTTCACAAAATAAGTGCATTTTGAAATCATGGGCTAGAGTCCAGCAAAATTTCGAAAAAAGGCCCTGATTTTCAAACTTCCATATCTTCGACAAAAATCGGTTATTTTAATCAAATTTTGTGAACTTCTGCTTAGAATTGCGTTATTATGAACATTCATAGCTTTTTTCACGTTTTCACAAACTTCACAAAATAAGTGCATTTTGAAATCATGAGGTATAGTCCAGCAAAATTTCGCAAAATGCCCCTGATTTTCAAACTTCCATATCTTCGACAAAAATCGCTGGTTTTTAACAAAGATTGCGATCTTGTGCTTAGAATTGCGTTATTATGAACATTCATAGCTTTTTTCACGTTTTCACAAACTTCACAAAATAAGTGCATTTTGAAATCATGGGCTATAGTCCAGCAAAATTTCGAAAAAAGGCCCTGATTTTCAAACTTCCATATCTTCGACAAAAATCGGTTATTTTAATCAAATTTTGTGAACTTCTGCTTAGAATTGCGTTATTATGAACATTCATAGCTTTTTTCACGTTTTCACAAACTTCACAAAATAAGTGCATTTTGAAATCATGGACTATAGTCCAGCAAAATTTCGAAAAAAGGCCCTGATTTTCAAACTTCCATATCTTCGACAAAAATCGCTGGTTTTTAACAAAGTTTGCGATCTTGTGCTTAGAATTGCGTTATTATGAACATTCATAGCTTTTTTCACGTTTTCACAAACTTCACAAAATAAGTGCATTTTGAAATCATGGGCTATAGTCCAGCAAAATTTCGAAAAAAGGCCCTGATTTTCAAACTTCCATATCTTCGACAAAAATCGCTTATTTTAATCAAATTTTGTGAACTTCTGCTTAGAATTGCGTTATTATGAACATTCATAGCTTTTTCACGTTTTCACAAATTTCACAAAAAAAGTGCATTTTGAAATCATGGGCTATAGTCCAGCAAAATTTCGCAAAATGCCCCTGATTTTCAAACTTTCATATCTTCGACAAAAATCGCTGGTTTTTAACAAAGTTTGCGATCTTGTGCTTAGAATTGCGTTATTATGAACATTCATAGCTTTTTTCACGTTTTCACAAACTTCACAAAATAAGTGCATTTTGAAATCATGGGCTATAGTCCAGCAAAATTTCGAAAAAAGGCCCTGATTTTCAAACTTCCATATCTTCGACAAAAATCGGTTATTTTAATCAAATTTTGTGAACTTCTGCTTAGAATTGCGTTATTATGAACATTCATAGCTTTTTTCACGTTTTCACAAACTTCACAAAATAAGTGCATTTTGAAATCATGGGCTATAGTCCAGCAAAATTTCGAAAAAAGGCCCTGATTTTCAAACTTCCATATCTTCGACAAAAATCGGTTATTTTAATCAAATTTTGTGAACTTCTGCTTAGAATTGCGTTATTATGAACATTCATAGCTTTTTCACGTTTTCACAAATTTCACAGAACAAGTGCATTTTGAAACATGGGCTATAGTCCATCAAAATTTCGCAAAATGCCCCTGATTTTCAAACTTCCATATCTTCGACAAAAATCGCTGGTTTTTAACAAAGTTTGCGATCTTGTGCTTAGAATTGCGTTATTATGAACATTCATAGCTTTTTTCACGTTTTCACAAACTTCACAAAATAAGTGCATTTTGAAATCATGGGCTATAGTCCAGCAAAATTTCGAAAAAAGGCCCTGATTTTCAAACTTCCATATCTTCGACAAAAATCGCTGGTTTTGAACAAAGTTTGCGATCTTGTGCTTAGAATTGCGTTATTATGAACATTCATAGCTTTTTTCACGTTTTCACAAACTTCACAAAATAAGTGCATTTTGAAATCATGGGCTATAGTCCAGCAAAATTTCGAAAAAAGGCCGTGATTTTCAAACTTCCATATCTTCGACAAAAATCGGTTAGTTTAATCAAATTTTGTGAACTTCTGCTTAGAATTGCGTTATTATGAACATTCATAGCTTTTTTCACGTTTTCACAAACTTCACAAAATAAGTGCATTTTGAAATCATGAGGTATAGTCCAGCAAAATTTCGCAAAATGCCCCTGATTTTCAAACTTCCATATCTTCGACAAAAATCGCTGGTTTTTAACAAAGTTTGCGATCTTGTGCTTAGAATTGCGTTATTATGAACATTCATAGCTTTTTTCACGTTTTCTCAAACTTCACAAAATAAGTGCATTTTGAAATCATGGGCTATAGTCCAGCAAAATTTCGAAAAAAGGCCCTGATTTTCAAACTTCCATATCTTCGACAAAAATCGCTGGTTTTTAACAAAGTTTGCGATCTTGTGCTTACAATTGCGTTATTATGAACATTCATAGCTTTTTTCACGTTTTCACAAACTTCACAAAATAAGTGCATTTTGAAATCATGGGCTATAGTCCAGCAAAATTTCGAAAAAAGGCCCTGATTTTCAAACTTCCATATCTTCGACAAAAATCGGTTATTTTAATCAAATTTTGTGAACTTCTGCTTAGAATTGCGTTATTATGAACATTCATAGCTTTTTCACGTTTTCACAAATTTCACAGAACAAGTGCATTTTGAAACATGGGCTATAGTCCAGCAAAATTTCGAAAAAAGGCCCTGATTTTCAAACTTCGGTATCTTCGACAAAAATCGGTTATTTTAATCAAATTTTGTGAACTTCTGCTTAGAATTGCGTTATTATGAACATTCATAGCTTTTTTCACGTTTTCACAAACTTCACAAAATAAGTGCATTTTGAAATCATGAGGTATAGTCCAGCAAAATTTCGCAAAATGCCCCTGATTTTCAAACTTCCATATCTTCGACAAAAATCGCTGGTTTTTAACAAAGTTTGCGATCTTGTGCTTAGAATTGCGTTATTATGAACATTCATAGCTTTTTTCACGTTTTCACAAACTTCACAAAATAAGTGCATTTTGAAATCATGGGCTATAGTCCAGCAAAATTTCGAAAAAAGGCCCTGATTTTCAAACTTCCATATCTTCGACAAAAATCGCTGGTTTTTAACAAAGTTTGCGATCTTGTGCTTAGAATTGCGTTATTATGAACATTCATAGCTTTTTTCACGTTTTCACAAACTTCACAAAATAAGTGCATTTTGAAATCATGGGCTATAGTCCAGCAAAATTTCGAAAAAAGGCCCTGATTTTCAAACTTCCATATCTTCGACAAAAATCGGTTATTTTAATCAAATTTTGTGAACTTGTGCTAAGAATTGCGTTATTATGAACATTCATAGCTTTTTCACGTTTTCACAAACTTCACAAAATAAGTGCATTTTGAAATCATGAGCTATAGTCCAGCAAAATATCGCAAAATGCCCCTGATTTTCAAACTTCCATATCTTCGACAAAAATCGCTGGTTTTTAACAAAGTTTGCGATCTTGTGCTTAGAATTGCGTTATTATGAACATTCATAGCTTTTTTCACGTTTTCACAAACTTCACAAAATAAGTGCATTTTGAAATCATGGGCTATAGTCCAGCAAAATTTCGAAAAAAGGCCCTGATTTTCAAACTTCCATATCTTCGACAAAAATCGCTGGTTTTTAACAAAGTTTGCGATCTTGTGCTTAGAATTGCGTTATTATGAACATTCATAGCTTTTTTCACGTTTTCACAAACTTCACAAAATAAGTGCATTTTGAAATCATGAGGTATAGTCCAGCAAAATTTCGCAAAATGCCCCTGATTTTCAAACTTCCATATCTTCGACAAAAATCGCTGGTTTTTAACAAAGTTTGCGATCTTGTGCTTAGAATTGCGTTATTATGAACATTCATAGCTTTTTTCACGTTTTCACAAACTTCACAAAATAAGTGCAGTTTGAAATCATGGGCTATAGTCCAGCAAAATTTCGAAAAAAGGCCCTGATTTTCAAACTTCCATATCTTCGACAAAAATCGCTGGTTTTTAACAAAGTTTGCGATCTTGTGCTTAGAATTGCGTTATTATGAACATTCATAGCTTTTTTCACGTTTTCACAAACTTCACAAAATAAGTGCATTTTGAAATCATGAGGTATAGTCCAGCAAAATTTCGCAAAATGCCCCTGATTTTCAAACTTCCATATCTTCGACAAAAATCGCTGGTTTTTAACAAAGTTTGCGATCTTGTGCTTAGAATTGCGTTATTATGAACATTCATAGCTTTTTTCACGTTTTCACAAACTTCACAAAATAAGTGCATTTTGAAATCATGGGCTATAGTCCAGCAAAATTTCGAAAAAAGGCCCTGATTTTCAAACTTCCATATCTTCGACAAAAATCGCTGGTTTTTAACAAAGTTTGCGATCTTGTGCTTAGAATTGCGTTATTATGAACATTCATAGCTTTTTTCACGTTTTCACAAACTTCACAAAATAAGTGCATTTTGAAATCATGGGCTATAGTCCAGCAAAATTTCGAAAAAAGGCCCTGATTTTCAAACTTCCATATCTTCGACAAAAATCGCTGGTTTTTAACAAAGTTTGCGATCTTGTGCTTAGAATTGCGTTATTATGAACATTCATAGCTTTTTCACGTTTTCACAAATTTCACAAAATAAGTGCATTTTGAAATCATGGGCTATAGTCCAGCAAAATTTCGAAAAAAGGCCCTGATTTTCAAACTTCCATATCTTCGACAAAAATCGCTGGTTTTTAACAAAGTTTGCGATCTTGTGCTTAGAATTGCGTTATTATGAACATTCATAGCTTTTTTCACGTTTTCACAAACTTCACAAAATAAGTGCATTTTGAAATCATGGGCTATAGTCCAGCAAAATTTCGAAAAAAGGCCCTGATTTTCAAACTTCCATATCTTCGACAAAAATCGGTTATTTTAATCAAATTTTGTGAACTTCTGCTTAGAATTGCGTTATTATGAACATTCATAGCTTTTTTCACGTTTTCACAAACTTCACAAAATAAGTGCATTTTGAAATCATGGGCTATAGTCCAGCAAAATTTCACAAAAAACCCCTGATTTTCAAACTTCCATATCTTCGACAAAAATCGGTTGTTTTAATCAAATTTTGTGAACTTGTGCTTAGAATTGCATAAAAATGAACAATCATAGATTTTTTTCACGGTTTCACAAATTTCACGAAAAAACTGCATTTTGAAATCATGGGCTATAGTCCAGCAAAATTTCGAAAAAAGCCCCTGATTTTCAAACTTCCATATCTTCGACAAAAATCGATGGTTTTTAACAAAGTTTGCGATCTTGTGCTTAGAATTGCGTTATTAACGACATTCATAGCTTTTCTCACGTTTTTACAAATTTCACGAAAAAACTGCATTTTGAAATCATGGGTTTTAGTCCAGCAAAATTTCGCAAAAAGCCCCTGATTTTCAGACTTCCATATCTTCGACAAAAATCGGTTGTTTTAATCAAATTTTGTGAACTTGTGCTTAGAAATGCATAATAATGAACATTTATAGCGTTTTTCACGTTTTCACGAATTTCACAAAAAAAGTGCATTTTGAAATCATGGGCTATAGTCCAGCAAAATTTCGAAAAAAGCCCCTGATTTTCAGACTTCCATATCTTCGACAAAAATCGGTTGTTTTAATCAAGTTTTGTGAACTTGTGCTTAGAATTGCATAATCATGAACATTCATAGCTTTTTCACGTTTTCACAAATTTCACGAAAAAACTGCATTTTGAAATCATGGGCTATAGTCCAGCAAAATTTCACAAAAAACCCCTGATTTTCAAACTTCCATATCTTCGACAAAAATCGGTTGTTTTAATCAAATTTTGTGAACTTGTGCTTAGAATTGCATAAAAATGAACAATCATAGATTTTTTTCACGGTTTCACAAATTTCACGAAAAAACTGCATTTTGAAATCATGGGTTTTAGTCCAGCAAAATTTCGCAAAAAGCCCCTGATTTTCAAACTTCCATATCTTCGACAAAAATCGCTGGTTTTTAACAAAGTTTGCGATCTTGTGCTTAGAATTGCGTTATTATGAACATTCATAGCTTTTTTCACGTTTTCACAAACTTCACAAAATAAGTGCATTTTGAAATCATGGGCTATAGTCCAGCAAAATTTCGAAAAAAGGCCCTGATTTTCAAACTTCCATATCTTCGACAAAAATCGCTGGTTTTTAACAAAGTTTGCGATCTTGTGCTTAGAATTGCGTTATTATGAACATTCATAGCTTTTTTCACGTTTTCACAAACTTCACAAAATAAGTGCATTTTGAAATCATGGGCTATAGTCCAGCAAAATTTCGAAAAAAGGCCCTGATTTTCAAACTTCCATATCTTCGACAAAAATCGGTTGTTTTAATCAAATTTTGTGAACTTGTGCTTAGAATTGCATAATCATGAACATTCATAGCTTTTTCACGTTTTCACAAATTTCACGAAAAAACTGCATTTTGAAATCATGGGCTATAGTCCAGCAAAATTTCACAAAAAACCCCTGATTTTCAAACTTCCATATCTTCGACAAAAATCGGTTGTTTTAATCAAATTTTGTGAAATTGTGCTTAGAATTGCATAAAAATGAACAATCATAGATTTTTTTCACGGTTTCACAAATTTCACGAAAAAACTGCATTTTGAAATCATGGGTTTTAGTCCAGCAAAATTTCGCAAAAAGCCCCTGATTTTCAAACTTCCATATCTTCGACAAAAATCGCTGGTTTTTAACAAAGTTTGCGATCTTGTGCTTAGAATTGTGTTATTATGAATATTCATAGCTTTTTCCACGTTTTCACAAATTTCACAAAAAAAGTGCATTTTGAAATCATGGGCTATAGTCCACCAAAATTTCGCAAAAAACCCCTGATTTTCAAACTTCCATATCTTCGACAAAAATCGGTTGTTTTAATCAAATTTTGTGAACTTTTGCTTAGAATTGCATAAAAATGAACAATCATAGATTTTTTTCACGGTTTCACAAATTTCACGAAAAAACTGCATTTTGAAATCATGGGCTATAGTCCAGCAAAATTTCGAAAAAAGCCCCTGATTTTCAAACTTCCATATCTTCGACAAAAATCGATGGTTTTTAACAAAGTTTGCGATCTTGTGCTTAGAATTGCGTTATTAACGACATTCATAGCTTTTCTCACGTTTTTACAAATTTCACGAAAAAACTGCATTTTGAAATCATGGGTTTTAGTCCAGCAAAATTTCGCAAAAAGCCCCTGATTTTCAGACTTCCATATCTTCGACAAAAATCGGTTGTTTTAATCAAATTTTGTGAACTTGTGCTTAGAAATGCATAATAATGAACATTTATAGCGTTTTTCACGTTTTCACGAATTTCACAAAAAAAGTGCATTTTGAAATCATGGGCTATAGTCCAGCAAAATTTCGAAAAAAGCCCCTGATTTTCAGACTTCCATATCTTCGACAAAAATCGGTTGTTTTAATCAAGTTTTGTGAACTTGTGCTTAGAAATGCATAATAATGAACATTTATAGTGTTTTTCACGTTTTCACAAATTTCACGAAAAACTGCATTTTGAAATCATGGGCTATAGTCCAGCAAAATTTCGCAAAAAACCCCTGATTTTCAAACTTCCATATCTTCGACAAAAATCGGTTGTTTTAATCAAATTTTGTGAACTTGTGCTTAGAAATGCATAATAATGAACATTTATAGGGTTCATTATTATGCATTATGTCTAGGATTATGTCTAGGATTGACAACGTTATCCTGGACCTTGTGAGGAATCATTTTGCGCGGTCGGCGAATGTTACTGAGAATGAGCTCATATCGCGTTTGTTTTATCCTAACCCGGGATATTTTAGAAATTCATTAGAAAACGGACATTTACCACCTTAAGCATTCATTGTATCTGGACGCACATGGCTACTTATCGGACTCGAACAATGTTCCTATTATATACCATGCTGCTAGAAGAGCAACAGACAAAAGGGTTCACGGTGTGCCAATGCACTCGGGGGATGGATCTGCTAACTGGAGGTACTGCATGAGCGTGCCTGAAAGAGATTTAAGTAACATAAACAGATTAAACAGAGCAAAATATTGGTGGCTTGACTGGGCTAAAGCTAACGCTTAGGTTTAGTTAGGTTAGTTTTTTTGTAAGGAAAATAACAATCGTGCCAATTCCGTGTGTCGTTTGTCGTTTTACACGACTGTCGTTTTTTTTGTTGTGTCGTTTTTTTTTTGTTATTCCGTAACCTTCACGACGCGACAAATTCGTAGTAGAATTGAACACGACTAAAATGTAATAACTTTTTTGAAAAAAATGGCAGCACCTATAACTATTATGTCAAAATGTGATTATTTTATTCCAAAGCATAGACAAACGAGTTATCAAAGCGGCAGAGAATAGTTTAAAAAAGGCTTAAAAATTACTCAGAAATGTTTTTTAGCACATCTTCTTCGTCTGAAGAACTCAGGATTCAAATTTGTCATGCGTCAGAAGCTTCGGGAATGGGCGTACCGTCAGCAGCTGAAGGCTATGAGTCGGCCTGCGAGTTTAGAAATAGATGAAATGATGATGCTAAAGCAGATGATGCAGACGTGACGGAAACACTGAATTTTGTGAAGATAACATCAAACGGCAAGGTGATTTGGCAATAGGAAATTGTGTTAAAGATTCCATTGGGACACCTAAAACAATGCCACTTGGATCTATCACATTTTTGTATGATAGCAAACCAGCTTCCTCTTCTAATGGAGTGAGAATCTTTTGTTAATATTAACCTCCTCCTGTAGATTGCTATTCTTTTTTGTTGTGAACCAGTTTTTTTTACTTTAAATTTTAAATTCATCCATACCTAAATCAAACGAATTGTATTTAAAATTTCAAATTCAATCTATTTATATTAACCTTTTGCCAGCCATCACCATCTCTTGTTGGTGGACCCAAACTATTCATCTTCAAGAGTATGCCATTCCTTCCTAATATTTATTTTATTAATACCCTTAGTGAAGCCTCGGGGTGTTGATGGTTTTCATATATGAAACCAAAAACCCAAACTAGCTTTGATTTGTGATTTTCATTAACTTCATTCATTAACTTTTTGTTTTAAATATGTTTTTGTAAATTTAATATCGGCTTTGAAAATTTTCCTATGAGTTCTGACCGTTGTCGCCTTACTGTCGTCCACTTTTATCTCAACGACAGAAATAGTCGTTTTTACGACAGTATGTCGTGTCGAATTTAATTAGGAAATTAGGATTTGACATCGTTTAACGACTGAAAAACGACAGTTGACATTTGAGCGCGACAAAAACGACATACAGAATACCGATTGTTTTCTGTCGTTTTTTTTTGTTGTCGTTTACGACTTAGGGAATTGCCCCGAATAAAAGAAGAAAGTTTTTTTTTTGACTCCACTTTTCTTTCAAGTGTTCAAGATTATTATAAATAAAAAAACCATATTATTAATTTAATACTGGTTACATATAAGTCTCAATTTATAAATTTTATGTGTTGCGAACCGATCATCGGTCTTACACGGTATTTTAATAGTTAGTGAATTAAGTATTTCTCATTTGTATTCAATATTGTATTCAACTCCATTAGAGTCAATTTTCAAAATTTTTTGGAAAATTTAAATTCAGTAACAGATTAAGTATGTCTGGTGGTGCCTTTTCTTGGTTGTGTGTTTAACTGGTGGAATGTGTGCAATGGGCTTTTCCTTTTCTTTGTTGCCTCCCGGAGTGACTATTCGGTAATAGCGCAATTAATTTGATCCCAACGGCAGCACTTGCCTGACTGGCACACATTTGCAAAAGAGGCAGTTGCTAAAAAGTTTTTTTTAACATACCCGCTTCCAGAAACCTGTCAATAAAGCCATGTTAAGAAAAACGTCCAATTAAGAGTTTGCAAATACTTTATTTTCACAAATACAAATCTGTGGTGTTACTTCGTTCCCGTTTAATTATTACAATCGACGAGAATATTGTGTGATGCAGATTATGGGGCTTAAAATTCCCATACAATGTACTATCTACTTTCAGTACTCAACGAAAAAAAAAAACATTAAAGCTTAAGCGTATAAATTAAATAAATAAATAAACTGAAATACTTTAAAAAAAAAAAAACTTAAAGCACATGCAAAAGCATAAAAACATAAAAAAAAATAGTAAAAATTATAAAAATATATTTATATATGTACGTCTAGGTTTTGAACCGCAAAAAAATATATAAAAAAATATAAAAAAATACAAAAACTATGTTTGAAACATAAACAAAGGAAATATGAATAGAAACAAACTTTGTGGATATTTAATACTCGATGTCTGTTTTGTTCTGGTTCTGGTGATCTTCGGCTTGTGAATTAAATAAATAATAAAATATCAAAGCGCATAAAGCACACTTAACTTAACTTATACTGTTTGTTTGTTTTTTTTTTGTTTGCTCGTTTGAAATATGTTTCTTGTTTCGAAATTAATAATAAATGCTTAACGGTGTTGTTCATTGTGTTTTGTGGCTTTATCGGTTTTATGCACCCATTTTTGTTTTTTAATACTGATTGCCACACTAGTGTTAAGTTTTCACTATCAAATGAGGCTCTGATCGCAGAGAGTCTGTTAGATATTGAGTTTTCATTGTCTTTTGAAAGTATCGTTTTTCGTTTGGCGAATTAACATTATAGACAATTGGACGAACACCAACGTTACGCCACAATTCAGCAATGTGCCTAAAATATAAACAATATATATATATAAAAAAATCAGTTCGTGTGGGATTAGATTGTACTTACAAATTGAATTCATCTTTGCTGATGAACACTAAACTAATTCCAATGACCGGTGAGATGATATTGCGGAATATGGCGCCATAGATCGATGTTATGAGTGTGGATGCTCTAAGTACAGTCAATGAAGGACTCTTTTCAGTCCAGAGGCCACAGATCAATTCCGGATGCAATTTGCGAAGCTGAAAATGGAAATTATAAAAGGTGATTTTTTGTTTTTTGTGAATGGAAATTGAATTTAAGGGGGATGGGGGTGTAAAAGTTTCATTCGTACGAAAAAAAGGAATGCTTTTGTGATTTTTTTTATAACGCCAACAGCCAGCAACATTTAGACGACAACAAACTCACAACAAAATTTGGTAGTGCTCAGCTTAGATGAAAAGTAATGACGTTTAGATGCACGAACCGTGAAGGTAGCGGCATTGCGTGCTACTTTATAAAAAGCCCAATTGGCCAGAGTGTGGTTCCGTTTCCATTTGCTTTAAAGCTGGTTCCTTTTTTTAAGTGCGGAAATGGCCTCTTCAGTATACCAGGGGCAGATATTATTTCGAATACGAACTGTTTTTGTTGGCACATATTCATTGTAAAGATATCTTATGATCATCTGGAAATGGTTAAGTTTTTCGTTGGGGTCCGCGTTAACCTACAGTTCTCCCAAGGAACCACATTTAATGCGGCTAGGAGGGCATTATGATCAATAGCAGAGAAATCCTTAAACTCAAAGGAATAAGAGACCGTATTATACGAAAATGAGATATCAAGAGTACAAAATAAAAGGTCATGCTCAGAAATACCTTCTAAAGAGAGCTGGTCGAAGAGTAAGACTGAAAGTGAATCAGATTCAATTATGAGGTCAAGAAGGCTAGGTGTTGAATTTGGTCGGAAACATGTCGGGTTGGATTGATTCATTATTGTGAGACCCCAAGATGATGAAAAATCATGAAGTTGACGAGCGCGCGAGTAATTTTTTAATAAATTGGTATTAAAATCCCCGCACATAATAATGTTGCAGTACAACGGTGAGATTTCAGCAAGACTAGAGAAAAAAGGTTTAGTTGTAAACTTACGATCAGGGTTATAGCAACACGCAACAAGACATTTCACACAACTATCAAATATTTCCACTATTATATACTCTACATCTGTATTACTCGATTTACCAATCACCTTGCAGTTCAACGTATCTTTGCAATATAAGTATAGCTAACCCACCACCAATTGTTCTCGTTATTCTATCATGACGAATCAATTTGTAGCCAACGATGCTATACAGATCGTCAGGAACTTCTGGTTTAAACCATGTCTCATCAATACATATAACGTCAATGCAAGAACCATGAAACAAATACCTTAGGTAATCACGTTTATATCGGTTGAGACTGCGTGCATTGATGAGACATACCTTAAATCCACTTTTGTGCTTCGACAAAATATCCAACATGGTGCGAGTTGAACTCCCATTCATGCTTCGGCTGGCATTCATTGTAGGAAAATTATCCACAATCAAAGGAAAAAATCTTACACCCAGTACCGTACACTTCCAACCCGATGTGTTTCACCGTCACCAAGAAGCCAACAAAAACATAGGTGGGAAAATGGGGGACAGTTCATTTCAGTATTAATTTAGAGGGGAAAGGAAATAGAAAGTAAAAAATAAGGAAGAAAATAAACAGAAGAGAAAATAAAATAGAAAAAAAAATAGAGAAAGCTTAAACTTATATTTATGCTCAATGTTTGAAACTTAATGAATATCCACGGTGAATTCATCCGTCACAGAGGCAGTATGTGCGGCGATGGTTCGAGCTTGGTCGAAGGTTCCAATTGTATGTCCAGTGGCAGCAAGTAAATCGTCATTGCTCTCGATTAAAAAGCTTTTTCCAGTTGCAGACTTTTTAACGTAAACCAAACCAAATTTCGAGTATACTGAGAAGAGCAGTTTTTTCCTCTTGATACTGATAGCGCTTAGAAGAGGAAGGCGTGATTGCTTGGTTAAGCTTTCGTTAATGTAACAGCTGCTATTGTCAGTCGATGCAATGCCAAGATCATCTAGGCTGAGCTCTCTGCGGTTTAGCTTGCGGTATGCAACAGCTGATTTGAGAACTTCATTCCTCTCATTGCAGCTGGAGAATTTAATGATTGAAGATATCGCTCGGTTGTTGGTGGTAGTACTGCACTTTTTCGGGCGAAAAATTTTCTTCAGGAGTGGAGGCTTTCTGTCGATGGAATGGCACAGGTAGCTGAAGATGGTTTTTAGATTTTCTCCAGGTTGTTCAGGTACTCCAAAGAGTATCAGCAGCGACCGCTTTCCTTTCAAGAACATTAAGCTGCCTTCGGATAACGTCCATGTCAGTATTTAGTGCAGTGGAAGCAGCAAAAGTATTGGTTTCAATTCTGTCAACACTCTCAGTAAAGTCAGATACTGTATTTCTTACCGCAACAAATCGTCGCTCCCAACCATCCTTGATCTCGTCCATCCTTTTAGTTTTGTTTAGAAGTTTTGTTATTTCCTCCACCAGGCGAAGTTGGAGTTCCTCTGTTTGTGTAGCTAGACTTTTCTGTCATTTTTCTTTCTTTCTCTTGTTCCTCACATGTCGCATGGCGAGGAGTATAGGCGTCCCACTGACAACTTTCATTAGTGAATGGGCAACCCGGGAATTCAAAAATCACTGGGTCAACCTGACAACGTGCAGGACAGCAAAATTGCTAATAGACCATCCGACTTAAAACGTAGCGCGATCTCTAAACTGCAGCCAATGGAATCTAAGGCTATTGGTGAGACTGGTAACAGGACACATTAACCCAAATCTCCACAAACATAGTCTCGGACAGAGCAAAAACCTCAACACGCCGGAACTGTGAGGAAGTTGAGGGAAATCTGGAGCACATCCTCTTACCAGTAACAGCGAGATTGCGATATAAAATACTGGGGGCAGCACTGATACCGGATTTCGCGCACCTCAAAGAAATTGGGATCGATGAGATCACGCATCTGGCAAAACGAACAAAAAGATGTTCCGTAATCCCTCTGACATCACCCCCTTTTTCCACTAAATCCACCCCAATTTTACCAAAACCTTCTCTACACAGGAAATAGGGGAACACAATGGGCCCAACCAGAGGCCTTAGTGAAGATCTAACAAAGCTAACCCTAACCAATCAACGAACCAACTCTTGAGACACTCGTCCACATTTTAATATGCGGAAGAAGAGTTCTAATCTGAGTCTGTTTCTTTGGTTTTCAAGCTAGACAGTATAATTTTTGTTTAAGAGAAATTATTGGTTTAATAACAAGGAGAAGCAACCTACCTTATAGATGGCAATTGGTGAGCGGCAAATTAATATTGTGCGTCTTGTAAATTGTTTCTCGTTTATGATGAAGCTCTTCAATTTCTCCAGCATCTTTGCACTTGTGTCAGACACGAATAAAAATATGGCCAGGTTACTCTTGTCCAACATGCTCATTAAACCGGTCAGCGTCACAGCAGTTTCTGGCTCGAATTGGGGGCTGAAAAGATATTGATTTTTTTTTCCCCAGAACATTTTATCATGGCACTGCAATCATCACTCACCCCAAAGGGTGTAGCTCCGAGAAGTTGATTTCCTGCAACGCATCCAAGGTATGTTTTTGCACACTCCCACTCAGTCCTGCTTTTTCCAGTGTTGTCTTGTGCATTAGTACAATTTCACCACAAGACGTAAGTCCAGCGTCCAAAAGGACATTCCTAAATCCCCTCGACGAACACTGGAACAGAAAAAAATCAATAAATCACCCTTAAAGAGAAAAAAGTGACTCAACCTTCTTCAATGCTGCCATGGAGTTCTCGGGCGCATCGTAAGCACCCCCACGATTTGCTATCGGCCAATATGACAAGTCATCGGCAGAATCACCACCCAACAAAGCGATGAGCAGCTTCTCATTAGGAGTCTTGAGTTTGACAAACTTCGAGCCAACACAGACTGTGACTAGAATCAGGGTGCACCATGGTATCGCCGCCGAAGCCAGAGTGCATATGAACCAAAAAACATTGAAGAGAAAAGTGAGGAAGCTGGCGGAGTACCAAACGAGATTATAAAGCATCTTAACAAGTTCTACGATTGCTTTCAGCACGTTCATTCAGTGTTGTGGCGTATGGCACCACTCGCAAAAGTTCACAAAAATTTCAAATAGATACTTCTAGGGGGTGGCTGCGCTAGCAAATTGGTAACAAGGGCAGCATTGCACTTCACTTAGTTTCACTTTCGATCGGTAGATGAGAACTAAAACTCAATTCGGGGACGGAAGACTGCCTGCCGGTGTTGAATCGACAAAAAAAAAACTTGCAAAGGGGTGGGACAGTACCGAGTGGGTGTGTGTGCGACTTTTTGTCATAAAACCGAATTTAATGCAACAAAGGGCCAAGTGTTGTAAAAAGGACTGAAATTAAAGCACAACGTTAGGTCGGGGGATGAAAATTTATAGTATTTTTTTTTTTCGTTCTTTCGGGCTCTGACAGTCGACAGTCGATTTTGACGTTTTTCCTTGTGATGTTGTTTGTTATGTGGTATAAATAAGTGATTGGTATAAATAGTCGAGTGAACGGATACTGATGGCAATGCTGAAATAGTGACGTAATTGTGATAAAATTTTATTTTTAACTTTATCTAGAAGACAAATACGAGATTATAATTTTTAAAGTCTCAAAAATTGTTTTTTTAAGAAGCCGAAACAATAACAACAAAGATAAAATAAGTTCTCATGCGTCATTTAATTTTAAACCTTCTTTAAGCAGTGATGGATTTAGTCTGAGGCCCGAGCTTAGGGCGGCAAAATTTAAGGGGAGACAAAAGCTCAAGGACGACAGAATTTTGAAGGCGCAAAAATATAAGTAAAATTAAATTTTAATAATTGATTTGAATTCGTTTTGATATAAATGTATGATAACTTTTTAGTAAGCTATGTAAGATAATTTTTATTATTTTGCATTACGTTTAGTTTTTTATTAAAGTTATAATACTATTTACAATGTTGTTTACAATTTACATTGGTATTATTTATATATTTGTTGGCTCAACAATAGGGGCCCAACGTTTGGATTGAAATTCACAGAGATGGTTTTCATGAATTGGTGAAATAACAATTGTTTTTAATATTTGATTATACTTTAATTATTACCGCAGAGTGTTCAGGTTTAGGTTTTGATGTCGGTCCGTTAAGGTGGTTTGGTGTAAAAGGTCAACCTCGATGATATCTGAGTCTCGTTTCTTCGAAGAAAACTTCTTGCTCTTGCAGCAATACCATTGCGTTTGTTCGGTAATGTGTGCTTTGTTGGCCATGCTGCTGCCAAGTCTATTGGCGACAGTGGTTTGATATTTTTGAAAATAGCCAACCATGTATCGGGTTATGGGCGTGATTCCTGGTTCGCTGTAGAGGCTTCTGTTGCTGACATGTTTCATGGTGATCCTGTTGAGATCCGCAATATCTTCTTCTCGAACGTGGCGAGTTTCCTTATGTAGATCTTCGAAGCTGTGAACCATATCGGGAATCCATATGTTATCACCGGCCTGATGAGCTGTTTATTTAAGAGCAGCTTCGTCTTCTGGCTGAGGCCATTCTGCTTGCGCATCAAAGGGAAACCCGATGAAAGACGAAGCAAGCCTTTCGAAGAATGGCATCTACATGAGGGCTGACCTTCAGCTTCTTAGTGAACTTGTCTCCAGGGTACTTAACTTTAGTCGAGATCTTGACGACTGTTCCATCCTGTTAACATTGAGTGACGTCATGTGCCTTGATCACGCATTTGAAGCACAAAAAAGGATATTCAATTTTTAAATAAATTGTTTCTTTGTTTTAATATTTTTCAATCCCTTCTTTTGATCTTTTTCTTGAATGCGTTGACAAATACATAAAATTGAAACAACGCTCCAGAATCACATGATATACTTGCGTTCCATTATTTATTTCCAAGTAAAAAACATTGGCGACATTCTAGGGACTAAAATTTCAGTCAAATGCAGTTGACATTTCCATTTGGCATTAGTTCAATTTTACTTTCAATTTTTACTTTCAATTTGTTCGTTCGTAAAATTGGCGGGAGAAAATATTTTCACAAACGAATTGATTGTTTATAACATTCGATTCTAAAAGATAAAACAACTTAAATGGTCGACACAGAAGACGAAATTTTATGTGAGTTTAATTTTGTGTATATGTGCTAAGAAAGTGAACTCTTAGTTCACATGTGTAGGTCAGCTTTTATTTTGTTTTTAAACTATTTACAAACTGAATTATGAATTTAACCAAATTCAGCCATTTAGAAATCGTAATACACTTAAAATTTAATTTTCTTCTTCGTTGTCAATAATCGCAGTTGACCAAGAAATCGTGAAGTCCAGCCGTTTCTTAAGTAATTTTACGGCAAACCAGCTGACTTTTGATGTTTTGTCAGTCAACTGCAAAAGCATTCAAATATTTTTAACTGCAAATCCAGTCCACTGCCTCACCAAATGTCAACTAGTTTTGCAGTCAAATTCACGGGCTTTCGACCAATCAGAGCCGGTTGACTAGCTAGTTTCTAGAATTCTGAACGGGGCCATTATAATCAATGTCATAAGTTGCGAAAGCAAAACACGTACAGACGTTAGGTGAGAAATTGAGGTTCGCACACCACTAAATTTTGACGTTCATAAACGAATTCCGAACAAATTTTCACTCCATTTGAGATGAACTCCTCGCATGAATTTAACAAAAAAAAGAAATCACAATCATAGATTTACTTATATCTTCAGTTCGTCTGTATCAAATAATCTTTTAATCTTGTATTCGTATTAAAAATTTACTTGTTTCAACTATTGAATTTCCCATCTAGAAGTTCTTGTTCTTGTCTGAATTAAAAAACATAGGGTTGCACAGGCGCGGAACCCTTCGTGTGAGAATCAACTCACAATTGGCTACTTATTTTAGTTATTGTTTCTAATGTTTAACTTGATAGTGTTTTAATTAAACATTGAAGAGTAGTATTTGACTGAATATTTTTCCAACGGTATTATATTGCCGTCCATTAACATTGATATAACAAATGAGATAATGCTCCACAAATTCTCGATCGGATTGAGGTCAGAACTTCATGCTGGCCAGTCCAAAGCATAAATATTTTTAATGACAGCATTATCTTGTAAAAATAATGTACAAATAATGTTTTCTGCTAACCAGTTGCAGACAAACTCAAATCAAAACACTACTATCTCCAAAATTACGGCGGAATTTTACTATACAACGTCCTTCATTCTTCAATCGTGCTAATGTTATATATTAATTATTCAATATTAAATATTATATTTAAACTCACATTTGATATATTTATTGAAAATCTTTACAAACTTGGGCGGTATCGAACCTTAATCCGCCACTTATAAGATGCATGACTGATGTCATGGAATAGGACAGCTAGGCGTCCTATTTCCAATGTGATCATAGTTTTCTTTATATGAGCGGAACTTTGCTTTGTCTCGATGCTAAGTTTTCGTAATCAAACTTCACAAAAGTTGACGTATAATTTTTACCCTTGAACTCATTGAAAATGGTCTGGGGCACAAGTAAATTCCGGTTCTAAAGGCACTCACCTGACCAGACAAATAAGAGTCTGCCCTTCTTTTTATATAAGAAAAGAAATACATTATTTACAATTATTATTATAATATATTATTTATAGATATTAATAGGAATACCAGTTGAAAATGTCGTTATTGCAGACAACTTCATATCTATTACTCTGAGGTGAATGACAGCTGTCACATCAGAAACTTCATGACATTGTCTAATTATTTCAATCTAGGTTATTGGTCATTAGTGAAAACACACAAGTTTTTGTAAAGCCGTAAAATGTCTACATTCGTGCCATCAAAACAACATTTGCGGGAAGTTTTAATATGCTTCATTCAGTTAAAGAAAAAATCAACCGAAGCGCATCAATTGCTTACCGAAGCTTACCCGGGCTATACTATAGACGTAAGAATGTGTCAGCGGTGGTTTAAGCGGTTCAAAGATGGTGATTTCGACACCGAAGACAAAGAACGCCCCGGCCAGGTGAAAAAGTTTGAAGACCATGAACTGGGGGCATTGCTCGATTAAGATCGGTCACAATCGCAAGAAGAACTTGCAAAATCACTTGTCGTCGCTCAGCAAACCATTTTGGATCGTTTGAAAGCAATGGGAATGATCCGAAAGGTAGGACATTGGGTGCCGTATGAATTGAAGACACGAGACGTCGAACGCCGATTTTCATGAACGTGAACGCCACAAAAAGAAGTCTTTTTTGCATCGAATCGTCACTGGTGATGAAAAATGGGTACGTTACGATAATCCAAAACGTCGGGCAACGTAAGGGTTGCCCGGTTATGCCTCAACATCGACGGCCTGAAGGTTATGCTGTGCATTTGTTGGGACCAGAAGTGTGTTGGGTATTATGAGCTGCTGACTGAATGCAACAATCACAGGCGAGGTCTACCGACGACAATTGATGCGTTTGAGCCGAGAACTGAAGGAAAAACGGCCGGAAACAGTTGCAAGAAACTATAAAGTTATTTTGCAACATGGCAATACTCGGCCACATGTGGCAAATGTCGTCAAAACTTACCTTTAAACGCTCAAATGGGATGTCCTACCCCACCCGCCGTATAGTCCAGACCTTGCGTCATCCGATTACTATCACTTCCGATCGATGCAACATGGCCTGGCTTACCAGCACTTCCGTCATTTCGATGATGTCAAAAAATGGATCGATTCGTGGATTACGGCCAAACCGGTCGAATTTTTCAGAACGGGTATCCATGAATTGTCAGAAAAATGGCAAAAATGTGTGGCTAGCGATGAGCAATTTGATTTATATCGACATTTTCAACCGGTAGTCCTATTACCTTTTTTAAATTGATAAAATCAGCTTGTATTCGATGTCATTATTTGTTTTAAAGACAAAACATCATCAGTCGAGCCTGACTCAATGCACCTGAAAAAGCGCTGATATGTTTAAATATGGACTTCCAATGGGAAGTTTTTAATGGAATGCTTGCAAAGATATTGTTTTAAATTGATTGTCACATTATCATTTCGATATTATCAGATTGTGTTCTGCTAAAAAAGTTTTTTTCGAACTGCATCTTCTTTCCACGAAAGGAAAAAACCAACGAGCAGATAAGATAAAAAACGAAAATGAAAAGTAAAAAATATCTAAGCCTAGTCATTATTGTCTTGACAAAACAATGGTTCAAGTCGTTCTGGCGCTAACCTTTCTTTTTTTAGCTGTGGAGGATTCCCTAGGCAAGGCTGCTCCACTCAAAAGGATCGTCAATGGCAAGAGCGCCACCGAAGGAGAGTTTCCCTATCAGGTAAGAAACAAGGTCGAATACATTGTTTTTCGACAAAATGTTATCTATTTTAAGGTCAGCTTTCACTTCGTCGTAATGGAAAGCACATTTGTGGAGCCTCAGTTGTTAGCAGTCAATGGGCTATAACTGCAGCTCACTGCATTGAAAGCGATGCAAGGGCATATTCAATTCGTGCTGGAACACATAAGAGAACATCTGGTGGAATGGTGATGAGCGTTCAAGACATTTTGGTACATCCACTGTATAACCCGGTAACGATGAACTTTGATGTTGCGCTTCTGCGCACGCAGACAACTTTACGTGGCGATTTTATAACGCCAATCAAATTGCCAAAGCTACGCCAGCTAATGCCCATGAATGCAGCTGCTCTTGTGTCAGGTTGGGGGTATATGAGCGCAGTAAGTGACGAACTACCGGATGAGTTAAAATACGTACAAGTCTACACAATGAAGCAAGAGGAATGTGCTAAAATGTTGACCGGACATGGCGTTGTTACGGATGCGTAAGATTGTGTTTCAAAAATAAATATATTTTCGAACTGACAAAACTTTATTATTATCGACAGCATGTTTTGTGCTTACGAAAGCCGAGCAGACGCATGCCAGGGAGATAGTGGAGGACCAATCAATTTAAACGGTGTGCTGATCGGTGTGGTATCCTGGGGCATTGGTTGTGCCGATCCTGATTTTCCGGGTGTCTACACTCGGCTCTCGTATCCTGCTATTCGTAATTGGATAAAAGTCAATACTAAATTGTAAACGAACAAACAACAATGCACAGCAAATAAAGTCTGTATTCCTTGACAAAGATTGATATTATTTAACAGAATTAAAAGTACATTGGTAGAGTAATTAGATGAGCAGTCGGTAAGTATATGCTGTATAAATATGTTAAAAGAATCTGTGAACGTATAAAAATTAAGAGTAAATGGAAAAAATTTGAGAGTCAAGTCGTTCCCCCACATGCGTAAAAAAAAACATGCGAAAAGAACATGCCAAAGAAACATACGAAAAAAACATGCTAAAAAAACATAAACCGAAATGTAACGAAAATCGATATAAACTTAACTTCAAAAAACTTTCCCATGGATATTTTAAAGTGAATAAGCTGTGACCATGAGCCATGTCCTTCAAGTAGAGATGGTCATTCAGCACTGCAGTTAGTTTGTTGATGTAATCGCTACGAACACTTGTCAACAAGCCCTTACGAAAATAACAAATGTCGTGAAGCAATATGACGAAAGTCAAAGCGACCTTCGGATCACCACCTGGAATGTGGATACTCTTAACAGGCATCGGGAAATGCTATAACGCGCTGAGGCATAACACGATGCCTTGACTGCTACGCGGATCCCAAAGAACGCACATAAAATTCTGGATCGTGAAGAGAGGCAGACTAATATAGGTCAATATAGCCAATATAGATCTCGTCTCAAGAAATTGATGGTACCACCAAAGAAATCTTCTAAAAGCTTCTAAACAAGAACAGCAACTTTGAAAATGGACTATGGTTGACTTTAATAGGGTTTAACGTTATTGTGACGGCTGGAATTTGAAAATCAAATTCCACAAATCTCTAAACATCTTCGGCTTTAACCACGTTTCCGATGGATACGCAACATCGACCTTTCCTTCCTCAAAGAAGCGACGAAGACCATCAATTTTATTTTTTAAGCTTTGTACATTCAAATGACATATATTTAAGTCCCTGTTTTTCTGACATAGTATATTCAGCAACGTTTTTGGTTCAACAATGGAACTATCCCATGATCGTGAAATTGGACTCACTTATTTATTTTTCATTTCTTTATTTATTTATTATTTAATTATTTGACATAACATTGATATTTTAGGACAGCTACATGCGTCGGTACGCGTCTATATTTTTCTTACGATTCGGAAACGAAATATGTTTTCCGTTTGGAGCTTTTCTCCGATTGGAGGTTTCTGCGAACAGATACGATGATAAGGCAGATTGTTGAAAAGAGGCCGTTTTTACCTCGAGGAAACCCATATAACCCCTTAAACATTTTTATACGAAGCTAATAGGACTACCGGTTGAAAATGTCGTTTTTTTCAAAAATCAATGGTTTATTGAGGAAAAATAGATATAAATTCAATATTCAAAGTATTACCCATCGCTAGCCACAGATTTTTTCCATTTTTCTGGCAATTCATGGATACCCGTTCTGAAAAATTCGACCGATTTGGGCGCAATCCACGAATCGATCCATTTTTTGACATCATCGAAATGACGGAAGTGCTGGTCAGCCAGGCCATGTTGCATCGATCGGAAGAGATAGTAATCGGATGGCGCAAGGTCTCGACTATACGGCGGGTGGGGTAGGATATCCCATTTGAGCTTTTCAAGGTAAGTTTTGACGACATTTGCAACATGTGGCCGAGCATTGTCATGTTGCAAAATAACTTTATCGTGTCTTGCGAACGTTTCCGGCCGTTTTTCTTTCAGTGCTCGGCTCAAACGCATCAATTGTCATCGGTAGACCTCGCCTGTGATTGTTTCATTCGGTTTTAGCAGCCAACCAAATGCATAACCTTGAGGCATGTCCGGGGTATCCATACGTTGCCCGACGTTTTGGATTATCGTAATGTACCCATTTTTCATCACCAGTGACGATTCGATGCAAAAAAGACTTCTTTTTGTAGCGTCGGACATGCAAAATCGGCGTTCGACGTCTCGTGGCTTCAATTCATACGGCACCCAATGTCCTACCTTTCGGTTCATTCCCATTGCTTTCAAACGATCGGAAATGGTTTGCTGAGCGACGCCAAGTGATTTTGCAAGTTCTTCTTGCTTTTGTGACGGATCTTGATCGAGCAATGCCTCCAATTCATGGTCTTCAAACTTTTTCACCTGGCCGGGGCGTTATTTGTCTTCGTTTGTTTTTTTCTTTAAATGAAAGAAGCATATTAAAACTTCCCGCAAATGTTGTTTTGATGGCAGGAATGTAGACATTTTACGGCTTTACAAAAACTTGTGTGTTTTCACTAATGACCAATAACCTAGACTGAAATAATTAGACAACGACATGAAGTTTCTGATGTGACAGCTGTCATGGTCAAAATTCACCTCAGAGTAATAGATATTAAGTTGTCTGCAATAACGACATTTTCAACCGGTAGTCCATTATATAAGAACCAGCCGGGAAAAACTCTTGATGTTATCGTCAGTCAAAAACATACCTCATTTCTAGGTGAAATTGGCAATTGTAAAATTGTTCTGTTTTTTGACATTTGAAGGTATCCTGTGTACGAAAATGGAAAACCAATGAAAAAGGTATTTTTTTTGTTTTTAAGAAATTTAAGAAAAATTAGAAAATTTACGCAGCAAGGATGAAGCGGAAGCCTGCCCCGAATTTTACAGCGGGCGGAATGAAGAATTCGTGCACCATCGGCGTAAGAAATACGCTTATGAATATGAACCCAGGCTTCCACATAAAATCTGTAATTTGAACTATTAAATTACTCATTTTTTTAGACCGTCCATGGAAAAAATTAAAAATAATTGTTTTCAGAACAAATTAAAAAAATAAATTGGTTTACTACTGAGCATTTTGAAAGTTGGCAGCTGATGTCATGAGAGCGAAATCACTCGTACCAAATTTGAGATACACAGCCCAATCATGAATATTCCCGGAGAATTTTTCATCGAGAATTTTATTACCTATTTTCACAGATTTCAAAAATATTTTCGTGTCAATAAGTGTGCGCAGGAAGAATGAAAGAGCTTTGCGGTCCCACCAATCGTCAAATCAAGAAGTTCCTCCTGTTGGACTTCTAATTGTTTGGCATGCAGTTCTTTCATTTCATGATTTTTTTTTTTTAATTCATACAACTTGTCAATCGACCTATAAATCTTCTTGATGTTTTGATGATTTTCCTACATGTTGACCACTGCTTCCTTTATAACCGCACATAGCTCCGTTTGGATTTCTATCTCCTTCTCCAAAACATCCGAAGCTGGCAATTTTTTCTTGAATACTTTCTTCTGTTCCAGACACGGTTTGTAGACGTTTTCTGCCCTTATTGGTTGCTCATCACATTCCATGAAATAACTGATGGAAACTCTTTTCCAAATCCTGTGGTAAAGCCTGTTCTGCAACTGAAACATTTTCTTTGTCCTCTACCGAATTCCCTTTTTGGTTCAAAGAGCACAAGCCAAACGATTGAGCTGAAAAGTCTTCTACAGACTGCTTCATGCCAACCAAATCGAAGACAGCACGTTCCAGAGTGGAAAAATTGTAGTCAATATTTGGCCCACCGCCGGTGTCGAATTTATTTTTCTTATTCACTGCTGCTTTTTGGCGTACATACTTTTTTTTATCGGCCCATACCTTTTTCCACTCGCAAATAGATTTCAAAGGCGGTCCTGCTGAGTTGAGTTCTGCCTCTGGCCTCTTCCAAAATTGTACCACTTCTTCCTTGTTTCCCCTATGAAAACTATGAAAAATCAAAATCCTACCTTGCCCTTTGTTGACAGTTTTCGACCTTAACAATTTAAATTAATTATATTTTTACTACTCAAATGTTCATTTACAAATATAAAACTCACATTTCATAAAATTTCTCGCTTGAATTGTTGGAGAAAAACTTTTGAGAAATGCGATCACATTTTGCTATTATTCTGACGTTCGTGATACCTACTTTTCCCTTAGGAATTTTTTCCCTTTTCGAAGTTCGTTTAGGATAGGAGGAAAGTGAAAAAGGAAAAATTTTCCCACTGAAAGAGTGAAAAAATTCTCAAGGAATTTTAATTCATGATAGATCGACTGGCTTTGACTGGTTGACTAAGTTTAAAAAAAATATTGAGTAAAACCAACTTATTCAGCTAAAAAATTCCACAATTCAAAAACTCCTGCCATCATTATTGGCGACTGTTTCCGCCGTCTTCCTACATTTTCTAAACACTTTTTCGACCAATTCTCATAGCCAACATCTCATCTCCCTTCCACTTTCCTCAAAATGACATTTCCAAAAAGAGACAGCATTGTTCCGAATTCGCAGCTGTTTTGCTTTTGATTCCTCCAACCCAACACAACAGAGACAACACCACGCCGCTCACTCATCACGAAACAAACAGCAAAGAACGACAAGTCGACAACCTCACTCTCATCAAAAAAATCAGAAAAACACAAAAACTCATAAGAAAGAAAAAGAAAACATCAAAAAAACATATAAATCGTAGTTAATTAAGCACAAAAAAAAAAAAAAACTAAAAGAGGTGAGGTTTATGGCCAAATTCCACGCAGAGTTACTCACAAACAAAAATCAAAAGGAATTTTCACTAATTTGTTCTAACATCTTTTCAATCACATCCGTGTGGACACACTCGCCCCGCCTCCCATTGCAAACGTTTCAATTTCAAGAATAATTTGTGCTGTGATCAGGGACAGGAAGAATAAATAAAAAAAAAAAAAACAGGAGGAAATCCCCCGAGTGGAGGAAATTTTTGTTTTGTTTTTTTTTTCAATTTTGTTAAAAGAGCTTCAAAAAGTTAACTAAAAAATGCCACCAAAGGAGAGGAATATCGCAATCATGGGATATCGATCAGTCGGTAATGAAAACTTGGGAAATTTTCTCCCAATGTGGAGCTCTTATTCAATTTGATTTTGTTTTTTTTTTTTTTTTTCTGTAATCTGCTCTGACGACAACACAACTGGATGGATGGATGGATGGGTGCGCGTAGGTAAATCATCGCTGAGTATTCAATTTGTTGAAGGACAATTTGTTGACTCGTACGACCCCACAATTGAGAATAGTAAGTACACATCCATGAAATACATTTTTTTTTTGGGTCAAATAGCGTGAGTGAAGTGTACACTCGACTCTGATTCTCAGATTGTGGATTCGGGGAACAGGTGCAAGTGGTGTACAACACGTAGTACGTTGCTAGTGAATGAAAATCTATCACGCAGTTGAAATGTACTGCGCAAAATAATTAGGCAAAAAAAAAAACTACGTTAGAAGTGAAAAAAATGTGTTTCTCAAAAATGGAAAAGAAATTCTCTGAAAACGAGGAATATTTTTTTAGTGTGACTGTCGCCGCTTCTTTGAATGTTGAAAACTAAGGGTGATTCATTTTGAATCCACAATATTTACCAAATGAGCAAATAAACATTGATGGGTTGGCATAGTGCGATTAATCATAATTTTTTCAAAGACGCGCAAGGCTAAGGGTCAGTTGCAAACTGTGTTTCAAAATTCTCACCCTTTTAAATTTCTCAAGAAAAGATTTCTTGAGAAATCTATAGTTTAAACTGTTTAGTTTAAATTCATATTTTAATTATACAACAAAATTAAAATCAGTAACGTTAAAATTAATTCTTCATGTTTTACAAAATTATAAAAAAAGGTTTATAAATATTATTAAATTTAATCATTTTTGTGATTTAAAAGAATGTTTTAAGAAACACAGAGCATCCAAAGTTGAATCTCGCATCCTCGATCAAGATCCGTCACAAACGCAAGAAAAATCACTTGGCGTCGCTTAGCAAACCATTTCCGATCGCTTGAAAGCAATGGGAATGATCCGAAAGGTAGGACATTGGGTGCCATATGAATTGAAGTCACGAGACGTCGAACGCCAATTTTGCATGTCCGACATGCTGCTTGAACGCCACAAGAAGAAGTTTTTTTTCATCGAATCGTCACTGGTGATGTAAAATGGGTACATTACGATAATCTAAAACGTCGGGCAACGTATGGATACCCCGGACATGCCTCAACATCGACGGCCGTTCAGAATATTCATGGCCTGAAGGTTGTGCTGTGCATTTGGTGGGTGATTTAGAGGTCTACCGACGACAATTGATGCGTTTGAGCCGAGCACTGAAGGAAAAACGGTCGGAAACGGTCGCAAGACACGATAAAGTTATTTTGCAACATGACAATGCTCGTCCATGCAAATGTCGTCACAACTTACCTTGAAACGCTCAAATGGGATGTCCTACCCTACCCGCCGCATAGTCCAGACCTTGCGCCATCCGATTTTTATCTCTTCCGATCGATGCAACATGGCCTGGCTGATGATGATGTAAAAAAATGGAAAAAACGACATTTTCAACCGGTAGTCCTATTATATATCTCATGTCTTGGTGCCATGTCAAAAAAATTATCTTTTTTTTATGTGACATGCAATCAGGATTCTGTAGGAGCCTTAAAAAGTATAATCCCTCCGTTTAGACATTTCCTCTCTATCTGATTTAAGGAGGTTGCGGCTTAAATTAGTGTTTAATTTTTCCAAAGTTGTAAACAAAAATCTGAGAGCTCCTCCAGCAGATAATGGTCGGACAAGACTTCCTATTGTAATCCGGATATTTTTAATGTTGCTTATATTGCTTTAGCAACCTCAACATAGTCATCATTCCACAAACCACCCAAATTTAATTCAAACAATGGGTCGCTTATTACAAACCTTTCTTACAAAGCCTCCATTGAATTCCATCTTAGATTACAATAAGCTCTTTTTTCTCCTCTTCCACTGCAAGTTTTTGTAATAAAGCAATTTTAACGGGGCAATTTTCAAACATTTTTGATTTGGGGTTGCAAATAAACATCAACGTCTTCCACAACTTCTATATCAGAATTCAGAATCATCTTCATAGTTATTTTTTTCATTTCCTAAATCTTGCTTTTCATATTCCAGTTCCTCGATACAAGCAAAACTATCAGGATGCCTTTTCTTGGTTAAAAATATTTTCACAACAGCCAAATACAACCCGTGATTGTAACAAAGTTGAGAAGATAATCTTCCAAATTTCTGTATGAAATTTAATTTTTCTTTTACTTATTCCAATGCTTTTTCAAAAGGGCAACTACCAACGACAGGAACCATCCCTAAATTGTCTGAATCTTTGTTGTTATAGTGAAGGTGTATCCATATATCTTTTATTTTTCATGCTGATCCATTTATCAATGGATATACTGAATTTTTTAACCATTATCTTTGTGTTTAATTGTTTTTTTTAATCAGCTGTTGTTTTATATCTTCATAAAAGTTCAGCATTTGGTATGGATTCGTGGTAAATTAAATCCTTTGCATCTATGAGGATGTTCTAATGAATTCACTTTTAGTAATTTTGTGAAAAGATATATTTGGTTTGTTTAAAGAAAGATTCAATTACTGAATTATCTCCGTACCTGTATCTTTTTGCATTTTTTGTGGTGCTTTGATCATCATTGTTTTCTTCTCTTTTATACTCATGTACACCTTCAAGATGCCTACGCAGACGCAGTCACCGAACCTTTGCTTGCCAAATCTTTATTCTTTTCACTTTTTTTTTAAAAAATGTTCCCCACATTCCTGATAAATTTTACTCATTGTGTGGGTTATTGTTGGGTTTCTATTTTTTTTTATTAAAATGATCTACAAAACAAAATTTATAATTAAACAATTTCATACCTTAAATTTACTAGTTTTCACAACGTTATTAGTTATAGCAATTGCTGATAACTGATGATTTATTTATTATATAAATATACTATACGGAATTCCCCGAATTAAGTATAAAACAATCACGACCACTGAAGTTTGAGACAATTATGAATAACAAAATAGAAAACCAGTGTTGTTTTCAAAAAACCAAAGTTTTTCAATAATTTGGACTTTATAATTTGTCCGAGAAGAACAACTAGTTGCAAGTGAACTACACTTGCGCGAATTAGGCCCCTATTACGTATAACAATCGCTGATTGATGTAAACGACTTTTTTCGAAAGTCGATCATCGATTATGCATTTTTTTATTGTGTATCTTGATTGCGGACGATATTTTTCGATTAGATTGTCGGTTGTAGTCGATTACAAATTCCGAAATGTTAATAGTTTTAATCATATAAAAGATTTATATCAAAGAGAATAACAAATATAAATTAAATTGCAGAGCGAAGCTTGTGACATAAAAAATTCTAGTCAGGTTTATGGAAGCAAATCCTGACATCGCTTAGGGAATTTACAACAAAACCCAAGGGAAAACGCGATAAGAGAAGATAACTTTAGATTTCTGGTTCTATTTCCTAGATAGTCGGAAAAAGCTCGAAAAGGACATTGATTTCTAGACGTGAGATACACTTTGCATATTAGACAGCACTGATTTATTTCCTCCAAACTCTAAAGGTTTAGAAGCATCTCCCTGTTCTCAACTTTTACTTGCTAAGCCTTGGTAGTTTTCATGTTCTTTTTCTAAATCGCTCAACCATAACTCAATTGAACTAATTTTTGCAAATAATTACGAAAACAATAGCCAAACAAATAAACACACGAAAATTGTCTGAGTTTGAGAGCACAAAAGATATTTTCGCATTCGGTTCATCTTCCTGGGTTACGTCGGAGAAAATTTCGACTTAATTTGAAACAACTTAAATCGAGTCAACTAAATTTCTCTATGAATTAAATTCTTATTTAAAGCAGATTGTTCATTTGTGCATAAATTCACTGATGCCAACCCGAATCTCCAAAAGTCTACACAGAAGTTATAAATTGTACAGAATTCTGTATTCATCTTTGACGAAATCAGGACGGTTTACCTTAATTAGAAAATTTAAATAATATAAAACATCGATATTTATTTTAATTAAATATGTACATACAGGCATTCACGAAAGTCTACATGTAGCACCGAAAAGTTTAAAGAAATCAGCATTTATAAATGTTAGCTATTTATTTTTATTAAATAGCATAACAGTGTTCAAAAACATATCATCTGAAGGGATAACTCAAAAAACTTGATTTTTCAGGAGAGCTGTTAAAAGTTTCTGGGTTCCAGAAATTTTCACAGTTTTTATCATTTTCAAATGACTATCAATCTTTTTTTAAAATCTTAGTTTTATTTGGTCAGCTCCAAAACTATAAACAGAAGTTGAAAAAATGTATATTAAGTAAATTTTGTTATTGAATTGTAATTATTGTAGTTCTTCTTGGATCGGACAAAGAAAAACAAGAACACAAACAGTTCAAATTGTAATTAATATTTATTCTCCAAAAAAAAAATTGTAACAAAAACATTTTAGGAAGTTGAAAAACTTCCATTTTATTCTTACAACTTTGGAAGTGTTTTGAAGTTCACATCTCTGGATGACGAATTTTGGAAAACTTTTGTCGGTTTAGTATCTTCGGATCCGATGTCAAGGGAAAAGTATGGCCCAAGGCAACCAAGAAACTAAGTCAAGCACGGTGGTGGTCATGTGATGCACCTTCGGGTGTCAGAAGGCTAGTTTATGTTGATGGATTGAACTACATCCACTTGCGCAATCTTCAGATTCAAATGCTATGAAGCATATCTGGGATGAATTGGAACGCAGGGTTCGCAAATTTAAGATAATCGATATTTCTTCAACGTGGTCCTCTTAAACAAAATGTAATGTCGTTTTTCTCAATACTCTCCATTCTCGACCGATACAAGCCCTAAGACATCGTCTCTCAAAAACCCGTATCTTTAAGCTTGCTCCCACGTTGAACCACACTGGACACCCTTATGGTAGCACAGACCGGATGACGCCCATGTAGCAGATCACCTTTACCCCGGTATGGAGTTGGCTGCTGTAAAACAGTCTCATTTTCAAGGCATAGGCCGCTTTGGCCTGTGCAGAGCAGCATCTAAAGGTTTTTTAAAATAAATATACTGATCTAGCCAGACCCGAAGATATCTAACTACACTTCGATTTGCAAGTGGCTGCCCAAGATGTCCCGCCATAGAGACCTTCCGCCAATTATTTCTGGTCCCATAAAATACTTAAGCACTTTTGAAAGTTGAATTTCAACTTCCAATCGTCTTTTTAACGCTGAATCTTATTTAAATCGCATTGCAAAAGTCCTCGATTTAAAGACCTGACCTGTACGCGATCAAGTCATCTGCATACGCTGTTGGCGGAGAGGTCCTACAAGATCGTTAATAAAATCGGCAAAATTAATAACTACCGTTGTTAATTTCAAAACTTCCAGCAGGCGTCATATTGCCATTTTCACTATAAACTGCCTGCTGGTGAGTATATCTAAGATTCTGACAGCAGCGATTTGCTTATGCCCAGCTGAACTTACTTGAAAAAGAGCCCCTGCAGCCATCATGTGACAGGTGCCTTCTTCAAGTCAATCAGCAAGGCACCCGTGCATTGTTTCTTATTTTTCTTCCATTGGATATCCAGTTTAAACGTGGCATATGTAGGCATGAAAAATGACTGATGTCACCCATTACCTTTTATTGGATCGCCAAATTACCGGTTAGGTTTTCTTTGGAAATATTCTTTATTGCTCATTGGTTTTCGGAACTGTTTGCTGCTATATATTCAGGTGCAATTTTCTCTTCTCTTTGATGGTATTCGCTTCCAGAAGAGGCCTGTCTAAACATAAAAGTGTCGTGAACATAATTGGTCAAGATTACAATGGGAAAAACCTACAATTTGAATTCTCTATATATTATGGGAAAAAAACCTTGAAGCAAGCATAAGAAATTAAAACAATTAGTTTAACAAAGTTCTCGTTTTTTTTTTATTATCTTATTTAGCGTTCACAAAAATCACGCGAGTAAACCATCAAGATTATGGCGTGAAATTAGTAGATACTGCTGGTCAGGATGAATATAGCATATTTCCAGCACAATACAGTATGGATTTCCATGGCTATGTACTTGTGTACTCGATAACGAGTCAAAAGTCATTCGAAGTGATTCAGATTATTTATGAGAAGCTTTTAGATGTTATGGGAAAGGCACAGTGAGTAAGATATTTAAATTTTAATGGCTTTTTTTAATTAATTTGTTGTATTATAATCTATTTCAGTGTACCTGTGGTTTTAGTTGGTAATAAAACTGATTTGCATCAAGAGCGAAACGTTTCAACCGAAGAGGGTAAAAAATTAGCTGAATCATGGAAGGCTGCATTTTTAGAAACATCTGCTAAACAAAACGAGGTAAATAATTTGTTGTTTCAGTCATATTTATTACATTTTAAATTACGTGCGCTTTGTATACAAAAGAATAGAAATTTTTAATGTTTGGGAACGAATGTCATTTTTACTCCTCCCTTCAGGCGAAATTCAAACTAACAGACTCTGGATCCATATATTCCATAGACTTTTTATTTATTATTAGTACTTTAAAGCTTATTAGCTTTCGATACTTATGCTGAGTCTTCCACCTAATATTTTTCTCTTCTGTCCAAGTTAAGTTAGCTGATCAACTGAATACGTAACGAGTCATGCGTTCATATTAGATTATGTTAAATCTATTTTTTGTAACTCTTTGGCCTTTAATTCATTTGCATTACGAGTTTTTTTGGTCAAATCTAATTGGAATTGTAGTTTTAATTTCGCTTATCATAGTTCGTTTGAAGAACGTTCTGAATTTGCCAAAATGTATGACTCATTGCTTAAAACACCAATAGAAGAGCTCCTAATACTTTCAATGTACTTATGTTGAATTCATTCCGGAGATGACCATTGTGTTGCCACTGAGCCGACTTCATTCTGTTGCTCCTGAAACCATTTAGATTTGTGGACGAACAGTCTAATCTTTTTGACAAACGGATAAGTCCGTAAGTTCGTTTTAGTAATATCCTCTCAGGGTTTCATTTCTTATGTAGACTAGAGCTGAACAATTGCAGTGTAGATATGAGGGTATATCCTCGTTCTCTTCATCCATGCATCTGCTACAGTAGTCATTGTATGGTAGTCCTAATCCTGCGGCGTGTCCCTTGAGGACTCTAACTAGTTTACTCAGATTACTAGTGCTTAGGCTGAGGCTGGCCGTGGCTTTTCGACGGTCCATTTTTTGCTCTTCCTTATGCTCGCTAGAGCTGAACAATTGCAGTGTAGATGTGAGGGAATATCCGCTTCCTACAGTAGTCATCATTGCATGGTAGTCCTAATCTTGCGGCGTGTCCCGTGAGGACTCTTACTAGTCTACTCAGATTACTAGTGCTTAGGCTGAGGCTGGCCGTGGTTTTTCGAAGGTCCATTTTTAGTTTGCCTCGCGAAGTGGCAGGTATTGAGTTAACTCCATTTGCTGGTTGGTTAGTTGGTTAGTATGGGTGTCCTTCTACTCGCTTAGACCACAATGGGTCATGGACCCACTTCCGGGTGTTGTCTGTTACATTGTTTTTTTTCTTATTTAGAATTATTCCTTTTTTTGATGCAACCTTTGGATGGACCCTGTATAATTTTAATATTCAACTCATTTGCTCGACGAACTCTGGACATTGCAACGGAGATATGCCCATTTCTAAATACTGGTTCTGGAAATTAAATGTCTACCTTTTCAAATGTTTGCCCTTGTGAGATATTGATTTGCATAGCAAACGCTTTTCTAATTACCTTAAGGAAATAGTTGTGAGTAAACCATTGGATCTAAATTTGGGTCAAGAACATTTATTATTTTAGTTTTTCTTTCTTCCTTCCAACGGTGAACAAATAAGTCTCTTTCAAGTGGTGATTCATCATCAGCGTTTTGCAAAACGAAAGTTTTCCTCCAGTTACTATACATAACTTTTACTTCAATACACATTGCTACAAAGATACAAAGTTTTTAACAAATGTAAAAAATGTAAATGCTTTAAATTAATTCATCATAATAATGAAATGATATTTACCTTTGAAAAAATGTTTAATATAAAACTATTTACCTTAGAAGTAGAAACGATTTCAAAACGTTTTTTTTTTGTTTTTTACAGTCTGTTCAAGATATATTCCACCAACTGTTACTCCTAATCGAAAATGAGAATGGCAATACACAAGAAAAAAGTAACTGCATCATATCGTGAACAAAACGTCCAAAAAACAAATTGGCGGCAAACTGTGAAGCATTATTTAATAGAAGAAAAAAATACCCATCATCTTTTAAAAAGAACAAAACTTGCTTAACAAAAAAAAAACTACATAAATATTACATTAACAATACAACAACGGAAAGGCCCACTTAAAGTTGCAAGGCTAACCCTCGTCGAAATGGTTAAATAATTACAAAAGCATGAAAGAAAAATCACACAAAAATAAAAACCAAAATCCTACCTTAATTAGCATTAAAACAGTGTTTTATAAAAACAAAAACAAACAAAAAAAAGAAACTATATGAAAATGAAAATCTGAAAAGTATGTCAGCGCATGCTTCTTGTGTTTTCATTTCTTTTCTTTTTTAACAATATTTATCCTCCCGCAATACAGTCATTTAAATTGTTTTGCAGCAATCTTTTTTTTTTTTGTTTTTTTAGAGAATATAATTTTATTTTGGTTTTAAACTTCAATTATTATTATTAATATTATTATTGCTTAAGTTAAGGTTTACGTTTTGTTTTATTTGTTTTCGCTTTCAAGTTAAAAAAAAAATAAAACATACTTAAAAGTGTGTTGTGCTCTTATTTACAAGTTTATAAGTAAACTAAAATAAAAAAAATAAAAGACCCACAAAAACAATAATAAAAAATAGCCACAGATTGTATTTTTGTAATATTTTCATATACTTTGATTTTTTTTTATTATATACTTGTATTTAAATATTTTAAATAGTTTATCTACGAATATCGCATTTGTTTGCGATGAAGCGAAATGGGGATTTCTGCGATGTGAATGTCAATGTATACTTTAATTATGAAATAAATTGTTTAATAAATAATTTAACAGTAAATTGTTTCGAAAACTTGTGGAAATATATTCCCTTAGCCAAAATTGAATAAATTCCCTCGATTTCGACGCATATTTTAAGGAATTTCATTAAACATGATGATCGATTCGGAATGAGATCACATCTTTTAGTTGACCGAAACTTCGCAGGACCATAAGGAGTTAAACATAAATGTAAAAAAAGGTACAACCAACACCAATCAACCAAGTATGCACTCAATCTTACATGATTAAAGTTTTGTTTCATTCAGCGAAGAATTTACTTCTTTATTCCGGCCATTGCTTTGAATATGTGGAGGTCGGAAAAAAAACTTCCTTATTTAATTTGTCGCAGTAAAGTGTAAACCGACAAACCTCCGATCCCCGATAAGACTAAAGTAAAGTTCATAGAGGGACACCACAAGAAGGAATCATATCACTTCTTCAGTGGGTACTAGTGATGAAAATGCTCCTTAAAAAATAACTAGAAGGAACATGCAACAAAGCACCAAATGCATAGCATATGAAGACGACATAGCAATTCTAGTTCAAGGAAACAAGAAAACATATAAACATAATAAAGGACATCATGTAGCACATACTCAACAACCTTACAACATGGATGGTTCAAAACGGACTAAATATTAACCCAAGCAAAACGGTTTTGGTCCTCTTCACAGAAAAGACCAAAATAAGTAACTTCTACATTCCTGAGATTGGAAATCTCTTGAAATCAGAGACAGCGTGAAGTATTTGGATAACTGGAGGAAAAACCTGAAGGCACGTGCTAATATAGCAAAGAGGGCATACTGGATATACAGGAGGGCCTTTGGGAAGTCCTGCCGATAGGCTCACTTAAGTGAAACGTTTGGCATGCTTGTGAATAACTGGCGTACGAAACTACACGCCAAAGCAATTTTAAACATAACAACAGTACAACTGGAAGTGAAGAAATAAGCAAGACTTATGGCCATACGACTCAAGGCACTGAGCCACTTTGACGATAGAAAAAACACAGGGCATAGAAAAATTGTGAACGTTGTAAGGGCGATGACATCATTACTGGAGCGCCAAAGCGACCTAGATGAGAAATTTTTCACCTTCAAAAACAATTTTTCCAACCAGAAGCTCTGGGCGAACAGAAACACGACAAGAGACCCCAGTGAAATCACTATACGTATGGACTACTCGACGAAAAAGTTGACGGATTGGCTAGGAAAGGAACAGGAAATAGACACCAAAACCCTGTAAGGCAATAAGTTCAAAATGACTGGGTTGTTTTTTGTGAATTTTTCAAATTTCTTTCCTTGGAGAGCAAAGGGTCTGAAGACAAAAGTACATATTTACGTATTTTTCTTGTGTTTTTTGATCGAAAAAACTTAACATTATCGTTTTAAGGCTCTGCTGCCTTCCCCGTAAATTGGCTCATAGGCAATATGGCACGCTTCACAATTTGTCCTCCGTGAAAAAGCACCTATCCATCACAGTCTTTTGGTATATCAAGTTCCCCATAACTTGGTACTGATGTTTTGACAATTTTGCTTCTTCAACCAAAAGCTTCAAAGCATCATTTGACTCGAAAATTGTCTTTTTACTGATATTTCTTCAAAGCACAAGCAATATCATCATCGACTTAAACGATTTTAGAGATTCGTCTCCTCTTCATTCTAGACGAGCTTTCTAAAAATCGCTTTTTGGGTCTGCGTTTGATTATTTGGCGTTCTTTACTCTTCGTCTTGATTCTGTGCAGAACTGAAGTCTTCGATGAAATCAAGCCAATAAATCATCATGCTCAGAGCATTTTTAAGGCAACATTTTAAGAACATCGGGACAATTACGAATTGTGTCAGTTTACGTGCGAAATACTCGGAATACTTTTAGCGGCGTAAGTATTTTTATTTTATTTTAAGAATATTGTGTCAAAAATTTAAGTTGACTGGAGCAAAATTGACGAAGTTACGAGTATTTGTGTACCTGTCGGATGAACTTTTTATGATATAACAGATTTTTTGGTGCTATGCTATTATCTAACGAATGAACTTTGATTTTTTGATTTCAAATGATCCAGCGCCAAGTTGTGAGGGTCGCCGCTATTCTACTTTTTTCCAGAAGGTGGATTTCTTTCGATAGAATCCAGGATTATATACCTGAGGAGTCGCACACTACACAAGTTGTTTAACGCTCCAGGCGACACACTTCACACTAAAACACAACGTTTGGACAGAGAAAAAAAGGTCCCGAAATGAAATCAGGACTCTGGGAAATACATAATTTCAAACCCCAACTACACTTGGACATAAAACCGATAACACCAATAAAAACAAAAGACCCCCCATGGTTCCTGCAAAAAAAAAAATTTCATCGTTTTACATTGTTCAGAAAACACAACACCAGCAGCGTGATATTCAAACAGTTCTACACAGAAATAACGCAACCTCTTCAAGAGGAAAAGTGGAAACTCCTTTTACCGACGGCTAAAAAACAGACAACGGAGTCGGATTTGAAAATTCTTGCACACGGGATTCTCCCACTATACGCAACTGTGTTTGCTGCGGAAACACAAGGAATACTATAGTGCTTAGAAGTAATAAAATATACCAAGGGTAAATTTATTATATGCACCGATAGTTTATCCATATTTGAAGCTGCCAAGAACCACTGCAATAAAAATCAACCTGCAACAAGCATTTAACAACTATTAATACAGATGAATACCAGAGCCAAATTGATGTGGATACCCAATCACACGGGAATACCTGGGAATGAATATGCCGATGTTGCTGCAAAAAACGCAATAAATTCCCCACTGCAATGTTTCATGCCTTTTTCCAACGAAAGTATCAAAACAATAGCCTAGCAAAAAATCTACAAACAACTAAATGAATAATGGCAAAAGGATAGATGCGCAATAAAACTCCCTAACTCCACAACACCACTTATGAATACGGCTACGTCTAGGGCACACAAATCTAACCCATGCATTTCTGCTACAAAGAGACCCACAACCCATCTGTGAATTTTGCAACACTGCCTAACTGACACCCTCCCACCTTTTGATCCACTGTCCCTCGCTAGATACATTCCGCATCTCCATATTCCAAACCCAAAATATAACAAACTTGCTCTTGCACTCATATCGTTGTACTACCGGAGTTGTGGTATATCCTGCCCCAAAGCAGCCCGAGTTAGCCGTCGTCAATTGCCTGAAAATTACAAATTAAGGAATGCAGAGGAAAAACCAGAAAATGTTAAAAAAAAACCAAAGATTCTTTATTTATCTGTATCCTTATTGTAGATATATATGTACAAAGGCCATGTTTAAAAATAAAGTGTTAGCACGGCAAAAACAAAAAACAAAAATAAATATTTGTTTTCTCATTTGTTTGTGGAAAGTAACTACTTATTCGAGAGGTCTGCCAATTATCTGTAAATGACTTGTAAGGTTTTGGTTCTTGTCCTTTGCAGCAATTGCATGAGGTGCTTTAATTATGTGAGTACTGAATCAGTCATTGGTTTATTTGCAATAGCAATACTTGCGCAATTCTGGGTTTTTGTCGTAAATGCAGTTCGCTTGACTGCCATACTTGTTAACTCGAGAGACCTGTGATAGTTTTGTTGTTGCTTCGAAATTCTCTAAATTATAGCTAACACTGGCTTCGAATATGGGCCCGCCAGGGCTGACAGTGATTTGTATTTGATACATTTCTTGGTGAACATTCATATCGGACGAGAGATCCGGCAGGAATCCATCAATGTCCAGGTTACTTTTGAATTGTAGGAGTTCCTTGTGTGGAGTTAGTCTTAATGCCCAATTGATGTGTTCCAATTCCAACACAGCACAGATGTCTCGGTAATCATTTGTAGCATCGTTGATTGTCGTGAGAACACTGTGGGCGATTTTCTTCATGAGAATCGATGAGGTATCGTTGATTTGACGCCAGTTGAGGCACGCACACCAATGTGGCTCAATGTATGCACTAGCACAGGACCGATCCTGTGGAATTGGCTTGAAAAGGGAGAGTCCTCGAGTGGGTTGTCCTGGTGGAGAAATCGTTGTTTCATGTTCTTCGTTTGATTGAATGCCTAAAAGAAGAAGAGGTAGTCAGTGAGCAACAAGAAGATCGGCGGTGTTTTCATCTTACGTAGAATGTCTACCAGCGTCTCGTGGATGTCAAATGGTGTGGTAAGGCGATTTATGTTATCCTGAAAATTTCGAAATTCCTTAGGATGCCGGTTTTTTAATGACTCTGGAAAGGCAAAACTGAAAAACGGTAGACGTTCCTCCTGTTTACCTTGCAGCGTATTTCGAACATCGGAGAATCTATAATATTATAATTTAAGATCGCTTGCGTTTTGGCAACGTGAATCAACTTACCGATTGCCATGGTCAGACATAACAATCAATATTGTATCATCCAATAGTCTCTTGGCTCTAAGGTTTGCCAACCATTCAACAAGATCATCATCTGCACTGCCGATAATATTAATAGAGTCGTGAGACAGTTCCCCATGGAAGCTAAAGACAAAACGAGGATTATCCGAATACTTGGCCATGAACTGCAACAAAATAAAAAGTGACTTATAATTTCGATTAGAAGTAAGAATAAAGAAAACTAACGTTTCGTGTGTAGTCTAGCATCACTTGATGGCCAGGCGTGTTACCGATACAAAACTTTTTCTTTGAACTCATTATGTTCTCGACTTCGAGATAGAATGTCCTCAGATAGTGATCGGTAGGTTGTTCGTCAAAGCCATTCATACGATATGTAAATGTTCCATATTTGGGCAAGTCCTCGTTAAATGAAGTCATGTACCCATAACGTTCGTATTCCTGCCATACCATCGGATATGCGTTCACAGACACTGAATCGCTCTTACGCTTTCTCGTTTCAGGTAGCTCCAATTCTGTACGACCAGTAAGAATTGGAATTAGAGCCTGTGGTGTTCCGTCACCCACAATGTTGTAGCCCTGCAGCACCAGAGCCTGCGCCTCTTTGACTAGAAACTCATATGTTTTCGGAAGTTTTCGAATAAACGCATTTCGACTGAGCGAATCGAAACCCAGCATAAGAACATTATACAGAGGAAATTCTGTCTGTTCCACGCTTCTATGAACTGTATCGCGTATCCCAGAAGCCAGGCCGAACCATCTATCTCCATTCTCGGCGCTGCACACGACTTTAATGAAGTCAGACTCCTGCAAGACGTATGGCTCTTTTGATTTGGTTGTTTTGCCATATTTCGCTTTATAGTCGGTCTTCCGAATTAAGTCGGTATATGAACAGATGACTTCGCCCCTCGCTGCTGTCACTTCGGGTTTCACAAAACAAATTGATTTCTTTTTAAAATAAGAAAAATATCAGTGAAATGGTTTTTGGTTTTATCTTAAGAAATTAATGTCACCTCGCAAGTAACCCAATCGTCGAGAATATTTCCACAATCAAGCTTCTTGGTTTCCTTGTAGAATGCCATGATCTCTGGATTGTCAATTGGCAAATCAGGAATTTTGCATTCACCCTGATTAACCGACGATCTTATGGCTTCTTCCATCTGCTGACTATGAAAAATCACAGATTCTTAGTTTGTTATTTGATCGAAAGACGTATTTTACTTACATTTTCAATTTTTTGTCGCCATATTCTCGCGGTCCATTGAAAAGCAAAGCCATTACTGGGAGAAAAACAACCAGCACAAGGGTTGTGTAGAGGATCATTTTACATTGTTTTCGTGTCCTTCGCATTTTAGTTGTCTGTGCGTGCCCTTAGTGCATTTATTTTAAGTTTTTAAAGATTGCAGCTAATTTACTTAAATAAAAGGCAGACTAGAATAAAAAAAATAGATATTCATTTTTTGTTTTGTATTCCTTTATTTATTCCTTATAAAGGGCCCGCCAAATAACTTTTTTTTTTTAAATGCTATTAAAAAATAAAAATAAATAAAAAATACTACTGAAAAAACTACTTTTTTTTTATTTGAAAGTACAATCCTTCCGGTTAATAATGGAAAATTATTTCATTCAAATGGTTGCCTCGGCTGGCCAAGCAGTAGCCTACACGATCGGTCCAATTTTTAAGCACATTATAGATTGTGTGCAGCTGTGTTTCACCAATGGCTTCACGAATATTGTCCTTTAAAGCGTCAATTGTCTCTGGCTTGTCGATGTAACACTTATCTTTGAGGGCACCGCACAAATAATAGTCCAACGGTGTCAAATCGCAGCTCCGAGGTGGCCAAACGACATCAGCTCTGCGGCTAATAATGCGATCTTCAAAAACAGGGCGCAAAACATCGAGTGTAACTTCGGCTGTGTGGCACGTAGCGCCGTCCTGTTGAAACCAAATGTTGCCAATATCCTCCTCTTCAATTTTTGTGATCAAAAATTCATTCAACATGGCCCGATAACGATCGCCATTGACTGTAACGGCCACTCCTTGCTCATTTTCGAAGAAAAATGGCCCAATTATGCCTCTGGACCAAAATCCGCACCAAACAGTGACTCGTTTTCGGTGCATCGGCTTTTCAAGTATGCGTGCGGGTTTTCTATGCCCCAAATGCGACAATTTTGCTTGTTTACATACCCGCACAGTGTTTTTTTTTGGCAAAATCGGCATCTTCTGTAAGTCGATCGCAGGACCACTTAGCGAAGCGAAAACGCATTGGATGGTCAGTTGGCTTCAACTCCTGAACCAATTGGACTTTTTATGGCGTCATACCAAGGTCTTTATGCAAATTTCGTCTCAATGATGTCTCCGAAATGTTCAATTGTTGAGAACGACGGTGAATTGATGTTGATGGTGGTTCACGCACACTTTCTGCCACAGCAGCAATATTCTCGGGTATACGCACTGTTTTTGGCTTTTCACGCTTTGGTTTATCGATGCGGATGCCAGTTTCTTTCACTTTTTTCACAAGATAACGAACATACGGAGCTGACGGTGCTACTCTTCTTCCAAAATCCGTACGCAATTTTCGCACACATTCTGCAACATTACCATGATTTTCAAAGTAATGTCGCAATATTTCCCAGCGTTGTTCAAGCGTATACACAACCATATTCGTTCAGCGGAAGGATAAAACTAATTATCTGTCAAATCAGACATGAGCTAAGTGTTACCATTCACGAAATAAGCGGACCCGTTATAAAACTATCTACAGACGAGCAACTAATCGGCACACTTGTTGACAGAATGATTGCCAATAAGCTGTGTGTAGGCCAGTCTGATCAAAATGTTAAAATTTTTCGATTTGTGTTAAAAGATTTTTCCAACTAGCTGGAATGTGTGTAGCGAAATCAGCAACAAAACCAACGATTTGTGTGTCATTGCAAACAATGAAGTGTGCAACAAATTGTTTTCAAAATTCGAGAGCTTGCCAAGGTTTTGGAAAATTTAGGCAGAGATTTATGGGGTCGCAAAAACAAAAGTCTGGGAAGAACTACTAATAAAATACATAAAGAGATAGATGTAAACGCCCAACGTTGAAACATTGAAAAAAAAAAAATAATATTAGAACCGTTTTCCGAAGAAAACTGAAAAAAAGTGTTAGCGGAACAGGAGGCTCATCAGACACAGAATATATTCCCGATGTATCAAGAAGACCTGACGCTTTTCAAAGTTCAAGAGACTCAAATCACTGGCTTTTCAACAATGGACAATTGCTTTACAGGTGACGAAGTTGAATATAAACTATTTATTTGAAGGAAATTACAGGAAACAGGAAACAGGCTCAAGGAAGCGTAGTACTTTAGGAAGTCGGTTGTATGAAAAAAATAAAATCTTAAAAGCTGCCGTTGAAAAAATTTAATCATGTTGCCTGTTCTGTACTGATGGTTCCAAAACTACTACTTCCGGTGAATTCTGTAAAAATAGGTGCATAAATGGCTACTTCCGAATGGGAGTTAGTTGCAGCATGTTCCTGGCCGGGGTATCATTGGAGATAACTTAGACGGCAAGGTCAAAACCATCTATGTTTACTGCCAGGCGACAAAACTCAGCGCAGACAAAACCCAAGCTTGTTAAGATGTTCATACAACAACATTATATCAGCGGTCAATACGGTAAACTTGTGTTGGGTGCCAGGTCACTGGGACATAAAAGGGATTCAGAGAGAAACTAATCAATGCCTTCCCAATTGGCACTCTTGTTGTAGTTCTTGTTTCCAGTCATCGAAAGTCTTCGAAAGGATATCCCTCTCATCTCAAGCATAATAACAGGCCATTGCACCTAAGGCACTCATGCGGACTCGCTAAGGACTTTTGCAGAAGCTGCAGACACATCGAAGACTCTGTAAGATTAGGACTTCCACACAATGACTTCTGTAGCAGATGCATGGATAACGAGCAAAGGGAGGTGTCTTCACACCTACTCTGCAATTTTCCAGTACATTACATAAACGAACTTACGGACTTATCCGAAAGGGGTGTCGGAAAGATAAGCCTATTCGTTCAGAAATCAAAATGGTTCCAGGAGTATTGACATAAAGCCGGCTCAGTGGCAACACAATGGCACTCTCCAGCACTATGTAAATGCGAGATATGTGTGTTGGAAGCAACCCTACCTACCTACGTATCCGTTGGATCATTTGGACAATTGAACCGCATTGAGGTGTTGATTTCTCAATGACGTTATGACGAAAAACGATCATCCTAATGTGAAGTCACACGATAGCGTCCACCTCCATGATGTAGTCTTCAGTCTCCAAGCGCGGCTGGTAGACGCGCTGATCAGAACATCTGCACTCTATTGAGTTGTCGAGCAACTTCACTTTGATTGTGTCCTGTTTGAATTAAAACAATAACCTGAGCAGCTCTTGCAAGAGTTTTATCCATTTCTCAGTAACTAATGATGAGAATCTTGCTTGAATAATGCTTTTCCGAACACTTGATACGATTAAGTAGAATTTTTTGATAAAGCTTCAGAAACTGGCGGGTAAACCCTTAAGTTCTGCTCTCAAGTAAATTCTGCTTTTGTTATTTTCCTTTCAGTTTTCGAACCGCTCAAAACAAGTTTAATTTTTGTATCGTAAATTGGTTGCACGTCTGATGTGACATTATTCAGGTTTGCCTGGCACTAAACGCATAAAACTAATTACCTCATACCACTAACTCCTACAACGACGACAACCACTACCCGTTATCGATATTAATCGCACTTTGAAGTATGCAGCAATGGTAAGGTACTTGCCGGCTAATTGTTTATAAACAAAAAGGCTCAGTTTACAGCGAAACAAGCCACAAACAATTTTAATGTTTAAAGAGGAATGGCGTGTTTTTAAATGCTTACCTGAATAAAAAAATATAATTGAGTATGTAGTTAAATTGAGTTCGATATTATCTATAAATTGAATTTCTAATTCACATGCAGCTCATTTGTTAATAACTTTTTAATATTTTATCACGAAATCTCAGTGGCCATAAAGTGATTTAAAATTTTACACCGTACTGGTGACATCACTAACGCTTATCCAAAAATTAAACAAAACAATCCAAATCCATTGAGATAATTAAAAAAAAAATATTTGTGTGTTATTTAAAGAAGGTGCTATCTAATATAGATAAATCCAAATTTAAATAATTTTGCAATCCAGCTAAGCTAAATTAGGGGCGGCTGCTCTATTCGCTGATCATAAAATTTACTACGATTCACTGCTTTGGATATTTTTCACGAATGTGCTAGATTGCAACACATATTTTGATTGACATTTTTTTTTTAATTTTCATTGAAGATTTTACGCGGAAAAACAAATGGAAAACAAATTTTTCACGGAGAAATTTACTAATTAAAGAGCCACCAGTGCGAGTTGTGCTTGGTTTTTCGATTTTTGACGTTTCGCCTTACGACAGTTATCAAATATGAAATTTAAGAGAATAAATGAAAATAGTGCTGCCAAGTCATCACAATTCGAAGGTAAATTGAGTTTTGAATTTGCGTTATAAAATTTTATAAACATTTTATAAACATTGGAGGGTACATTCATCAATGCAATATTGCGCCATGTCGGCCATCGGCATCAATGCTAAGCAGAGAATTCATAAATGAAGTTGAAAAATTTATATGTATTAATTGAGCAATTTTGAGCACGATCGTGTAACTGTCAGAATCGTATTGCATTTACATATGTCGTACTGTTGATTTTCTGAAATTTTTGTTGTTTCTTTTTTTTAAAAATCTTTTTATCAAATCTCTTAGAGTTTAAATCGTCTGTTATTTATAATAATAAACTAAAGAAATAAAAATGTTGACAAAAAACGGATTTTACTATTCACAGTGCGATTAAGCTATGCGGATTAAGCGGAGTTCTGTTCCGGGAAAGGATCAAAATCTACCTACTCGAGACGTATAAACGTGTTAAAGTAGAAACACAATGCGGCGATCTCGCTCTCGTGCTTTGACAGATTGAGTAGAAACAATTACCCCGTTTATATGACGGGATCGAGGGGCCGAATTCAATTAGGATTAGGACTCAATCCGGGTTTATGCTGTACCGGATTGAAAGATCGAAGAAGGATTCGGTTTGACAGTTCTTCTCTCCCTAAGAGCTGCAAAAAAATTGTTCGTCTTTGTTTTTTGGCAAAATTTTTGTTTCTTATTATTTGGAATATATCTACTCACCTTTTTCTATTATTTTTGTTTTGCACGCTTCAAATGAAAACACGAAATGACGAGAAATCTCTCTTTCAATCCGCGTTTATGTGTTTAAATTAAATCCGATTTGACACAAATTTTGTGATCGGATCGAGTAATCCTATTTGGATCCGATCTGCTTTTATATGGCACTTAATCCGAATTTAAGCCGGATTCAATCCTTCATATAAACGGGGTAAATGAGATCCAATGTGGTTACACTAAATGTGTCCTCGCGCGTTTGGTTGGCATTTGATCGTAAATATCGTAAGCTCGACCTCAACATCGTATTGCATTGGAATTTTTCTTGGTTTTGTGCGATTTTAACAACAGTGTCAGCCATTGTGTTGGTAATGACTCGCTTTAAATTAATTTTAAAAAAAAATTCTAAAACTCATAAATTGACATTTATCTTCTGTTTTGAAAAATCAGAACAAGAATCCACATTATATTTGTATTTCCTAATCTTACCAATCGACTAAAAAGAGAACAATTCTACTGCAAAATCATGTCCTACGAATTTGAGGTAATAGAACATAACTTGGTTATATTCCCAGCCTCTCAACGCGCGACCGTCATGAAGTCACATTGTGCATTACAACTTTTGAGGTCGTGCGTTGTAAAAGAATTTTTCGTAAGTGTGGAGAAAGCCAACAGGTCACATACTTGTCTTCAATTGACTGACAATTCATATTTGCTGAAGATAACTCTGATATTAAACTATTTTTCCGCTGATAACAATACACAGATTTCACTTTTTCCTAATTAGAATCGACTTATAGGTCCAACAGAGTGACGGTACGGCTCAGTGCTAAACCCCTTATAGCTTGCACTTTCATGGTGGATCTATCAATTATTGTTGGAGTTATTCCTCTCCAACCATGCATCTCCAGGAGCCATTACCTTTAATTGGATTAACACGTTATGTTAAGGCTGTTTTAATTCTGCATGAGGAAGTGTCAAAGCTCCATGATGTCTTTGCAGATGGCAACTGCGTTAAATCAAGTGGCTATGCGTGTGATTCCCAGAGTCATATATACTTAAAGACTTGTTGACTATTGATAACCTGCAGATACAAGACGATTCTCAAGACGATGTAGTATGCACAAGGATAGTCTGAGTCCTGAAGTTCATATGATATAACCTACATCTAGAGACTTTTTTGTCCAAGAAAACCGAAGCGTGACAAATTTAGTGGTAAGGTAAGGCTCAGCAGGAGGATTCTCAATCACTCGCGAGAGGTGAGACCGTATAACAGGCAGCAAGATATTATTTTCTGGATATGAAAGCGAGACCTAACACTCAGCTGTCAACTGCCTTAATTAATGAGGCAAACACGACCACACCGGAGCTGGAGAAATATTCCGAATAATATCAGTAGCCTTATACGGATGTAAAGAACATGTATCGCTCGGGCAGAGATACGATAGAAGCTATCAAGTTCTTTCACAATCACGGCAATGCATATCCAATGTTGTTCAAAATACGCTAAACTTCCAAAGTTTGGGATCACAAAATTTTCGCCGAGGTCCAAGGTGTATTTTCGTTGCGCTAGTGAGCATCAATCACATTGCAGTTCGGATCGGCATTCCATTGATGCATGTAACAATGATCCGATCTTGTCACACTTTGGCACTAAGGCCAAAGTGGCTTTGGTGATGTTTCACTTACGCATTATCTTAACTTGCACTAAGATAATTTTTTTAAACGAGGCGATCTACTGCCTCGGGTTATTGAGTGTGAAAAGTTAATCTGTATATTCTCCAATAATGAGCCGTACAACAATCTGATCTTATCTTCATCTTCCGCATCTTAAATTGAACAAAGCTCGGAACACCGGCGATAAAAACGTTTCACGAGAGCCGTTCCCGATTCATCACCGATACGGATGAAGAGTACTCTTCTAAAAGAGATCCAAATTTCCACCTTTTTAAATCAAGGTCAACTCATGGGATTCGTTCTTCTATATTTCTGGAGCTTAGACGTACGGCAATATTTTAGCAAAATGTATTTACTTAGGCGTTCGTTGCATCATCGGTACGGCAAAGAATAAATCCTTCACTGGACGTGATAACACAAAACAAATCACTTTTCATATCGGTGATAGTTTCCGTCAAGTCAAGAGAGCTTTTATTCTTGATTGATTTATTGTCCAAAAACCCAACCTGAATTTTAAAAAAACACTACACGAATTCGATTTGCGAAATGTTTTATAAAATAAGAACGAAAAATACGATTACTAAAAAATAAATTCGATACTATTTTGAATTCTTATCGGTTTTCTTATTGGTCTTCTTCTTGGAACCAGATTCCTGTTTCGAGGAACGTTTCTTATTACTGTTCGAACTAAAATTAGCCAGTTGCATGTCCGCAGATGTGCCACTTATCGCTTTTCTCACAATTTCGAACTTGGGATGGTCCTTATTGCGCGTCAGGCCGAGAATTACAGACTCACTAGTTTGAACGAAGCATCCGATTTGTCGCAAAAGAGCTAAGGCTATATCACGATCTTGATTCAATCGAGACGCACAACAATCCGCCACCACATGGACTCTGTAATTATTTGCTTGGAAATCTGCTGCCGATTGTAATACACACACGTGAGTCTCCACTCCGAAGAGTACCAAGTCCTCTGGATTTTTTGGAATGCATTCATTTATATAGCCCATCACCTCGGGTAAATACATTGAAAATTTAGTTTTCGGAACAACTGCTAGTGCTGACTTGATGTTCAGTTCCTTGATCGTGTTGCCGAGACCCCTGGGATATTGTTCCGTTACAATTAGTGGTACATCAAAGGCATTTCCAACATGCATCAGTTTGGCAATATTTTTAGTCATGTTTTCAAAAAGGGGAATAGCTTTGCGAAACTTTTCCTGAACATCGCACAACAGGAAGAGAGTTTTACTGGGGCTCAATTTACAGAAGACCATTTAAAATGATTCCAAACACTTTTTTTTTTAACAAAACAAAAAATTAAACATTACGATGTCTTAAAGTTCTGGGCTGACTAGAATTTTAAGCTTTAATCACTTTTTTAACGAAAGGAAAAAAAAACTTCAAGTTTGGAAAAAGGAGAATAACAAAATAAGTTATCAGGTTTTTTGACGGAAAGGATTGGCCTTCTGGGAAATTCCATAGAATTGTTTTACAATTGTAGTATTCTCATAGATAAAATATTTCCTTATAAAAAATAAGGTACGTATTGTATTGTATTTTTTATTTGGATTTACTTATTCAGTAATAATGATTTTTGTTTGTTTTTTTTCCGTGCGGTAAATAAGGATCTGAAAATATTAATATACAAACCTCCCCAGGTTGTTGTGCCGGAATAAGGGTTGGAATGAATCTTTCTAAAGGGTTTTTCAATAAGAGCGCTACAAAAGTTTTTTTAAATAAAACAAAAACGGTTTTGGATTTCAATGAAATTCTTTATATCTGTGAAAGTACGTTCGATGCCATGTGTGGAACTCGATTTCTTTTGCATGGCCACCACGGGCACGCTTGCAGAAGTCCAGACGCTGAACCCGATTGTCGACGGTTTTCAAGCATAAATCGGCCGATATTGCTGCAATTTCACGTTCGATATTCGTACGAAGTTCATCAATCGTCGCCGGTTTGTTGGCATAGACTATAGACTTGACGTAGCCCCACAGGAAATAGTCTAACGGCGTCAAATCGCACGACTGGACCATTTCGTGAGATAACAAACTTGGTTTCCAATAAATTGATTGTGACATTCGCTGTGTGACTTGTAGCGCCGTCTTGTTGGAACCACATGTCCTCCAAGTCCATATCATCCAATTGGGGCCAAAAATATTCGGTTATCATTGAACGGTAGCGATCCCCATTCACAGTAACGTGCTGGTCTTGATCATCACGGAAGCAGTACGGCCCAATGACGCCGACGACCCATAAACCACACCAAACCGTCATTTTTTCGGGATGCAATGATGACTCATGGAGTACGTGTGGATTGCTGCCTGACCAATACCGCATATCTTGTTTATTGACGGACCCATTCAGCCAGAAATGAGCCTCATCGCTGAAGATCATTTTTCGATGAAAATCCGAATCATTTTCAAGTTGTTGGCCAGCCCAATTCACGAACATACGACACTTCTGGTGGTCAAGGGGCTTCAGTTCTTGCGTCAATTTAATCTTGTAAGGATTTAGGCCAAGATCTTTTCGCAAAATTCGCCACAACGACGTCACAGAGATGCCCAACGCTTGAGAACGACGTTTGAGAGACACATTTGGGCTTTCTGCAACTGAAGCCTCAGCGGCAGCAATATTCTCGACACTATGGGCACTTCTTTGTCTCACTGGCACGGGAACATTTTGTTTTGTTTTGTGGATTCAAATTTTTCCAATAGGCGCTCAGTTGTTGATCTGCTAGGACGATTATGACGACCATAAATTGGACGTGGCGCTTAACGTTGAGACCACTGACTCCGAATTTCGGCAGTAAATTTTAAAAATTTCGACTCGTTGTTGGCTCGTTTATCTTTCCATCATGAAATGGTAAACCTTACTGAAGAGAATGTCAAAAGAGCGGCAAGAAATATGGCATCGTTTGTTGTCCCTGTCACTCTACTTTCCATACATCCATACGTTACGCTTGGATACCCGATACTGAGTACTCAATACAATGGCCCGATTCCTTCAGCAGTATCGTCACTCAAGCATCAAGTATCAAATAATTCAACTCTGCGCGTGAGTTAGTTATTTTATTTCGTAAAAAAATTCCAAATTGGAATGTTACCGCACATATAACATACAGAGACTTGACATTTTAGTTTCTACATCTTTCTCCTGAAAAACAATTTACTTTCTATACAATCATATTAGTCAAATAAAAAGAGCTGTTCTGTTTGGAGGAAGACGAAACGGCCGTACACATACTTTGTGAATGTCCAGCTCTCATTTGGCTAAGAAGGCATAGCTTCCTCAAAGAGATATGCTCCCCATTGGACATTAGAAGGATGGAATGTTTGTTAGTCCAACCAAGCTCCCCAAGAAACAAAAGAACTATTCTTTCTTTGCGCAGTGCCCGCCATTTGGGCACGGGCAGATATTTAAAAAACAAAAAAATAACTAACTTGGCTCACTTGAGATCCTATTTCTGATAGCTTTTTTTGTGTTTTAGTTTTTAAATAAGATTTCAGCCAATTGAAATTATTACACGCAAACCAGCATTGAGGAGTCCAAGTGCTGAACTGTTGTAATTGAAGCTTCCTTAAAGCCAAGTCCACAACCTTAAGATGAAAATCTCAGTTGACAAACCTGCACTAAAACTAGATTTTCCTTAAGTAATTTTTGAAAATACATTGGAAAATGTCGAATGAAGTGATTACCCTTTTTAGCACATTATAAATGGCCAAGAGAACAACAGTAACAAAGAAGGACAATTCATCAACGTCATATGATACGAGGCAACAGTTTTTAATAAAGTACTCGAAACACCATCGCTTGTGCAACAAGTTTTATTCAACAGATAAATTTTATGAGCTTTCTGGGAATACTAAATCTCTTTTTTTTTGTACAATATATATCCTTCATTCGTTGTGCAATTGGTTTTAACTAGATAAGCGAAGGGGTTTGGAAAAGATGGTAAAATTTAATTCATAGAAATAGTAAAGCTTGATTGTAATAGCATCATGGTTTGGGAAGCTGATACCTTGCGCAATCAAATTAGGCATTGAAAACAATTTTTGTTTTCCCCGTCACTTGTAGCAAGGAATTGCTACTTTATCACACTCCACAATCACTAGACCTTAGTCCCATAGAACATCTTTGAGATATGTTGGAGAAAATCAAATTTGAACGCATACCATAACAAGCATAGAAACATCGAAGAAGATTGGGAAAAAATTCCTACTGAAGTAACAAAAAAATTGGTCTCATCAATGAACAGTCGGCTTTAAGGTGTTTTTAGCAAAAGGATAACAAACAAAATATTAAAAGCTTCTCGAGGCATTTTCCGCAACCTTACTTCACAAAGACAGAAACAAAACTGACAGTTGCCGCGGATCTTTTAATCTTTTGATGATACAGTTTGGGCCACCTTGCCTTGCCTTCGTGTTATTTAAAAACAGATTGTAAATAGCTTCTTAATGATGAAAAATTTAAGCGAACCTTGTTCATTCCAAAAAAAAAGCTTGAACACCAAATTAAACTTGCATTTTTTTTTTTAAGTCATTTTTAGAGAAAATTCAATTAACCTAGATTAGAAATATATCATGGCAGACTTTTAAAATAATAAAAATAAAATAATAAAAATCAATTAAATATCTCTTGCCGTTAAGGTAGAATTCGCGACAAAAAACGAACGTATTTATTTTTTATTTATTTTTATTTGTATTCTTTTTGTTGCCATTTATTGGTTCTTTCTCAAGCAAAGACGGAGGTGTAATTAAAGTTATTGATAAAACGATGACTAAAGAGGTACATTTGAATATTTTGAGAGGACACTTGATAAGATATGCGCAAAAACTCGTCTTTGTTGACTCAGACCACGGCCACTTATTTATGTAGAGAGTAGAGAGTGGTTGCTTTAAAACTGCAGCAAAGTAATTGACACTCCTGCCCAAAGTCCCGCCCTAACCCTATTCAAAATTTGTAGGCTTATTTAAAATAGAAAAAAAGGTAAAAAGAAGACCAAAATTGAAAAAGGACTTTGATCAAGTTAAAAAATGAGTAGGGGCTAAAGATTCCCGAGGAATAAGATCTTCACAAACTCATACATTCTATGAGAGGTAGGTTATAGGCTATCATTAAAGCTAATGGCGGACATACAAAATATTAAAAACTAAAATTTTTATTTAATAATTTTAACAATGTACAGTTTTTTCCAAAAAAATTTTTGGCATTAAGAAAACTAATATTTATAGTTTTTTTTAGATTTCTCTTAATTTTCGTTTGAAATATTTTTTTAATGATTTAATGATACGAAAATAATATTGCAAAGAAAAAAAAGGGAAAAAATGCATATTTCAGTAAATAAATAACTCTTAGTCAATTTTCTATGTATTTTTGGGTTTTGCGAAAATTTTCTTGACAAACTGTACATATTTTATGTTGTTTTTTTTTTATTTTGGACAACACTTTATATTAAAAATCTTACATTGAATGTTTTTCCTCGGGATTTTCCTTCAAATTTTTGATGATTTTTCCACAATTGTTGTACATATACGACCTGTCAAGTAATTGTTTTGTCAAGCATTATCAATAATCAAGTAACGTTAAAAAATATGGAATAGGTATTTCCAAAGAAATAAACAAAAAAAAAGAAAATACAGAGAAAGCCAAAAATGAGCCTGTCAAGAAATATTGTTTTTACAATTCCCTTGCTCGTGCAGCGGAATCCATTTACCATTTCATTACAAGTAAACCCAAAATAGTTACGCTCTACGCATGAATTTCAGCATCAATTGGTTTACTATAATCATCGTATCGGAAAAAGTGTTCAAGATTTATCACGAATGTGTTCTTTAAATAGACAAACAGTGTATAATGCTTTAAAACGTGCAAAAAACGAAATAGACTGGAGCTAAAATCTTCGAATGGTCGTTGGCGTAAATTGTCAAAGCGAACAGAACGCATTTTGCTGAGAAAAGTAGTGGAAAATCCGCAGATTTCGACGAGGACCCTTGCGGATGAACTTATAGATCAGTGTGGTGTCGCGGTTTCCCACGAACCATAATAAGAAGAAGAAGTATCACTCAAGGGTTTCTCGCAAAAAACCTCTCGTTTCAGCACAACACGTAGAAAGGCTAATAATTTTCGCTCCGACATTGGCAAACCTGATTACTACTAGGATTACATCATAATCTGCGATGAAAGCAAAATTATGCTTTGCTATATAGATGGGCCCAAATAATGGCGCCAATATTTGAAAGCCTTGAACAACTGTAACATTATTCCAACAGTCAGTAATGGTGTAGGGGTGTATTTCGAGCAAAATGAACTGGAGGTGGATGCACAACAGAAGTTGAATATTTCGAACACTCATTTGATAAAAGCGCAAATAAATTTGAGTTCATTGACGACAACAAGCCGAAATTGAAATTTTACCAAGATAATGATCCGAAACACAAAGGGCATATGGTGAGGATGTGGCTTCTTTTCGCCTGCCCAGAGTCCTAACTTAAACCCCATCGAAAATTTGTGAGTCTTTTTAAAGAAAAAAGTGGCCAAAAGACACCTAAAGAGCCGAGCAGAGCTCAGAAATGCAATAAAGGAAGAATGGAATAAAATTCCAAACGATTGCGATGTGCTGAATTTGAATCATTCAATAAAAAGAAGGCTACAAGCCGTGGTAGACGCAAGTAAATAAATTTGTAATTATGTAAAGTATGTAAAAGAAATTTTGTAAAAATAATTTCTTTTGTTTTGTTTATTTCTTTGGAAATATTCTATATTCTTTTTTCTTGTTCGTTAGTTAATACAGTAGCATAATAAAATACATTAAGAAAATTAAGAAAAACATTAAAAAAGTAATTCGCATAGAAAAGATTATGACTTTTTTTGCTGTGTTAAAACAATTACTTGACAGACTGTCTGTAAGTTATGTAATCTTAATACGAAAATAAAAATATCTATCTATCTTTCTAAGAGGAGATCATTAGATGACCCACACTGTATAATAAGTCTAAGGCTTCCGCGATTGGTCGAAGGAGGTGTACCTAATCTAGAAGATGTAAAATATCCGGTTCAAAAAATGGTTGTACTTCTAGCCTTTTGCAGAGTTCATTGATTTTTTCTTAATGTTTAATGATGTGAATGGAAACTGTTTTTTCCCAAACTTTAACTATCAGAAGACGCAATTTGTGGCTCAGTCGTGGTCGTGCCTTCCGATTTCTTTTGTAATTCACTTTTTGGGCGACTTATGAAATATTCAAAGACCACAGCTGCAAAGTAAATGGCACCAACAACAATAAAATAAAAAGCATAGACCGTATACTGATCGACAACGTTCAGCGCAAAGCCAGCTTCTGAGATCACTACCAGCGTTAGTATGGACTGCAGCAATAATGCAATCAGTGTATTGATGCCAAAAACAAGTCCATAACTCTCTTCCTCTAAGTGACGTGCCACTTCGGCGCTAAAAAAAAATCCGATGTTTCCATAAGCTTGAAGAGACTTAATCATCATTGTTACCTCGAAAATGTGATAGTAAACGCATAGAGTGCTCCAAAAATGATGTACCCAGCGTACGATATGTAAATGTTTGTTGTCCAGCAAGAAAGTATCAGGGCACCTCCTTCCAGCGCAGACAGAACTGCCAACGCCATCAAACTTCCACGAGGCTTAAAACGCCCTGCATGGATGAACCCAGCAGCGAGAGCAAATAGGGCAGCCAGTAATGTGAGGACTGCATCCACAGCCCCATTCCAAGCGATCTAAAAGTGAGTCAATAGAGTAAGGATGAACTGATTTCCACAAAATTAGACTTACCGAACGTTCTGGCTCGATTTCTTTCCATAAGACTTGGATATATCCGTATACCTGGTAGTATCCACAAATTCCGACAGCATACCAGATGCTCCATTGGACAACCTTAACGTTCGTGTAGGCGTTTTTAAAGTGTAACCAAAGCAGTTGAAACGGTGACATTTGAATTCCTAATCTTTGACTATCACTTTCTTTCTTAACAACTGTCTTATCTTCTATTGGAACTGGATCGGAGATCTTTAGGGAATCTTTTCTGTGAAAGTACACGCTGGTTGTAACCTTCGGCAAGCCCAAGGCCCAAAGTGTTGCACAGATTTGTGCTGAAAATCATTAAGTTCAATGTGTGAAGATCAACTCAATTGGTTGGCATACTTCCGAGTGTGATGTAGTTTAGGTCCCTGTAGTTCATTAGACTCAGGTTGACTAGAGTTTGAGCCAAGACACAACCTACTAGTTTTCCGAAGAACATGGCCGCCCTGGCGTGCGATGTTACCTTTGGGTAGTGTTTTTTGTCCACCTTCGCATAGATATAAGTAAAGTAGGCCACTTCAGAAGAAACATATGTCCCGGAAAATATCTCTTCAATTTGCAAAGCTAGCAATGATTTGGTCCAGAGAAGGATACTCCAAATTATAATGCCAGACATGCCCATTACCACAATGAGCGGTTTGTACCTTGAAATAGAATGAAAAAGTGGAAGTAAGTTAAAGCCATTCACGGCTCTATTACTGCTCGACGGAGCAGCTTAAACTCAATGCTATAGTCTTTCCGGAAAAAAAATTCAGTATTGATAAGAGCACTTGGCTTATTCCAACCCGTTCATTAAAACGCAGCCCGCAGGAGATGGCATCTTTCCTACGCTTCTTTTACTTTATGTTGATGGACGGGATCATTGCCTACTTTTAAAAGTTTTTAAGATACCTCCATAAAATGGAATCATTGCCTATTGTTAGGTGTTAAGATGAGTTGCGATTTTGGCCCCTATTGCGTATGACAATTGATGATCGATAAACGACTTTTGTCGGTAGTCGATTTAGATTGTTCATTTTTGTATTGTGTATTTTGATTGTGAACGATATTTGTCGATTTGACAGCCGGCTGTAGTCGATCACAAATTCCTGGTCGATGCTTTGGAAGGGTTTTTTTATTTGCGAAATGTAAGTAATTTTAATCATATAAAATATTTATATTAAAGAAAATAACAAATAAGAATTAAATTTCAGGGCGAAGCTGGTAACAAATAAAAAACAATTGGAATATTTAGTCAGTTTTATGGAACTAAACCCTGACATCGCAAAGGGAATTTCCACTAAAGCCCAAGCGATGGGAGAAGATAGCTCTAGAACTAAGTTGCTATGGACCTCCCGTGCGAACATGGGACAAATGGGTTAAAGTAAGAGAAAAATAAAATTTGTAATGAATGAAATATTAATTAATTAATTTTAGGTGTGGGCGGATTTCAAATTCAAAATAAAAAAGAAGAAGTCTCAAAATAAACTAGAGATGAAAGCAACAGGCGGTGGTTCAAATAAATTGCACACGTTTAGCCAACTAGAGGAAAGTGTGTGTACGCTGTGCTGGAAATTAACACATATGTTGACCCACCAAGTCTTGATTTAGGCCTAAAAAGTGATATGTGTGTGGAAAATCAAAGCCATGATGGATCAATTTTGAATTTGGAGTCCGAGATTGAATTACATCAAACAAAAATACAATCGGAACTTACAGGCCATGAAATGTCTACCAGTTTTACTTTTAGCTAATTTTTATTGTTTTGTTCTTTAATTTATATGGACATGGATCTAAGAAGATTGTTCCTTATTTCTACTGCTTCTATGTTTCCAGAAAGCACATGTTCCTCCCCATAAAGCGGTGCATTTACTTCTTCGTCACCAATCGACTCTTCCTCGGCTAAAGGTATTTTGTAAGCTACACAAATGTTGTGTAAAGCTGCGCAAACATTTATTATTTGCGTTGCCTTTTTAGGCCTGAAGTGTAGCTCTCTAGCTTTCAGCAAACACCTAAATCTATTTTTTAAGACGCCAATCGTGTGCTCCACGATGTTTCTGGCCTTTGCGTGCTTTTTAGATAAGCGGAAATAGTTCAAAAATCTATAAGGACACATTATACATTGGTGTCGACGTGAGATACATTTTGCAAAATAAACAACACTTACACATTTGCTTCCAACTCTTAAGGATTTGACGCATCTCTCAGTTCTCTCCTTTTTCTGGCTACGACTTTGTAATTTTCACTTTCTTCTTTTGAATCGCTAAACCATACATCTATAGAACTCATTTTTGCAAATAATAATGAAAACAATATCCAAACACAACTGTCAAAGTATGATTATTCACAATATCAAAATTTTCATTCACAATAATCTATTCATTCATCGATTGAGTTACACAATGCCAAAGCTAAAATCAATCGACGCAATCGACAATGATCGTGACGATCGCTGACTGACACTCACAATAGGGGTGTTTATGAAACACTTTCTTTGTATGGTGACTCGCATTTATTTTTAGCTTTTTACAGCCTTGGGACATTCGGAGGGACGGACAGCGGATGCTTAGCAATAGGCTTCCTTTGGACCCTTTGGGAAGGGAACTCTAAAAAGAGTAAAACTAAAAGTTTTGATTAATTTATATATAGAAGGTAATCTTTGAAACTGCTTATCTAAACTAAAAAATTCTTCCCGTTTATCAAAAGGGCACCAATTTTGAAACTAAATTCGATGAAAAAACAGTCGATCGAATGCGTTTTTTGCTAACACTGCTTTAACGGTAGGAGATACGTATACTCTCTAAAGAAAAGTTGTAGAAATCAAAAAGGTCTTTGAAAAAAAAAAAACGTGTGCTGTATGGCTTTTGGCACCATCTAAACCACATGTCGCCCAAGTCTATCTTCCGATTCGGGCCAAAAATAATCGGTAATCATGGCGCGATAACGCTGCTCATTCTCAGTCTCAGAATCATATTGTCGAGGAAATTTTATGTCTCAACTACATTTTGAATTCTTCAATTTGTCTACGGACACGAAATCTGCACGGACGAAGTCGCAGTTGTCTGCTAGTAAAAGGTTTTCCAATAGAGACTTACTTCCGAACTTCGACAGTTGATAGAGGCCATATTGTTCAATCTACATCTGTCAAATTAGCTGCTATTTAGTCTGATTTGTCTTGTCAAATCACCATGGACGGATATAACGTTCAACAACACGTTCAAATTATAAAATTGTTTTAATAGGACTACCGGTTGAAAATGTCTTTTTTTTTCAAAAATATAAATTCAATATTCAAAATATTGCCCATCGCTAGCCACACATTTTTCCCATTTTTGTGGCAATTCATGGATATCCGTTCTGAAGAATTCGACCGGTTTGGCCGCAATCTACGAATCGATCCATTTTTTGACATTAACGAAATGACGGAAGTGCTGGTCAGCCAGGCCATGTTGCATCGATCGGAAGAGATAGTAATCGGATGGCGCAAGGTCTGGACTATATGGCGGGTGGGGTAGGACAACCTATTTGAAAGTTTCAGGGTAAGTTTTGACGACATTTGCACCATGTGGCCGAGCATTGTCATGTTGAAAAATAACTTTATCGTGTCTTGCGACCGTTTCCGGCCGTTTTTCCTTCACTGCTCGGCTCAAACGCATCAATTGTCATCGGTAGACCTCGCCTGTGATTGTTTCATTCGGTTTTAACAGCTCATAGTATACAACACCCTTCTGGTCCCACCAAATGCACAGCATAACTTTCAGGCCATGAATATTCTGAACGGCCGTCGATGTTGAGGCATGTCCGGGGCATCCATACGTTGCCCGACGTTTTGGATTATCGAAATGTACCCATTTTTCATCACCAGTGACGATTCAATGCAAAAAATACTTCTTTTTGTGGCGTTCAAGCAGCATTTCGGACATGCAAAATCGGCGTTCGACATCTCGTTGCTTCAATTCATACGGCACCCAATGTCATACCTTTCGGATCATTCCCATTGCTTTCATACGATCGGAAATCGTTTGCTGAGCGACGCCAAGTGATTTTGCAAGTTCTTCTTGCGTTTGTGATGGATCTTGATCGAGCAATGCCTCCAATTCATGGTCTTCAAACTTTTTCACCTGGCCGGGGCGTTATTTGTCTTCGGTGTCGAAATCATCATCTTTGAACCATTCAAACACACATTCTAACGTCTATAGTATAGCCCGGGTAAGCTTCGGTAAGCAATTGATGCGCTTCGGTTGCTTTTTTCTTTGAATGAAAGAAGCACGAATGTAGACATTTTACGGCTTTACAAAAACTTGTGTGGTTTCACTAATGGTCAATAACCTAGACTGAAATAATTAGACAATGATATGAAGTTTCTGATGTGACAGCTGTCATAGTCAAAATTCACCTCAGAGTAATAGATATGAAGTTGTCTGCAATTACGACATTTTCAACCGGTAGTCCTATTATCAAAATGGGAGTTCTGTTCGGGCAAAGTTCGGCGCGCTTCGCTCATTTTACGGTCGCAATATTCGTCCTTTTGAGAGGACTTTTCGCAATGGGGATGGATAAATTTGAGTCCACTGGTCAAGCAAAATGTCAGACACGTACATACGTCGACGAAACGCAAAATATGCCAACTTGAAGAACTTTTCGTCGTGATTTGGGCCTGCACCTGTACAAAATTCAACTGAAGGTAATCGAACATAGCCCACGACGTGTGTTCGCGTGTGACCCTAATACTCATCGGATAATTATCTTCAGCGATGAGGCTCATTTCTGGATGAATGGGTACGTCAACAAATAAAATTGTCGAATTAAGGACATTTTAAATCCACATTTGCATTCCGGCAAAGTCACTTTTTGCTGTGCATTTTGGGATGGCGGCATCATCGATCCACATGTCTTTGAGATGGCGTTGACCAGGCATCGAGAGGCCTTTCAAACGAATAAAAAATTCGATGGTATCTCACAGATACTATGTATTAGTTAAATTTAAAGATAGCGTTTAATGAAGGTTCCTTTATAAAAATAAATCGAAAAAAATCCTTACGACTTTACCAACAGCCTAATATTTGCTGTTTCAAAATAAACAAAAAAGTATCTAAATGGATACTTTTGTTTAATTTTTTTTTTCATTGGATTTATAATTGTAGTCTAATTATTCATTTCTTTTTAACCGCCAAATTTTTAGAGTTCCCTTTCCCCTTAGGGTGATCACATCGTAGTACTTTTCAAGTACCCCAAGTTGTTTTTTCGTTGGCCATAAGAATGTCATGGTCATTCAGAACGTGGTAATTTGTGATATTTCCTTTCAGTCGGCACTGATTGACCATTGTTCGAAATATTTTTGATAGTTGTCTGTGGACAATGTTTACACACGAGTTCTTGGAATCGAATTCCATAAATCCGGATTTGTATGATTGTCGAGTTTTGTCGTAGCAAAACTTTAAACTTGTTGAGCTTGTGCAGGTTTGTTTTGTTGATCTATTTTACAATTGTAGTTTGTTGAAGGTGTCAATAGATACGTTTTCTTGTGATTCTGATGCGTAGGTTGATAGTTTGTCTTTGCTTATTTATGATCTTTAAAGTTAAATGGATTAAAGTAATAGAAAATGATTGTTCTGCGTAGTCTAAGGCGTTGTTAAGTAAATTAGTGTAATATGTCCACTGGTGCTGGAATTAATTATTATATAAATTGTTGAGTAGTCTACACGAATCATAAGAATCTCAGATAGTCATGTTCTTTTACTAACTTTACTTGACGGACGAAGAATTTTTGTCCCGAAAGCGATCAAAATCTGCTCTGCATTCATGCAGCGGGTTCTGGGCGTGAATCTTCGCCGAATCTCCACTAAGGTGTCAATCGTGTAGATGATATTTACTCCGAGGTAGGTACACTCCTTTGTCACCTCGAAATGACTGTTGCCAGAAGTGATGTATTGTCCTATGCGGAGGATAGATGTTTTTTTTTTTGTTTTTGGTGACAACATGTAAAGCGTGATTTTTTAGCTATTATCTTTTTGGCAACACTGGTTTAAACAGCTGACGCACGTTTCGTGTTTTGTTACACTGTCAAACATTTTCAGTTTGGTCTATAATTTAACCATGAATCGGCTTACAAACGAACAACGCTTGCAAATTATTGAATTTTATTATCAAAATGCGTGCTCTGTTAAGAAAGTTCATCGCGCGTTTTTTACCGAAAAATTGTGTTCAGCGACGAAGCTCATTTCTGGTTCAATGGGTACGTAAATAAGCAGAATTGTCGATTTTGGAGTGAATATCAGCCAGAAGCATTGCAAGAGCTACCAATGCATCCAGAAAAAGTCACAGTTTGGTGCGGTTTATGGGCTGGTGGCATCATTGGACCGTACTTCTTTAAAGAAGATGGGAATCGTAACGTAACGCTACCGGGAGATGATATCCAACTTTTTTTTGCCCAGAATGCAAGAGCTTGACTTTCATGACATGTGGTTTCAACAAGACGGTGCAACATGCCACATAGCACGCGCAACAATGGACTTATTGAGAGGCGAGTTCGGTGAACATTTTATTTCACGTTCGGGACCGGTCAATTGGCCGCCTTGATCGTGCGATTTAACGCCTTTAGACTATTTTTTGTGGGACTACGTTAAAGCTCATGTCTATAAAGACAAGCCCGCTTCAATTGACGCATTGGAAGACAACATTGAAGCATTTATTCGTGAGATACCGGCCGAAATGTTGGAAAGAGTATGCCAAAATTGGACTAAGCGGATGGACCATTTGAGGCGCGATCGACTCAAATAAAGATTTCATGCATTTTTCTGAATTTTATGTGTTTTTTTTCTAACTTTCCTATAGCTTTTAAAAAATCACCCTTTACTTAGTTTTGTCCTTCAAGGCCAATTCGTTTCGCCTGTTCTCCAATTGCTGTAAAAGTCTCTAGGATGGCACGCTGACGGCGACCGATGATGTCGATGTCATCAGCATATCGAAGCAGCTGGACGGATTTGTAGAAGATAGTGCCTTCCGTGTTAACTACTGTCCTTCGCCAATGAAAAATCCTATCAAAAGCCTTACTGAAGTCGAGATGAATGTAGTTGACGACTTGACCCCCTCCTTCTAATGCTTTATAAGAAAAGGAAGTTAACTCCAACAAGTTAGTCACAGTGGATTTGTTTTTTTTTTAACAACACCATGCTGTTTGTCAGAAAATAAAGGCTTGCAACAACAAACACGATAGCTTAGCTATTGGTCTAAAATTTGTAACATCATCACGGCACCCTTTTCTTGTGTTCAATTGAAGTAGACGGCAACAGCCTGCAATTCACCATATAAATACTGGTGTGCCGCAGGGCTCTATTTTGTCTTCTACAGTCCTTTTGACCTTTCGCCAAAGGCTGAATTAAACAATCTTTAGCTTGTTTGACAAAGTAACAAATCAAACGATAAAGCTCATAGGAGACAAATATTTTACTAGCTTCAAAATCGCCGAAATTTTTCCGACATTTCCATGTTTTATATTTTTTCCAGAAACTGTGCTCCAAGGAGCACTGGATGCCAGCTCTATTCCTTATTTTAATCACTGTCGCCGTAACACCAGCCTCGCCAGGAATGCTCATTAGTTCACCCTGAAGTTAAAGTTCGGAGTTCTTTTCAAGGCTGCTCTAAGTCAAAATTTTAAGGAAATTCAAAAGCAAGTTTCACTCGGGTTATATGCCAGCATTACTAGTGAAATTTTTAAGGAGCTGCCTAAAAAAGCATTAGTCAAGCTTTTGAATATTATAAATGCTTGCTTTGGGAATTTTATACGTCCCAAGGCAATGGTAAGTCGCAGAAGTCATAATGGGTTCGAAACCGGGCAAAAGTCCAAGCCCCAAAAAATCATATAGACCTATTTCACTCCTGCCGATAGTAAGATTTGCTTAAGTGCATTTCTAAGCGTATCGCAAGCTTTCCACGAGGTATGGCACAATGGACTAAAGTATAAACTAAGGCTTATTTTACCGGAGAAATGGTGTAAAATACTTGAAAGCTATCTCGCAAACAGAAATTTTGCGGGACTAAATACTCAGTATTCAATAAACTTCACGATGATGTTCCCCAAGGAAGTGTTCCGTGTGCGATTCTGTTCTTGCTTTAAACAAGAGACATACCCCAAGATGAAGAAATAGTCATAGGCACGTTCGCGGATGACGTCGACGCCGTCCTTAGAATGATACAGCAAGCTTTTTATAAAAAAATAAGTTATGTTTTATTACAACCATCGTGTGGCATTCAGAAATCTAATTAGTTGCTTTATGGTTTTATTGGATATTTCATCGAGGGACTCGAAAGAGGTGTTGCTTAGTGTTTGCTGTCTGACTCTAGCTAGCTGCTTTCATAATGGGAAGTTAGATTTATAGTACTTATTATATTAGTTTATTTGACAATAAGTATTGCTTTAAGAATCATTGTTTAGAATTAAAAAAGAAATTGGCCTCCAGGCTGAATATAATCAGATACCTTGCATCAAAAAGAAGTTGTATACATGTTAACACACTTATAAATGTAACTAAATTAATTTTTCTACCCAAAATCGATTATGGATTAGTCATATACGGAAAGTGTGTCCGATCAACATTAATAATTCTCAATCCGTCTTATCATGCTGCAATACGATCCACATTAGGGTCCTACAGAACAACACCTATCATAAATATTCTGACAGAAGGGAAATTTTCATCAATCGAAGACCGAATAACAGAGTTAACGATAAGGCTCATTCCAAAAATCTGTGATTCGTACAGCTCTCCCATCCAGTTAGATGCTATTAAAATTTTATGCCGCAAGAAGATCCCTAAAATCCCATCGACTCTTTACACTGCATTATGCCTCGCAAAAAATATGGGTATTGACCCAGTCATAAAAAAAACTTTCTGTCAAAAAGCATCCTGAAGACGTAATCAACACCAGCCTTGCTAAGTATGCGAAAGGGCAGACATCCGAGACCACATATCTGCAGCTTTTCGAAGAACTCATGAGCAACTACAACAAGATCAAAAAGCGATGAAGGTACTGGTTTCGCAATCGTCAACTCGAATGGTCAAGTTTTGTCTGCTGAAAAACCCCCGAATTATTTTTCAATCTTTTCGGCCGATGCTATAGCAACACTCAAAGCAACAGAAATGGCGGTTTCATCAAAACAAAGAACTGTGATTAGCACTGACAGCCTCTCCACGCTCGAAGCGATTCGCAATATAAAACACCGCTCCAGTGTGATAAATATAATTCGGGACAACATCATTTACCTTCGATCCAAGCTGCTATTGGTCTGGATTCCAGGACATGCTGGAATAAAGGGAAACGAGCAAGCAGATCACGAAAGCAATCACATCACATTCCAATGCTGAAGTAAGGCAATATCAAACCTTCAAAAACGACTTCCTTAAGATTGCAGAAGCCTACAGCAAAAATAAAATAAAAGAATCATGGAGCCTGTACCAACACCATTACTCCTCAATCAATCCAAATGGGTCTCCGGCAAAATACCCAATAAATACCACGCGCAAGATGAACAGATACACAGTTAACAAATAGCCACCTTTTCAACAGAGACACACCTCCGATATGCTTTTTTTGTTGTGCAAATAAACGTTGAACATAAAACACCTTACATCCGAATGCAATACAATTAACTCACTTTGTATTTCTCTTTATAATAAGAATCTGAAAACTCTACTTCAAGTTAGTTCTTATCAAAATATATTTAATGTTTACACACTTCTACAAAAACTAAATCTTGAAAAAAGTATCTAACATATATTTACTCTAAGTTTTTTACAATAACTTCTGTGATCCCAGTTGAAAGCCGTTGTAGCTAGTGCTGTAGTTTTTAAGATAATCTGTACATTTATGTACAGACTAATAGAATAATAATAATAATAATATTAGTTTACCTACCTCAAAAAATCTGTCACGAGAAAGACTATAATTAATTGTGCCAAAGTTGAATAGGTTCCAATGGGATACATATCCCTGTTTACCTGAAACGATGATTTAGATTCCTCCTCAGTATAAAAGGACCTTGTATTTTTAAAAATTTTTCACATTTATCAGATTCCACAAAGGAATATCTAGCATCTATGATTATCACTCACTTGGTCTTGTGTGATGTTTCTCCATTCTCCAAGTAAGAATTCGGTGACAAAAGGCTCCGAAGGACGAATGTCGCGTATGAATCCAAAAACGCACAACAAACACGATATCTTAAGCCACGGCTTCATTTTTAAACTGGTTGCTGTCCTAACCAATAAAAAACTTTTTTTATTTTTGTTTTTACGGTAAGTTTTTCGCGCGTACTTTAAAAACACATTTTCTGGTTATTGAGATGCACACAAATTGCACCTTCGTGCATGCATTTAGCTTCAACACAAATGAACCTCGATCTTGGAATCGAATTAACTAAATAAATCAAATTAGAGGTGCGTTCTCATCAACAATGGTCGTCCGTGATCGTTTATCGACTGGTTGTGTAAAATTTGACAATCTAATCGAGTTCTCGTCTAAGAGGTGTAAAAACTGCATAAAGCTTTTAGCTTACTGGAAGTGGTGAATGAAAAATGCGTGTGTGTGGTATGCGAGCAGTTAAAGTGGAATTTCGTATCTGTAATCAATTTGTTAAATTTAAATTCATTGGTCCGATACAGCACGTCTTACACAGTATCTGGAAAACCGGTCAAGATAAGTCAAACAATTAAATGTAGGTAAAATTCGAGGTATGCCTTAAAGATTGGCCTCCATTAGAACTAAGGCGCTCTCGTAGATTGACTGTAAAAATAGTTTACATAAACTAGTTTTTTAGAATGCGGTGAAGTCCAGGGTTGACCTGGGTCTCAACCAACATGTCTCCATTGTTGTCTAAACCAGGTGGTTTTTTTATGGACTTGAAATATCTTTAAGATCATCACAGATGTAGGCGAAATAAGTTATTCCAATTTCCTTGCCTTAAACCGCACTGATATAGATCAATCAGGTGGATTCAAGGTGGTCACACAGTATGGCAGAAAAGATCTTATAAGCGACTTTGAGAAAATTCATTCCCCTGTAGTTGGCGAAATTAAATGGGTCTGCTTTCTTTAGAATCCATCAAACATGTTCCATTAATTTTGCATATTTTCATCCGACCATACCTTACAGGCCGTCTCCACCAGGCTTTAATGTGAACGTGACATAAGAAAATCCAGTGGAGGCAGAAAAATTCGTGTCCACCCGCACATCTTGATGCGAAAGTCTCTGTTTTCAACAGGGCATAGCACTAATAAAATGTTTGTCCCCAGCCACAGAGGTATAGGACTGAAAAGCACATGCCCATGAACGAAGTGTATCGCACATAAAAATGGCGTCATTTGTATGGAAGTAATTCTGACAGATAGAGGAACAGTGAAACCTGAAACGAAATATTTGTGAATAAGCAGAGAAAAGAATGCTTTTTGAAACCTCTACTATATTGTTTTTGGCAACTGACAACAAAATGCAAACAAAGGACCCTGTTTAGACGATTACTTTTGAGTGCGTAGTGAGCAGTCATGAAGTGTCTACACACTGTAGTGCTCACAGCTGTACTACGTTGATTAAGAATAGGGGTGGAATGAGTGAAATGGAGCATTTATTTCTTCTTTCGTTCGAGTATACATTTTACTATAACTCACGATCCTCACCTCACAACCGAACCAATTGTAAAGTTCATCCGCCAACCTCACTACCCCACGATCGATATATAATGACAAAAAGGAATTTCGGGTTTGGAACGTGACTGCCCACCCCGATTTAAATATTTTCTTCGTGACTGCCGCTTTCCCTTGCCTTGAACTTTTGTAGCGATGCTCACGCGGGCACACGCAAAATTCAAACGAATCTTTCAACTCCACTCTGGGCAAACGGCTACTAGCATATTCAACGAAGGATATTCTGCAGTTTTAAGTACCATGCAGCTGCTCGATTTGAAAATCGGCCAGATATGTAAGGTGTATGCGGATAACGGCGACACACAATTGAGTACGGCGTAAGTCTTTTTCCAGCAAGGAAGCTCGAATGGCCCGTATACTCCAGCAACTGCATCAAAATGAGTTGTTTGAGGAAGTTGAAGGTTAAGGCCGGTATTCACCGACCAATCTTAAATTAAGAGCTTCATAAACCTATTCACCAACGAATATTAGTTAGATTCATAAGACTTATGAGTGGTCCCAACCACTCTCAAGTTATGTACGCTTGTAACTTAAGAATTTCGAAAATGTTCGAATTCAGCTGTGTACTGTCATTTGGAATTCAAACCAAACATTTTATTTTTAAAATGGATCGCAAAGGAAGGAAGCCAAATTTATCCGCCACGGAAAAAGATAAAATTTTAAATTTAATCGTTAAATATTCACACAAAATAAATTGCAAGAAAACCGACTGCATAAGTCTGATGGAAAAGAAAAAACGGTGGGAGCAGCTTACAAATTAATTCAATGCCTCCAGCACTTCCATTAATAGGACATCAAATCAAAAAAAAAGTTTTTTTCAAAACTCGAAAACGCAATTAAAAAGACAAAGTGGAGATGTACCGGTGGAGGATTCTTTAAATAGAAAGCATAGAATCGAAAAGCTATCGGAATCGGATTCAGCGCAGAAACTGGATTATTCTTGAAGTCCAAATAACTCAGTTTGAAACCGATTCTGTCCAACAATTCTGTGACCATATATTTTGGTAGACGGAACCTTCTCTCGAATTCGCCATCTTCATATTTTTCCAGGCAGTTAATTCTTTCATGAAATGTTTTCTCCTTTCTTGTTGACGCTGTAGCATTTTCCAAATATTTAGTAAGCTCCTCTTCATCGGAGCTGGTGTCTGAAGATGACGAAGACGAAGAACTGCTAGATGATGTATCAAGAAAACTGTTCATGGCCTCAGCAATTTATCTGTAAAGTTATAAATATTGGTAAACTATGACTTAGTTATCGGTATTAATTTGTTTCGTACTTACGTGAAATAAAACGTGCCCTGATTAATTTTGACTTAAATCAAAACAAATTCTTTTTTTGACATTTCCCAGTTTCGAAAGATAGTTCGGAAACTCATTTTAGAACGCATTTGGAATACCGAAAATTAATTTTTCGAAAATTAATTTTTTTATACTCTTCTATTTGAACTACAAAGATTCCCAAAAAATATTTCTAAAAAAAACTTTTTTAGCAAGTTGACACGTTTTATTAACTTCCCATCAGGAAGTTCTTGTAATCGGACCGATTTTCGAAATTCAAAATTTTTACATTTCTCCACGTTTGGCGGTCCCAGTAGTAGGATTCCATTATATTTAGAAAGATGTCTGTGTGTGTGTGTACGTACGTTTGTGCGGATACTTTCGTACAGCCTAACTCGAGAACAAATCAAGCTATCGAAGCCAAATTGGTTCCATTCGTAGCGTGTGTGCATAAAGATCACCTGAAGTGTGATTTGAATTTTATGACGAAAAAACTGTCAAAAAAAGGGACATTTTTATTTCTTCAATTAAAAACAATTTAGTTTTCCAATAAAATAAGTTCAAAATTAATTAAATTTATAGTTTTCAGCTATCTTATCAGACAAAAAAAATAATTCATAAAAATATACACAGCCGTTCATAAGTTTCCGGACAAATTCATATACAATTTTTTTTTGTTCAATTTAAATGCCAATAGTTTCATCAATATTAGGTTTATTTAGCCAACTTAGTAAGTTACTAACTATAGAGACTACCAATAAGACTAAACCAGTATTTAGTTGAGGCCATTTCATACATTGATGTGACCCTTTCTCTATTTCCTGATCCAAATTTCCACGGAAGTTCTTGAAAAATTGTTTCAGAAATGTGAATCCTGTAAGTCTTTCCCATTTTACATGATTTAGAATGACGTCTTCAACACTTACACATGAAAACATCCTTAGAAAATTATGGAGCCACCAATTTTTTTTTCAAAACCTTCTCGGCGATAGCTTGATGCATTTTTATCGTTATAATATATTAGCAAAAAGAAGCTCATGGTGCAACTTACATAAGGCAATTGAATTCAAAGAAAAAGCATCGAGAGAAAGCTAAATGACAAGGTTAAAACACATGGCTAAAACTGCATGACTCGTATATTGCAAGGAAGATCATAACAACCGATTTAGCCATATATTAACCAGAAGAAAAAGATCCTACGCTGAGCAGTTCCCTGCTCGGAAGGAAGAGGCGGTCGAAATCACGGGACTGCAACTATGCCCTTTTGAGCTTAATCGACATTAAGATGATCACGGTTATATAGACCGAGCACAACAAGTGCATCGTACAAGGTCACAGAAATATTTTCTAAAACGCATTGAACAAGGAGTTGACATAAGCGATCTTTCACAATGTTAATATCGAAACAACGATTTAAATCAAAAGCCAAACTCTGGTCACAAATTTAACTTTTTCTCATCTTCTCATTCCTAAACTTTTTTTATTAGAATAGTAATAATTTGTAAGTGAGCTTTCCTTGTTAGCTCAGATCAGATTTTAACTTACTTCTGGATGTCTGTCCCTAACTAGTTTAAACACTTATTTGGTGAAGTTGAAAAACAACTTCAATAACAAAGTCAACTTTCAATGTAAAAGTTGTCGTAATATAACTCCAAATTTGACACATCTTATCTTAGAGTTCTATGCTCTTCGATGCCTGTGTGCCACTATGTGCCTACAGAAGACTTGCAACAATATTCTCAGGCATGAGAAACGCGGGATCGACGATGTTGACATATAAAGAAACAGGAAAGAGATTCGAAAAAACAATTATCTCAGGGTTACAGACCGCAAACCAAAGCCTGCAAAGCTCAAAGTGGAAAAATCATAGCCGAATTGCAGTCAATGGTGAGGACTGTATTAGACGAAGCAGGCCAACAGCGTCTACCCGACCTAAACGAAATAGATAGCAATTACATATAAGCTAAAATCTAACAAAGCAACTTTAGCTGTCGAACTTTTCAATGCGACGGCAATGAAATAATTAAGCATCAAAGATGAAAATGGAATCTCAGTATTGTTTGTCCGCTCTTAAAGAAAGGAGACTATCTTAACTGTGCCAATTGTAGAGTCCACCATAGACTAAATATAAATATATCGGCAGATGGTTTCTGTTTCGTCTGCAGAGACGAGATGTATGAAGCCATGTCTAGGTTTGGCATCCCATCCAAGCTCGTCCTTTGAAATGTATGTTGTCATCAAGAAAGGACACCCAAATGCGACGTCTGGTTCAGAACGTTAATATAGACAGCTATAACTTTGTGTTAGTTAGGGACTTTGCTTAGGCTTCGCTGCAAACACAGATAATAACACCAGCGTTGAGGTCAAACCGAGAATAACCGTGGCTAAGAAAGCAATTATGTAAAGCCCTTTCTCAAAGAACCTAAGTATCGGCCTACCATCCCCGTCCTACTATGATATATGATGCAGAAGCATGGAAACTTTCAAAGGAAGAGGAAGGCGACTTACTATATGTAGTTTCGAGAGAAAAGTGTGAAAAATTAAATTTAAATTCGTAAGTTTTTCTCTTAAATGATTCAAACCTGAATAAAATATGTATGTATTTAGTTTTTTCTATTGCAATGCATTTTTCTAGGAAATTAATGATGTTTTCATAACCCAAATGGAATTTGATGGTGGCGGCAAATAAAACAGCACCTAATTTTTTTTTTATCTTGAGATGGGAAGCTCATGGTATGGGCAGACCTACTTGCACCCAAACCAATTTTTTTTTATTGTTTTGAAAATTTGTAAATTTCATAATGCTTTGGGATTTTCTTTGTTCATCTTGAAGAAAAACATACTATATGAAAATAAAATTTTTCTTTGTTTTTAACGAGCTTTATCTTTCCCGCCAATTGGAGACTACTATTGCAAGGTGTTACAGGAATGTGCCTACAAATCGACTATGTTTGAATACTTTTCTCTGAATTCTTTTTTTATGTTCAAATGTGCAATAAAATAATCCAAAAAGTTCACTAGACTGATTTGTTTTTTCTGTCCATAAGATTCTCTCATTTTTTTTTTTTGAGTTTTGGAGCCTTCTGAGCAGAATCCCCACAAATTTACCCCAAAGGAAGTAATAACAAGTATTTTCTTTTCGCAAAGAAACCGCCAAAATGACATATTAATACATTAGTGAAAGGATTTATAATTTAGTACTTTTTTGTGCACACTCTGAAAAGGAATTTATTGCAATGTGTTTAAGAATCGCCTAAGGTTTGTTCGTGCAGTGATAAAATGAAAAAATACTGTGAAAACTTAAACAATAATTCATACAGCTTCTCAGATCGGGATTTGGAACCCTGAGGAGAGGTCATGAGAATATTTAATTTTGTTCGTATCTACGTTTAAAATGACCTAAAATTCGAATAAGTCGGGCATTTTTGTGAAATCAGAACGTCCGAAGGTGGAATCTTACCTTCGTGAACCCCCTTTTGTGTGCAGGAATCGATTCGATCTCAATTTAAGATCAAAAATAAAACAAGTAGTTGATTTTCTATAAATGTATTTTAGTTTTTTAACTTTAAACTCATTTGTACTAAGGACATGACAATAAGCACATACTATTGTGCGCAGTTAATACTATTAGTAACTAAGGACACCCAGTTTTCGTCATTCGCTTTTTGGGCGACTTATGAAATATTCAAGCACCATAGCTGCAAAGTAAATGGCACCAACGACAATAAAATAAAAAGCATAGACCGTATACTGATCGACAACGTTCAGCGCAAAGCCAGCTTCTGAGATCACTACCAGCGTTAGTATGGACTGCAGCAATAATGCAATCAGCGTATTGATGCCAAAGACTAGTCCAAAACTTTCTTCCTCCAAGTGACGTGCCACTTCGGCGCTAAATTATATAAATCAAAATTTCATAAGTTAACATAAACTTGGAACAGAATAGGTACTCATATTTGCCTCGAAACGGTGATAGTGAACGCATAGAGTGCTCCAAAAACGATGTACCCAATGTACGATATGTAAATATCTGTTGTCCAGCAAGCAAGTAACACTGCACCTCCCTCTAAGGCAGATAGGACAGCCAACGCTAAGAGACTTCCGCGTGGATTAAGACGACCTGCATGAATGAATCCAGCTGCAAGTGCAAATATGGCAGCTAATAACGTCAGAATTGCATCCACGGCCCCATTCCAAGCGATCTAAAAGTGTGTCAATAGAGAAGGAATGAACTAGTTTCCATAAAATTAGGCTTACCGAAGGCTCCGGTTCGATTTCCTTCCATAAGACTTGGATATACGCGTAAACCTGATAATATCCACAAATTCCGACAGCATACCAGATACTCCATTGGACAACCTTGATGTTCGAATAGGCGTTCTTAAAATGCGACCACAACAATTGAAACGGTGACATATGAACGACACCAATTTGGCTATCACTTTGCCCAACAACCTTGCTCTCAATCGAAACTGAATCTGATTCGTTTGAGGAATTCTTTCGATGAAAGTAAACACTGGTTGTTACTTTTGGCAGGCCCATTGCCCAAAATGTTGCGCAGATCTGAGCTGAAAACCATAATTAAACTTGTTGGGATTAAATTGACTGTTTTACATACTTCCCAGCGTGATGTAGTTAAGGTCCCTGTAGTTCATTACTTTAAGATTCACTAAAGTTTGAGCTAAAACGCTTGCTACCAATTTTCCGAGAAACATGGCTGCTCTGGTGTGTGATGTTACCTGTGGATAGTGCTTCTTGTCCACTTTTGCATAAATATAAGTAAAGTAGGCTATTTCGGCTGCCATGTAAGTACCATAAAAGATTTCTAAAATCTTCAAAGCCAGCAAAGATGTTGTCCAAAGAAGCATACTCCAAATTACTATACCAGCAATGCCCATAACAATGATGAGTGGCTTGTATCTAGAGGAAAAAAAAGTAAAATTGTATATATATGTATATAATCGGACTACCGGTTGAAAATGTCGTTATTGCAGACAACTTCATATCTATTACTCTGAGGTGAATTTCGACCATGACAGCTGTCACATCAGAAACTTCATGTCATTGTCTAATTATTTCAGTCAAGGTTATTGGTCATAAGTGAAAACACACAAGTTTTTGTAAAGCCGTAAAATGTCTACATTCGTGCTTCTTTCATTTAAAGAAAAAAGCAACCGAAGCGCATCAATTGCTTACCGAAGCTTACCCGGGCTATACTATAGACGTGTCAGCGGTGGTTTAAGCGGTTCAAAGATGGTGATTTCGACACCGAAGACAAAGAACGCCCCGGTCAGGTGAAAAAGTTTGAAGACCATGAATTGGAGGCATTGCTCGATCAAGATCCGTCACAAACGCAAGAAAAACTTGCAAAATCACTTGGCGTCGCTCAGCAAACCATTTCCGATTGTTTGAAAGCAATGGGAATGATCCGAAAGGTAGGACATTGTGTGCCGTATGAATTGAAGCCAAGAGACATCGAACGCTAATCGATAATCCAAAACGTCGGGCAACGTATGGATACCCCGGACATGCCTCAACATCGACGGCCGTTCAGAATATTCATGGCCTGAAGGTTATGCTGTGCATTTGGTGGGACCAGAAGGGTGTTGTATATTATGAGCTGCTAAAACCGAATGAAACAATCACAGGCGAGGTCTACCGACTGAAGGAAAAACGGCCAGAAACGGTGGCAAGACACGATAAAGTTATTTTGCATTGTATTACATTATGAAAGACCGCTTGTGCCAACTCCTGGTCAAATTTATTTTCAAAATTTTTTCATTCTTAGATTGCTTTACTTTGAAAAATATTCACTATTGCTCGGGATATTAAATTTTGATTGATATTCCTTCCGAGCTGGAAACTACTCAGCATAGAATATTTTTCTTTCTTTTCTTTATGGGTTTAATAGTGTCAGGCTTTTTAAAAAAAAAGCGTTATAACTTTATTAAGGACAAAACAACAAACGTCTTTACTCTTTGATCTTCGGACACCATCGCATCACATTCAGAAAAAGGACGACGATGTATGGGAATGGCACAACGCGTCCCATTCCCACAATGATCCTCACTGAAGTTGACGTTACAATAGGATCACATTCAGTTAAGTTTTCTTAGGAGAGCTGTTTCGAGGTCGATTTCGAGAGATTGTTTATCTCCATGCCATTTTCTTGAAAGACATCTAGACTTTGGTTCATGATAAGAAACCACAATAGTGTTAAACAAACTAAATCTTTGGATGTTATGATCTTCCTTGCAAACGCTTTTTAATATACGTGTAATGCAATTTTATCCATATGTTTAGACTTAATAATTTAGCTTCCTATTGATCCTTTTTTTACAAAATCAATTGCCTCAAATAAATTTTCCAAGCACTTCCTTGAGACCGTGGATCAAGAAATACAGAAAGAGGAACATCAAAACTTGAAATAGACTCAACTTTACACTGTTTAAGTCCTTAAGTTAGTATCAATACTAACTTAACTTTATTAAGTCAATTGGCTTATTGATGAAACTTTGGGAATTAAAATTGAACAAAAAAAAATTGTTTGAATTTGTCCGGAAACTTATGAACGGCAGTGTTATCTGATAAGGTAGTTGTAAACTACAAATTTAATTGATTTTAAACGTTTTTTATTGGAAAACTAAATTGATTTTCATTGAAGAAGTAAAATTGTCCCTTTTCTTGACAGTTTTTTCGTCATAAAATTTAAACCGCCCTGTCAAATTTAACCAAAAGCTTTACAGGCGATCTTTATAAGTACGTACGTACGCAAACAAACAGACATCTTTCCAAAAGCAATGGAATCCGACTACTGGGACCTCGAAATGTGGAAATATGTAAAAGTTTGGAATTCCGAAAATCGAACCGATTACAAGAACTTCCTGATGAGAAGTTAAAAACAGCTCGCTTCCCACTGCATTGAAACAGACGAGGAGCGATAGTTGACTCCCGACATCCTCCGACTCCCGAATTCCTAATTTCCGATTCCCAGCCGTTGATTGTTCTAATATATTGATCCCTGGGGAATATGAGCGTAGGATTAAGCGGCTGTGCATCCTTCACCGTCCTGATCACGGCATCCATGATTTTTTGACATGCTGATTTAAGGATATCTATCCTTGGTTGGCTTGGATTCGATGACCCTCTTATCTCTCTCCGCTCAATGTCGCGGAGCCCCTGTAGTCGATGGATTTTTGTTTGCCGGATTAAGAACACACATTTGAATGCAGGGCTTTATTTCTGCCTCGAATATTCGACGATGAATTTTCGAAGGTTTCTAAGTACCCACAGAAATCTTGTAATAGTAATTATAAGGCTTGGTACCCTAGGAGGCTTGTTCTATAAGAGCTGACATATCTTTAACACTTTGGCCCTATTTCTGACTCCACAATTTACGAAAGGCATCGAAGTTGAGAAAGAGAGAGAGACATAAGTTTATGAGTTTGATTTGCACACAAGTCAAAAGTCATCAGGATGGTGGACGAAAGAGGAGCCGAAACAGGGAAATCCAAAGACAAGTAATACTATAATAATTGTTTTAATTCATTCCACATGTTAATAAAGAATACTTGCTCGCATCGATAAAGCTTGAGAAATTGCATCAGAAATGGATAGATTTGTGTTTGAGATCATGAACGATCATTACCTGATGAATATACAGATCAGACCTTGTAAGCCCAAAATTAAGTCTTTAGGCGTAGTTCACGAAATTACCTGAGAGCCAAACGGCGAAACCCTTGAAGACGAAAAAAATTCAAAAGAGGTGTGAAAAAATATTTAAAAAAATTGCATATGATTTCCTGCATAGAAAAAAAGCTCAACTAATGTGCTTCTTATCTTTTTTGTCTTAAATTTAATGACTATCTTCGCGACATTACAATGGGCTATAAACATTCTTTATTTGATACTAATCCTTAAAAAAAACATATTTAATGAACTTATTATATCTGCGTCAGAAGAAGGCTCTTATCTCTTTAAACAATTTATGGCTTGCGATAGGTCGCATTAAAGTGTTCTTAGACAGCTAGATACACACATTACATACGACTATACGATTATGCATTCAAAACTTTAAGTTTAGTAATTGCAGTTGATTTGAAGAATTTACAAACTGGGTTGGATGTTTATTGCAGCTATAGAGCGGCCTCAATTATTGTCAAGGTCAGTTTGCATCCCAAATAGATCGTAACTTAGAGTCTGTTCGTACCTATGACGTAAAAATAGCCGACATCACTTATTGAGATTTTGACTAACTATGAATATCAACACATTTGTACGAGTATAAGTTTATTATTTATTTTCATAGTTATTATAATTTAGGAAATTCGCTGGTACAATTATTTACCCTTCAATCTAAACGCAATTAGATGGCTATTACTGTAGCGATAGTTGTCTGGGCTTAGTGGGTATCCTTGCCGCAGTGGTAAATGTATCAGCTGCTGGAACAATGGTTTTTATAAATGATATGTTAATGGCTCTGCTGAAGAGGTTTAACACTGACAGAAGGGTTATGAACTAGTCTTTCGAAACACACAACTTTCTCTTGTGCATCGACTTATTCTGTCAATTAAGCTTAAGCTAGTGATTTATTCCTCCGTCCCAATTCAGATTCAACGAATGGAGCAATTGAAAGCAAAAACACATATTAATTTAAGCCTTTTCGTACTTCTACTAATCATAAGGCTCGCGCTGTTCTTCCAACAGAGTGAACGAACGTTTTGAAATAGCTTATTTGATTACCATTAATTTTAATTTTGCGAAACAAGCGATGTGTCGCTAGCTTCGCGAAAAATTATTATCGCTTGTGGTTATTTGGTTATTCTTCGATCATTGAGCAACTAACGTAGATCGATTTATTCAGGCCTTCGCACCATCAGCTATACTAACAGGATAGCTGAGAAATATTTGAACATCGAAATGAGACAGATTGTTATTAAACATGGTAAAAAGCAAACTCCCGACAATAGTTCCTTGAGGGACGCCTTCATTTGTTGTTAGAAATCAGACCCAGATAATAAAAGACCAATTTAAAATTTCGATAGGAAATATTTTTTTTAATAACTTTTATACGCCACGGCTTGCTCTTGACTACCAAAACGTCCAACGTGCCTGGTTTATCGGCATAAGCTAGTGACTTCACATACTCCCAAAGAAATATCGTGGAGGCCAGTTCACTGGTCCATTATGCAAAATTTTGCGCTCAGCAAAAGTTACCCGAAATAAATTGATGGCGTCGCGCGTCATGTGGCATGTTGCTCAACTTTGTCCAAAGCTCTATCACGTCAATGTCAACCAACCGAAGGGGAGCACCGAAGAAGTCAGAAATCGTTTTTCTAAAGCGTTCTCCATTGACGGTTACATTTTGGCCAGCATCGTTAAGCACACCAAACTGTGAGTTTTAATGGATGTAAGGGCGTCTCGATAGAGGCTTCTGGGTTTTCTCCACTCCAAATGCTGCAATTTAGCTTTTTTACATATGCATTTAACAAAAAATGGGCCTTTTACGTTGAAAATAAGGGTCGAGCTGAACCATGTTTTCGGACCATTCAACGAAACTATGAAGCGTATAATGGTCACGCGGTTTCAACTCTTGCACAAGCTGGACCTGTTAAATCTTCCACAAAGTGGATGGGCAAAGCTCGAATTGCTGTGCGCGATGGCGACTTAGCGACTCATTCGGATTCTCCTCAACACTGCACTCCACAAAGGCAATAACTTCTTCTGTTCGCAATGTTGGTCGTCTTTGGGGATGCTTATTATCCACAAGAGTGTACGTGTTTCGAAAAACTCGTTCAGATGGACGATTATGTCGACTGAAAATGGACGAAGTGCACGATAAGTTTGGCTTACCAAACCATGGTTTCCAAAATAAGTTTGCACAATTTACAGTCCTGGTTCTGGCGTTAATTTATTCATCGTAAAATGGCAAAAGGTGTTTTAAAAGAAATCAACTTTTAACTTTCAAATTGACAAATCTTAAGGAACAGTGTCGCCAGTTTAAAAAACCAAACCTCTAAAAAACACCCTTCATAACTTTGAGTTAGCAGAGGAGTTTCTCACCAACGCTCGGCTGTAAAAACAGAGAACAACACCAGCGCTGAGATCAAACGAAGAATAACTTTGGCTAATAGCTGCTTCCTTGGGCTAAGAAAGCAATTGAGTAGTAAAGCTCTTTCTAGAAAAACTAGAGTCGCTCAACAAGATCTTTAATATTCCTGTCCTGCTTTATGGAACAGAAGCATGGACACTTTCAAAATCCGATGAAAGCGCTTTAGGTTGTTTCGAAAGAACCGTGTGGGCTATGGTCCCGAGTAGCGACACCGACTTAGCCAAAGCGTTCATCGAATGAGATGACTTGGTCATGTAGATCGAATGGACATCAATGCTATGGGCCTCACATGGAAGTGAATCTCAATCAACTTGGCGTGCTAAACTGGTTGAGGTCCTGATCCACCCCGGATTGTGTGCGCCTCCTTAAGTCAATATTTTAATGTCGTCAGCGTTGACATTGGTCCTTATGAACACTCACACATCCAAAAAATTTTTGCTGAATGTCTGGCGTTAATCGCTGCAGTGAATATTGCAGGACGATGCAGGACCAATTTTAACTTCTATGGGTAAAGATACTATATGTAAATCAAAGTATTAAATTCTCTCTACCCAAATGAATTCTAGAGATCTACCTCTCATAATATTCTCATGAATCACCCCTTAACCTTAACGGACTATCACAAGATCGCATGTACTACTGTGTCCAAAAAATAAGGTGACATATGAATTTAAACTGCGTGCGTCGGAGGATTTGGAAATTTTTCTTTCTTTTCAGGTTGGTAGTACTGTCAGTGACATCTATGTGAAATTTCATGTCAAAATATATTCATAGTGTTTGAGATACGCGTCTTTTTGTGAGCTGCTAAAAGTTTTCGTTTTTTGCGATGTCGAAATTTATTGAGCAAAGAATTTGCATTAAATTTTGATTGCGGAATCACTTTTCTGCTGCGGATACGTTGAGGATGGTGCAGAAAGCCTTTGATGATGAGGCTTAAATGTTACAAGTGGTATAGTCATTTTCAAGCCGGCCGTGAACGTGTCGAAGACGAAGAGCGTTGGTGTTGAAAAACCATCGATTAACGATTGGAGACCTTGCTGATGAAGTTGGCGTATCGAAAGGCTCAGTCAATACGATTTTGAAGGATGCTTTGGGCCTCAAGCGCGTCAAATCTCGACTGGTACCGAAAACATTGAATTTTTTGGAAAAAAGGCGTCGCGTTGAAGTGTGTGAAACAATGCTTTCCGACTTCCAGGATGTCATGAAACGCATTATAACTGGCGATGAGACTTGGATCTATGCTTACGACCCCGAAACAACCGATCAATCAAGCGAATATCGTGCCAAAGGAGAGCCGAGACCAAAAAAACCGCGCCAAAGTCGCTCAAAAATCAAGGTCATGTTGACTGTTTTCTTCGATTATCGTGGTGTTGTGCTTTATGAATTCCTTCCAACCGGCCAAACAGTCAACAAGGAATATTATTTGAACGTTATGCGTCGTTTGCGTAACGCTATCCGCCTAAAAAGGCCGGAATTGTGGAAAGACAATTCTTGGTTTTTACACCACGATAATGCACCATCCCATACCGCACTCGCAATTCGTGATCATTTCGCCAAAAACTCGACCCATATCGTTCCGCAACCACCGTATTAACCTGATCTGGCGCCGTGCGACTTCTGGCTGTTCAACAAGCTCAAAAGACCGCTCCGGGGACACCGTTTTGATACGATAGAGGAGATTCAAGCCGCAGCGAAGACGGAACTGAAGGCCATCCCGGAAAGCGACTGCAACCAGTGTGTCAAAGATTGGAGAATCCGTTGGCATAAGTGCATTGCATCGGGAGGGGATTACTTTGAAGGGGATGAAATTGATTTGGAGGAATAAATAAAGAATTTTCAAAATAAATACAATGTCACCTTATTTTTTGGACACAGTAGTATACAGTCATTTAAGGATGTTGCCCTGCTGAGTCCGTCGTGGTCACACCTAAATTATTTTGTTTTATTTAAGATTACATACAAAAGTCAAAGAAAAGTATTTAATTCTAATGAATTGCAATGTTCCTAAAGCTGATAAAGAATATTGCAACTCACTGATCAGCTGATTTCTTATTGCAAACAAACTAGATAGATTTGCGATAATGATAAAAAAATATATTATATATTCGGTCGAAATAATTAGATTAGGAGGTACTGTATCAATGTTCTATATTTTATTTTATTTTTGATAGGGCTTATAGCGAGATAGCTCCAAAATTAAACAGTTCAAATAAAAATCAATGACATTGATTTGTTTGTAAATTGTTCTTATCAAAAATCAGCAGTCTAGCCCGGCATAAACAAAATTTAATTTGTTATTGACCCACATTGAAATTGAAAACGGAAAAGATACGCTTTAACAGTGGCAGTTGTCACAGCGGAATTGGGTTCATAAAAATTCAGCGCAGATTGGTTGGTTGGTAAGAATGAGCTTTGTTAGCTCTTCGCTTTGGACGCTGGTTGGGCCCGTTGTGTTCTCCTCTTTCCTGTGTTACGAAGATTTTGGTTAAAGAGGGGGGTTGTAGTGAAAAAAAGCTTTGGCATGTTGAGTTTTTTCTAGCAGAAACCTAGAGCGACCCTTAGTGGAGTTAGTGGAGATTAAGGCTTATGAGCCCTATTACCAGTTCCACTATTAGCCGAAGATTCCGTTTGCTGGAATTTAGAGCCCTCTTCGCTACCTTGTTTGTTATAGTTTGTTATAGCTTTGCACTACTGTCGGAGGAAAGGAGTATTTCCTTCTACCGTATATTGAGGTCGGTGAACTTTTCTACTCAAGTGAGTATTGCGATAACCTTTGCTTGGAAAACCGTTACGTATGGTTCCAGATGTTTCGAAATTTCGATCGATGGGCTTGGGCAGTAAATACCTGTCCCCTATTCAGACGATATGTGGGAGCCGTCCGAATAAATTTTGTAATGACCCCGTGGTCTCTTGTCGTGTTTCCGTTCGCCCAGAGCGTCTTGGTTTGAAAAATTATCTTAAAGTTGTTTTTGAAGGTGAAAGTTTTCTTATCTGAGTAGCTTTGGCGCTCCAGTAATGGTGTCATCGCCCTTTTCCTATGCCCGGTGTTTTTTCTATCGTCAAAGCGACCCAATGCCTTTAGTCTTATGGCAGAGTGTCCTGCTTGTCGTTTTATTTCCAGTTTTACTGTTGTGTTTAGAATTGCTTCGATGGCTGCGGTCGGCGTGAAGTTTTGTGCGCCACTTATACCCAAGCATGCCAAAAGTTGCACTTTAGTAAGCCTGTTTTATCCATTGTATTCCACCATACTATAATGCCGTAAAGAAGGGTTGGTTTCTAGTTAGTGGACTTGTTTGGTTTCAGTCCCCAGGACCTCCTCCCTCCTACATATCCAGTTCGCCCTCTTGGCTTTAGTAGAAGGTTCCTCCAGCTGAGTTTTTTGTCGTTTAACAATACTAAGTACTTTACACTGTCTAACACTGGCTAACATTTAGTTTGTTTTCAATCGCCCATGTTGCAACGGTGTTGAGTATCTCCTGCAAGATTTCCCCAGTATTGTTAAGGTGTTTCCTTGAACTAGGATTAATAGGTCGCCTGCATATGCTAATCATTTGGCGCATGTTCCATTTAGTTTTTTAAGGAGCTTGTCCGTCACTAGTAACCATAAAAGAGGTGATATAAATTCTCCTTGTGTTGTCGCTCTAACGATTTTACGTACCCTTGTTTCGTCTCCTATGGAGGCTGTGATGATGCGATTGGATATATATATATAGTATTATGTTCCAACCACTTGTTGATTTGTGTGTTGTTACTGTAGATCGATAGGGCTTCTACCATATTCGTTATTTTGATATTGTTAAACGCCCCTTCGTTGTCCAGAAACACTCCTACGCCTGATTCCTTGTATTCGAAGGCATCCTCAATTGTTGAAAATACTTTGTGCAGTGCGGTTTCTTTAGTTTTTCTTTAAGATACGCGTGTTGATTCGTGCTCAGTTGTGGCTTGTGTTAAGTCTTTTCCTGGTTTGGGTTGAAAGGCTTCCCCTACTTGGTGCCACTGCTGTGGAGTGAACCCTGATTATGCGCAGAAGCAACACTGTCTGTTAACCAATTAGCTTAGTGAGAGTTGACTCTCACACGAAGGGTTCCGTGCCCATGCATCTCTATGTTTCTCTAATTTAGTAAAAATTGTTAAAAGTAAAAGCTCGACATCGGTTTACTTGCAATTCCAATGAGAATAAGAAATTCTAGAAGGAACATTAAACAATTTTTTGGCAAATTCATCACAAACCGAGTGCAAAATTGTTTGGAATTCGTTTTTTTTTTTAATTTTTCATATTGAAATTGGAGGAGCTAGTATTATGTGTTGGATGGACGGGATCACTGCCTACTTTAAAAAGTTGTTAAGTTTCTCCATTAAATGGGATCATTGCCCACTGTTATGAGATGAGCTGCGATTTTATGAAACACTTTATTTATATGGTGACCCGCATTAATTTTATTTGTTTTGCAGCAGTTCACCTTCCGTGAAAATTCCAAGTGTCTGCCTATAACGGGGGCATAGTAATAGGGTTCCTTTGGATCCTTTGGGTACGGAACTCTAAAAATGATTTAACTCCTACAAATTGGTTATTCATAAAGAAATCGCTCGCCAGAATGGCTGCACGATGAAACTGAGGTATAAAATTTACGACAGAACAAAGTTCTTTAATACCTTCGATGGAGTTCTGCAAAGATCAGTAGCAGGATCATTTTAGTTCACGTTAATTTGCATCTAAAGTTGACGGAAGAAGTCAGAACAATTTTTATTGATGACGACATTGCTTTGGTTACTGTGACAAAACATATCAACGAATGAAAGGCAGACACAAATGAAATGAGTGGAGTTGCAGCTAAAGAAATAATCAAATATCTAGAAATGATGACTGAACATAGGCTACAATTAAAGGCTCGTGTCGGTTATCCCACATAAAAAGCTTCACTGCTTGTAGCAGATCTCTCTCGCGAATAACGCAAAATATTAGTTTTTCGGGATACACAAGGAATTTTTTCTTCGCTTTTAAAGTAATCAGAGGGTTTCAATTCTCACCGGAGAAAACAGTCTTTTCTTAACCAGAATGGTTCCCATCTCAGACGAATCCCTAAGGATTTAGAAGGGGTTATGAATAACTTTATCATGTTTACCCACATAGCGCGGGTAAAAGGGATCAGGGAGGAAAAAGACACAAGTATTGATGCACTTTGTTTTAGAATTGCTGCAAATAGTAATGAGAAGGAAATACCGAGCGTGGTAGAGCGTTCCACGTTCGTGTTATACGGCTAAAAAAACAATCTCTACACTTGACTGTACGACCGAAGTTGGGCTTGAGGCTGAACTGATGAGCATTCCTGGCAAAGTGGGTATTTCGGTGAAAGTGATAAGGGGGAGGAATGCAACTGGCTACTTCGTTATAGCACTGCTTGTAAGTCAGGAGGCGTCACGACGGTGGTGAAGAGAGTCAATTGACCCTCGATTTTGAATTCTGTCAAGCAGAATGTAAGCTTTGTATATGGCAGCCAGATCAGATGGGGAAAAGTCTTTTTTGCATCGCTCCAGGAATTTGCATTTTTGGCAATATCGGTTAAGTGATCATTCCTAACAGGATTGTTGTTACCGCACACTCCAAGCACGGAAAGTTTTGCGGCTTCAGCAATTCGAGTTTTTATTTCGCTTTAGTGACAGAAGACAGCATTGAGTTTTGGATGCATTAAATTCCACTCTATTCAACGAGCCCCATGATCATATCGAAATTTAATCGAAAATTAATAATATACACTGCCGTTTCATTTCCACTTGTTCAACGCTCTCGAGAACAAGTGGTGGTAAGGCGCAATCTTGAAGTGCGGAACTGGCCGCGTAATGTGCAGCAAGTAGATTGGCTTGGTCGAGATTATTAATGACAGGAGTGCCATTCGAAATGAGCGTCGGAATCGATGATGAAGTAGAGTTCTTAATATTTTTGACGAAGGACCAAAATTGTTTAATACCACTGGGACAACGCAGCATTCTTTGGCTTAATTTCAGTCCTTGGTACATCGTAGAAGAGCATTATAACATAACAGTCATTACGGATTCGTCGAACCTTTTTCCGGTTTCCTCTGTATGGTTGGCTTTATAAGACCGAAAACTCAGCTCTCTGAACCTGACAGCCTCTTTAAAGCTCGAGTCGAACCATGAAATCTCTTTTGATCTGATTGTCATTACCTTGTTTGGGAAGAAATCATTCATTGGAGAATAATTTTTGTGACCATGTCAGCGGCGGCGTCTACGTCACTATGAAGGAAACATAGTGACCAGTTAAAACGCCTAAAAAAGATATTGAGGCCGTCCCAATTGGCTTTTACATATTGCCAAAGGAGTCTTTTAGGAGTTAGGAGTTGATATGACACAATGGTCCGACGAACCTAGGGGCGCCAATACATCAATGGAGTATTTGTCAGGGTGAGAAGTGAGGAACAAGTCCAATGTGTTGGCTTTGTGTAATGCAATGTCCGGGATTCGTGTTTGTTTATTCACCAGCTGTGTTAAATTGTTATACTCAACAAAGATTCCAACATACCTTCTTTCGGGTGTTGTCTGACCAGAATGTGGAAGCCAGCTAGAATTGTGTATATTGAAATCGGCCGCAACAACAATTTCAGTATGAGGATATAGGGATACAATTGTTCTACCCTTCTACTGAACACCTTAGAAAAGTCTTATAAGGAAACACTTTGTTTTAAAGCTCCAGGTTTATTGTGTACTTTTAAAGCGTGTATGACATCGATTGTGTCGCTCTTTCATAACCAAAATTTTAACGATAGGTGTTGGTGGACCTTATTTTCCGTTGAATTCTGTATATACAAGAACTACACGTTACATCTTAACTTTATTGAAAAAAGTAGTTATTGAACTAAATTGCTCAAATATAAAAATACGTGTTTTAAATTGAAAGAGAGCAGTGAATGCAAAAATATAATAAATAATTAAAAAAAAGTTTAATATGGAAAATGAATAAGTAGTGTTACAGCACTGTATTTGTTTAAGTCAAAAAAAAATAAATTTGAATTTTTTGCCAACCACCCTTATTGAAAACTTGAGCCGTTTAAAATAAAAACATCACCAATTTTAATAAAAATGTTGCATGTTGCGTTTGTCTCGACTGGTAAAGTTGACCATTTCATAAGGTTACACAAATTTACTTACCTCAAAAAGTCTGTCACAAGAAAGACCACAACCAGTTGGGCCAGATATGAATACGTTCCAATGGGATACACATCCCTGTTCACCTGAAACGATTCAAATTCGTCATTAGTCCACAATTTAAACAAATCATAACTTTGTTTCTTTCCCGCCCATTAAAGTGAATTTAAAAAAAAACACACACACACACATGAAATGTAAACAAATCTTCTCTGCCCACCCTGCCCGATGCACACATTCAATATGGCCACTAGAAAAGCTTACAACATGTGCGCGGGCTTCGACTTTCACCCGACGGCGCGGCGTTCACAGCTCTCTTTGCAAATTGCAGTCAGCTGATCAGCACAGATCTAAAAGTACCCAACATCTACTCACTTGGTCTTGTGTAATGTTCCTCCATTCTCCAAGCAAAAACTCGGTGATATAAGGCTCCGAAGGACGAATCTCGCGAATGAATCCAAATACACACAACAAACACGATATTTTCAGCCACGGTTTCATTGTTTGTTTATTTTTATAATAAATAATTTTTTGTTTAACGAATAACAAAATTAATAAATGTCAATAAAAGTTTTACGCGCAAAAATCTCGTACTTTATTGACGACACATTTTGTGGTTATAAAGGAACTTTCAGGGAGGAGCACTTGAATTTCAGCGAACCGCGAACTTGAAACTGACGTCGCCAAATGAATCAATTTAGAACTTGCCGATGGAAATAACGTGTTCTTGTCAATAATTATTGTCTTTCGTCGCAGGTTGTCGATTGACGAACAACAGCGTATGCACTTGTCTCCACGGTTGACGGAAAACATCTCCACACTGGACTACCTTTAATTCCAAGTATAATCCACTGATTGTACTATCTTCGTTTGGAAGTGTTTACAGCGACAGAATTAGTAGCGATTAAAGGTGTAAGACGGATGATATGTGCGTAATTTGCTCTGTGCTGTTTGATGACACTTTGATTGAATTTGAAAAAAAAAATGTAAAGAGAGACATTCGCGACTGTCATTCTCTGCTTTTCTCAGAAGAGCACTGAGGTTAAGAGAATTTTCTGTCTAAAGACAATATTTCCGTTGCACAATCTTAGGCGAACATATTTGATGCCAAGGTCATAGCTTGGGTGAAGGCCATGCAGTTCAAACTCGGAACATCTGCAGTCCCAAGGAAAAATGGATTTCTTTTTTTTTGTATTTTTCGGATTGAAATTATTCGAATGAAATTTAAAATGCTTTGTTGCGGGTGGTTTTTTGTGAGGTTTTGACATTTTTATTAAAGATACAAAATATTTTAGCTTTACTCGCAAGCAATCGATTACGGGAATATGCCACTGCGGTCGTGTCGTTTTGAGGGCCACACTATCCATCGGTCCAAAATTAACCCTTTTTTCGTCAATAATTGCCCGAGCAGAGTTGTAAAAGACTGCAATCTTTTATAATGCAATCCCTGAATTCTCGGAAAGTATTTCATGATTTGTGATTCATTCAATTTACTTCATATGATTACTTAGACTCCAGCATTGAAATCTCTCATCTTTTTGAAGTCTTGATTGGATCAGTCTTTACGACCAGTCTTTTGATTTGAAAACAATTGAATGCAATTCTATCGACTGACAGTGCATTCACCGAAGTCACTTTGAAGTCCTTACCTTTCTCGTGAAGTCTCCCGCATTCAGTTGCAGTCTTTGGAACTTCAAATCTTTGGGATTTCAGCATTTGAACAGGTTTGAAACATAATGGGCTTTTAGGTTTAGAGGAAGAGGAGTACGCTGTGTTCACGTCGGCAGGAGGGGATGGGGACGGACTCGTACTATTACAAAAATCATTAAACATAAAGAAAAAAATCAATGAACTCTGCAAAAGGCTAGATGTACAACCATTTTTTGAACCGGATATTTTATATCTTCAAGATTACGTACACCTCCTTCGACCAATCGCGGTAGCATTAGATTTCCTTCAAGGAGAAAAGGAAATGCTGTATGATTACTTGCTGCCCACCTTAGCAACAATCAGAGTGTCGTATGTGAAGGTATTAAGCGACAATCCATTAAAGGTTTTACCAATGGATTTTGTTAATAAAATCGAAGAATCGCTAGTTAGACGATTTCACACATACTTTTATTTAACGAGTGACGTCGAAGATGCGATTGTTGCTTCGGTACTTTGTCCATTGGCAAAACTCAATTAGGTATCAGCACTAAATTCAGAGTTTAATGACACCAAAATAGCGGAATTAAGTTCATTAGTCAGAATAAGAATTGCTTCCGAAAATGATCAAAACTCTGAAATTGAAAAAAACAAGCAGTGAACGTAAAGTTCCATATTTTAATTTCGACAAAGCAGGTAACAAAATGAAAGCAACCATTTACAAAGACTTTAATTACTTCACATTTCAGATTAGCTATTAGAACCATCTAATAACTGCTGTTCATCTGTAGATAACGAATATCATGCATATCTTGCCAATCCATCGACATCCATAGAACTCCTCTGCCAATATCCAGCCTTGAAAAAAACAATTTTAAGGTTTAACACTCCACCACGTGCCTTAGAAGCTGTGGAAAGGCTGTTTTCAGTTGCTGGTCTGCTGAATACGCCTCGGCGAGAAGCCATTTCAGACTCCAATTTTGAAAAATTGTTGCTTCTGAAAGTTAATAGTTTGGAAAATTGTTAAATATGTAATTTAAAATATGTTAATTCTTTATTGAAATAAATTGAATTTATTTACTTTCATTTTATTAATTGCTCTTAGTACGACTCCTCTTCCTCTAAACCTAAAAGCCCATTATACTCCATATAAAAGTGTGATTCTTTCTGTTTCAAACCTGTTCACATGCTGAAACCCCAAAGACTGCAACAAAAAACTTTGAAGTCCCAAAGACTGCAATGAAAATCTGTTGAAGTCCCAAAGACTACAACTGAATGCGGGAGACTTCACGAGAATGGTAAGGACTTCAAAGTGACTTCGGTGAATGCACTGTCAGTCGATAGAATTGCATTCAATTGTTTTCAAATCAAAAGACTGGTCGTAAAGATTGATCCAATCAAGACTTCAAAGAGAATGATGATTTCAATATCGAAGTCTGGTTCGTAGAGTTAATTTATGAATTGAAGAGTCAGAGATATGAAGTCAATTGATTTTTAAAGTCAAAAGATTTAAATCTTTTACATCTCTGGCACCGAGCATGGGCCTCGATGTCTGAAAGTTTGAGATCAGCTTTTGGAAATGCGAAACTAAGATACCACCTTGATCAAAAAGTTCCCGGAATTGATTCAGAAAATTAAAAATTAAAGTTTATTTATCTAAATCTATATTGTCCCCTTCAAAGTAATCCCCATCGAGTGCAACACACTTGATCCAATCCTTGAAACATTTTTTATATTCGGTTTCCGGTCCATCAGTGCTTCCTGCGATTTTTCCATTACTACCTCACGGCTGCTGAAACGAGTTCCTGGAATGTTTTTATTTTTAACTCGATTGAACAGAAGGAAGTAACAGGGAGCCAAATGAGGTGAATTCGGTGGCTATTGGATGCCACTGTGCGACGGTGCGTCAATATGGTGCAAAATCCACGAGTTTTCTTCCCACAATTCTGGTTTCTTTCGGCGAATTGCTTCACGCAAACGTCTCGTAACGCCCAAACAATACTCTGTTTACTATCTGTCTGTTCTGTTGTAAGTTGTAATCCATGAAAACCGTGAGCATTGTCATCTTTTTTTACTGAAACGAAGTGTTTTTTTTTTGGTCTCGGCTCATTTGGTAAACGCCGTTCACCCGCCTGATATCTGGATTGCGTGTAGTACTTATAAGCCCACGTCTCCAGTAATGATCCTTTTGACGAATGTGTGATCGGATTCAGCTTCTCAAATCATGTCTTTTGCGAGGTCCATTTTTAAAATTGTAAAAAATCGCCAACACACACAGAGATAGACGTACTCTTGCCCACGTAACTTTTGCAAATGTGAAGCTATGACGCTAAGATTAAGAGGGGAAATCACAGTAGCACACAAAAAATATGCATATTTTCGGGAATAAATTTTGGTCGAATAAAAGTATCAATTGAAAATCTGTAAAGTAGGTTTTATAGCAATACTAAAAAAGAACAAAATTTAATTTTTTCAATAAAAAAATATTTAAAAATGGCGGCTGCACAGAAAATGCCCCAAGGCACCTTTTTTTGAAAGCATGTCGATGGCCGAAGACGTAAACTCCTTAATTTTTGACCTGGAAGAAAACACCAACATTTTTTAGTTTTCATATAACAACAGCTAGCGAGCTCCGTAGGATTTGTTTTTCGATATATTGATTTTTTTACAAAATTCTGCATGTTTGAAAATAAAGTTAAATTTTTAACAAAAAAAAAACGTCATAAAATCGTCGATAAAAAAAATTAAGCCATATAAAATAAAAAATCCTACGTAGCTCCTTGGAGAAAGATATTTCGAAGCTACTATCAAAATTCCAAGTCGATCGGTAAGGATTTGCTCGAGTTATGTCTTCGGAGAGCTCAAAAAAGTGGTTTCGAGAGTACTGAGAAACCATATATAAATATATAAGCATACCGGAGAGGCGTTACCGCAGAGTGAAAAATTTGGTCACTCGGAAACTTTTGCCGTATTCCATCATCTGGTGTATTATTTTTAAGACCCTAAAGCACCTTTTATGTGAAATTTTTTTTTTTCAAAAAATTTGAAATTTTACTGTGATTTCCCCCCTTAAGGGGAAAACAGAAGTCAAATCGGAGCGTTTGGAGCGCCACACGGTGGTTATTCCGGGACCTTTTTGATTAAAGTGGTATTTTGTAAAAGACTTTATGCCGAGAGTCGGTATAAGCACTTTTGTACGTTCTGGTGCATGTTCGTAGGCATGTCCTCTCAAAAATTCGATACTGCTGCCTATAAGAAGGGCTTATGTTCCACCATACCGGGCTCGCATAAGTCAAAATTGGACGCACAAAAGCTTGGTTGCAAATGTCCTTCACATCTGATCTCAAATAGTTGGAATAAAAAATTTCTTCAGCGGCAACTGATATTTACATAGTCATTATAATACAGAAATTTTTCAAAATAAACTCCTAAATAACTCACAACAGTTTTTCATGCGATTCGAATTCCATTTGAAGATGTTGTTACCTGATGTCAGAATCTCCTTGTCGTACTAGGTTACGGAACAGTTTCGCATTTAAAGTTGTTTATTTTTAGATCCATATCCTGACAGAAATTTTTGAGGGTATCAAACTTCAATTGAAGTTCGTTTTTTATTAAGTAAACATTTTTTGAACAATAAGAATACAGAATGACGTCGTCGGCGAATGCCATTGGGACAGCCAAGTCCCTCAGCATTTTAGAAACATTAATATTAAAGAGTATTGGTGCTGAAACTGCGCCTTGAAGCAAACCATAAATGACCATTACTTTTTATCTGTTACAACGAATTTCTTCTCGCATGGGAAACTCGTATTTGATTAGTTTGTAAAAAAAAGACCGTCAATCCATACCCTCTCAAAGGCTTTCTCGATATCCACTAGAGAGGCACCTTTACTTCTATTGCCATTAAGGTTCCATTTCATTTCAGAAACAAGTAACTTTGTAATAGCGTTCTTTTGTTTCGCACGCGAACAATTTCTACATACCTATTGGCCTATAGTTCGAAGGATCTCAAGGATCTATATTTTAAACAGTTGGAAATACCTTTGATATTTTCCAACAACTTGGGAAGTAGCAGTTGTTAAGTGAATTATTAAAAATTACGCAGCATTACCTTATGATTTCATCAAGTAAATTTGTAAGTATAAAATTTCGAATGTCATCTTAGCCCAGTGTGTTTTTAATATTAAGCTTCCCGAATTTTTCAGTCAATTCATCGAGTGTTGTGAAGTAGTCGTTTATCTGTTCCTTCTGTAGTTTGTCTGCTTTAATTTCTTTAGAAAACCGGAGAAGAGTGTCAGGTTGGGAAGTAATTGAAAATTGTTGATTCCTCTGCCACCTCGACAGATTTCCGACTAGTTGAAGTCATGGCTTCGAGGTACATGATTCCTTTTTTAGATTCAAAACTCGAAAACCAGTAGACATATTTTTGAAGTTCATATTCATAAAACTGATTCAAATATTTAGCACAGTAAATATATGATAATATTTATATTTTTTTAAACAATTAAAAACTCATCTATTTTGCTTTACAAAAATATTGTTAATAATGATTTTATTTACAGTCAGTAGCAACAAATAAATAATGGTTTAACTTTTCGTAATTAAGTCAAATTGTAAACTGATACAAAAACATTTTTTATATTAGAAAAATCTGAAAAATTTTTGACATTACATTTTGTTTTTAGAAAAGGCAACAGTTGTTTTCCCATTTCAAGTCAGAGCACAACGTAGATATCCTTGAATCCTTTAACAAAAAGAAAAAAAGCCTTAAAAATAACCTTCGTTGGCATCTCTTCTGGAAGCTGCTTTATATTCTTCATCCTTTTTGATTGTCACTAGTTGCCAGCGGTTGCAGTGGCACCTCCATTGGCCGCTAAACCATTCAGTTCATCCGCTGTCAGGAAATTTATTGATGCCGAATTGATGCAATAGCGTTTCTTGGTCGGCTTTGGACCATCCCCGAATACGTGACCCAAATGTGCGTTACACTGAGCGCAGCGTACCTCTGTGCGTATGCGTTCTGGATGTTTAATTAGTAGTAAAATATTTCCCCCTTTTTATTGTTTTATTTATTCAAATTGCATTGTTTTTTTTTTTATTGTTGCAAAACAAATTTTGTTATATATTTTTTTTTAAAGAAAAAATTAAAAATAAAATACGAAAAATGGGATATGACGGACATGGTGATAAAGGAGTGAGTAAGAGACAAATGATAACACAATAAAATATATTCGAACCAAGTGCAAAAAACAAAAGAAATGAGAGTAAATTATTAAAAAAAAGACGTGATTTTATTTCAAAAAGCAAAAATGTTTTTTTCGTTTCGAAAATAGTTTACAAAAGAAAAAAACAAAATGAATATCAAACAAAAATGAGAAGAACGTTATAAAAAAGAAGCGTTGCCAATAGTTAAGCGTATGATTAGTTTCGGTGAATTTTTTTTTTTTTTTTGATGAATTTGTTGTTTTTTTGTTTAAAATTTTTATTTTAATGCACGTTGATAAAACATATTTTTTTTTAAATACCCCCACACAGGCACATAAGAAGCGGAAAAAGAAGAGAAATAGAAAAAAAATATATATTTATTATTATAATATAGGACATCACCAAATGGAAAATAATAATAAAACAAAAACACAAAAAAAAAAATCAAAATAAAACAAAATTTTAACACTGTGTCGTGAGTTTGATGTGAATGGTGTGCAAACAAAAATGTTTTAATTTTAACAGCAAACCAAAAAGCAATATAAATAAATTATTTTTTCGAATATGTTGTGCAAAAAAGTGATAATGAGGCGCAGTGCAGACAAATGACAAAAAAAAGAGCTTTCGTTATTAGTACGGTTGATGTTAAATGCACACTTTTTTTTATTCTACTAATCTTTGAACTAAGTAATAAATTTTTGACTTAAAAGAATGAAAGAAGCCCTCATTTTTGGGTGTATCTACGTTTGAATAGGTCTTGTCATTTTATTTATCTTGATGCTTTTTCATTGCTTGTCGAAGATCAGAAGAATCAAGCTCTGAATTGAATGCTGAGCTTAAATAAACTTTGGATTGGGCGTAAAAATAAAAAATATTTTTAAGATTTAGACAGAAGAGGAGTTTTTCGACATCATCACTCAGTTAATAACTTCTTGGAGGCATTGGTACCGGAAACTCGATGACCAATGATCCCAAGAAATATCAAATTAGGCAGTAATATTAGACCAGCCGCTAAGGGGTCTGTGTATTTCTCCTATGTCGTCTTCATGATGTTCGATGCCAATGAATTAATGTGCAAGAAAGTGCTTAAATTTCTTTTGGCAGCAGTTTCAAAGAACTCAATGGAATTCCAGGATAAACCAGCGAATCCATAACCCTTATTTCCACCTGTTAATAGGACTACCGGTTGAAAATGTCGTTATTGCAGACAACTTCATATCTATAACTCTGAGGTGAATTTTGACCATGACAGCTGTCACATCAGAAACTTCATGTCATTGTCTAATTATTTCAGTCTAGGTTATTGGTCATTAGTTAAAACACACAAGTTTTTGTAAAGCCGTAAAATGACTACATTGGTGCCATCAAAACAACATTTGCAGGAAGTTTTAATATGCTTCTTTCATTTAAAGAAAAAAACAACCGAAGCGCATCAATTGCTTACCGAAGCTTACCCGGGCTTAGAATGTGCGGAAAGAGCGGTGGTTTAAGCGGTTCAAAGATGGTGATTTCGACACCGAAGACAAAGAACGCCCCGGCCAGGTGAAAAAGTTTGAAGACCATGAATTGGAGGCATTGCTCGATCAAGATCCGTCACAAACGCAAGAAGAACTTGCAAAATCACTTGGCGTCGCTCAGCAAACCATTTCCGATCGTTTGAAAGCAATGGATGGCGTATGAATTGAAGCCACGAGACGTCGAACGCCGATTTTGTAATAGGACGCCACAAAAAGAAGTCCTTTTTTGCATCGAATCGTCACTGGTGATGAAAAATGGGTACATTACGATTATCCAAAACGTCGGGCAACGTATGGATACCACGGACATGCCACAACATCGACGGCCGTTCAGAATATTCATGGCCTGAAGGTTATGCTGTGCATTTGGTGGGACCAGAAGGGTGTTGTGTATTATGAGCTGCTAAAACCGAATGAAACAATCACAGGCGTGGTCTACCGACGACAATTGAAGCGTTTGAGCTGAGCACTGAAGAAAAAACGGCCGGAAATGGGATGTCCTACCACACCCGCCGTATAGTCCAGACCTTGCGTCATCCGATTACTATCACTTCCGATCGATGCAACATGGCCTGGCTGACCAGCACTTCCATCATTTCGATGATGTCAAATAATGTAACGATTATTGGATTGCAACCAAACCGGTCGAATTTTTCAGAACGGGTATCCATGAATTGCCAGAAAAATGGGAAAAATGTGTGGCTAGGGATGGGCAATACTTTGAATATTGAATTTATATCTATTTTTCCTCAATAAAGCATTGATTAAAAAAAAAAAAAAAAAAAAAACTACATTTTCAACCGGTAGTCCTATTACAAAATAGGTAAATCAAATCATCCAACTTTCGAGACCAGAATTGACAAGCGCCTGCAGTAGTTTCGTGTCACTATTCCAGCGACACATTTCCTGAGAAAAGTTTCTAGGACAACAAAATTCAATTCTTAAATAAGCTTCAGCGAATAATTGTTGGTTTCAGTAAAAAGATCTTTAAGTTCACGTGGCATAGTTCTATCTATAAAGTGATTCGAAAACATGCACTGTAGACTAGGAGAAGTTGACCGCATTAGTTTTAAAAAAGTGCACTTTTTGCTTTATAAAATCAAAGTGGAAAAAATTAATTCCAAAGAATAATTTTAAAAAATTAAAAACTGAAGTGAAATGTTGCACTACAAAATGTATACGCAAAACAAAACTTTCGATTGCGATTATTTTTTTTTGGGAAAAAAGAAAACATTTTGTCAATTAGAAACAACATTCTTTATTCGATTCTCATTAATTAAAAGCAATTAACTTAATTTTGAAGAAAACGAATAAGAAAACACACCCAACAAAATATATATTATATATAGAGTACATTGTTTTTTTTTTTTAATTTTTCAAAAACTTTTTTTTTTCTTAACATGTTAACAAAGTTCTCATAAAAAGCTTCGCCTTTCTCCAATTCCAACAGCTTACATTTTATAATTTTGTATATATATATATTTTTTTGTATTTATATATATATATATATTTAGGCACACACACGCACAAACAAAATTTTCATATTCGAGTATAACTACCAATTTCGAGATAAATTTAAAACGTTTTTTTGTTTTGCTATAAATTTTTGTTGTTTTTTTTTTTAATTTTTCTTGCTAGGAACGAAATCAATTGAAGCTGAATTGATGCAATAGCGAACTCTTGTTGGTCCTGGACCATCGTCGAATACATGACCCATATGAGCTGAGCACTTGGAACAGCGAACCTCTGTCCTCACCATTCCTAGTAGTTTCGAAACAACTACTTTAATATTTTAAGTGATTTCAAATCAAAAATTGTTAATTTTAAATTCAAAAAGATAAAGTAACTCAAGTGGAAATTAGAAAAACGAAAAAACCAAAAAAAAATCCATTAAAGAAATCAATAAAGGAAGAAGAAGAAAAAATTGTACTATTAGGCAAATATTAATTTGAAAAATTTTATTTACGATGCTACTATTTTTCGCTACTAATCTACTGCTAAGATAAAATAAATTGCTTATAGTGTCCATATTTTGATACAAGTTATTTTCTTATATTTTACACACACAGTGAGTAGAAATAGAAAGTGTTATCAAAATACAATAGTTTAGTTCAAACAAACAATCATACATACATTTAGTTTAAGAAGCATAACCAAGATTGCGTGTTGCATTTTAAAACATAACAAATGGAAATAAACAAACAAGAAACTTAGTCTTTAAAGCAAATTAGCCGAACAAAACAAAATCTCACAACATCTTCAAGCGAAGAGAAACAGTGGCCACCAAGTTCTCTTCGATTGTGATAAAAAACGATAGACAAAAAAAACTCAATTCAAATTTTTTTAGGTTGCTGCGTGTAATATGACCAATTGTGAGTCAGAAACAATTGCTTTGAAAACAGAGTTAGAAATTGATTTGAATATCTGTGCAAACTTCTCTATATGTAATTTAAAAAAAAAAAAATTAAATACGGCGGGCCGTCTCTGAAAAGAAATATTAACTGGGTCCGATGGTTCAGCGCCGACACCTATTGCACTCACCATTCAATTCAATTAATGTACACTTAAGACTTACTATTGAACCATTTATTTTCAAAACGGGACATGTCCAAATTTATCCAAAAATTGTTTTATATTTTTTTTCCTGGAAAGCAGAGATATCTGCGTTGCCACATGAAATGTGATAAGTACAAATATAGTGCAATAGAGGTGCAAAATATCCGTTTATTTTCAAAAATTGATTTGTCCTGTGCATGCCACGTTGCCCGTTGTACGACCGCTTTTAGTAATTCAAACTTTTGAATGTTTGTTTTCTATACTAGAACAAACCGTCATTTAATGTATCTGCAATTAGTTTGTGGAATAGACTCCCAAACGAATTGCAAAGAGCTCCCTCACCTGCTGCTTGTTGGGGAAAACTACTTTTGCACTTTTCAGCAGCTATTTTTTTTGATTGAATTGTATTAATGACCTATTATTTTAAGGAAAACGGATTTTGTATTTTACGGTTTTTATCTTTTCTTCTTTCTATCAAAAGTCTGTAATGAAATCAGTTCTTCTGTTAACCTTGTTCTCTGATACTCCAAGGGATTTAAGTCTTGTTGTATCAATGTCACTGAAACGATTTAACATTAAACAAACTCTTGACGCTCCTTTTCTGTGAAAAAGGCGTAAAACTGGATTAAAGGTTTACCAATGGAGATATATGGACATTCAAACAGGACTCTGCTCCAGCGCAATAAGCCAGCCGGCTCAGGGTTAATATTCCCAGCTTTATAGCATCCAGATCTAAATCTGGTTGATTATGGTTTGTGGTCAGAATTCGAAAACGTAGCCTGAAAATTGGAAAGCTTTAGAGAAGAGCATTAACCAGAGCAGCGTCCACGATCTCCATGGAAATCTTAGGTGCTGCTGCAGCCCAATGGCAACAACGTTTGAAAGCTTGTGTTAAAACAAAAGGCGGTCATTTCACGTGAATCCAATTTTCCTTTTAATAATCAAATTTTTTAGGCGAATTACGATGGAACACTTACTCCATAATTGAACCGATACGGCAATGAAAATATAAATCCATCAGGATCAAGCAACATTGAAATGTTTTCGATGAACCTGAACAATAGACAAAAACATTTAAGAAAACAAGACAGCCACTTTATAAATCGTTTAATCTTCCGCTTGAAATTTAATCGCTTTCGCGAAACATTCTTCTGAATTCTCTTATTGTTATATTATGCAAGATTGAGCAATCCAACAAACAAGATAACACAGAATAATCAAATCAGTTGGCACCAGCAAGTGAAACAGTGCAACTTGAATGAACAAAATAGTTCATTGATCAGTCGCGACTGAAAGAATATCTTGCTTCAGGTATGATTGGAAAATGTCGAGGACATTTAAATGATTGCAATACGTAGATTCCTCTTAGATAAATTTTAACATACAGCAACCTAATACAAAAAAAAAATAAATAATAAACAACCAACGTCGTGTGTTCAAAATAGTAATCGTTTGTGGTTTGAGGTGGTTATAGTGTTTGTGGTGGTCTCAATCGGTATTGTGTTTAACAAGAAAAGACGTCACAAACTTAAGCACACTCCTTACCTGGAATACTTGCGTCTTTGTGCAATGTTATCTTTCCCTGGTCGAGAACATCATTGAATGCCGGCCAACCGCAACCCGAGTCATATTTCGTATCCGAACTAAATAAATCCTGATGGCAAACTATACACTGGTAAACACCCTTCTCATAGTGTTTATTGTAACACCCTACAACAATCCGACGCACACACATAGAATTTTAAAAAAGAAAACAAAAATAAATAAATAATTTCATAGGTGCAGGTCTGGTTGCTACGAAACTCACCTGAAAATGGACGTTCTGTGGCCGCTTCTTGTGTAACTTGATACTGTAGTGGCGTCAGTCGGCTTTTCAGTTCCTTCTTATCCATCACAATTTTTTTATCCATATTTTTTGGCTCACTACTTCCACCTGTATTCTTTAGATCTGTAAATGAGAGGAGAAGGTGAAATGAAAACGTTCCTTTTTCTGGGTGGGCTATAAAGTAATTAAGTATAAATGACGAAATTAATCGATTTTTATATAAAAATCTTTAAAGATTTTTTTTCGATGGAATTGGCGGTTTTATGGAATTGTTTTTTATGGTTTATTTGAATTCCCCAGCTGAAGTTGTAGACAAAGACATTAAATTTCATACGTTCTTTAGAAGCATTGTTATTTGCTAAACTATGTTTCTGGTGCACATATGAATGTTTAATATTTTAATTGATGTTGCGTTTAATAATGCTGTGCGATTTATTTACAATGAGCGAAGGTTTGACTTTGTCCCTATAGAGTTTTTATTATGCCTTTCAAAAATAGAGCGATCTATCAAATCTTTTTTGTTTTTGTTCCATCTCCAAACTAAAAAGATTCCCGAATGCCTGTTTCAAAGAGAACAATTGGCTAAATCAAATAGAACCATGGCTTACATTTTTCCAAAGTTTTAATATGAAGTAACACGCAAACAATTCCTGGTCAACTCTTTACGGCTGTGGAATTCATTCCCTACTTATCCAAGGAGAATTAACGAGAGATGCAGCATCGAGAGGGAAATTATTTGCTTCTTAAGGGGCAGTTTATGTGAAATGGAATTAAGAATGAAAATTGGATTTAAACTTTAATTAGTTAAATTATTTCTTAACTATTTATAATAAATTTATAATATTATATTATTTTAATTTTACATTTTCATTTTTTTGCATTATTATTATTATTACTATTATTTTTTATTATTTGAAGTTTGATATTTATATTTTTTGTTGTCAAATTTGTTACTATTTTTATTTATTGACTAGCTTAATCAATTTTTGATAATTTTAATCTGGAATAACTGTAGTATTTACAAAAAAAAAACAATCTCTTGTTTTGTTATACGCATGAAATAAATCTCTATCTATTCAAGAAAGTTATTTTATCGTATCAGAAGCTGGCCATATTTTATACAGTACAAGACTAATTAACTACTTTTCAATTTTCTCCACAGAGTCGTACGCAATCCTGAAAGCAACAGAAATAGCAAATAGCCTGTCTGCTCTCAAAACAATCAACGCACTCCAAAACTGTTCCCCAACCGTTACGTATATATCCGTAACAATATTCTAAAGAACAAACATAGAATTGTACTACTATGGGTTCCAGGCCACTCAGGGATCATAGGCAATGAGTTAGGAGACCGTGCTTCTAGGACAGCTTCAGAACAGTCCAATATACTATTCAATTTCTCCGACAAAAAAAGACTTTCTCAACGTGATCAACACCTACTGGGATACTATTAAAATAGACACATGGAAATCATATGCACATCACTATTCTTTCATAAACCCAAAGGGTGAGCCAGCCTCATATCCTACAAAAACAACAACTACCATGAACAAATGCTTCCTCCTTCTTCGTCTTGGACACACACAATTAACCCATTGTCATCTTCTCATAAGAGAAAACCCTCCAACCTGTCATCTCTGCCAATCCAACCAAAGCCTATCTATGAAACATCTTACTTCTGAATGCTCTAAGGTTAACTATGTATGTAAATCACCTTTTAATAAAAAATTAAATCACCTTCTACAAACAACATCAATCGATAACATATACAGCGTTTATAAACTATAACTTACACTCAAACTTATTTCTTCTATTTAAATAATATTTGTTTATCAATATGCATGGGGCTGTCAGGGATTAGGATACCCTCATCTGTACCCCAGTTGCTGGTCTCCGGGCCTCTGTCAGCTCCATACATGTTATTATATTCTCATTCAGATCTCTTATTTCCAGCCAAAAGCCTATGGAAGCTAGTGCTGTTAATTTCTTATATTGCAATGTAAATTTATTTGATATTTGTAATAAATAATAAAAATAATATTTTATGAAAACATCAGTATTGGAAGAAAATACTTCTTTGTCGAACACCGCTTATTGTTAGACAGAATACAACGATTGGTCTGTACCTCTACCATTACAACTACTCTGTCTCAGCCACATTCAATAAGCGGGAAACTTTCCCGAGCACGTTGATAATAATTAACATTATCATTTAATAAAAATAATAATCTAGATTCGGACTTTTCACTCTGTCTTCGAAGGCTGCTATCACGGGTGAATCAAAAAACTATTATCTTAATCTTTCTAATAAATTAAAAGTATTTGACCCAATTTACCTTATTTATAAGTGCGTCATATTAAACAATTTCAAGTACTCGTCGTTTTATATACAATTGCTGAGTCGTTGTTATTATAAGTATTGGAAAGAGCTTGTTCAGAACGCATGCTTTGAGTGGTTACAAAAATAAACACTCTTATTAGAAGTGGGATATTGGCCAGAACCATTTGAAGAGCCTACTTACTTCAGAAGAAGCATTATTTCACATTATTTGTTTATAAAAGGAATACTGAAGATGCTGAAAATGTATAATTTTTATTAAATCTAACAAAGTAAAAATAAAAGTAACCAAGCTTATTAAGAAGATTAGGCACTAACTACAAAGGCTTCCGGCTGTTAGAGTATAAAAAATACTTTACAATTTGAACTTTGTTATTATTATTAATGTTGTATTGTTAACTTTATGAAAAATAAACCTTACATTTTCTTCAATATGATAGGAAATATATAAAATCCAAGCCGGGAAAGTACGGCATTAAAATTTGGGCTGCTGCTGATGTTAAAACATCATATTTATATAATATGAAAGTATACACAGGAAAACTTCCCGGAGGAATCACAGAAAAAAATCAAGGGACGACGGATGTTAAAGATTTGACAGAGCATTCAATTGGTTCCGGCACGGGTATTACTACCGACAACTTCTTCACTAACGTTGAATTAGCTGAGTTTCTCGACAAAACAAAAAAACTTGACAGTGCTTGGAAGGGTTCGAAAAAATAAAACATTTACCCCTTAATGAGTTAAAAGTTTACAAAGGTCGAGTTGAGTATTCTTTAAAATTTGCGTTTACAAAATCAATTGCGATGGTTTCTTATATTCGTAAAAAAATCGAAAGGTTCATGTTTTGTCCTCTCGACATCCAGGCAATTCTATTTCTAATGGTATTCATTCTAAACCAACTATGATTTTGTACCAAAATATAACTTAAGGTGGAGTAGACAGCGCTGACTTATGAGAGAATATTCTTGTGGAAGACGAACAAACCGCTGACCGAACAGGATTTTTTGAATATAATAGAAATTGCTAGAATGAACGCATTTATAATTTTTATGGAAAAAATGACAAGTTTCAAATTCTGCACGATGAAAAATGTTTCTTACGTCCGTTAGACAGAAATTGGTTGAACCTTATATGAGACAACGTCTTCCGCAAGTCAAGAAACTTCCCAATGTTAGGCGTGCGATTGCGGCTTGTGGTATTGAGGTTGAATCAACAAACGAAGAAGAGATCTTACCTAATGAAGGAAAAAAGAGTGTTCGCTGCTTTTTGTGCCCCCGAAATCTAGACTTAAAATCTAAGCTCAAGTTTGCCGTATGCTTCAAATTCATTTGTAACGTTGATAGAATGGTGGAAACGATAATTAAATGCCTTCGTCATGGTGTCTCGTCTGAAAGTGATGAATAGTCGTTATTCTTTTGAACTCAAATATTTTCATTTCTGTTTTGTTTAAGTTATAATTGCTTTTTGTCATTTGAAACTGTCTTTATTTCTTAAAAACATTATAAACAACTTTCTCTGATAATACTTTAATTCTTTTTTATGAATTTTATTGTTTTTTAACATAAACTTTGCAAATTCAGTTTGTTAAGGTATTAAGGCAATAACTATGAATAAATTAAACTTGAAAACAGCTTAAACCTGACTTTAATTAGGGTGACCTATGGTACCGCAGTCATTCTCTTAGATGTCAGAATTTACTCTCTGCTCTAAAGGTTAATCAAAATTTTAATTTTGATCAGTGATTCATAAATCTTAATTTCAACAAAATGACCTTCACATTCAAGGTAAAAAAATTCGACACTGAATGGAACAATCTATTTACGTTTAGTCTTGATGTACCTATTCATACTGTATATGTAGTAAACACAAACTCTAATCCAATAAAAAACGCAAACACAAAACAATAGAAACGCAAACTTGACCCAGACCATTGACCCAGCTCACCGTGCGACAACGACGACGCCTCCGCTGATTCGAATTACTTGCGACAACTACGTTTCCCTTCTTTTCCAGAACACTGTTCACCAACAACTAGAACTATTTTCACAGATAAACAATCTCTTTTTTATTCCTTTTGAAATAAATCTTATCACATATCAAGTAAAATCGTAAATCCACACTCGCTTGCTCTGCGGCGCGACAACTTAACGCCCCAACTATAGATTTTATCTTGCTTAATTGCAAATTTGTGGTTTCTCCACAGGCGGTGATAAGTATTAAACAATTCACGAACCTCTCACTTAATCAGAAACCGCATATGCACGGCGGATGTACTACGACTGCAATCGAATAAAATTGGTTACAAGTAACAACACACAATACGGATCTAAAAATAATGAACCTTTACATTTTGGAAGCGTTTTTCAAGTATGGGAATCAAAACAGCAAATCGAACACAATATTTTCGAACGGAGACGACAAGGAGGAAGCCACTGAAGTATGTCCGCACTGTAAATGCGCGCGATCTATAAAACTTTGAGTTTCTATTATTAGAATGTGTAGCCGTTTTGTGTTGGTTGTTTATCTGCCTTCTCTTTATTTTATTTTTCGTATTTGAAGAAAAACACAAAAAAAAATCATTTCAATTAAATTTAGGTCGATGAGAAACTATGAGCATGAGGTGCCTAGCCTAGCCAGCAAATTTTCTTCACCGTACTCCTCCTCCACGGTCTATAGAATATACAAGTATATGGCGCGGCACTGTAGCGCTCGGGGACCAAGTAGAGCAAGTGAGAAAAGAACCAACCAACCCAACAGTTGTACCCAATTGTTGTTTATTCAGTGCACGAGAAAACACACGAAATATAAAAGAAGCGTAAGCTTTCGCTAGGTGTCTCTTGTTCACGCGAATAATAAATTAATTGAATAACATTTTAATGATTGATTTATCGTGGGCGAGTCACGTCGATGATGGGAATGGGCAGCAGTAACTTACCAGAATAGCTTTGGCTTGTTTGCCTGTTGATTGACGACGGCGACGACAACGATGATGGGGCAAAAATCGAAGTAGCTCCAACAATTGTTGTGGCAGACACCAACTGTAGAGATGAGATTGGTTTTCGAAGAATTGTTGCACCGCGACGCACGAAGACTCCGAGAACCATGTTACGAGAAGTGAGATGTTAAGGTCGCCACAGGCGGTTATTCAATAACTTTTGTGATAGTTGAGTGAAAATTTCTTCTAGTTTCAAGGACACGAAAAGCATAAGCACTACTCGGTGGGGAAGGGTACAAGAAAAACAAAAACTCACCTTAATGACGAAAATGCTATTGCATTGCAAATGGAAATAGGGAGTTTATAAATCGTTAGCGCCAGCGATGCGCGAAACACACAAGTTTGCAAGGTGACATAAACAAAATTCAACTCGCTATGCCAAATTGATTTGACAAATGTCACTTGGGGTGAATTTGCGATATGTCATCTAGCAGTTCACCTTACTGTGAGTATGTTCAATGCGCACTGGATTACTTTTTTAATTGGTTTTAGCAACATGGGAGTAGGATATATGATTATATTTTCGATTTTCCTTTTTCATTATCAGTCCAATCATGAATAAAAATTCCTCGAGAATTTTTTCACTTTTCTCTACTCTCCTAATTCTGACCGATATGACAGCGGGAAAATTTTCCTTTTTCACTTTCCTCCTATCCTAAACGAACTTCGAAAAAGGGAAAAAAAATCCTAAGGGAAAATTAGGAATCACAAACGTCAAAATAATAACGGAATGTGATCGCATTTATCAAAAGTTTTTCTCCAAAAATTCAAGCGGGAAATTTGATGAAATGTGAGTTTTATACTTATTTGTAAATGAATATTTGAGCAGTAAAAATATAATTAAGTTAAATTGTTAAAGTCGAAAATTGTCAACAAAGAGAAAAAGGTATGGGCCGATAAAAAAATGTATGTACGCCAAAAAACAGCAGTGAATAAGAAAAATAAAACCGACATCGGCGGTGGGCCAAATACTGACTACAATTTTTCCACTCTGGAACGTGCTGTCTTCGATTTGGTCGGCATGAAGCAGTCGGTAGAAGGCGTTTCCGCTCAATCGTTTGGCTTATGCTCTTTGAACCAAAAATGGAATTCGGTAGAGGCCAAAGAAAATGTTTCAGTTGAAGTTTCGATGAATTTATCAGTTATTTCATGGAATGTGAAGAGCAACCAATAAGGGCCGACGACGTCTACAAACCGTGTCTGGAACAAAAGAAAGTATCGAAGAAAAAATTGCCAGCTTCGGATGCTTTGGAGAAGGAGAAAGAAATCCAAACGGAGCTATGTGCTCAATAGTTGTCAGCATGCAGGAAAATCATCAAAACATCAAGAAGATTTATCGGTCGATTGACAAGTTGTATGAATTAAAAAAAAAAATTCATGACATGAAAGAACTGCATGCCAAACAATTAGAAGTCCACCAGGAGGAACTTCTTGAAATCAAGATTAGTGGGACCGCAAAGCTCTTTCTTGCTTCCTGCGAAGATTCTATGATCACGTTAAATGTGATCATTAAACGCGCACTTATTGACACGAAAATATTTTTGAAATCTGAGAAAATAGGTAAATATTTGCGTGTGTAACCAACCTTCAGACGCATAAGTTGTTACACTTACATATTTTGAGGTAATTCCAAGGGATTAGAGCTGTCTCCAAAGTTCCTCCTTATTTTTCGACAGTTTTGCTGTTCAATAGCTTCTGATTCCTCCGCCATCATTCTGAATGCGACACTTATCATTTTTACACGAATTTCAACAAGGAAACAACAATCAGAAATTACTTGAATTATATTTATTAGTTAACTTATGAAAGCAATTATTTTTTATTCTTTCGACAGAATTCACAAAATGACCCTTAATTCTCTTTAACACCTGATTTCGAAACTTCATAAATTCCTCCTCCCGGATTCGAAGTGAAATATTTTTCACCCTTGATTCAGAATAGGAGAATTTAATTCTCGAGAAAAATAAAACTCTCGAGGAAAAATTCCACGGGAATATTCATGATTGGACTATATATAGATATATATAGATAATTTTAATACATTGTTAACAGATGAGTACACAAATATGTATATAGCCTATATTTATCTGCACGATGACCGAAGAAGATTTTATTGAAAAAGTAAAACATTTTTCATATCTTTATTTCATTAACTTGATATAAAAAGTATATATTTGAATTAATATAGTAACAACAATTACTTAATTAATTAATTCAACATTAATCAAAAAAAAGTTAGAAAATCATATTACAAAAGTAAGGGCACAAGAAAAGTTAGAAATTATTTTCACCGAAATTTTTTACAATTAGTAGAGTACCCTTTGTCTTTAATAACCGGCAACACCATAAATGACATCGAATTAATCTAATTTTAGGTGACATCTGAGTCAATTTTTAACCATTCTTCTTGCAAGGCATATTTGAGATCTTGTTTTGACCTTAATATATCATGATTTCTAATTTTCCGCCCCAAACGTTCCCACAAATGATCGATAGCATTCATGTCCATTGACTGGTCGGTGTTCGAAGCTTTACTCGAACTTGCTACGAGCAAAGTATGCTTAGGGTCATTATCCTGTTGGAAAATAAAGGGCCCTTCTAAGCCTTAATTGTTGGCACTCTGATGCAGGTTGTTCTTAAGAATATGTATCGATCCATTATTTTGTCAATCAACAAAAAATTGCCCACCACACAAGCCGTCATGCATCCCCACAAAATAACAGACCCTCCACCGTGTCTAACAGTGCCGTTCCGATCTAGCTCCTCATTTGATTTTCTTCGAACTAAACCACTCCATCCGAGCCATGAATAATGAATTTGCTTTCATTCGAGAAAATGACAGCATTAAAGAGCGATAAATCACATTTAAGATGATATTTTTGTTTAAATATTGTTAATATTTGGCATTTTTCGGCTAGCTTAACCGTATTGACCAGCGCTGCATACATAGTTCACGACGAATTGCCTGAGGGTTGCATTTCTTACCGTTTTCACTCGATACCTCATTTTAAAACACTTAATTTCGGATATTTCTTTACTTTTCGAACGATAAGCCGAGTTTCTTTAGCATTGGACTTACATGGACGTTAGTTTATGCTCACGTAGTACCATAATGAAATATGTCGTTGCTTTAAATAAATGGAAAATTGTCATATTTCAAGAGAATATTTATAACCGTAAATTCAGCACAACAAAACTGAAGCTAAATCGTTAAATTGTCGCCTTACTACGCCTGTGCACTTACTTTTGTGGTATGAATCCGCATACTACCATCAACTTTTTCGTCATCGTCATACAACGCTTAACTAACGGTACTTTTATCGATATCCACAAATTCGCAGAAATACACCAAGGATCAGGGTTTTAAAAAAATAGCTCAAATAAGCTAAATTTTCTAAGATTGCTTTCATAGGTTGCACTTGTGTGAGAATAACATTATCCGCCAGCGTTTACAATTTTCAATGCTCTGATACAAGTGTACAATAATGCTATTGTTTGATTGTTTGTGTTCAGAATAAACATAAAACATGATTACAGGATCTTTTTTATCTCGCCCGAAGCGATGAAAACCTAGCTGCAAGATGACAGGACTAAACCTAGGCAACAGTTTTTTTTGGGAATATAAGCACCCCAATTACATTTGTCGCTTTCGACTAAGAACCGACGTCATTTCGATCGAGTCAGAACAAACCATCTTCTATTTGGCGGATATGTATTTTGTAATAGATTAGAAAACCTTTCCGACTTAAGTTGATATGCTGTTCTTCTCATTACTGGAGCTCTCCGTTCCATTTCGCCCAAGCCCCTTTTCAGTATCCTACGTTGCCTTGACTCTGACATCCTAACCAGACAACGAGTACAGCTTTTGTCTCACCATGGACAGGGCTAACTTTGGGCACTCCATAATTCTCGGATAGGATTTCCCGTTTCCCGGAAAACTTTAATTTTTTTAGACATATGTTACAATACAAATTTAAAGTGCTTCTCCATGGAGGAATTATCCATTCAATGCTGGATAAAACCTTGAAGCGGTAAAAAAGATTCCATGTCGGTCGAGCTTATAATTTTAGTTTCTTATATTTTTAAGCACATTTAAGAAAATAAAAATCTGTGAAGCTTTAATGGTTTATCTGCAGAAGGTAATGCACACGAATTTAACCACTGTACTTTTAAAAGTGATTCCTTCGTTGAAAATGTATGACTTAATATTTTTTGTCAAATGCATGAAGTTTTACAGAACATATCTCTTTGTGATTCGTTTACTTTCATACGCCGATGAAATGTTCCATAAATTATGTGGGAGCTGGTTAAATAATGTTGACACGACGTTTGCAAGTTGTTGTCTTTTATAACATTTATGAATTCTTGGTACCTTCAGAGACCCTCCTATCCTTAGCCCTGTGTTCTGATTATGGTCTAAAGGATGCTTAAACCGTTGGTCGTATGTCGTTTCTTTAATACATTAAAGATAAAAAGGTTTTGAATTGAATATACCTAACTCTTTACTAATATCAGCAGAGTTTTCAACACACCGATTACCATATTTAGACCTCATAATGATTTTGAAGATCATATTCTGGGATTTTTAAAGTTCTAATATCCGCATTTAAGAATAGATTCGACCAGCGAGAAACTCTACAAAAGTAGAACGACAGGGACAGCAAACGACGCCATATTTCTTGCCGCTCTTTTGACATTTCTCTTCAGTAAGGTTTGCATTTCATGATGGAAAGATATACGAGCCAACAACGAGTCGAAATTATTAAAATTTATTACGGAAATTCGGAGTCAGTGGCCTCAACGTTAAGAGCGCTACGTCCAATTTATGGTCGTCATAATCGTCCTAGCAGATCAACAATTGAGTTTCTAGTGGAAACATTTGAATCTACAGGCACAGTACAAGATGTTCCCGTGCCAGTGAGACAAAGAAGTGCCCGTAGTGTCGAGAAAATTGCTGCCGCTGAGGCTTCAGTTGCAGAAAGCCAAAATGTGTCTCTCAAACGTCTTTCTCAAGCAAGATTAAATTGACGCAAGAACTGAAGCCGCTTGACCACCAGAAGCGTCGTATGTTCGTATATTGGGCTGAGCAACAACTTGAAAATGGTTCGGATTTTCATCGAAAAATCATCTTCAGCGATGAGGTTCATTTCTGGCTGAATGGCTCCGTCAATAAACAAAATGTGCGGTATTGGTCAGGCAGTAATCCACACGTACTCAATGAGTCATCATTGCATCCCGAAAAAATTACGGTTTGGTGTGGTTTATGGGCCGGCGGCGTCATTGGGCCGTACTTCTTCCGTGATGATCAAGACCAGCACGTTACTGTGAATGGGGATCGCTACCGTTCAATGATAACTGAATATTTTTGGTCCCAATTGGATGATATGGACTTGGAGGACATGTGGTTCCAACAGGACGGCGCCACAAGCCACACAGCGAATGTCACAATCGATTTATTGGAAACCAAGTTTGGAGAACGTGTTATCTCACGAAATGGTCCAGTCGCTTGGCCGCCTCGATCGTGCGATTTGACGCCATTAGACTATTTCCTGTGGGGCTACATCAAGTCTATGGTCTATGCCAACAAGCCAGCGACGATTGATGAACTTCGTACGAATATCGAACGTGTGTCGAACCGTCGAAAATTGGGTTCAGCGTCTGGACTTCTGCAAGCGTGCCCGTGGTGGCCATGCAAAATAAATCGAGTTCCATACATAATGGCATAGAACGTACTTTCACAGGAATAAGGAATTTCATTGATATCCAAAACCGTTTTTGTTTTATTTAAAAAAACTTTTGTAGCGGTCTTATTGAAAAACGCTTAATATTTGCTCAGATGGCATAGAGCAAATGTAGACTGACGTAATCCTTTACAGGGTATTTTATGTGGTAGTCCCATTTGAAATTGTTATCCACTTCCACACCCAGATATCGATACATATTCACTGTTTCAATGTAAACTATTGCCAGGAATTTTTTGATGCATGTTTATATGCAGACATACAAAACTGTGGAGCTTTATTTTGATTTGAGTTCTTTTTATGTGTGGTGGCTGAATATGCATTATTTTAGTTTTCTTTTTCGAGTTGAAAATAAGCCCGTGGTCGTGACACCAAACAAATTCTATTATATCAAACTCAGAATGCATTTTGTCAATAGCAATCCTCGTTGTTCACAATCATTGCGGCATCGACAGCATATTGAAATTCAATGCTCTTTTTTGATACTGAGAGCATTTTGTTTAAATAAATTATGAAGAGAGGGCCTAGAATTGACTCCCAGTTCAGCATTATCACCTCCAACTTCGAAACTTCACAGATGGGTTAAAAGTGGATCAGAAACTCGGAAGTGGTATCTTTTCGAGTAATCTCAACCCAGAAATCTCCTTTACATTCCAGGTCACTTTTTTTTATGCAAATTCTCATATTTTAATTAATAAAAACTTTGCAGATGAAAATAATATTATATAGAAAATTTGCGGTTTTATCAATAATAGAATGAATACAATTAAGTTACGGAGGACGGCCCATTTGAACGTTGTAGAGCCCCTTCCTATTGTGGAGGAAGCTGTGATGAATTTTTTTGCATTTGGTGATCTTAGGCGAGCATCAAATCAATAAAATATTGGCTCCTACAAACGCTTAATGATTGTTTTGTCACTCAGATTTACTGCTCGAAATTTTTGTTTTGAATTTTTATTTTAAGGCGAAAAAATCAGAAGAAAAACTTACTTTGCGTCTGGCAAATCAAAGAGATTTGAAATAATTCGTAGCGTTTTCCTAATTAAACGAATCAGCTTAATATTATTTTCTTCTTCTGCTGTGGAAATTCTCAATATTAGCATTTCCTTATTATTTATTTATTTATTTTAAAAAAATTCCTGTTTGTTATATATAACTTTATATAATTAAAAATGTATGGCCCGATTGCCAATTGTTTTAATTTTTTCAATACGAGCTGAAATTTAATTTCCAGCCAAACTCTTTTTTACTTTAAAGTTGAAATACAATGAGGGGCTCACGCGTTCGCGCTTTGTCAGATTGAGTAAAAACAATGAGCTCAAAAGAGCCTTCGAGACGATCGACAGGGATATTCTTCTCACCAAGCTTCAAAGGTATGGTGTTAAAGGCAGCGCACTTAAATGTTTTGGTTCATTCCTTAGAGGTCGAACCCAAAGGACAAATGTAAATGGAGTGGTGTCCGACAGTATTGAGAGTGCAATGGGAGTTTCACAAGGATCGATACTCGGGGCATTGCTATTTATCATTTACATAAACTATATCGTAGATGTATTGAGACATTCCTAGATAGCCTTGTTTGCTGGTGATGCCCTTATCTACATTTCAGGAAAGGACCATAGGGATTGTGAACGATCGCTGCAGGAGGATCTTAATAGACTAAATATGTGGCTGAGAGCAAATAAGCTCAAATTGAATGTCAAAAAGTCTAAATGTATGGTAGTTAAACATAAAGTTAACGTTAATCTAGTCATCGACAACATAGTGATAGTGGTCATAGATTCAAAATTAACGTTCAACACACATATAGATTATATAAATAGAAAATTTTCGAAAAAACTTGGGTTCTTTGGAAGAATAAGAAATAAAATGTCGTTGATGTCCGCTATAAATGTCTATAATGTTATCATAAAACCTCACTTTGAGTATTATTCGTCTATCCTGTACCTGTGTGGCGAAACTCTATTGAATAAGCTACAACGATCACAGAACAAAACTATGAGAATAATTTTAAAATGTAATCGATACACCCCTATCAAACTCATGTTAGATATGCTCTTATGGCTGTTTGTAAAACAGAGAATTCTTTTAAATATGTTGTGCTTTATTTTTAAGATTAAATATGAATGTTTACCGAACTACTTGAAGAAACATCTTTAATATGTAAAGGATTCACAACCATATAATATAAGAAACTGTGAAGATTTTAGACTTCCAGCATAGCAGTAGCGCAGAATAGTATTGTTTATAAAAGTTGTCAATTTTTTAATACACTACCAAATGAAACAAAAATTGAAACTAATTTTGCTGTATTTAAAAAAAGAGCTACTGAATTTGTCCAATCAAATTTTCCTTAAATTTAAACTCTTAAATTTGTTGTACATGTATCTAGAGTAAGTTTAAACTAATGAATTATTATTTTGGACCTAATTAGCACAGATCTGCAAAATAAATAAATTAATAAAAAACAAAAAAAATCTGGTAATACTAAATGTGCCCTCGCGACGTTTGGTTGGCGTTTGATCGTAAATATCGTAAGACCGACCTCAACGTCGAAGTAGTGCAAATCTTTAGTTTTATGATGCGCTCGACAGCTCAATCCAAGTTTATAATGCTTTTTGGATTCGATTTTTTCTTGGACTTGTCTGATTTTAACAACATGATCAGTTGGTAATGAGTTCATTTATTTTGACTTGGCTGCAGAAAAATGTTTTTTGCTCAAAATTAATTTTAAAAATGTTCTTAAACTCGTAAATTGACATTTATCTTTTGTTTTAAATAATCAGAACAACAATCCACATTATATTTGTGTTTCCTTATTTAACCAAACAACTGAAAAGAGAACTTTTCTACTCTTATTATTACATCGAAATCGTGCCCAACGAATTTGAGGGAACAGAATATTTTTCGATCATATTCCTAACCCCTCAACGCACGACAGTCATTAAGTTTCAAGTCGTGTTAGTTTGAGGTGGTGCGCTGTGACAGAGTTTCTCATAAGTTGGCAGAAAGCCTATCAAATGCGCGACCGCGCGATCGCCACATTCTGATTTGCCCTTTATGCATACGTTTTGCTGTTTATTCGCTCACTTGTTCATATCGTAAATCACAAATCCATTTGTTCCACACAACCACGACAAAAAAACACAAAAAAGTGTAGGCGCAGGATAAGAAAATAATTATGTAATATTAAAAATTTAAAAACCACGAGCCATACCTGTCCAATGAGCATCCCTGCATGACCGTATGTGGTTTTGTTGTAGCAGTGATTTTTCTGACATAAACACAACAATGGCAAGGGATGGTTGTGAGAAAAGTTGAAAAAAATTTCGGAAACAGAAATACATTAAATTAAAATCATTAGTAGTGTTAAGAAAAATAAAAAGTAATTTATTTTGTTTGAAAAGCAAGTACTGCTCCTTGTAAGAATACGGCCACAACTCACGAAGAATGTTCGAAATCAGAAACAAAAATGCAGTTTGTTTCAATTCGATGGTGAAAACTATACGGAATAGTGCTGTGGGCACTTACCCATCCTGCCACATTCCATCTCGACTAGAAGAACGACGAGTCAAAGCAAGAATTCTAAGGTTAGTCAATGACTAGGTGAATTTTCCAACAGCTGTAATGTAAATTTCGTGCACAATAGACAGGAACGTCGACGAAAACCAGACAAACCCGATGACTTTGTGACCTATGATGATTCGGGTAGTGATGACGAAACGCCGCAGCAACAGGAAGAGGTATTGAATACATCATTCAATTTGTCCGACTATCTACGGAGTCGGGAATCGAATTTCAAAGAGGTAAGCTTTTGTTGTGTTGTGCTGCCGTCATGTTAATTTTGAATATTTTAATTGCTTCTCTATATGGAGACTCGTGGTGTTAATTTCGAGCATGCTAGTCGATATGTCCTTACCCATGACATGCTGCGTGAGACACAAATTAATTTGGGATACATCAACAAAGTGTTCTGTTCGAAATGGCTGAGCAATCGTCAGGTTGTTTTCGGAACAAAGTGTAATAAGGTGAGTGAACCTGTTACTATTCGCATTTTAATTAATTTTGCATTGCAACTTGTTCTTATCTTGTCAGCTTCTTGTGTATGATGTGAATATGCGGCGTGTAGATGCGATTCCAACTTTGTCGAACAATCGTGTCAATCATCCCGAAGTGCAGGGCGGTTTGCATGCAATAGAAATAAATCCTAGTCGTACTTTCCTGGCAACGGGAGCTAGAAACTCTGCCGATGTTGCTGTCTATCGGCTGCCAACTTTAGATCCGGTTTGTGTTGGCGAGAACGGTCATCGAGACTTGATAATGGGCATGTGCTGGTTGGATGATCAATTCTTAGTTTCTGGCTCAAAGGATTCAAAGTTGTCCATTTGGCGAATAAATGAGGACTACATGGATTTTCCCGATGGTGGCAAGGAAGCATGCCCCACGTTTGCTACCATAAATCCACTTTGCGTGAACACTTGTCGAACGGCACAAAGGGTGTGTAATTAAAGGATTCATAAATTCGATTTATTTTGATTTTTTGTCTTATTTTTCCGTAGATCCGCTCGCTTTGTTTCAACAAGGAATTCAAGGAGATTGCAGCACTGTCGCTGAACGGATACATTCATATATTCAATGCAGAAACATTTAAGCAGAAACTTTCTAGAAAATTACCAAATTGTCAAGACAACGTTAGCATAGCATACCACAACGATGGACTGTATGCTGTTGGCTGTAGATCATATACTATCCTCCTAGATGCAAGGACATTGCAGGTACAAATGTGATCTTTATAGAAGTAACCTTTTTTGGTATTTTCTCCTTCATAGTCAGAAATCTCCTAACTCCCAAAGGTCCATTATGATTCCCGATCACAAACTATGTAATCTCTCGAACTTCGTTATGGCTCTTGGTGTAACCATTTTGTGCTCCTGATAAAACTCATTAGGTCTTTGAGTGGCACGTTTGCGAGTGGTCGCAGTTCCCTATGCGTTCTGTCCCACACGAACCGAAATCGTGTCGACTGTAGGCTGGAGCATTTGCAAAAAGGTGCCTTATGGTCTCCACTTTCTCTTCATCCTGGCAGCTCCTAAAAAAATCCTTTGGGATGACGTATTTTATCTCGGCCAGTGGGCATATTGCGCAATGCTTCGTCAGGATCCGTAAATCTTTCTTGTTGAAGGCCACGAGGCCTTTGCTTCTCTTTGTATTTAGTTCTGGCCATTGACTAAGAGATATGAGACAATCGTCCCTAGAGTTCCACACTCTATTGCTGCGTTCTCGAGTTATTATCTACAATTTGTTTCTCTCACTCACACAATGGTATCTTTCCATCCTTTCCAGCTCCAGTAATGATCCTTTCTTGGCAAGTTCATATGCCTTTTTCGTTATCATCTATGTTACTGTGGCCAAGAAGCCAGGTGATGATAACCTTGTGACGCTCGGCCAGATTATCTAGAACTGTTATATAGCTGCTTACTGCTTTCGAATTTGTGGCATCCTTCTTTAGTGCTTTTATTGCCGCTTGGCTGTCCACAAAGATGTTTACTCTTGTAGGAGCGAAGCTTCCGTTAGCACAGCCCATCAGCTCTTTCGATGGCGAAGATTTCAGCCATCAGGGCAACTATTTGTTGGAAATTACTTTTTACTAATACATCAATGAATTATGAATGAATGAAAATGAATTTGTGTTAAAAAATAATTGTGGGAAACTTTGCAGTATGTTTTGAAATGGCCACCTCAGAGTCTAGATCTCAATGTTATAGTTAAAATTAACTGGTTCGCATATAAAAGACAATTTTTCCACGATTCCACGATAGGTTACGCCATCAGAAGTATGTGTTTTCGAAAAAGTTTTTAAGTGATTATTACGTGTCTAAAAAATGTCTCTTTTCTATTTTTTTCCTTTTTTAATTACATGTTTAAAGATAAACAGGATATAAATTATTAAAAAGCTTTAAAATCAGAAGAAGTTACAGACCAACGTTGTCCGAATATTGTTTCAACGACGAATTCGCACATCGAAAAAACGTTTGCTGAACTGAAGCCAGCAAGTCATAAATAATTTTTAGTTTATGTATTAAACAAAATTGATTTACAAAGTGGAAATCGATGCACATATATTCCTCCCATATTGAGACTTGCCGCTACTCTCCTAGTTCTTAAACGAGGATTACAACGCACAAAAACAAACCAAGATAATACCATCGGAATTTTTGTTGCAAGCATCAGGGATAGAGTTCTCGATAGCACATCAAATGGTCGATATGAGTAAACTATAGTTGACACGATAGTGACATGGTTACATGAAGCAATAATTCGTAGATAGCGTCTCAAAAGTTATGTGATGAGAGCCCTGCATTTACATATACGACCCCTTCATGGGGGAAGAGGTGTTTCCAATTCACAGCGTTTGAAATTTCAGTCGTTTCCAGCATTGAAAATAACAATTACAGTATTTGATATGGACAGCTATTGGGGAAGGGAAGACAGTCTTCTTCCGATCTTTAGTAACATAGGGAACAAAATAAAACAACCTTTGTATGGAGCTTTCTTTATAACACAGAGAGTCCCGAAAGTAGTTATTTTCCAAGAGAAACAAGTCTAATTGGGAGAACTGCATTCACAGACAGCTTTTGCTATATTTAGCATACTATCCAAGTCCGAAATAACTCTGTGCAGCTACTTGAAATCACTTGTATCCATGTCCAAGGATCATTTCATCATTCAACCAGTCTCTGTTTCTAATTTCGTAGAGAAAATTTTCTTAGTGAGTCGCGTGTCTGAGTAGCTAGCTAATGTAAGGCTAAACATCTTTTGTAAGAAGTTCATGTGGAACCACTTAATTTCTTCTTATTCTTATTCTTCGTCAAATTAAAAACAGCATTGTAAATCGTTCTTTCTATCTAAAGTGGACAAGGAAATTCTTTCTGCCGCTTCTACCCTTGCGCAAGTTGAGAACTGATGCGATACAACTATCTACCTATTTTCCCTTAAACCTCCAAAAGCTGTTTTTTTCAAATCTCTAAACAGAAAATTGATTCTATTTTTCTTTTATTATCCATTTAGACAATCAAAAAGATCACGTCCCGATACAGTGGTTGTGGGATACGAGCCACAACATTTGAAGGTAATCTCCTGACCGTTGGAACTGGTCTTGGCATGTTGCTGTTTTACGATATACGTGCTGGCAAATATCTCGAAAGCAGTGTGAATGCATCACGGACGGTTGCTTTGAAATGTAGCAAAGGCATTGTGGTAAGAAAAGAGGTAACCCACCACTCATTACAGTTTATCTAAATAAATTATTTTTTTTTCTTTCTTATCCTCTTATCTTTAAAGTATCCCGAGGATGAAATGGACGGGTTCCAAGTTAAATATGTTCCTGCAATTTATACACATTGCTATGATAGCACTGGAATGCGACTATTTGCTGCTGGTGGTCCACTGCCTGCAACTTTAGTCGGAAATTATGCTGGGGTTTGGCAATAGTATTTAGTATTTTAGTATTAGCATGGTTAAATTAAACAATTAGGAGATGTTCGAGATGAAAAGTTTTATAGTAAACAAATTGACTGAAAAAAACAAAAACAAAACACTTTATTGCTTGTGTGTTCGTCCTGCAATACGTTTTTGAAATTTACTAAGGACAACAAATTATTATTAATAATAAATATATCGAAATATTGTCGAACAAACAATTATTTTTTTTTTGCACAAATGAGTTCGCTTGTGTTGATCGATACAAATTAACTAGCCAAACAAGAATGCGATACACGCGACAGTGTTTCTCAAAAATATCCTATGCGTCAAAGCTGCGTCCTCTAAGTGGACAAGTAATACCATGTTGCCTTCATTTACCTAAAGCCTTTTATTTGTTAATTTAGTTTGAATATTTGCAAACGCACGTAATTGTTGTGATTATCAAATTTACGAAAATCTCATGGCAACGCTTCGGCTTTTTTTAAACCCATTTTTCATGGACCAAACTAGTAAATCACTGAAAATTTTTTTTGAAATCCATCGAAATGAAATGAGAAATAAACCATTGAAGCTTACGCATTTTTGCATTTTCCAATTCGCCTTTGACGTCATTTAGCCCGTCCTAGATCGTCGCTCCAAAAATCATTCAAATGTTTCCTTAATATTAGTTTCGTATTCGCGCCAGTGATAAACGTGATAATTTGCCAAGCATTGACATATACACAGTGATGGATTTCGTTACATACTGCACACTTCACTTCCTTTTTGCACGAATCTGGTTTGGCTCGGGATGAATTCATCTTGGGTGTGCAGGCCCAATAGGTATATCAATTAGAAATTGGCAGCTAGTATGAATAGATACATAGGTACTTACATCAAAATGATCTTCACACACATATCTAGTGCTTTTAGGTTTAATCAAATCACGCCTCTTAAGTTTGCACCACTTTTTCCTTTTTTTCACGTCATTTGGTGCACAAAAATATTTTGTTTGCAGTTTTAACTGTAATACATATTTGTATGTGTATTTTTTAATCTCAGCCATTGTCTATTAACAAAATATTTATCAAACGCGACACGAAGGGCGCAAGTTACTACACACCAATGAATTGGCACGTATTCAGCGAATAGGAGCCGGCGTCGTTAGAGTCGTATGACGTCACAACCTGGAGCGTGCAAGCGCAACTTCAAAGCCCCATAACTTTTTCATTTCTATAGATATTTTAACGATTCTTTCACACTTCTCTTTCATTTTACTAAATATATATATATATTAAATTTCAATAGTAAATAAAAAAAAATAGGAAACTTCTCCATTCACTCACATTCCACACCAGGGAATCGTGACACGCTCCAGGGTGAGAAGCATCAACGAAACGAATTCGCATTTGGTCATCGCAAACCTGCAATACTAGGATCATGATTAAGAACACAACAAACAAGATCCTGCTTACAGGTAAAACATTTAAACTATAGAATCCTGGTGAAGAAATGATTTTAACATTAGTACCATCCTATTACTCCTGGGAAATTATACTTTTCATAGAAATGAAGATTTACACTTCTTTTCTCTTCCGCCGTCAATTGCATATTAATCCAAATTGGATAAAGTTTACTTTCAAATATTTTTAGCGCACTTGAGAGCACTCCGGAGAAGGATGATTGAGCTAATCCAACTTCATGATCCTCTCCCACACCTTCTGCAAAAAATCTCAATCATGCGCTTAGCTTTACCAGTGGGGAAACTCTAAATGATTTTTTGGTTTGCGGCAACGAATCTACGTGCAAATCCAACAAGTATTTAAACATTGGCTTGTTTCGAAAAATATTTTTGGACACGAGGAAGTTTATTATTTTTTACTTTCAACACTTATGGTAGATCTGAAGGGATAAGTGCACCTCTTAAGACTCCGATGGAAATTCACGATGGGTAGATTTAGTTCCCGGGAACAAAAAGAATCCGGGGGAAAAATGCTACCCTCGGAATTCCTGACAAGGGTGATAATAAAACATTTTCGAGTGGTTTCTCCCATTTATTTACATTAATACTTAATTATTTATGTTGTTTTTATTATTATTTTTATTTACAAATCACTTCAAAATGAAACACTAGAATAAAAAACTATTTGGAATGAAAAAAATAATATTAATAATTTTTTCTTTTATGAAATACCATGATATTGAGGAAAAATCTGATAATACAATTTATTTTAACTGATTTTGTATAAAAAAAAATTGCACACGGCGATGTGATGTTGATTTCAAAACGATTTTGAATTCTGTGTTGTTGTCGTGCAATAAACTTTTACAAATTCAGCCTTATATTTAGAAAAAAAAATGCCCATAATATTGTTGCTTCTTTTCACTGGCATTAACTGCTTCCCCAGTTTGGTAGAAAACTTCCCCACGATCGATTATTATTATCTGGTGCTGATAAGACACATTTTTTTTTCATTTAATTAATGAAATGCAATTTAAATTTTTATATTGACTTAATTTACCTTTTCCCTTGGCGACATTTTGAAGCATTTCCGTTTCAATTGGACTTAGTTTGAGAATAGTATTTAGCACAGGAACCAAACGTGTACGTTCGTCGCCATTGTTGAGAGAGACAAACTGTTTGGAAAATATATTATTATTATTATTATTGAAAAACTAGATAAGGATTCCAATCCTAAGCCAGTTGGATAGCCAGAGCAACTGAGGCCATTTTATATTTCGTTATACAAATTAGTAATTTTTAGGAAGTTGATAGCCGTTTTTATATTTTCCGAATTGGGGTTAGCAAGTAGATCTTTGACGTTATTTTGGGGAAAGAAGTTATGTCGAGGGATGATGAAAGCAGAGCATTCGGAGAGAATATGGTTAATACTTATTACTGATTGGTTACAGTATGTACATTGAGACATTATGTTTTTGTTAATATAGTGTTCGTGGGTGAGTTTGCTGTGGCCGAGTCGTAGTCTTATTATTTTGGTCACTTCTGTACGGGACAATTGGCTGGATTCTATGTTCCTTATATAATCTTTGATGGATAACTTATTGTTATTAATGTATCGGTACCATTCAGATTTTTTATCCCAGAGGGATTGAAGATTAGAGGTAGCTTGTTTTTTGATAAATTTATTAATGTCTTTAGAGTTATAGTTGGGGTAGAAATGCGATGGGGTTTTAAGGGTGTCTTTAGCGGTTTTGTCGGCGAATTCGTTGCCTGTGATTTGAACGTGACCCGGGGCCCATGTTATTTTGACGTTGTGAAATTGAAGGTGGAGAAGGTTATGAATAAGGAAAGGGTAATAGTTTTGGTTATTGGTGTTAAGAATTGCGTCAATTGATGACAATGAGTCTGTGCAGATTGCAAATTTATTTTAAAGTTCTTTGTTCTTTGTGCAGAGATTTCAGCGGAGAAAATAGAGGTATAATTTGGTAGCAAGAAGGAGGAGATCATTTCAGTTTCAGAAGTGACACTGAAGGCGATGTTGTCATCTACTTTGGAGCCATCTGTATAGATGAAGGAATAGTCACTTAAGTTATTTTTTGAGCTCAACAAATCGGGTTCGGAATAATTCCGGGGGGTGTGAGCTTTTTTAGTGAGATCTTAAGGAAGAGATGATGGAGGAGGTTTGGAAGATCCATGGTGGAGGAAGGGAAAGATTGGGTTGGGCGGTTGAAAAATATAGTTTAAAGCGAAAATGAGAAGACAATCTTATTGACGAAAAAACAAATTCACAAAGAAGATGGTAACCAGAATTTGCTTATCATAATCATATCCGGTTGAAATATAATTATTCGTAGTTGACCCGAGAGAGGTCTTTTTTAAATCGTTCCTCACTAAATGTTTTTAAACAAAGACCCGACTGCCATACGGTTTTCAAAAATGTACAGAGGTATTCAAGGTGAACGACCCATTAAAGTTTTTTTTTTTTTATAAATTGGGTGAAATATGACGATGATTTTCATTCAAGGCGAAGATTGTTTCAAATCACTTTGCAAATGGAAAACTGCGCAGAGAGAGCAGAGAATTATATTTGCTACGCCTTTGCTGACTGGAAAATGATATTTAGAATTCGGCTGAACTTTCTCCATTTTCATGGATTTTTTATCATACCAATTTTACAATACTCAATGAATAAGCGTTGGTGTTTCATGCGCGTTATCTTTTTGACTAAATTTAATTACAATGCAGTAAATGTATTGATAATAATATTAACCAATAATTGCTGGAAGTAATTAAGCTGAAATATCATTTTTTTGTCTGTATTCATGTGCGTTAAATAAAAATAATATTTTCTTACTATTTTTTGCGTTAACATGTACATAATTTATGAATTAGTTTTTAAAACAACCGAAATTTGGAAAACGCCGTCAAACAACAAGATATAGCTCCTTAGGAAGCAGTTGTGAAGATAAACTCGAGGAGCCTTGAACAAACACCCACATTTTGAATTAGTGCGTCCAGACGCAGTTATTATTAATAATAGTTATTAATATTAACACGGCATGGGTCGAAAAGTTGAAGGAAATATGTTACAACGATGATGTTGAATGGAAAAAAACTCGGCTGTTTCGAACGAATGTTTTTACTATTCGAACCTCTAAAAGAATGCTTTCCTTTACAAGAAAAGTGTATTACAATTGTTGTGAAATTCTTTAATGAAAGTCCTGATCCTTTTTATTCAAAGGCAAGTTTCCCTATTTTATAAATGCATTCTTCATTTATAATTACGAAATAATTCAGTGACAAGAACCAGAATATTTAAACTGATAGAAAGGAAGTCAGAAGTTTTCTTCACTCTCAAAGATTGACTTTGAAGGAAGTATCGGCACATCAATTTCAAAGCTGTAGTTTTTTTCTTTTATCAAGCTTTTATTGACTACTTAAGTCAGTGGGATGCAGCGTTTAATGATGTCGAATATTTAAAATGTACTTTTGGATAAGAGTGCCCTTGAATCAAAACGTTTTCATTGTATTGGAATTAAGAAATGATCTTAAAATCAATGATGACGAATTTCTTGACGAGGTTACTTGTGCCAAACAATATTTCAATGAGGAGCAAATTGAAAGTAAAAGGAATGGGTGGAATTCAAATATTTGGATGAAAAGAGCTTGTAGAGATTTCGTTGTCGCGTTCGGCGTCAAATGCTGCGACCGAAAACAAATAAAATTTGGACACTCGAGAAATCACAATTAACAGTTTATCTTGAGGAAAATACATTGCGAATTAAAATTTTAAAACTTTTACTTTTGTTTTGAAGCATTTTGTATTTTTCGTTTTAAAAAACTGATTTCAAAATGTACTTTGAAGTATAAACATTTATTTAAGCCTCTAAGCCTTTTTGAGTTAATAAGAAATTGTCCTCTTTTTTGCCTCTGGAAAATGGTCACCGTAGTCAGGCTTGACTTTCATTGAGATGAGTTGTTTGTCATGAATCTTACTATTCGATCAAGATACTTCTGTTATTTCTGCTGTCAGGCGTTCATATCTGCTTCCGTCAAATTGCTTTAATTCTTTTGACCTTATATTGTGAACCTGCTTCAATACTTTTAATATTATATTGTGAATCATATATGAGTAAGTCAAACACTCAGAAGCAAGGGATTTAAGAAACACTCCCCGTGCACACCTAATTTGGCTTGGAACACTGCGATGATTGACAGTGGACAAGTAGGGAGATAGTAGTGGTTGAGCAATCAGTGAGTCGACGACAGCTCCCACATACCCAGGATGGGTTAATTTTTTAATTGAATTGGCACTCTGAGAACTGTGCCATTGGGCGAGCTTTCTCGGATTACAATGGAGACTCTTATTCAAGACTATGACACAGTCATGCTCGGGGATTTCAAAATTTAAGTTCTAAGGAAAAAACTTCAAGCGCTTGGTCTAGAAATGCCCGGGATCGACCAGAGTTTCGACGACAAGAGGTTAGACAACGACTTCCGACTTTTGATTCAATAGTGAACGGATACTCCTAATCCACACAATTACCACACCGACCAGATAAACAGACTTCTTCACGAATTTTGATTGCATGTAAAATATGAGGACATTTTGCCAATTTGAATGATTGAGGCGAGTGAATAAACCATCATTTGTCTGATTTTAAATTGATTTCCGACTAATCAACGGATCCGTAATGGTTATTCATAAGACTTTGAGACGGAAAGCTCACTTTTAAGTGGTTTCGAAATTCATACGCGGATCTATGATAATAGAATACATTAAATGAGATACTTACTTTAAGAACAATGTTCTTCAGATACTCGGAGTTCTGCATATGCTTCTCACGCTCAACAGTTCGCTCTTGGCGTCTGACTTCTTCTTTAAGCATTTCATTGAGCTGCGTCAGTTTTGCCAAATCTTGTTCGCTTTCAGCTAACAACGTCGTTAAATGCCGCACACTGCTCTCCTGTTGGTGTAAGCGTTCCTTGGTCTCTTGCAACTCCACCGACGGTGATATGGACTGCGATCGCTCCAAAACGGTGTATGCATTTTGAGCTGCTGGCGAGTTCAACAATTCATCCAAAGGAACCATATCAAGTGTTGATCTCTTCGCAGAGGGAAGATACTTTGGTGTATGAGCTGTCTCAGCTTCTGATCCTTCGGCGTCTTCTCTTTCCATCAGAATGTAGTCAAGTTTTTCGATGGGTTTTTGTTGAGCCGCGTCAGAATCTCTTTTATGGATGTTCTTAAGGTCTATTATATCCCGATCGTACTTTCCCTGGAGTTCTTGCATCTGTGCCAGGTGGCAAGAGTCTAAGGCTTCAATTTGTACACGATGACTCTTCAAAGTCTCCTGATATGTTTCGAGTAGTTTTTTATTTTCCAGTGCCAGTGAGTCTGTTTGCTGTCGCAGTTCGGAAATGATATTAGTCATTTCCGAGTTGCGATTTTGGACACATCGGTTTTCTTCCTGAAGCTCTTCGATGACCTTCTCACTGGCTTGAAGTTTTTCTACGATCGATTGTAGGCGATGTGAAAGCTCCTTGTGATCAGCCTTAAGGCTGGTTAGTTCCTCTTCGAGTTCCCTCTCCTTGGAGGATTCTTTCGTTTGATTTTGACGAAGAACCGACTGGGCTTTAAGTTTGTAACTGGTGTATTCCTGGTGGAGATCTTGGAACGATCGTTCGGCAAGTGTGATGCGGTTATTGGAGGCAATAAGTTGGTCATTTAGGGAATTTATTGTTTGGTGTAGATTTTCTTTTTCGCTCAGCAGGATTGACCGCTCAGCGTCTCTTTCGTGGCCTATCGAAGCCAAACGCTGGTTCATCTCATCCAAGTCAGATTGCAGCGATTGCCGTTCGTTTTGCGAGTCGTCGAGCTTCGCGCTTAATTCTTGTTTAGTGTGAATGAGATCCTTTAACTGGGCTTGAAGCTTATCGATTTGAGTCTTCAACTCAAGCGAATGAGTTTTCTCACTCTCTTTGCTTTCCTCGAGGATTTTGATTTCTTTCTTCATAACTTCAATGGCTGACTCTTTGCTGTGAAGTGTCTCTCGTACTAGGTCGCATTCTGCTGTTTTAGCACTTAATTTTGCACTCGTTTCGTTGAGAGATTTTTCAAATGCCTCGATTTCTAGAGTCAGCATGTTGCTTTGCTTTTTCGAAGTCTTTAGCTTATCAACTTCAGTTTTGAGGTTTTCAACTTGATTTTTACACGTTTTTAGTTCCTTTTGGAGAGATTCTCGTTCGTCCTCAAGAGAAGTTATCCTTTCGTTCGACTGGGTGCACTTGGTCTTATAGTCGGTTAACTGCTTTTCCAAGTCGGCTATTGAAAGTGATTGCTCGTGTGCCTTTTTCTTCAACTTCACAGCCAAACTTCGCAATTTATTGTATTTTTCTTCGAAACTTTCGTCTACCTCACGCAAACGTGCAAGTTCTTCGGTGCGTGATATCGTCGACGTGGAGAGCACTTCGCTCTGGGTTTCGTGGTTTTCAAACTGCACTCGCATGGCAGAGATCTCCTCAGATAATGTTTTGATGCGCGCTTCGTTTTCTCTGGAAGCATTCTGAAGCCGATTGACTTCCTGCAATGCTGACTTGTTATCCTCAGTCATGGCAAACATTTGTTGTTCCTTCTCTTTTATTATGGCCTCTTTGGAATTAAGGTCACTTTCGATTCTTGCCAGAGCTGTCGAGTTCTTCTTGATCTCGGCGATTAGTTCTTGGTGCTTGGCTTGTTGTCTTGAAATCACATCACCGCGACCCTTGAGCGCTTCATTCAATTCCCGCATTTCGTTGAGTAAATCGGTGTTCTCCCTTTCCTGCTTGTCCAGCTTTGTTTGAAGATCTTCACACAACTGTGTCGTGGAATGCAGATCATCGCGAAGCTTCAGTACTTCTTGGACTTCTCCATTTTGTTTTGCGTTTACTAGTTCTTTTTTAAGCCTTTCATTATCGGTTTTCAAATCATTGATTTCCTCTATCATGTTTTCTTTAAAGACTGCCGATGAATCGGTCTGCGACATGCTATCATTTAAGCTCGTGTTGGCCTTCATTAAAGCTTCCAGCTCGTCGTTGTTTTTTCTGTTCTCTTTTATTGTCTCGTTTTCACTCTTTAGCATCTGCAAGAGCTGAGACTGGTCTTTGTATTCTACTAGAGCTTTTTCACAGGCTTCAATCAGGGCGGGCAATCGAGGCAACACAATACAGTTCAGTAGGCTATCCTGTTCGGCGCGCTTTGCAGCTGCTGACTGTTCGCTGATAAGGAGTGTCGACAAATTTAGGTTTTCTTTTCTTAATTGCTGAAGTTCATGCAGCTTGCCATCTGCCTCTTTGGCAGAGGCATTGCTTCGAGCTAATTCCTCCTTCACACTTAAGTGTTCGCGTGTTAGTTCTTGCATTTCCTGATCAGCTGACTCTTTGATTTTTAAAGATTCTTCCTTTAGTCGCAAATTATCCGCAGATAGTTGCATAAACTTTTCGTCATTTTGCGTCAATGTTTTAAGGAGTCTTTCACATTCGGCGCTTAATTGTTTTATTTGATCATCATTTTGCGATATTGTTTTGGACGCTTCTTCCTCATGTCGTGTGTTGTCTAATTTTATACCTTCTAATTGCGCTTCCAATTTAGAGTTCTTAATCTTCAGGTTGTTGATCACTTCATTGTCTGCTCTTAAAGTGTCTATTTCTTCCTTCAACCTTTCATTTTCATAACTTAACCATTTCAGTTGCTCGTTGTTTGTTTCCTCGCAACTTTCTCTACCGCTGTCTTTGAGAGCTTCGTTTTCTGTCCTCAACGTATCGATGACCTCATTTTGGCGTCGATATTCCACCAGCGCTTTCTCACAGTATTCTATCAATACTGGCAACTGAGTCAGTGCAATACCGTTGTCCCCATTTGTCGTTTGTATCTCGGTTTTCAGCTCAGTATTCTCCTTGGTCAGGCTTTGTATGTGTTCACAGAGTTGTTCCGAAGCTTGCATGATTTCCATTTGCCATCTAGAAACCGAATCAGCGTACTCGTGATGACTTTCCACCAAAATACGTTTACACTCCTGCAGTTGCTTCAGTTTTTTATGCACTTCTATGAATCTCTCTTTCAAACCATTAAATTTACTCCGCTGTTCCGAATTAATTTGCTTCAAGCTCTGATACTTGGTAGCAAGCGTTTGTAATTCTGTTTGACTGGTGTTGTAGGACTCCTCAAGGGATTTATTTGTTTGCATTAGAGCTTGAACTTCTGTCTGAAGTTCCCTGCTGGTCACTTCATACTCTTTGAGTTTATCTACTTCCAATTCCAAGAGATCGAGATGTTTCTTTTGTCCCAATCCCAAAACGTTGACCTGTAACATACAAATTAATCGCATCAAATAAAATATATATACGCTAAAACGTTCAACCTGTTGCAACTGCTGTTCCATCTGATCGATATCGGAGAGCAGACTCTCATTGTCCTCAGTAAGTCTATTGAGTTGACGCCGTAGGGCTTCGTTTTCTATCGAAAGTTTCTCCATTTCGTTTCTGTCGCTATTTCGCTCGTCTAAAAGTGATTTGTTGAGTCCACGTAGCTCACTGATTTCCGAGGTCTGTTCAAGTTTATTTTTCGTGAATTCCTCGAGCATTTCCTGCATTGTGAGAAGTGATCGCTTATCAGCTTCGCGCTGTGTTTGGCAATTCGACAGTTGCTCCTTAAGCCTATTATTTTCTTCCCCAAATTCTAGACGCAACTTTGTGAGTTTAAATCTTAATCAACTCTACAATAAAACTCGTACGTACCATCTTTGGCCTTTTTTGCCTGTTTGGCGATGCCAAGAAGCCCTTTGTATTTGATAAGAAGCTCCTCCTTGCTCAAGGCCTCGATGGCATTCTTTTTTCCGTCCATCTACGTACAAATACACAAATTAGCAAGGGAGTATAGAAATGTGAAATTGTTGTATTACCGCCGTCGACTGACTGGTATCCATGGTTATGGTTTAATTTTCTGATAACAACTGATTGAAAAAATATTTTTATTTGGATGAAAATTTGATGATTTTCATGGTTTCACGACGTCACTTCTATTTGTTTTGCATCTTTTTTTTTGCTCTTCTGAACTTTTGACAGGTCTCGTTCTGCATTGACAGTGGAGAGTTTTCGCATGACGGTGAGGTAGTGTTAAATGTAAGGGCCTCACCATAATTGTACTTAACGTAACTTCTGTGACGAATTATAATTTCGTATTTTTCATCGGAGGTGTGGGTAGGACATTGACACCCTTGAAAATGAAGCTTTTTGTATTTATTGAAAAGAGATTGTAACGCTGATTTGTCCTATTTATTGAGATCACGAAACTCAAGATTTCCTTCTTCAAAATAATGACAACAAAAATGACTTCCTCGCTCAGTATTGAGAAAAGAAATAGTTCCTCGTTCAATATCGATTGATTCATATCCAATAACAGAGTTTTTGTGCTCTAAAGTAGAGGTCACAGAACCCTAAATTTTTACTTTTTTGGCGCACCCCATATTGATAATATAAGAAGACAGAAAATATCGTTCCTCGAAGTGTTTTTGACAAGAAAAAAAAAGAAAGAATATATGATATAAAAATAAATGAATAAATGAATGAACATTACATTTTTTTTACATATTTATACACACATAATTTTAAAATCAGGCTTTATGTCTGACAACTGAATGTGAAGCTCTGGAGCTGAATTCATTCTGTTTCTGTATTTTTTTTTTGTGTTTTTCAATTTGTTACAAATGGAAGGAGAACCATAAGACCTTTTTCTGCGACTGCACAGTATTCATCTTTCAGTCCAACCCAAAATGTATTAAAATAAGAGTCTTCTGATTGAAAATTTTGTTAAAGAAGGGATGAACATTTTATGTCGATCAAACTTTCATACCTTTGCATAGTTATCGTCGATGGTTTGATGTAATTTCCAAATGGATTCTGTATCCAGTCGATGTCGTCCATATTCTCTGGGAAATACTTTTCCAACATTTTTTTGAGGTGAATCAAATTTTGATGCAAGCTTATTTCATCATTTGAAGTAACCTGCGACACATTTTCAAGTAGCTAGTGCATCAGTTGCACAAGTGAAAGTAGGTTAAATTTCGAGATTACTTTTAAGTGATTCGACTCTCGTCCAGAAGTCATAATTTATAGGAAGAAAGGAACGAAGCTAGCAACGGATAATCTGGAATGGGTGGGCGATAAAAGTGCAGAGCTCAAGCTCACATTTGTGAGCTTTGATTTGATGAAAAGCCGTCTCGAACGGAGAAGAAGAGCTCGCTCGACAAATGCTCGGGAAAATGTGTCATTACACGAGAGGTATTGACTAGCGCATTTGTCTAACTATGAGAAGTGCCAGTGAGAGAAAATGTGTGTGTTTTGCAAGCAAATCAAATCGTTCTCGTAAAAAAAGATTAGAATGGATTGATCAATACACAATGTGGTCTGTGCCAGAAATCCTGGAAGCACAGAAGGATTGCGAAAAGAGTATCGGCAACATTAATCGATTGGGGGAACCAACTAGAGCTTAAGGGGAGCTTGTAGGGTAAAACCTAAAATCAGTTTTCTCGCCAAGCGTTTATCAGAAATAATTACATTTTTTTGTTTTGAATAAAGGAATCATTTGATTGAAAATTATCAAATTTAAATAACTCTGTATCGACCTCATGGCTATAAAGAATGTGATAATAAAAATTATGCAATTTTGAACAGCTGTTATAAAAAAGGACGACGAGGTTTTTTTTAAATGATTCGATCAAATAGTACTTCTGAAATAGCTTAACAAATTAAATATACAGTGATATGAAAAGCGGTTTGAAAGAAAATGGGCTTAAAAAATGGCCCCTTTATAGGTTCCCCTTAAATAAAAGAAATATGACTGTGATGACTCGATGCGACAACTCGCACAGGTCATTGGCGATCAGTGAAACCAGTCCACATATAATAACTTTATAACCCCAGTATTCGCTGAGACCTTATGCGAGAATTTTAAAAACCTACAGTTCATTTAACTTTTGAATTGAAAATTGAGTCTTTTATTCTTTCTGTTACAATGGGTATACTTCCTGTATATAATGCGGCTGTTATCGAATGGCCTGCTTACTCAATTTGTACAGAGATGAATCGCTCCTCGGCGTACATTGTTATGGTAGTGAAGCTGCTCTAGCTCCCGCAGCAATATGCTGCTATTAAATTTTACTGTTACCAAAAAAAAAAAACACAAAACTTAATCTTTCTCTAACTTAACATTAAGGAAAATTATGAGTCGGCAGTATACTGGTATATGAGGTGTGTTGGAAATCGAAGTCATCTTAATTACGGATTCTTAAATAAAGTTATTTATTTATAGGATATCCCTTTTATTTAGAACAAAACTTAAACTAATGTCTAGACACATGTTCAAACCATTACCTAATTTATTTTAATTATTCTCTAACAGCAATTAGTATTACATGTGTGGTTAAAATAATTTGAGCATTAATGTATGGTGTGATGTTAATACTTGGTATTCAGTTAAAGTTAACTCATAACTTATGAATATATAAAGAGATTAATGTGTTAAGTGACTATGAAAGAATTTAAAAATTGAAACACCCTGTCTGGTTGTCTTCCTGTCTGCAGCACGTGAAATGTCAAAATTCCAAAAATATAACCAAACTTCTTCCTTGATGCTGTCATTCAAGTAAACAAAATGCAAACGATTCGTGAATTTACGCGTAAAACAAAACGCGGAAATATTTTAAAAGTAATTCGAAATATTGTGTGTGAATATTGTTAAGCAAATCAAAATTATTTCCAGATTGTTCGAGAGCACTATCTTCGCGACGACTTGGGATGCGGTTCAAAGCTTTGCAAAGTCTGCGAGCAATACGATGAAGCAGATCTCGTGCTGCCGAAAGATGCCGCCTCGAAGAGCTCCTTGTTTGATTTTCCTCACTATTTGATTTTGGATACAAATGTTGTGCTCGACCAAATCGATGTACTGGAAGAAGATGCCATTTGCAATGTGATTGTACTCACTACAGTGCTGCAAGAGGTGAAGCACAGAAGTTCATCCGTCTACAATCGGTTCAGAGACATTTTTAACCATTCGGCCAGAAATTTCTACGTTTTTGTCAATGAACATCATAAGTAGGCCTGTTAATTAGGGCTACAAGCATAAATTTTAATTCAATATTTTGCAGAGACACATATGTGGAGCGTAAGCCAGGCGAAACTACAAATGATCGGAATGACAGAGCAATTCGCTGCGCAGCCAAATGGTATGACGAACATTTGGCCAAGAGTCAACTCAAATCGGGTTCGAATAGAACACGAATCGTTCTGTTGTCAGACGATGCTGGAAATCGTGAAAAGGCATCCGCTGATGGAATTATAGCTGCTTCAGCTGAGGAGTATATTAAGTCACTAATCGATCATCCCTTTTTGTTGGACAAGTATGCACACAAGAACTTCGATGTTGAAAATGTTCGATTGCCTTTGTTTCCTCCGCATTTGAGCATAGTGGAAATTCATGAGGGTTTTCGCGCTGGAACACTATTACAGGGTTCGTTTATGGCCTCGAGAGAGAACTACCTCGAGGGCTTTGTTAGCAATGAGGACTATGATAGTCAGGTACGATCTGTACGACTAAACCATGTGGGATTAATTAGTAATATATCATTATAGATTTTAATACAAGGACGAGAACACTTGAATCGTGCAGTGGATGGTGATATTGTAGCCGTGAAGCTTTTACCCGAAGATCAATGGTCGAATCCAAGTGAAATTGTTCTCCAAGAAGACGACAATGATAATGGCGATAATCTCGACAAAGTCGAAGAAATCAAAGTGTTTGAACAGAAGAAGAAGAAGGGAGAAAAGGGAAAGCCGACGGGTGTGATTGTTGGAATAATTCGACGCAAATGGCGGCAATACTGTGGAATATTGCAACAGAATACCGTGGAGGGATCCACACGACACATTTTCATACCGGCTGATCGAAAGATTCCAAGAGTCCGCATTGAAAGCAGACAAGCGGAAAAATTATATATGCAGAGGATTATTGTAGCTATTGATACGTGGCCGAGGTTTTCGCGTTATCCTCATGGGCATTTTGTTAGGGCGTTGGGACCGCTTGGTAATACAGAAACCGAGAACGAGGTTATCCTACTGGAGCATGATGTACCACACAGCAAATTCTCTGAGGAGGTTCTCAGTTTTCTGCCTCAAATGCCGTGGACTATTACAGATGAGGTGAGTCAGTTTTTCTCAAGCCCTTTAGTTTAAAAAAAAATAAGCGGATAGAAAAAACACTTTCTTCTGCTCAAGTGGCGGACACTGTGGTCTGAAAGAGCAGACCTTTTGTATCTTGGAGAGTTTGTTTGGACAAGCAGATATTCCATTTTTTCTGATGAAAGTCTGAATGTCTTAAGCCTTTGATTGTCCTTGTTGTCCTTGCGATTACACTTGGACAATTTTTTCTAAAATTTATGTTTTTTTACCACAGGACTACGCAAAACGTGTTGATCTACGCGAACTGTACATTTGTTCAGTTGACCCACCAGGATGTACAGATATCGATGATGCTCTTCACTGCCGTACTCTTCCAAATGGCAATTTAGAAGCTGGAGTACACATCGCCGACGTAAGTCATTTTATTCGACCTGGAAATGCTCTAGATATGGAATCAGCATCTCGTGGAACCACTGTGTATTTGGTTGGAAAACGTATTGACATGGTGCCCGAACTGCTTAGTTCAAATCTTTGTTCGTTGGTTGGAAATCAGGAGCGATTTGCCTTCTCATGTATCTGGGAACTGGACAATGATGCGAATATTGTTAACAAGCGTTTCCATAAGAGTGTCATTAAATCGAAGAGGGCTATGACTTACGAGGAGGCGCAAATAATCATCGATGATCAGAAACAGAACGACGAGTTGGCAAAGTCGCTGAGGAATCTAAATCGCCTCGCAAAGATTCTCAAGAGGAAAAGAATGGATAAAGGGTAAGGACATTAAATTCGTATTGCTTTTTTTTGTTGTAAAGTTTTCAATTTTAGTGCTCTTGTGTTAGCTTCGCCTGAAATTCGGTTTCAAGTGGACAGTGAAACTCACGAACCCTTAGAGGTGGAAGCCAAGCAAATTCGTGATACGAATTCAATGGTCGAAGAGTTTATGTTACTCGCGAATATTTCGGTTGCTGAACACATAGCGAATGAATTTCCTGAATGCGCAATGCTTCGTCGCCATCCGAAACCACCTCCGAATAATTTTGATCCTCTGATTAAAGCCGCTCGCAATCAAGGACTTGAAATTAACACTGATTCGGGAAAAGAACTGGCCGAGTCATTAGACTTGGCTGTAAAGGAAGACAATCCGTACTTTAACGTTATGATTCGAATTTTGACGACACGGTGCATGATGCAAGCGTTGTATTTCATCAGTGGAACTGTGTCCAAGGAGGAGTTCTTTCACTACGGTTTAGCTGCACCGATTTACACGCATTTCACGTCACCCATTCGAAGGTTTGTCTCTTAGTTGTAAGAAAAATAAATTTCAAACTCAGTTTTTGCTTTCTAGATATTCTGATATAATTGTGCACCGTTTGTTAGCCGCTTCTATTGGTGCAGATAGCACATATGCTGGACTTCTCGACAAAAAGGCAAACGAATCTCTTTGCCAGAATTTGAATTATCGCCACAAAATGGCTCAGTACGCTGGTCGGGCTTCAGTGGCCATGAACACGCATTTGTTTTTCCGTGGAAAGACACAAGATGAAGAAGGGTAAGCTAACTTCACAACACATTTTATCCTTTTATCGAATGCATTGATTTCTTGTAGATACGTGTTGTTTGTCCGAAAGAATGCTCTGCAAGTTCTCATTCCAAAATTCGGTCTAGAAGGCACAATCTATTTGAACTCAAAGGAGGACAACAAAAGCAACCCTGACATAACATTTGTCTACAATGAAGACGTGAGTTGAAAGCCACTATTTTCATCAATCATTCATGATTTTCTTTTAACAGGATCACACGCAGCGTTGTGGCAAGTTTATATTCCATTCGTTCGATCCTGTACGAGTGAGACTCAGTTTGGACTCGCGCAACGTTCAACATGAGAAACTAGTTTTTCAAATGGTGGAACCCTACATAAAAGGCTTCAGTGCTGAGCCAATAGTTGAGGAAAAAATGGATACAACGGCTCCACAAAGCGCTAAAAAACCAAAACTGGATAAGGCCAAGAAGAATAAGAAAAAAAATCAAAAATAGTAGTGAATATTCAAAGCCAATAAAAAAACGTAAAGCCTCTAATCTGTTGTTATCTATTTTCGAATATGCATCGGCTCGTTCGTGTGTTGCATGACGAAAAAAGGGGAAGCACAACTCATCGTATTGCATCGGAATGAATAAAGTTTTGTATTTGAATATTTTAGTTTTTTTTTTTTTGGTGTCGGCAGAGGGTTATCGACTGGACGTATTTTAGTTGCGGTGAGTGTGCTCGTGCACAACAATATATTCAATGTTAAGGCCTTATGGTAATCATAATTTTACATCAACATTGTTGTTGCAATAGGAATGGTATTAAAATAGTGTAGTGATAACTCTTAATGATAGCATTTTTTTTATCGTGCTGATTCCGCGTGTCGTTTGTCGTTTTACACGACTGTCGTTTTTTTTTGTTATTCCGTAACCTTCACGACGCGACAAATTCGTAGTAGAATTGAACACGACTAAAATGTAATAACTTTTTTGAAAAAATTGGTAGCACTTATTACTATGTGATTATTTAATTCCAAAGCATAGACAAACGAGTTATCAAAGCGGCAGAGAATAGTTTAAAAAAAGGCTTAAAAATTATTCAGAAATGTTTTTTAGCACATCTTCTACGTCTGAAGAACTCAGGATTCAAATTTGTTATGCGTCAGAAGCTTCGGGAATGGGCGTACCGTCAGCAGCTGAAGGCTATGAGTCGGCCTGCGAGTTTAGAAATAGACGAAATGATGATGCTAAAGCAGATGATGCAAGCGTGACGGAAACACTGAATTTTGTGAAGATAACATCAAACGGCAAGGTGATTTGGCAATAGGAAATTGTGTTAAAGATTCCATTGGGACACCTAAAACAATGCCACTTGGCTCTATCACATTTCTGTATGATAGCAAGGCAGCCACTTCCTCTTCTAATGGTGTGAGAATCTTCTGTTTATATAAACCTCCTCCTGTAGCTTGCTGTTCTTTTTTGTTGTGAACCAGTTTTTTTTTTACTTTAAATTTTAAATCCATCCGTACCTAAATCAAACGAATTGTATTTAAAATTTCGAATTCAATCTATTTATATTTACCTTTTGCCAGCCATCACCATCTCTTGTTGGTGGACCCAAACTATTCTCGGGGTGCTGATGGTTTTCATATATGCAACCAAAAACCCAAACTAGCTTTGATTTGTGATTTTCATTAACTTCATTCATTAACTTTTTGTTTTAAATATGTTTTTGTAAATTTAATATCGGCTTTGAAAATTTTCCTATGAGTTCTGACCGTTGTCGCCTTACTGTCGTCCACTTTTATCTCAACGACAGAAATAGTCGTTTTTACGACAGTATGTCGTGTCGAATTTAATTAGGTAATTAGGAATTGACCACGTTTAACGACTGAAAACCGACAGTTGACATTTGAGCGCGACAAAAACGACATACAGAATACCGATTGTATTCTGTCGTTTTTTTTGTTGTCGTTTACGACTAAGGGAATTGCCCCGAATAACTTTTGAAAAACGATACATACACTATATGTTCTGAATATGGCTGAATTCGTAAACATCCATTGACTATGGTCTCGTCAATGATGTTTTGATCTTTTACAGTGCTAAGACGCAATGCCATCGCAAATGTCGACGTTTTCTAATGTTATCGTCACAATCAGTAAAGCCATTTTGTTGTTTCAATGTGATTTCCAAAATAAAGCTAGCGAAAGACGCCACCAAAGCTAAAATGGTAGATCTCATTTCGGAACAAGATCTGATGTTAAAATTACATCAACCCACCAGAATCACCAGGCAATCACGGACTTTGCTCGTGTTAGTTAGAGGACAGATATGTAACGTTCTAAGTGCATCTGTTAGTGAACGTTCTAAAGTTTGAGATTACGAAACAATAAAAGTAGAACTCAAAATATTGTGAAGAAGAGACGGAAATTTCTAAAATACTCCAAACACCAGTTTGATATCCTTTTGGAAGAAGTAAATTTTTCATACCTCTATGGTGACAAAAATCATGCGGAATGTAAACAATTCCTTTTTTACAGTTGATATTCTTGAAGCCATCAAGGTGAGAGATTTGGCCTACAAACGTTGGAAGCAATAAAGACTCCCTGAGTTTAATGCTGCTTTTTGTATTTTAAGAAATAAAGTCAGCATTAAAGTGAGGGAGGCTAAGACTCGTTACTATGCAGAACGTTTTAATAAAAACGTACCCCCTAAAACGTTGTGGAAGAATATTCACGATCTTAGAGTTGGACGCAAAAGTGAACACTGTCCTGTGGATGTAAATGTTGATGCTTTAATTTCTGAATTCGCTGCCATATAAAACTGCTAGCGCTTTTTAGTTCAGCAATGATGAAACTCAATTATTTGAGTTTAGGAGAGTGGAAGTTAAGGCGGTATAAGATATCAAATCTTATGCAGTTGGTCTTGATAAGATGCACCGAACTACCACACAAACTACCTATACTTACACGCATAAACAACACAATTATTCTAAAAAGTTAATTTCCATTTGGTTGGAAGTTCGCCAAAGTGATGCCTATTCTCAAAAACCCACAAAATCGATCGTCTCCAGAATTCAGAGCAATCCCCCATGCATCCTTTTCTATAGAAAGTTTTTGAAAATCTGCTCTATAAATAAATAACTAGCTTTATTTTACAGAAAGAGTACATCTGCGATTCTCAAAGTTTGTGATGACATCAGAAAATCTATGGACCTAGATCGAGTGACTTTTCTTGGTCTTCTAGACTTCTCGAAGGCCTTCGACACGGTTGATTATCATATTTTGATTTCCAAATTAGTAAAGCCAATTTTTTTTTTTTTTTAAATCCTCAGCAGATCTGATTACTTGATACTTAAATGGGAGCAAACAAGCTGTCGTTGTCAAAACAAATCCATCAGACTTTGCTGAATTGTTTCCAGGAGTACGTCAGGGATCAATTCTTGGGCCAATGTTGCTTAGAATGTTCATCAATGACCTTCCCAATGTCATTAAAAATCGTCGGACCACGTTCAAATCTATAAAGATCACAAGTTAGGATTGATTGAAGATGCAACAGAATGACCTAACAGCGACCTAAGAAATATTATGAAATGGGCACAGGCTAATCAACTTTGATTAAGCTCGAAAAAATAGAAGTGTCTTGTACATTACAAAAAACAAGCTTGATTTTAAATACTCTATTTAAAAGTCTCTGTTCTAGAGTATGTTGACAAGGCCAATAACCTTGGCATTTGGTTCGGTTCTAGCCTTGAATGGGACCGTCATATCAGACTGGTAATTGGAAAAGTATACGGCAGTTTAGGACTTTTTCACTTACGAAAAACTTCACATCACAAACTACTAAACTCAAGCTCGCTAGAACAATTACTATGCTAATTACTTCATATGGTTTTCAAATTTTAGTGGCCATAGTTCTGGGTTCTAAGACAAGACTAACTGTTGCTTTCAACAATGTGGTTAGATATGCATATAACCTGAAGCTCTTCGATCATATCTCACGTTACGAAAATAGAATCTTAGGATGTGACTTGTATGAGTAATTTTCTTTTATAGCGCTTAAAGCCTTTAACACCTTCTTAATGATCAATGAGCCAGATTATTTATAGTTACAGAGCTGACTTAGTTCACACCTAACAGGAGTACAAAAATTTGGGCGTCAAAAATTTATAAAGGTAATACGACTACCGGTTGCAAATGTCGTTTTTTTTTCCAAAATCAATGCTTTATTGAGGAAGAATAGATATAAATTCAATATTCAAAGTATTGCCCACCGCTAGCCACACATTTTTCCCATTTTTCTGGCAATTCATGGATACCCGTTCTGAAACATTCGACCGGTTTGGCCGCAATCCACGAATCGATCCATTTTTTGACATCATCGAAATGACGGAAGTGCTGGTCAGTCAGGCAATGTTGCATCGCTCGGAAGAGATAGTATATAGGGACTATGCGGCGGGTGGGTTAGCATTGTCATATTGCAAAATAACTTTATCGTGTCTTGCGACCGTTTCCGGCCGTTTTTCCTTCAGTGCTCGGCTCAAACGCATCAATTGTCATCGGTAGACCTCGCCTGTGATTGTTTCATTTGGTTTTAGCAGCTCATAATACACAACACCCTTCGTGTCCCACCAAATGCACAGCATAACCTTCAGGCCATGAATATTCTGAACGGCCGTCGATGTTGAGGCATGTCCGGGGTATTCATACGTTGCCCGACGGTTTGGATAATCGTAATGTACCCATTTTTCATCACCAGTGACGATTCGATGCAAAAAAGACTTCTTTTTGTGGCGTCCAAGCAGCATTTGGGACATGCAAAATCGGTGCTCGACGTCTCGTGGCTTCAATTCATACGGCATCCAATGTCCTACCTTTCGGATCATTCCCATTGCTTTCAAACGATCGGAAATGGTTTGCTGAACGACGCCAAGTGATTTTGCAAGTTCTTCTTGATCTTGATCGAGCAATGCCTCCAATTCATGGTCTTCAAACTTTTTCACCTGTCCGGGGCGTTCTTTGTCTTCGGTGTCGAAATCACAATCTTTGAACCGCTTAAACCACCGCTGACACATTCTAACGTCTATAGTATAGCTCGGGTAAGCTTCGGTAAGCAATTGATGCGCTTCGGTTGCTTTTTTCTTTAAATGAAAGAAGCATATTAAGACTTCCCGCAAATGTTGTTTTGATGGCACGAATGTAGACATTTTACGGCTTTACAAAAACTTGTGTGTTTTAACTAATGACCAATAGCCTAGACTGAAATAATTAGACAATGACATGTAGTTTCTGATGTGACAGCTGTCATGGTCAAAATTCACCTCAGAGTAATAGATATGAAGTTGTCTGCAATAACGACATTTTCAACCGTTAGTCCTATTATCTTGTAGAGGGGTCAAACACAAGCAAGAGACTCTTTCTAACTCCGTTTAGAATGTAGGGACAATTTTAGAAAAAATATTTAAACCCCACGGCAGCACTAACAATATAGTACTCTACCGGTATTGAAAGCCAGAAACCCGTTCTATGATTCTGAATTTAAATTAAATTACTCATGCCAATAGTTTTTGAAAAATTTGCATGCAAACCAACGTTTTTTGTAAAAAAAATAAAAAAAAGGTTTAGATCAAGTTTATTTCAAAATTCTGCAATGAAGTTCTGAATTGGCTTCTTTTGGAAGACCAAAAACCATTCGATTTTTTGTGTTCGATTCAGAAATGATATAAGCATTGACCAGAAGAAGCCAATTTAGCACTTCATTTCACAATTTCGAAAAAAAAATGATCTAAACTTTTTTTTTATTAACATTTTTGAGTTTGCATGCGAATTATTTAAAAACTATTGATATCATTTTTTATGTCATTTTCTGAATTAATTTAAATTCAGAATTAAAGAAAAGGGTTTCTGGCTTTCAAAACCGGTTAAGTACTTTATTGTACGTGTTGCCATTGGGTTCAAATTGTTTAAATAATTTTTTTCTAAAATTGCCTCTACCTGATAAACGAAGTGAGATAGAGCCCCTTGCTTGTGTTTCACCTCTCTACAAGAAATCGTCATCAATTTTTGACGCCCAAGTTATCGTACTCCTGCCTTGCTAGTCGAACCCGAATTGGAATGATGGCAAGGACATCGTGTATCCGCAGGATAATGGAGTAATGACCTCAGTCCATCACATGGGATCCCGCATTCAAATCCCGAAAGGAGCAACTTGCAATCCGCCAAAGAGTTTAACTTCCATAATAAGGTGTTTGCTGGAGCTATTCGGTGGAAGCAATAAGGGCTGAGAGATCACTCAGACGGTCCGAGGAGTCTCCGAACATCCGAAATAAAAGCACACAAAGGAAAAACACACTTAAACCAACAGCGCAGCTAGCTACACAACGAACTGACTGAAGAAAATGTTAGTTAAGACACAGCTCAAGCCCGGCAATTTAGTTACAATCATTAACATTAATAAATTACTCATGACAAGTGCCTGGCTAAGCTTAAAAAGCCCTCACGTTTTTGCCTGGGATTAATTAATTCAAATCTAATAAATAAAAATGCATCTTACCTGAAACTGTTAGGAAGGCGCAGAACATGCTCGACTTCATTGGAACAGTGCATACAGACATTTGAATTATGACTATGACTCAATTGGAGGACATTGTACTCTGGTTACATGATGGAATAAAAATTGCACCATGTGATCAGAGTACAAGCGGACCTGAGGAAAAGAGGAAGTAACACATCTGAGTTCTGCATAGAAGGTTAACTAGTGTGCAATCTACGCAGTTGAACATTTTTGAAGCCAATAATCATTTTATTTATTTTAACTTTAATCGTTTTTCCAGCGAACAAACTCCTCATTTTTTATGTCTACCGCGTTTCGTATATAAAAATGCACAAAAAAAAGGGGTCATGCCCATTGGAACCCTGAACGATGTCACCAAACCGATTCTGGTTGCATGTGCTCGTTACTAAGTAAAAAAAAAAACTACAAACATCTTTTTTGTTGCACATTTAAAAAATATATTCTAAATTATTTTTTAATAGTTGTCAAGACTTGGGAGTTGCCTCGCGCCAGTTATATTAATTTTTTTTTTTCATACAAAACATCCGATTAAAGGCGAATTGCTTGTATATTTATTGGTCAAATTGTTGCTGGAGGTTAATAGGCGATAATTAACTTTTGTCCAGTCGAAGAGGGGCCTCAATTCGTTCTAATGTTTATGTTTTCAAATATATGTAAATACCATTGTTTTCGAAATTTTAATGAATTTAAAATCAGACTGATGATGTTATATAAAGTGTCATAGCTCATTGCAATCTCAATTTAGGGTAGTCTTTTGTTTTTTTTTTTTTGCTAGATTTCGATCATGAACTTTGCATCAAGAAGTCCACAAGCTTCTATTTATTTATATTGTGCATCATGATTAACGATCACACTTATAAAAAGTCGCGCGCTCTATGTATTCATAAAAAAGAGGTGGAATTCTATTTACCAACGAAAAAGGCATTTATTTGAAACGGCAAAGAATCAAAATATTTTAATTTAAGTCAGTCATTTTACCCTTAAGGTGTCTACAAGGTATTCGACTAGGTGTTAGCCACAGTCGATGGTAGTCGAGCGCATTAGCTTTGGCTCGGCAGAATTTTGAGAAATTAGTACATCAGAGGTTCCTAACCAAAAAGGTTGTATGCAGCAGCGCTGTGTGCAGTTGTGTTGTAGTGTTGAATTTTATATCGTCCGTCAAGAAAAATATATTTGAAAAATTAATTTCTTATCATTGAAGTGAAAATTAATTTAGTGTTAAAAAAAATAAAAATAATTTAAAATTGAACGCTTTTGAGGAAGAAAAAATAAAGTGATAATAATGGATAACAAAATATGCAGAAGCTCCATTCAGAGATTCGGTCAAAGCAGTAAGGATAACATTTTTAATATCTTTTATCGTGTAATTAACTTTTTGCATTCAACACATACTCTTTTGAAAGAAAGTAGTTTTGAGAGCAAAATTCGAGTAAAGAATTTTTTTATTTTCAAAAAAAAACTTTATTTGAACCGGTTTGGCTAACTTCAATCTCAGTTTCTTTGACAAATGAGTTTTATGTAATTAGTTGAGATAAAATATTTCAAAATTTACTTGTGAGCTCAAAAATTATCACACAATCATACAGTTGGAAATCAGCAGTTCGATGCGATTACCAATGACCCAACCTAAAAGCCAGCTTCCGTAAAGCTTCCTGTCATATAGTATTACTTATCGAAGGATGAGTTTCGGTAATATTTTCTTTGTTTCAATGAAGAAGATAAGCTGCAGTTTAATACAAAATTAAAGCTGAAGTTTAAAATCCATTTAGATGGGTAATTAATATTTTCGGCGACTTCTTTCCAAACTTTTACTTTTTCGAGCTCATTTTTGAATGTGAGAATAATTATTGTTGTATTGTTTTATAAACAATCTTTGATCTGTTACAATGTCAACTTTTATGAGAGTTTTTCTAGCATTTTAATAAAATATATAATTCGGACGTGAACTGGGATCTAGAACTACTTCGCAGATGGTTTAAGCTTCATAAGCTAGTTATAAGTAAAAAAACGAAGTTTATGCTTTTCAAAACCACGAGCATTTCTCGCGAAGGTATAGATCTCCAATATCACTCTCCTAGAAGTTTAAAACTGCGTTTAAATAATGCTTGTCCCAATGATCAGAATATGCCTACATACAATTCTAATATTAGCTGTACCGCCGATTGTTTTTTAGTGGAACATGTAGACACATTTAAATACCTAGGTGTTATAATGGATGCTACGCTGACTTGGGATGACCATACTTCCTATTTAAAGCAGTATCTTCATACAATAGTAAGGCAACTCTATCATCTAAGCCTTTACTGTCCCCATCAATCCTGAAATCAGTATATAATGGTCTTCTCAAATCTAAGCTTGAATATGGAGTGACATGCTGGGGTGGTACATATTTTAACAAGGTAGGCCCAAGTTTTGATCTGTTTCAGAACTTAAGAACTTTACCTATGAGACACCTTTGTGTGTATAAAGTTTTAAAATCATTTTTTCTAAGATCCGGTTATAACGCTACCAGATTATATGGTAACTATAGCTTACGCGTGAATACCAGAAATTTCGTAACTATACCTAAAATAAATAAAACACTTTTCTCACGTTTTTTTAATGTCTTATTACTTATCCGAATGTATAAGATGCGAAAGAAATGAATCAACCTTTTTAAGAAATATTAAAATTTGGATTTTCACATTCAACCACAATGAAATTGAAATTTTGTCTAATTAATTGTCATGTAGCAAAATATTTGAATTTAACTTTTCTTTTATCTACAAATGCACCTGCATACACATTTTTATATTACATTTTTATTTTCTTTCATTTTTATACTCTTGTATTATTTTTTACTAAATAACCCCTAACGCAACGCATTGTTGTGTTTTTTTTAAGTTTAATGGTTCATTCGCCTCTTGTCCTTATGACAATTGAATGTCCTAACTATTTCGTTTTAAAACTTTGAATTTATGTTTGTTTTGAAATTTGTTTAATTAAAAAATGTATTTAAAGATTTTCAATGAAATAAAGTTAACATAATAATAATAATATATAATTCTCTTTACACAAAGCCTTAACGAAGCTCAGAGTTGCATTTGTATGTAGCCAATGAGGCAATAACCCAGCTTCCGTAAAACTTCCTGTCATATTACTTATCGAAGGATGAGCTTCGATTATATATTCTTTGTTTCAATAAAAGTGAAGACAGGCTGCTGGTACAGCTGAAATTTACAACCAATTCAGATGGTAAATTAATAATTTCAAGCTGTACATAAAGTTTGGGAAGACTTCGGTCTTTAATTTTTTCAAAAATAATTTTTAAGTCTTTGAGCAATCAAAGTTGCATAGTTTTGAAAACATCCTTTGACTTGTAAGATTGTAGAGAGAGTATTTCTAGATATATATTAACAAATATATTTCTCTGAATATAAAGCCTCAACGCAGCTCAGAGTTACATTTATATCTTAAACTAGTGATTTTTTCTCAGGGATCTTTAACTTGAATTGGAAATTCTTTCCTGACTCCAGCTTTATAAAACGAAAATAATCACAGTATCGCTTGACCATCTTTCGTTTGCAAAAAAAAACTTTTCCTCGTTTGAACTTGAATCACATTCCATAAGTTTGAAACTGGTATCCGCCTTGTTTTCCAGAACTCACCTGTGGCCTATCTTGATTTCGTTTTCTGGAATAGTTTGCTACCTACGTCGGCTGTAATTTTGGGTTTTCTATGGACAGTCGGAGATCTTGTTCATATAAAAGTGCTTCCGTCGTTTCGTGCACTTCAAGGCAGCTCTCTCATATGCTCGTTGTCTAGATAACGATGGTTTTAAGATGCTTAGAACTTGAGACTGATTAATGCTCTCTAGTCATGTCTGTTCAGTGCAAGCTAAGCTAAAGACCTCCGATGCTTGTGTTTTCGAGAACGCAGGTTCAAATCTTTTCATCGCTCAAGCAGGCTCAACGCTAAACTTCACCAGTAGGTTAGTTATATGTTAATATAAATTTATTTGAGTGCAAGAACGCTACAGTATCGATCAATGGTGAATGAGTTTCAGGAGCACACAAAATCAAGTGTTCTGATGTTCTTCAAGGTAATTTATAAATTACCCCAACTTTTCCAATCAGCACTCATAATCTACTGTTAATGAAAAAACAGCGGACGTTTAGCGTACCACCTAAAATTTACTGGTTAAAATGAACGAATTCTCTGTCTCTGACATCAAAGACATTGAGACCTGTTTGGTTGGTATTTTTGTTATAAGCCGCTCCTGATGTAGGTCCTCCATCGATGGCGTCACATATTTTTTACGTGGTTTTTGAAACTTCTATAAGACGAGCCTTTTTCTAGACCAAGCCTTGAATCCACTTCAATCTCGGGAGGTTCCAGTATCAAAATGAAAAGTTTTTGTTCATTCTCTCAAGGGATTATTCAAAGGGAATTCAAAGATTGTGTAGTGGTTTGAAACTAAGGTGTATTTTGGTTTCGATAGCTTCATGGTCGGTGTCCGAATAGGTAAGGAGATTTTAATATCGAATTATTTACATTCTCTCAATTCGCAATATTTAATTCGTACTCCTTATTTGGTTTACTATGAAGTGCAGTTTTTTTTTGCGTTTTGGAAGATTGTGTCTTCATAGCACATCCAATGACAAATTCAACGCAAACCACAATTTTAACGACACGAACTTGGAAATCCATTTCTAAAAAAAAGTTTTGTTTTAAATTATATATCAGCTGTTCGACTCTATTCATTACATTGTTTAATTAAGAACTTAAGTAACCTCTTGCATTTCGTATTCCAAGTGCGATAGCCTGCAAACAATGCATGCATTTGTAGTTTTGAATATTTATTTGGACTTTTGATTATGTTAATATGAAAACATTCTTCTGTTCTGTAAAAATTAAGTTTGGAATTGGCCTTGCATGGCCCTACTCATTTAATTCAGTATTCCAAATAAAAAAGAAAATAAACGCGTCCATATTTAAATAGATTTAAACAATCCATTTAACCTTCTAGGTTTTGTTGTAATTGGGCTCTTACAATTCAATTGATTACTTGAATTTTAAATGAATCTTAATGGTTATTTGAAAGCAGACTCAAAGTGGCAAACCAGAGTATGTAGGTTTGATAAATTTCCATCTGGAATTCGGATTTCAAAATTTTGTCATATCTCCACGTTTCGAGGTCTCGGGAGTCAGATTCGATTATATTTGTGCGGATTTTTTCATCTCGCAAATCTCGAGAGCAAATCAAACTTACTTAATTACTTGATGGGGGTCCCGAAGTGTCTCAGATATGGCAGTCTTCTACTCTCGTCGATCCCTGCCGGCTGTGTCCGACTCTGACATTCGCGATCGATTGACCCTTACAACGTACGTTCGGTCTTGCTTGTTGTCTCCAACTTAGGGGCTGTGATTCGAAGATCGTCTTTGCTGGAGCACTATTGTCACTATTCACTCGTATTTGTATTTTGACTTTTTGGACTACATCCAAATCTTGACACAGCTCATATGGTTTGCGGTTAAATCTTCTCCTCCATTCATACTCCTCGCATTCTACTCTAGAAAGTATTAAAAATCTGCTCTGCCCTCCTGCTTTGCGTCCAGCACTCGGCTCCATATAGAAGAACTAGCAGAATCAAAGTTTTGCTTCGTTTTCTGAGTTAGGACTTTTGAACCCATTAGTTTATCCAAACCGAAGCAGCAGCGGTTTTCATGGCGTCGTTCGGGGTTTCATATTGACTCCGACTTTTGTTCGTGATTGAGTGTAAATTGGCTTCACACCTGTACTCAACAATTACAATTAAATATGATTGTACCCTTTTAACACCATCTTAATAATATATAATCAAAGACTAACTCAGGGATAGTGGGCTCAACCCATGGTGTGACAAAAGACAGCGATATACGAGTATACTACGAGTGATAAAACACTTCAAATTCAAAAATTGGAAAGTATCCTCACGTAGGATAAGACGGATAAAATTACGACCCGGTAGGTGCCCGAGCATGAGGACCCGCGTTCAAAGAACAAATGACATTTTTTCACAACCTTTCGCGAGTGACTAACAATCTCTCTGATTAGTAGAACTGTCAAGAAAAATGTGCTGGAGCCGTTCAGAGCCGGTAATAAACTGAATGTCCAACCACCGTCATTTGCGAAAAATATGAGACGCACACACAAATGGTGAAGCTTGGCCCGTGCACTCAAAACAGCTGTTGCGCCACCAATTTTTATTTTTATTTTTTCAATTCTAACCCGGGATATGATCGGGAACCGTCCTGACGGCAATGTCATAGCTTATAAGTTTCATATTGTTATTTAATTGTTATTGTAAAAAATGTAATTTTGAATTGAATTGGATCGGGAATACTGAAGAGGAAAGAATGCGGATTATATTAACCTGTTAGAAACAATTGGATGAGCAGCATTCGTAGTAAAATGGCTGAAAAGCAATATCCTGCCTGTAATACGAATTTGGCAATGTCAGTTTCATATCTGCACCTTGCACCCTCCGACAAAGCTGAAGAATCTATGAAAGATGAATTATATGAACTTCTTAACAGAGCAGTACATCTGCTCTGTTGAAGTGAGCGTCAAAAGTGAGTAAACACCCGTGTCATTTATCGAGTAAAGTGCGATTTAAAAAAAATCAGATTGCAACGTTACAAAAGAAAAACTTTATTCAATAACAATGTCTTGATGCCAACAATTCTGAAACTTTTTTAGAAAGATTCAAATCTCTTACAACATCATCTTATTCGTTTAAAAGAAATGTCGGTTCATTGAAAACACCGTCAAAATCAGTTTCATTTTTTGATGAGCTTGGTGCTTTTTCAACTTGTACTTAGGGTTCAGAAATATTTTTACGCACTGAAGAGTCGAGTGTATGTTGCAGTTGACGCTGAACTTGCGTACTGCCATTTAACTCGATTTTCAACGTATTTATCTGACACTACAAAAAAAAGAGTCATCGAAATGATTTTTTTTCTCGCCAAGTAGTTGGTGTTTTGAATTTAAAACCACTTCTTTTGTCACCTTTCTACAAACATAATAGGACTACCGGTTGAAAATGTCATTTTTTTTGTTTCAAAAATCAATGCTTTATTGAGGAAAAATAGATTCAAATTCAATATTCAAAGTATTGCCCATCGCTAGCCACATATTTTTCCCATTTTTCTGGCAACTCATGGATACCCGTTCTGGAAAATTCGACCGGTTTGGCCGCAATAAACGAATCGATTCATTTTTTGACATCATCAAAATGACGGAAGTGCTGATCAGCCAGGCCATATTGCATCGATCGGAAGAGACAGTAATCGGATGGCGCAAGGTCTTGACTATACGGCGGGTGGAGTAGGACATCACATTTGAGCGTTTCAAGGGAAGTATTTACGACATTTGCAACCTGTGGACGAGCATTGTCATGTTGCAAAATAACTTTATCGTGTCTTGCGACCGTTTCAGTGCTCGGCTCAAACGCACCAATTGTCGTCGGTAGCCTGTGATTGTTTCATTTGGTTTTAGCAGCTCATAATACACAACACTCTTCTGGTCCCACCAAATGCACAGTATAACCTTCAGGCCATGAATATTCTGAACGGCCGTCGATGTTGAGGCATGTCCGGGGTATCCATACGTTGTCCGACGTTTTGGATTATCGTAATGTACCCATTTTTCATCACCAGTGACGATTCGATGCAAAAAAGACTTCTTTTTGTGGCGTTCAAGCAGCATTTCGGACATGCAAAATCGCCGTTCGACGTCTCGTGGCTTCAATTCATACGGCATCCAATGTTCTACCTTTCGGATCATTCCCATTGCTTTCAAACGATCGGAAATGGTTTGCTGAACGACGCCAAGTGATTTTGCAAGTTCTTCTTGATCTTGATCGAGCAATGCCTCCAATTCATGGTCTTCAAACTTTTTCACTTGTCCGGGGCGTTCTTTGTCTTCGGTGTCGAAATCACAATCTTTGAACTGCTTAAACCACCGCTGACACATTCTAACGTCTATAGTATAGCTCGGGTAAGCTTCGGTAAGCAATTGATGCGCTTCGGTTGCTTTTTTCTTTAAATGAAAGAAGCATATTAAGACTTCCCGCAAATGTTGTTTTGATGGCACGAATGTAGACATTTTACGGCTTTACAAAAACTTGTGTGTTTTAACTAATGACCAATAGCCTAGACTGAAATAATTAGACAATGACATGTAGTTTCTGATGTGACAGCTGTCATGGTCAAAATTCACCTCAGAGTAATAGATATGAAGTTGTCTGCAATAACGACATTTTCACCCGGTAGTCCTATTAATATTTTACACGTCAATTACAAACACCAAAACAATGCCCAAGTCTTCTTATTTTTTCCCAAGAACATTTCAAAACACAGAAACTAGATATTTTTAACGAACTATGACATAACTTTTTTATAATTGTGAAACACATAGTCTTCTGGATTGTTTTAACAACTTCTTCTAGTTATATTCACGTCGCAAAAGCTTCAGATATTAAATCAGATAAAAAAGTGAAACTTTGAAATTAACAGTGATTATCACAGAGTAATTTGAGCTGCATAGACAAATGTTGAGGGTACTTTTGAATATAATTCAAGTTCGCGCCAAATTGTACACTTTGTAAAATATTGTAACCTTCTTCACGACCCAAGTTCGAGTTCGGGAAATAAAATCTCTAATTTTTATACGGTTGCGAGTGACTCTTCGATTAAATGATGTTGAGCTAATGTTTTTCCGATTTATTAAACGTGGTAACCCTATTTTTTTACTTGTCATTGAACGATGCAATTATATTTAATTGAAATTAATTAATCAATTGAGTATGTGTTTGGGTTGAGGTGTTAAAATATGCTTACACTCAAAAACAAAGATAAAAACTTGTCATTGGCGTATAAAGTTTTAATTAGATTATATCTGATTAAAGTGCATGTACAGGAATGTCTCTTAGAGGTAGACTGTCGGTAAGAGTTTTAATTGTTCAAATCATTGCCCTTGTCTTGCTACACAAACGCTTCTGCGTCATCTCAATATGATCCATGGAACTTTTAAATTTCGAGTTACCACTAAGCATGGGCTGTACCTGATTTTCATCCTTCACGCTTAAACCAAGCGAACTCCGAAATCGGAGTCTTTCCTTTTTTTCGGGGAGTTCTGTTCTCTTGGCCCAACATTAGGCTTGATACTGGCGAGATAATTTTTTGGAAGAGCATGATTTTTGTCCTTTTTATAAGGAATAATATCGTCTGTGACAAAATTGCCTTCCATAGTGAAACCTGTCCGCTGCAAAATCTGTCCAAGAATAAGGTTGAAGGTGCTATATATATGACAGCGCACCTCCTTGTCGGGATACGATGCAGTTCTGGAATACTTCTGAGGTTCTTACTTGTGCATTGTGTGTTTCCCACTTTTTCGGGTTTTGAAGCATTGTTATTTGTCGGGCGGGAAACCAAAGTGGAACGTGCCAATTTATGTGCTGCAAAAAGGCTTCAGAAATTCAAACAACACACTGCAAAGGATCTTGTTAGCGATGTTAACCAGGGATAGTATAGTTGTTGCATATATATATGCCCGCAATCTGAGATCACAGTTGTCTATCATACTTTCGTCATCCCTAGCCTGACAGATGATCTGATGCTCTGATGCATGCTTTGTTTTTTTTTCAGCTTTTTAGGGCCACAAACACTACTTCATTCTCTCGTGATCATTATCGTCATTGCCGCTAATCATCTTCTGAAGATGCTGCTTGAATACATCCTGTCCAGTTTCCTGCGGATCGGTGACAGGATTTCTATCCACAACAATAATGGAGGGACTTTGTGCTTTAAGCTTTTTTGTGGAAATTACGACTATATTTCTGTTCAAAGAATCATCGAACTTTAAAACTGAATAGACTTTTTTCTTAAGTCTAGGTCTAAAATCCTCCTATGCCTGGATAATGCAGTCGCAGTCGTCATCATACGACAAAGTTTCTGTCTGTGGTGGTTGGTAGCCTTGAGTGGTCTCGGTTGTTTTGTGAATTACAGGGCGGCATTGCTACCAAAGACTGTTGACATTTGTGGTTCGAAATTTTCATTTGAGAATCTTTCTCTCTCGGTAGACTTTGGCTATTGCCAGTGTTCTGAGGCTTCCAATGTGGAACCTTCTTCTTGTTGCTGTTACTAGCTTCTGCAAAGACTGTGAGTCACCAACCAATTTCTCTTGTCATTTTTTGGAGAATGTATCATTCGTTCGCTCGTGTGCGATTAATACATCTACTATGAGCGTCGAAAGTGAGTAAACACCCATAAAATTTCTAGAGTAAAGTTCAATTTTAATAAAAAAAAATATCAAAAATCAGATACCAACGATACTTAATAAAAGCTTTATTTAGCAATACTCAATATTTTTCGCGTCAAAAGAAAGTAAACATAAAAAAATTTCTTTAAGGAATTCGTATGTGTAAAAAGGCAATAATCAATTTTTTGTTTGATCATAACAAGTTTATTTGTAATTTTGTCATTACAAGTTTATTTGTAATTTCGGAGGCAATTTTATACCATTCTTCAATTAAAACATTTTTTAAGTAATTGTTGCTTTTAATAATGATCTCATCAAGCTTCTTTGGGGTTCTATAAAACAAACATTTCTTAACAAGCCGTGAGGTATGCTGCTTAGGAGCAATTTGTCTAAGGTCGTTTGCATTTTATTCCTAAGAATATTCATATAATCGTGCTTATTCATTGTATCTTCAATGAAGACAAGATTCTTTACCCCAGATGCTGCCATACGTCCCCACCCAATCACTGAAGCTCCCCCATGTTTCCAAACATTTTTTTCTTTGAATTGTTTATTACTGTGACTTTTAAAGCTAACTTCAGTACAGTAATAATTTTCCGTAACGAACGATTGTATATTTTTTTGCAAAGTTTAAATGCATTTTTCAATTACTTTAGATATCATAGGTTCCCTTCCAGCACTTCTGCCATGATTTAAGCCCGATTTATGCTATGTTCGCCGTACAGTTCACGTACTTATTGATTTTTCGAATGTTATTGATTTGTTTTCCGCAATTTTGACGGCATTTAAAATAAGATTCTTTTTTTAACTTCAGTTACATTTTGTCTTGGTTCTCTTTTATACAGATTGCTCGGCCTCCCTATCCGTTCAATGTTTTCCAATGTTTAAATTATAATAATTTTTTTTTTAAAAGAATCATGAATCCTATTAACAATTTGGTCAATATGCCGGTACAATTTTCCATTTTACCTTACATCCAGTTAAATTCAGAGTAAATTTCCGTGTTTCTAAGAAAATTTCATTACTCATTATAAAAATATTTAAATTATCACTTCCTTACACCCTTAAGACACCTCCAGCGTTCACTCTGCACAAATGTAAAAACAAAGGCTTTCCTCCGCAATTATTTCCATGCAAAATCTTAACTTTATAAATGGCTGATTCATATTAAACGCTCACAGTACATATGCTCTGTTAAGAAGCATTCTTTCCTCTTCGGTCTTCCCGATCCAATTCAATTCCATTCAAAAGTACAATTTTTACAATTACAATATGAAACTTATAAACTTATAAGGCATTGCCGTCAGTACGGTTCCTGATCATATCCCGGGTTGGAGTTGAAAAAATAAAAATAAAAATTGGTGGCGCAGCAGCTCTTTTGAGTGCTAGGACCTAACTTCACCATTTGTGTGTGCGTCTCACATTTTTTGCAAATGACGGTGGTTGGACATTTAGTTTATTACCGACTCCGAACGGCACCAGCTACTTATCAGAGAGATTGTTACTCACTCGTGAAAGGTGAGGCTTTGAAAAAATGTCATTTGTTCTTTGAACGCGGGTCCTTATGATCGGTCACCCACCGGGTCGCAATTTTATCCGTCATATCCTACGTCAGGATAGATACACAATTTTACCCCAAGCAGCAGTCTGCGGTTGAAGTAAAAGATACCTCGGCGCTGGCTCATTCAGATGACGCACCTTTTAGTCTATTCAACTTTCTATAAGCATCGAAACGGATAGTATACTCTGGCACCTGAAAAAAGTTCTCGTATCTCCATTTTATTAAGATTCAATCTTCTAATACCAATGACAAATTTCTTTTGATCGTGATTGAGTGTAAATTGGCTTCACACCTGTACTCAACAATTACAATTAAATATGATTGTACCCTTTTAACACCATCTTAATAATATATTATTAAAGACTAACTCAGGGATAGTGGGCTCAACCCATGGTGCGACAAAGGGCAGCGATATACGAGTATGCTCTCGTAATGTTAAAACACTTCAATTTCAAAAGCCACGTAGGATATGACGGATAAAATTCCGACACGGTGGGTGCCCGAGCATGAGGACCCGCGTTCAAAGAACAAATGACATTTTTTCAAAGCCTCACCTTTCGCGAGTGACTTACAATCTCTCTGATTAGTAGAACTGTCAAGAAAAATGTGCTGGAGCCGTTCAGAGTCGGTAATAAACTGAATGTCCAACCACCGTCATTTGCGAAAAATGTGAGACGCACACACAAATGGTGAAGCTTGGCCCGTGCACTCAAAAGAGCTGTTGCGCCACCAATTTTTATTTTTATTTTTTCAATTCTAACCCGGGATATGATCGGGAACCGTCCTGACGGCAATGTCATAGTTTCATATTGTTATTTAATTGTTATTGTAAAAAATGTAATTTTGAATTGAATTGGATCGGGAATACTGAAGAGGAAAGAATGCGGATTATATTAACCTGTTAGAAACAATTGGATGAGCAGCATTCGTAGTAAAATGGCTGAAAAGCAATATCCTGCCTGTAATACGAATTTGGCAATGTCAGTTTTATATCTGCACCTTGCACCCTCCGACAAAGCTGAAGAATCTATGAAAGATGAATTGTATGAACTTCTTAACAGAGCAGTACATCTGCTCTGTTGAAGTGAGCGTCAAAAGTGATATACACCCGTGTCATTTATCGAGTAAAGTGCGATTTAAAAAAAATCAGATTGCAACGTTACAAAAGAAAAACTTTATTCAATAACAATGTCTTGATGCCAACAATTCTGAAACTTTTTTAGAAAGATTCAAATCTCTTACAACATCATCTTATTCGTTTAAAAGAAATGTCGGTTCATTGAAAACACCGTCAAAATCAGTTTCATTTTTTGATGAGCTTGGTGCTTTTTCAACTTGTACTTAGGGTTCAGAAATATTTTTACGCACTGAAGAGTCGAGTGTATGTTGCAGTTGACGCTGAACTTGCGTACTGCCATTTAACTCGATTTTCAACGTATTTATCTGACACTACAAAAAAAAGAGTCATCGAAATGATTTTTTTTCTCGCCAAGTAGTTGGTGTTTTGAATTTAAAACCACTTCTTTTGTCACCTTTCTACAAACATAATAGGACTACCGGTTGAAAATGTCATTTTTTTTGTTTCAAAAATCAATGCTTTATTGAGGAAAAATAGATTCAAATTCAATATTCAAAGTATTGCCCATCGCTAGCCACATATTTTTTCCCATTTTTCTGGTAATTCATAGATACCCATTCTGAAAAATTCGACCGGTTTGGCCGCAATCCACGAATCGATCCATTTTTTGACATCATCGAAATGACGGAAGTGCTGGTCAGCCAGGCCATGTTGCATCGATCGGAAGAGATAGTAATCGGATGGCGCAAGGTCTGGACTATACGGCGGGTGGGGTAGGACATCCCATTTGAGCGTTTCAAGGGAAGTTTTGACGACATTTGCAACATGTGGACGAGCATTGTCATGTTGCAAAATAACTTTATCGTGTCTTGCGACCTTTTCCGGCCGTTTTTCCTTCAGTGCTCGGCTCAAACGCATCAATTGTCGTCGGTAGACCTCGCCTGTGATTGTTTCATTCGGTTTTAGCAGCTCATTATACACAACACCCTTCTGGTCCCACCAAATGCACAGCATAACCTTCAGGCCATGAATATTCTGAACGGCCGTCGATGTTGAGGCATGTCCGGGGTATCCATACGTTGCCCGACGTTTTGGATTGTCGTAATGTACCCATTTTTCATCACCAGTGACGATTCGATGCAAAAAAAAGACTTTTGTTTGTGGCGTTCAAGCACCATTTCGGACGTTCGACGTCTCGTGGCTTTAATTCATACGGCACCCAATGTCCTACCTTTCGGATCATTCCCATTGCTTTCAAACGATTGGAAATGGTTTGCTGATCGACGCCAAGTGATTTTGCAAGTTCTTCTTGCGTTTGTGACGAATTTTGATGGAGCAATGCATCCAATTCATGGTCTTCAAACTTTTTCACCTGGTCGGGGCGTTCGTTGTCTTCGGTGTCGAAATCACCATCTTTGAACCGCTTAAACCACCGCTGACAAATTCTAACGTCTAAAGTATAGCCCGGGTAACCTTCGGTAAGCAATTGATGCGCTTCGATTGTTTTTTTCTTTAAATGAAAGAAGCATATTAAAACTTCCCGAAAATGTTGTTTTGATGGCACGAATGTAGACATTTTACGGCTTTACAAAAACTGTGTGTTTTCACTAATGACCAATAACCTAGACTGAAATAATTAGACAATGACATGAAGTTTCTGATGTGACAGCTGTCATGGTCAAAATTCACCTCAGAGTAATAGATATGAAGTTGTCTGCAATAACGACATTTTCAAGCGGTAGTCCTATTATAGTATATATTTTACACGTCATTTCCTAATACCAACACTATGCTCATGACTTCTTTTTTTTTATCCAAGAACATTTCAAAACTTTTTTATAATTGTGAAACCACATATTCTTCACATACCATATGTTGCAAAAATGTTTTGGATTGTTTTTTACAACCTCTTCTAGATGTAATCACGTCGCAAAAGCTTCAGATATTAAATCAGATAAAAACGTGAAACTTTGAAATTAGCAGTAATATCGCAGAGTAATTTGAGCTGCATAAAAAATGTTGAGGGGACTTTTGAATATAAAAAGTGAAAAGAAACAACCTTCAAGTTCGCGGAAACAGACAAATTTGAACATTTTGTAAAATATTGTTACCTTCTTCACGTCCCAAGTTCGAGTTCGGGAAATAAAATCTCTAATGTTGAGCTGGTGTTTTCCCGATTAAGTAAACATGTTAACCCTATTTTTTAACTTGTCATTGAACGATGCAATTATATATAATTGGAATTGATTAATCAATTGAGTATGTGGTTGAGGTGTTAAAATATGCTTACACTCAATAACAAAGATAAAAACTTGTCATTGGCATATAAAGTTTTAATTAGATTATATCTGATTAAAGTGCATGTACAAGAACATCTCTTAGAGGTAAACTGTCGGTTAGAGTTTTTATTGTTCAATTCATTGCACTTGTCTTGCTACACAAACGCTTCTACGTCATCTCAATCTGATCCATGGAATCTTGAGTTACTACTAAGCGTGGGCTGAACCTGCTTTTCATCCTTCACCATGATCTTCGAAACCGAAGTCGCTCCTTTTTTTCGTGTAGTTCTGTTCTCTTGGCTTCTTACTGGTGAGATAATTTTTTGGAAGAGCATGATTTTTGTCCTTCTAATAAGGAATTTTAATCCTTGTTCTTTGGACAAACAATATCGTCTGTGACAATATTGCCTTCCTTGGTGACACCTGTCCGCTGCAAAATCTGTCCAAGAATAAGGTTGAAGGTGCTTTATATATAAAAGCGCACCTCCTTGTCCTTGTAATTCGGAGGTTCTTACTTGTGCATTGTGTGTTTCCCACTTTTTCGGGTTATTTGTCGGACGGGAAACCATAGTGCAACTGGCCAATTTATGTGCTGCAAAAAGGCTTCAGAAATTCCAACAACACTCTGTATAGGATCTTGTTAGCGATGTTAACCAGGGATAGTATAGTTGTTGCATATATATATGCCCGCAATCTGAGATCACAGTTGTCTATCATACTTTCGTCATCCCTAGCCTGACAGATGATCTGATGCTCTGATGCATGCTTTGTTTTTTTTTCAGCTTTTTAGGGCCACAAACACTACTTCATTCTCTCGTGATCATTATCGTCATTGCCGCTAATCATCTTCTGAAGATGCTGCTTGAATACATCCTGTCCAGTTTCCTGCGGATCGGTGACAGGATTTCTATCCACAACAATAATGGAGGGACTTTGTGCTTTAAGCTTTTTTGTGGAAATTACGACTATATTTCTGTTCAAAGAATCATCGAACTTTAAAACTGAATAGACTTTTTTCTTAAGTCTAGGTCTAAAATCCTCCTATGCCTGGATAATGCAGTCGCAGTCGTCATCATACGACAAAGTTTCTGTCTGTGGTGGTTGGTAGCCTTGAGTGGTCTCGGTTGTTTTGTGAATTACAGGGCGGCATTGCTACCAAAGACTGTTGACATTTGTGGTTCGAAATTTTAATTTGAGAATCTTTCTCTCTCGGTAGACTTTGGCTATTGCCAGTGTTCTGAGGCTTCCAATGTGGAACCTTCTTCTTGTTGCTGTTACTAGCTTCTGCAAAGACTGTGAGTCACCAACCGATTTCTCTTGTCATTTTTTGGAGAATGTATCATTCGTTCGCTCGTGTGCGATTAATACATCTACTATGAGCGTCGAAAGTGAGTAAACACCCATAAAATTTCTAGAGTAAAGTTAAATTTTAATAAAAAAAAATATCAAAAATCAGATACCAACGATACTTAATAAAAGCTTTATTTAGCAATACTCAATATTTTTCGCGTCAAAAGAAAGTAAACATAAAAAAATTTCTTTAAGGAATTCGTATGTGTAAAAAGGCAATAATCAATTTTTTGTTTGATCATAACAAGTTTATTTGTAATTTTGTCATTACAAGTTTATTTGTAATTTCGGAGGAAATTTTATACCATTCTTCAATTAAAACATTTTTTAAGTAATTGTTGCTTTTAATAATGATCTCATCAAGCTTCTTTGGGGTTCTATAAAACAAACATTTCTTAACAAGCCGTGAGGTATGCTGCTTAGGAGCAATTTGTCTAAGGTCGTTTGCATTTTATTCCTAAGAATATTCATATAATCGTGCTTATTCATTGTATCTTCAATGAAGACAAGATTCTTTACCCCAGATGCTGCCATACGTCCCCACCCAATCACTGAAGCTCCCCCATGTTTCCAAACATTTTTTTCTTTGAATTGTTTATTACTGTGACTTTTAAAGCTAACTTCAGTACAGTAATAATTTTCCGTAACGAACGATTGTATATTTTTTTGCAAAGTTTAAATGCATTTTTCAATTACTTTAGATATCATAGGTTCCCTTCCAGCACTTCTGCCATGATTTAAGCCCGATTTATGCTATGTTCGCCGTACAGTTCACGTACTTATTGATTTTTCGAATGTTATTGATTTGTTTTCCGCAATTTTGACGGCATTTAAAATAAGATTCTTTTTTTAACTTCAGTTACATTTTGTCTTGGTTCTCTTTTATACAGATTGCTCGGCCTTCCTATCCGTTCAATGTTTTCCAATGTTTAAATTATAATAATTTTTTTACAAATTCATGGTTCCAATTAACAATTTCGCCAATATGCCGGTAAATTTTTTCCATTTTACCTTAAATCCAGTTAAGTTCAGAGTTTAAATTATCACTTCCTTACACCCTTAAGACACCTCCAGCCTTCACTCTGCACAAATGTCAAAACAAAGGCTTTCCTCCGCAATTATATCCATGCAAAATCTTAACTTTATAAATGGCTGATTCATATTAAACGCTCAGTTTACCGCTCGGTATACCGGATCCAATTCAATTCAATTCAAAAGTACAATTTTTACGATTACAATTACATTACAATATGAAACTTATAAGCTTTGGCATTGCCGTCAGTACGGTTCCCGATCATATCCCGGGTTAGAATTGAAAAAATAAAAATAAAAATTGGTGGAGCAATAGCTCTTTTGAGTGCTAGGGCCTAACTTCACCATTTGTGTGTGCGTCTCACATTTTTTGCAAATGACGGTGGTTGGACAGTCAGTTTATTACCGACTCCGAACGGCACCAGCTACTAATCATAGAGATTGTTACTCACTCGCGAAGGTGAGGCTTTGAAAAAATGTCATTTGTTCTTTGAACGCGGGTCCTAATGATCGGGCACCCACCGGGTCGCAATTTTATCCGTCATATCCTACGTCAGGATAGATACACAATTTTACCCGAAGCAGCAGTCTGCGGGTGAAGTAAAAGATACCTCGGCGCTGGCTCATTCAGATGACGCACCTTTAAGTCTTTTCAACTGTCTATAAGCATCGAAACGGATAGTATAAAAATGAAAAAAGTTCTCGTATCTCCATTTTATTAAGATTCAATCTTCAAATACTAATGACAAATTTCTTTTGATCGTAATTGAGTGTAAATTGGCTTTACACCTGTACTCAACAATTACAATTAAATATGATTGTACCCCTTTTAACACCATCTTAATAATATATAATTAAAGACTAACTCAGGGATAGTGGGCTCCAGCCCCTCATTGGAAGAGTCTAACCTGGGTGAAGTGCTCATTGCACATAACCAGGCATACCACCAAAAAACCGAATCAACATGGTGCGACAATGACAGCGATATACGAGTATGCTCCGGTAATGTTAAAACACTTCGAAGTCAAAAATTGGAAACTATCTACATAAACGATACTTGAACTTATAGTGAATGCAGTGGTTTTCCTGTTTAATTGACAGTTCGCAAAACAATGAAGATCTATTATAGTTTAAGGTATTGATAATTGCCAGAACTGCTTGTCTTTTTTTGTATAGATCGTTTCACATCACTATGCATTTGGCAAACGGCGCAGAGAGAGCAAGGAAATATTTGCCACTTATTCTCCTGAAAAATTATATTTACAAAGCGGCTGAACTTTCTCCATTTTCATTGATTTTTTATCATTAAAGTACTCATTCGGTAAGCTTGGGGTTTTCTCGCGCGTATGGATAATAGAATTAACCCTTTTTTAAGTTAAACCCAATTATTGCAGAAAGAAGTCATATCCTTTTTTATGTCCGTATATGTGGCCGAGCCATAAGGACGGAAGAAAAATATTTGACGTATGAATAGAGTTGGGGTGTCTTCGTGCAAAGAATTGTCATTAGACCCGTCGAAATATCGTGACGTAAAAAAAAACCGCTTCAAAGCTGGTTGAGCATTTACCCCGTTTCTTACTTAATACTTCATCTCCCTTCTCTACAAACTCGGTAATACACTGGGGAAAATGACTTGGTGTGCGCTGGTCCAATCTGGTCAAAGGACTTTTTGAATAACTCTGATCAGTGCCACGCCTCAATTCAGGTCAAGGATGACATGTTCTGGTTTCGGAATCTTTATGGCTTCACCTTTACTTTGAATGAAATTTTAAATTTTAGCATGTATTAAAATATAGCTCAGTCGGAAGAGCATGAGACTCTTAATCTCAGGGTCGTGGGTTCGGGCCCCACGTTGAGCGCCATTTGTTGTGAGCTAAGGAAGGCCACGGAGGCATCTTTGATGTAGGTCACGGCGGCACGCTTGCGGTTGCTCGGCTGAGCTCGTCGGACGGGGTAGTCGTTATCCTCCTTTCCAAACATCTCAGCAGCAAAGAAAAGGTCATGCCAAAAAGAGGGAGAGAGAGAGAGAAGAGAGAAAGATCAGAGAGCGAAAGCGGAAAGGCGGTGTTCAGGGTTACCCTCTGAATGGGGATCTAAGTGAAAGTAGGGTAAGGCCAACTTACCCTAGCTATCCTAAAACTATCCCTAAAAACAAAAAATGATGAAACTACCCTAATCCTAATCTACCTTAAATCTATTCTAACCTCTTAACTAACTAGCCTAACTACCCTAAATAACTAAAAAAGTTATAAACTTAAGCTATACTTTAACTAACTAAAGGAGTCCAAGTTAATCCCTACCCCTCCAGGGTCGCACCGTTCCATGGATCTGCCAGTAGATGGTGTTTTTAGCTTGGCCTTTGCTATCTCCTTGGCCAGAGATTTCGGGGGATAACTTCCAATAAATATTGCCTTTGCAATTGAAGAGTTTGATGATTTCCTCATGGATCTCATCATCAGACTTCGACTAGGTCTATATGGGACAATCCCTGAGGACAGGAATAAGTTACTTTAAGACGTTGTGATCAAATAAATGTTAACGTTTTTAACAACAATATTGTTTTTTGTTAAGATATTAAAAACTTGTTGTTAAAACTGGGATTGAAACAATATGAACCGAGTGATTAAATTTTATTCGATTACAGTTCAAATCGTAGCCTAAAACGCATTCTCTCATTAACATTACAGATATGAATATTCTGGGATGCCAATTGCTCATAGTACAAAGCTAAAAGAAGAATATTTTATAAATCATTAGTCTTAAATAAAATAAAGTACAATGACAATAAGTACCAAATATGTGTAGGTAGGTAGGTAAAAGTGGTGGTTCAGTGAGAACCTAATTAGCACTTTGTGCCGTTTTAATACCACATCTCTGTTATTTATTTTGGTGTATTTGAGATATCTCTAAATCCAGCCCGAGGTATTTAAGAAGGACATTAGATCCTTAATATCCTTAGCAGATCTATCAAGCGCCCGTTGTCTGGCTCTAGCAAGAGCCGGACAGTCGCAAAAGAAGTGTGTTAGGGTCTCCCTCTTAGCTGTGATTTTGCAGCTGCGACAAGTGAGTTGTGTGGTGATCTCCAATCGGCCAGTGTCCTGTGCAGACCGCCACTAATCTAGCAATGTCATGACGGGCTCGCCGAAGGAGATCTTAGTGTTTTTGATTGTTTGTATTCCGGCCATATTTTCCTTGATGTTGCACAGTTCGTAAGTCTGACCCATCTTAGGTTTGCTACTTCAAGCAAGTATGAGGATATATTAGCCTTCACTGCTTGTAGTGAGATGAAAACCTCACCTGCGAGCGAGCGCTGAAGGACAGATCCCTTTCTAGCAAGTTCATCGGCCTTCTCATTACCTGGGATGGCACTGTGGCCGGGAATCCATATAAGGGAAATGAGCTGACCTTCTAACGACGCTATTTCAGCTCGGCATTCCTGTACTAATTTTGAATGTGAAGTAAAGGAGGCAAAAGCTTTGATGGCTCCTTGACTATCAATGCATATGGCAACCTTTTGGCTTGGCAGGATATTTGGATGTAATTTGATTTGACGACATGCTTCCCGGATTGCAAATAGTTCGTCTTTGAAAACGCTGGAACTGTCGGGCAGTCTATAGGCTTTACAAATGTTCAGAGATTCTGAGAACACACTCGCACTGACTCCACCGCCCATCTTAGAGCCGTCAGTGTAGATTGTCCAGTTAAAGTCCTTACATATCTATCCACTATTCCATTCCGCTCTTTCTGGGATTAGAGTGTCAAAGTTATTTGATGGATAAATTCTAGGGACCGTATAGTTCGTTGGTGAAGATACCAAATATGTGTAGAAAATTGGGAAGCGAAATATATTTTCAAAGAGTCACTTGTACTTCGTGAAAAAATTATGATGCTCCAGACGTAAACGAACTGTGTTATTCATACATTTCCTCTGCTCACTAAAAGCTTAAAGCTGGTATATTTGACTACTCCCACATTAGACTACTCTCGAAAGACACCAAATTCAAAACCTCTATGAATAAGCTCTAGTTAAAGGTTTGGACAGGTTTCTTCTCTGTGTTGCCAGACTTTCTCGGAAATAGAGAATCTGAAAATTATTTTGAGCTTATAGAAGACCTTCTTTTACAATTAAAAAATTAAGGGTCCAATGTGAGTATAAAAATACACTTTCTTCATAGTCCTGGAAAAGTTTCCTGAAAATCTAGGAGATTTGAGCTGTGAAAATCTAGAAGACTTCGACTTTCTTACATATTTAATAAAGGGTCTTTATACAAAAAGTGTAAACTGGTATAACTTTCGTTTAGCGACCTCGAGACTTCCAGACGTTCATGACCCTACATTTCTCAACTGCTACAATCAATCGATTGACAATCCGGAAGAATTTTGGGCAGAACAAGCCGAGGGCTTGGACTGGGACCGCAAATGGGATAAGGTGTTAGATAACTCGAATCCACCTTTCACCAAATGGTATGTGGGTGGTTACTTGAACGCGTGCTACAACGCAGTAGACAGACATTTGGCTGATGGTCGCGGCAATCAAGTGGCACTCATTCATGACAGCCCAATGACGAATTCTATTAGACAAGTTACCTACCAGGAGTTGTATGACGAGGTGAGCTTAAGTTCTCCGTCAGGGATTGATGATTTAAATGAATTTTATTTTCTAGGTCACTTTGCTGGCTGGAGGCATGCGAAAGTTGGGCGTAAACAAAGGTGACAGAGTCATCATTTATATGCCATTAATTCCAGAGGCTATTATAGCTATGCTGGCCACTGCTAGACTTGGTGCAGTACATTCTGTGGTCTTTGGAGGTAATTTTGTAAAGATAAAAAAATGCGGACTTCACAAACTAAGCGGTTTTCTTTTTTTTTTAAAGGTTTTGCAGCAACTGAACTGTGTTCCCGAATTGAGCATGCTGAACCAAAGCTGGTCATAACTTCCAACTGTGGCTTAGAACCAGGAAAGATCATTCCCTACTTGGACATTCTTCACAATGCAGTCGAGCTGTCCACATGGAAACCGCTTTGCAACATTGTCTACCAAAGAGATAATGTCATGTACACGGCTATTGATGATAAAATTGACATTCTTTGGACCACAGTTCAAAACTTGGCCGACCCCATAGATTGCGTTCCAGTGGAAGCAAACGATCCCCTGTATATCCTCTACACTTCCGGGACAACTGACAAGCCGAAGGGTGTACAACGTCCCATTGGTGGACATTTGGTGGCGCTTTCCTACACGATGAAGGTTTTGTATGGTTTGAACCCCGGAGATGTGTGCTGGTCGGCGTCAGATCTTGGCTGGGTAGTTGGACACTCGTACATTTGCTATGGACCTTTGCTGTGTGGTGTCAAGAGTGTGATGTACGAGGGCAAACCCGATCGTACACCAGATCCGGGTCAATACTTCCGCATCATCGATCAACACAAGGTTAATGCTTTGTTGTCGGTGCCGACAGCATTCCGAGTCATTCGTCGTATCGATCCAGAAATCAAGTATGGCCGCAAGTACAGTTTGAAGTCGTTGCGAACAATATTTAGCGCCGGAGAGCACTGTGATATGGAAACAAAAAATTGGATGGAGAGAATCTTCAAAGTTCCAGTTCTGAACAATTGGTGGCAGACTGAGACTGGTTCGGCTATAACCACAACCTGCGTTGGCTTCGCACAGAACCTTAGTCCGCCAAGATATTCAACAGGACTTCCATTCATGGGATATGATAGTAGGTTTTTTTTGACAATTGATAAAAGTGATTATCCTGAATTAATGTGTGTTGGTGAACTTTAGTTCGTGTTGTGCAACCGGATGGAAGAGAATGCGAGCCTTTGAAGCTTGGACGTATTGTTTTGAAGCTACCACTGCCTCCTGGAAATATGTCTTCTCTCTATAAGAACGATGAGCTTTTTAAAAAAGTCTATTTCCAGAAATTTCCGGTAAGAATTTATGAAGCTTATTATATTTTCTCGTTGTTGAAAATTTCAAGTTTATTTTGGATTGACATTGATTGATATTTTGAGACTTACAAAAAAGGGTTTCTTTTAATTAAATAAGTATTCCGCACCATCTTTCAACTTTCTTGCTCCGATTCACTGCAGTGCAGGGCAGTGTTGGACCTGAGTTAACTTTCTTACTTGCGTAAAGTAGGGTCTCCTTGTAGCGTTATCCCTTGCAGACTAGTCGGGCCAGAGCATAGCTTTCCATCCACTATACATGTTCTAGCCATCTAAGTCGTGGAATCTTCAAGCTTTATCCATTTCGACTCTAAGTATCGGAGTCGATTTGTTCGACACTTGGATAGGCGTTTTATTGTTTTAAAATTTTCTTCATTGCGAAAGCGCATATGGTTGTCTGGAAGCCATCTTGCCTTTTGGTGCAAATCTTTGTTTTAATTTTCGTCCTTTACACAATGAAAACTAGCAAGCCTATTTGAAGAAGGTCTTATAAAGGGTGATTTTTTAAAAGCTATAGGAAAGTTTTTAAAAAAAAAAAAACACATAATATTCAGAAAAATGCATGAAATCTTTATTTGAATCGATAGTACGGTCCATATAATTTTATGTTTGAAGATTATTTCATGCAAATGTTGACCTTGACTACGCCTCAAATGGTCCATCCGCTTAGTCCAATTTTGGCATACTCTTTCCAACATTTCGGTCGGAATCTCACGAATAAATGCTTCAATTTTGTCTTCCAATGCGTCAATTGAAGCGGGCTTATCTGTATAGACATGAGCTTTAACATAGCCCCACAAAAAATAGTCTAAAGGCGTTAAATCGCACGATCTAGGCGGCCAATTGACCGGTCCTGAACGTGAAATAAAATGTTCACCGAACTCGCCTCTCAATAAGTCCATTGTTGCGCGTGCTGTGTGGCATTTGGCACCGTCATGTTGACACCACATGTCATGCAAGTCAAGCTGTTGTATTTTGGGCAAAAAAAAGTTGGATATCATCTCACGGTAGCGCTCAACATTCACAGTTACGTGAATGTACGGTCCAATGATGCCACCAGCCCATAAACCGCACCAAACTGTGACTTTTTCTCGATGCATTGGTAGCTCTTGCAATGCTTCTGGCTGATATTCACTCCAAAATCGACAATTCTGCTTATTTACATACCCATTGAGCCAAAAATGAGATTCGTCGCTGAACACAATTTTTCGGTAAAAAAGTGGATATTCGGCCAACTTTCCAAGAGCCCATTGACCAAAAATTTTACGTTGCGGTAGGTCGTTCGGCTTCAATTCTTGCAACAGCTGTATTTTGAAAGGCATCACACCTAAATCCTTCCGCAAAATTTTTGTTGAGTAACAGAGGCCCAATTGCTGCGAACGGTGACCAATCGATAATTAATGATTGGTCATCATTAACACTGGCCGATAAAGCTGCGATATTTTCTTCAGTTCGCACTCTACGTAAGCGTGTTGGTGGTTTAATGTCCAACAATGTAAATTTGGTGCGAAATTTAGTCACAATAGCCCGAATAGCCGCTTCAGTGGGTCGATTAAACTGGCCATAAAATGGAAGAAGCGCGCGATGAACTTTCTTAACAGAGCACGCATTTTGATAATAAAATTCAATAATTTGCAAGCGTTGTTCGTTTGTAAGACTGAAGATGTTTGACAGTGAAACAAAACACGAAACGTGCGTCAGCTGTTTAAGCCAGTGTTGCCAAAAAGATAATAGCTAAAAAATCACCCCTTACAATGATTAACTTTCCATCTGGAACTTTTTGAATACGGGCCGATTTTTTTTAATCAAAATTTTTACATATCTCTACGTCTCGTGGTTCCAGTAGTTAGATTCCGTTCTTTTAAGAAAGATGTCTGTGTGTGTGTACATACGTACGTATATGCAGAATGAACAACTGAAAAGGTTTTGCTTAACATTGATAGGGTGGCTTAAATTTTATTACAAAAAAAAACTGTCATAAAAGGGATAATTTCACATGTTTAATTAAAATAAAATTGATTTTCCTACTATTTAAAAATTAAAAATCACATGTTAACATATGTATTATAATATACACTGCCATTCATAAGTTTCCGGACAGTAAACTCTGTCAGAAAAGATTGTATAAATTTGTTTGTTTTTCACTTCATTTATCATAAAAAAATTTTTGCAACTAGCCTTATTAAAATAGCGTTTATGAAAGAAAATTACCTAATCAGGTTAACCTAATAACTTAAAAGACTTTGATTACAAAATATGATCCTCATGTACGTCGCGAATCCAGTTCATGCTGGCATCAATTAACATTAAAAAAAGCTCGATAAAAAAGATGCAAGATTCATTAACGTTGTGATTTCTCATCATGAATCAAATCCTAAGGATCTTTACAGAGGACAAAAAGAAGACTTCAATATTCCGAACACTGATAAATTCCTTCCAAAGGTAAACAATCTATCGACATCGGCCTGTAAAGTACTTATAAAATCTGTAAAAAAAAACCAAAGAGTGTCTGATTCTGATTCCTCGAAGCCGGTACTGCAACTATTTACCAGAAAGAAAATATCCCATGCTGAACCCTTCCTTATCTAGGAAGGAAGATTTTCCACCTCTCAACTAAAACTATTTTTTGAAGGCGATAAGCACGCAATTTTTATTTTTGGGACTGACCTTCAACTCGATTCGGAAATAAAGCCCAAAATTTTTTTTTTGTCGAAGATGGCACTGACGTCCCAAATTTTCGGAGTGGTATTAAAGGTTTTTCCAATAAGGACTTGACATTTTTTTTTTTTCTAAATAAGACGCAAACCATTTGTGATATTTTAAAAACTTTAATATTGGCTTGAAGTACAATCAAAAAATTTATGAATGGAACTCTCGACTTCGTTCATATTGCCATCGCGGGCACGTTTGCAACGGTCTATTCGTTGGACCCAATTTTCGATGACTCGGCCACACATATCGGCCGAAAGAGCCGCTATATCGCGTTCAATGTTGGCTCTGAGCTCTTCCAAAGACGCAGGCTTGTTGGCATAAACCAATGGCTTAACGCAGCCCCGAAGAAAATAATCTTAGGGCGTTTAATCGATTTATTGAGATACCACGCTTATCAAACTTACGCTTCAATAAATCGATTGTAAGGTGTGCTGTGTGGCTTGTGGCATCATCCTGTTGAAACCACATGTCGTACAAGTCCAATTCAGGCCAAAAATAATCGGTAATCATGGCGTGATAACGCTGGCCATTGACAGTAACGTGACGATCGTAATCGTTTTGTTTGTTGTGGATGAAGTGGCGTTGGCGCATCTTCTCCAGAGCCCGATCGGAGAACGTACGTCGCTTCAAATAGTTCATCGGCTTTAATTCTTGAGTCAGCTTGATCTTGTATGGTGTAAAGCAAGATCCTTATGCAAAATATGCCAATACGCCATACGACTTGACTGATTTGGATCGTTTGCTATGGACGCCTGAACGAGACCGCTATTTTCGACACTTCTTTCGACAACTCTTTGTCTAACTGACACGGCAACATCACACAACGAATATGTAGACTCAATTGCACTAAACTTGTTATTGTCTGTACAACAGAGCGAGAATTACGACCGAAAATTGGGGTTAACGCTCTTAAAGTTGCAGTCACCGACTCCGGATTTCGGTAGAAAAGTGGGGCCGAATTAGTCCGCGAAAAGGCAGACGTCAGAAGGTAACACCAATAATTTTGGTTGTAAAAAGCAAAAGAGGGCAAACAAATTCACATTCTTTCCCTGATTTGAACCTCGGATCTTTCTCCTTTGGTCTTTTAGTTCTGTAACGTTTCCTTTTTACCATTATCCTTGTATACAAAAATTACCTACTCGTATTAAATTGCAGAAGGCACTTATGATATGTTTCTAATTTTAGGGTTTCTACGACACAATGGACGCCGGCTACATAGATGAGAATGGTTTCGTTTACGTGACAGCTCGCGATGATGATGTCATAAATGTGGCTGGTCACAGAATCTCAACTTCGAGCTTGGAGGATGTCGTTTTGCGTCATCCAGATGTTGGCGATACAGCTGTGTTCGGAGTCCCAGAAATAACTAAAGGACAAGTGCCTCTTTGTTTGTACATTGCAAAAGATGGTTGGTAAAAATAGTTGTCAAGAAATGTTGTGATTTAAGGATAAATTTTACTTAAAGGATCCACAAAGTCGCGAGCCAAAATCTGTGGTGAAATAATCAAGCTTGTTCGAGATGTCATTGGACCCATTGCCTCTTTTCGCCTTGTGGCACCAGTTAATGCCTTGCCAAGAACTCGATCAGGTAAGCAAAGGAGTCATCCCATAAACTAAAAACAAAATTATATGGATGCATTTTTATTAAGGAAAAACCCTTCGTCGGGCTATGGCTGATTTCGCTAAAAATCATTTAGTCGTGCTGCCAGCAACTATTGAAGATGACACAGTTTTCATGGATATACGTCGTGCCTTGCAGGAGTTGGGCTATGCCATGAACGCCCCAGATCCAGTGATGTCAGTTGTCAAATAAGGAGGAAGTATTTTTATATTGGAAAATGTTTTTTTTTTTTATATACACTTTTGCCTTTTTCTTATTTGTAAGAAATTATTTAGTAAATTAATGCGTTAAATAAGAAAATTTTAATTATATCAATTTGATTTTTGTTTAAATAAATGTATTTAAAAATATTCAAAAAGTTGTCGAAAAATTTAAATAACATAAAAACCAGTTCCACTGTATGCTTAGTTTATTATTAAAAAGACCCTCGACCCCTGGACTAGCTGAACCTGAAATCAAGCTGCTCCTCATGTTGTTTTGCGGGGGGTTGAGTCTACTCCCTTGTAGAATGCTGCTGGTCTTTCGTCGACGTCGAGAGGGAAAAGAATCTCTTGCAATATCGCCATCAGATTGAGGTATCTGTGTTCTCCTGGTATTTCTTCGTTGGCCATGTTGCTGATGCTGTTGTTGTCATGGGTCCTTGTTGCCTCGAGAAATTTCTAGCACATCTGCGACATGTTATGAGCGGAGTAATCCGGGCAGCCGCATAGAGCTCGCTGTTCTTAACGTGCTTCATAGTGACTCTGTCCAGGTGCAGTCCATTGCATAACCTGAGAATCTTTCTTTGTAAGGCTTCTAGCTTCAGCATATACGTTTTTGATGCGGTGAACCAAACCGGGAACCCAAATGTAATTACGAGTGTGATGAGCTGCTTTTACAGCAGTTACTTGGTCCGTTGGCTGAGCCCTTTTTGTTTCCACATTAGTGGATGAATCCGGTGGAATGCAAAGTTGGCTATCTTTTTGTTGAAGAACAGACAGAGGAAGATCACCTTCCCTTATCCATTCTTCGTTATGTTTTTTTTTCTTGAGGCTCGTCAAAAAAAAAATAAACGATTTACATCGTATTTTTGTCGAATAGATCTTCAACAATTGCTCCAGGATCTTCTAGTTCTTCGCCAACACTTCAGAGATTCGATAGCCGATGAAATTCTGGCAAAAGAATGAAGTGAAATTCTTCCGAATTCATCGCCTTTGGGCCACAAATGCCACCAACTATAGTTTTTATGACACAAAAATAGCAAAAACTTGCATTAACGCATATTGCTCACTTGCTATTCTAAAACAAAAAACAAAACTAACTACTAATAATTTTTCACTGCACAATAAAAATCACTTCAAATTACAAGAACCATCAAACTAATGCAGAAAAAATCACCTATGACGCATTGAAAATAATCCAAAAAAAATTTACCGTTAAAAAATGAATAACAGTTAGTAGAAATATACTTGGTTTTTACCATGAAACCACTAGGAAGCCAATGGCTAAGCAACCACAATCCCTTTGCCGACAGTTGAGTAAACTTTTAAGGGGTTCTTTCCCAAAGGGTCCAAGGGAACCTTATTACTAAGCCTCCGGTGTTCGTCTGTCCGTCTGTCACAGAGCTCCTAAACTATTGCTATTGCCGGTACAATTATAATTAAAAAAATAATATAAATAATTCAATTAGTCTGCATCAAATAATCTTTAAATCGTATGATCGTTTATAAATCGTTAAATTTTTAACTTTTTAATTTCCCATCTGGAAGTTCTTATTCTCTTTGGAATTACAAGTAAACCGATAACGAGCTATTTCTTGTCTGGCTTGCTCGTACATATTTATGTGCGATGCTATGAAAAATCTTAAATAAAAGACATATAGAGTTGCATACTCTTAGGAGGCGAGGAACCCCTCGTCTGAGAGTCAACTCTCACTTGGCTACTTCATATATATAGTACAATATAGATTTACAAAATTTAAAAAAAAATCCAATCATATTATATTACTATAATTATTATTATCGTTTATGAGCAAGTTATTAATTTAACAAGATAACAAAAAATAAATAAAGTAACCCACGACTGTTTTTTTTTTTTTAATGCATTTTTATTTAATTTAATGCTAGACATAAAAATGCTTAAACTAGCCTTAATAACTATTTACAATTTACTTACTGGCCCTATGCGGGGGCTCTAAACTAAACCGAATGATTAGACTATGTCTCTCGACGATACTAACTTAATATTTTAAATATATTTAATTTACATTATAAGTGAATTGTCAACCAAGAAAATCTTGGCTAGAGCAGCATCTATATCTTTGTTAAAATATAGATACTGATCGAGCCAGACCCCAAGATATCTGACTGCACTTTGACTCGCCAGTGGCTGCCCGTTTTGTCCAACGATAGAGAACTTTCGCCAATTCTTTCTGGTATCCCATGAGGCGTCCTAAACAAAATGGATTCGCAGTTTTGGAAATTCATCTTCAACTTCCAATCGTCGCAATATCTCTTAATCTAATCGAAGTCACAATGTAACAGACTTACAATTCCCTCAATCTTAGGACCTGATCTGTACGCGATTAAGTCATCTTCGTATGCTATAGCGTGGTGAAGAGAGCCTACAAGATCGCTCGTGAAAATAGTGAATAAAATCGGCGAATTAACTACACCCTGTTGTAGACCGTTGTTGATTTCAAAGTTTCCAGCAGAAGTTACATTGCCATTCTTCACAATAAACGTTCTACCGTTGAGCATATTAAAGAGTATGTACAGCAGTGGTTTGCTTATGCCCAGCTGATCTAACTTGAAAAAGAGCCCCTGCAACCATACGGTGTCAAAGGCATTTTCCAAGTCAATCAACAAGGCACCCGTGCATTGTTTCTTGCCTTTGTTCCATTGAATATCCGATACCAGTTTAGACGCGGCATGTATGCAATCATGCCGCCCCGCTCTGAAACCGAATTGTTTATCCGGAATAATATTTCTGTCCTCAACCCACTTGGGCAGGGCTCTATTTATCACTTTTTGAAACACTTTGCTGATGTTGGGAAGGAGACTTATCGACCGGAGATTTGCCGGATTGGATGTGTCTTTATTCCGTTTAGGAATTGGTTGTACCACCACTGTCTTCCAATGAGCTGGGTAATGTGCATTATTCAGCAAATTGTTAAACAGGGTGGTGTAAATGTTTACCGCTTCTGGAGGAAGGTGTTTAAGAACAAAGTTTGGTATTTCGTCGATTCCCACAGATTTCTTTCTTCTTAGTGAACCGAAGATAACCAGGAGATCTTCCTTTGATATTAACCCACGACTGTCCAGAATTATGAATGTCAAATGCAATTATAAAGCTGAATCTTTTAGACGTAAGGAGCACAAAACGCCTGCGGTTTTTAAAAACTGTCTCTGGGATAAACATAACTTTCTATCTTAACTAAGACCGGCATTATATTTCAACTTTCTTCTCCATCTTAGTGATCACATAAGTTCGTCACTCTCGCTGAGCTAATTATCTAAGGTACCCATGGAAGGTTTACTTCGGTTAAGAGAAAGCGGATTTCAATCGGCTTGTAAGGAGAATTGTAGCTTATATGTCAAAATACCCATTTAGTCGACGACCTCATTTACTTTGTCTTACTTTGGTTATAATACAGAAGTGGCAAGCTTACAGCGCACAATGAACTCTTTGAATTCAAAGTCTATAGCAGGAGGTGATTTAACGTCCAAACCTGAAAAAAATCACTTGAATAAAGAATAAACTTTTCACATCATCTATGGCACATGGCTGGCACATGTGACTCCAAATTGAATGAAGGTGCATTTCACATACTATATGTACATAAGAATGACAAGTGCTTTGAGAATAATCTTTGTCTTGGTCTTGATGAGAAGTTTGTTAACCTCTTTAAAGAAGTCCTTTATTTAAGAATTCCATAATGTACCCAATCCTTTTTGATTTTCCTTAAAATCAGTTCAAATTTCAGTCTTCCTTAGCCTGTTGAACTTATTGTTGTTTCTTATGTTTTTGGTTTCCTTTAAGGACCTACCGTCGTTGTCATCAATTACTTTGAGGTGAAACTAATTTGAAAAATATCCCCATTAGACATTTGACATTGTCATCGGCATCGGCCACCGTCGTCGCCGCCTTCATAGTTCAAAGAAGGAAAAGATTTAAATTTTATAGCTCGGATCAAGTGTGAAAACACAATCAAATGTTCATTATACGTGCGGTGAATAATTTAATCGTATTCGCCACACAAACAGTCCAGAAGGGAGTGATCAGAAGGTACAAATACCATTCAAAGGAAACCTTGACGATTTCATTTCAATCCGCAAGGGTGTCTTAAATTTCACTTTACACTCAAATTCGTTGGAGTGATTTCTTCAAAAGAACTCGACGGTTTCGATAATAATTATTATGTTTGTTTTTCCTACGGAAAAAGGATATCTGGTTTGAGGATGGAATGCTTCTTTCTGCCCACATAGAACAAGCCGCATCGTAATAAATCAAATTTAGAAAATGACATTAGTCGCCGAAGATGAAAGCTCAAATGTACGGATATGGTTGTGTTACACTTCCAGAGAAAGATACAAAACTTTTACCTCGAAGATGATGAAATTAGTGTCATTATAACATTGTTTTATGTGCAACATTAAATCATACTACTTTTAATTAGATGTTTTAATGGCTCTCCCACTGGCAGCGATGACAATGATGTCCTGCGATGGGGCAGTACTCGTATGTTCAAACGTAAAATGCAATTTACTAATTTTTAATACAAAAAATAAAAGAGTCTCGCAAATTATGTGCAGACCATTGACGCCAGTATTCAGACACGGAGGTGCTGAGTCGGAAACAGCCTAACGGCCTCGTTGTTATTTATTCATTGATAGTTTGACGACTTGATTGCATGCAAATGACTTTTGGTTTCAATAGAAATTTGACATGACATTAAAAAAAAGGCGTTACTTATTTTATGAACAGAAGAGGGTTGAATATCTCATGCGGCATATTCTGTCCAAAACAAGTTCATCTGAGTTGCATTTCATTTGCTAAGGATAAGATGTCTGTCTCATGCCTAGGCACAGGGATTTCGGCAAACACTCACGAGAAGCGTTTTTTTAAACTTCTTTAAAATGAAAGGAAAGTCGAGGCCTTTTTTTAGTTCCTTTTTTCTTAGGACGTTTTCTAAAAGTCGTAATTTTGTCCACAGTGATAAGCTGTTGCTTGGGGACGAGCGTTAGGATGTATTTACAAAATAACAGATCACAGCACACGATCGAGACTAATACAGGGTTTTCTCATAAGGACATGACAACTTTTTTTTTCAATAAAATAAATCATTTATAAGGTGTGCTGTGTGGCTCGTGTCACCATCCTGTTTAAACCACATGTCGTCCAAGTGCATATCTTCCAATTCGGGCCTAAAAAATCGGTAATCATGGCGCGCGATAACGCTGGCCATTCACAGTAACGTGACGATCATTATCGTCGCCTAAAAAATATGGCCCAATTAAGCCGCCGGCATGTGGATAAAGTTTTGATTCATGAAGCAAATGTGGATTTTCACCCAACCAATAACTCATATTTTCCTTATTGACGAACCCATTGACCCAAAAATGAGCTTCGTGACTGAAGATGATTTTGCGATGAAATTCATCATCATTGGCGCATCTTCTCCAGAGCCCAATCGGAGAACGTACGTCGCTTCAAATGGTCCATTGGCTTCAATTCTTAAGTCAGCTTGACATTGAATGGCGTAAACCAAGATCTTTACGAAAAATACACCATAATGTGGTCTGAGCGAAGCCCAATTCTTGAGAACGCATTGGAACTGAACGATTTGAATATTGAAGTTAACGATCTTTTTTCTTTAAATAGTGCACGTGCTCAAGGGATTGGTTGGACCCTTATAGTGCGTTTACACAGCTCGAGCAGAAGGAAAGTAAGAAGGGAGAGAAAGAAGGTAGCGATGCACATTGGTCTTAAATTGCTGTAGGTTGCAGTGCAGAGGAAAAGTAGAGCGAAGTAACGCATTCCACATACGCGATGTTCGGCCTATAAAAAGACTCCCTAAATTTCACAGTACGCCCGAAAATAGGCTTAAGGGTAAACTGATGAGTATTCAATGATGTGCGGGTGTTGCGAGTGAATTGTTGGAGGGACGGAATGCAATTAGCTATTTCTTCGGAGCATTGGTGGTAAAAGTAGCGATAAAAGAGCGACAGGCAGGAAACATTTCTTCGATGTTCCAGCGAGTTTATTGATTTTGTTATAGTGCTGTCGTTTATAAGTTTTACCGCATGCTTTTGGATTCTATCTAGCAGGTGGAAAGTGGTTTTAGGTGCACCTACCCAGATGTGAGCGTTGTACTCCATTTTTGGCCGGATAAAAGCCTTATTAATTGTAGCTAAGTCAGAAGGGGTAAAGTATTTCTTGCACCGGCTTAGGAAACCTAAACATTTCGCTGCATTCTTGGCGACATCGAATATGTGGTCATTCCAACGTAAGTTAGAATTCACGCACGTACCGATCTTAAAGTTTCGGTCACCGACTCCGAAGTTCGGTAAAAAAATTTTATAATTTGCAGACGTTGCTTGTTCGTGTACTTTACCATGTTGAAAATGTTGATTTTACTGAATAAATTGACAATGACACTTCGATGATTAGTGAAAGGGTGCGTTCACAAATTAAATTCAAAGTTGTCAAGTGCCAATTTGAAAACCCGATACTGGGGGATGTTTTCCAGTTCGACAACATAGAGCAGGATTGTGGCATGGAATCTTTAAAGAGCGAAAAATCTGAAAAAAGGATATAGTATAACATTTTATGAAACACAAATTTACGTAGTGATTTTGGTAAAACAGTGTTTCCGCACAAACCTGTGTCTATAGCCGGTTACGATTGCTACAAAGTCACTTAAGTTATATCACGGATTTGGGACCAAAACCTCACTAAATACAGTTGAGAGCGATATTTTAATTACGATAAATAGCAGACATTGGATGAGTCTGATTAAAGAACTATCTACTCTTGGGCGTTCATAGTCGGTTAAGAGCAATATTAACGCGGAAGGTGCAAAATAGAAAGAGATTTACTCACCAAAGTTGTTCCTTTGGATAACCACAAAATTCTTCATAGGGTGCGAGAGGATTCGGAAAGCATTTATGGAGGGCCATAAATGCCTTCAAAAGAGAAGCGATTTGGCTAAAGCAATTGCACAGATGATCCATATATCTAAAAAGTTGAAGAATCATATGAAGGTGTTTGGTTAAAGAAAGCCATAATATCCGCTCAGCAGAATTTGGTTCAACAATTTGCATAGTGTGCTTCGGATGAGTTGAAGTGATCTTGACCAACGTTGGAAAATGTTGAAAAGTCACTACCAAATTGGGTGGTGGTGTGGTCCCGAAAATATCGGTCGAAATAGTGAGCTGGGAAAAAAATAACGTTATTATGGATATCACAGGTTATACTGCGCTAATTACTGCAATCGTCCACCAATCAAGTACCGATTCAAAAATTCATTAAGCAATCCCAAAATAACACGCCGCGATGCTTTGGCTCTGTAAGCTCAGCCACATAAGTTAGAAAGATCATTTTTAAGTATTGTTTTCATGCGATAAAATAATTCAAATTACCGGCGCTTCCATTAACCTTCCGGCGCTACTAGCTGGGCAGACTACAACATAAAGATGGACCGGCATGATTCAGGCGCGATGAGAAAATTACTTTTTTGGCCGGTGTTCTAAAATCATAGCCGAGACAGTCAAGGGATTTCTATATCACTGGTTGTTTGCACACTTTGTGTTCAAAAAGGTTTGAAAGACTAGAAGTCCAACAAGACGGGTCAACCTGCCACACTTTACGCTCAACAATAGACTATTTTATTAACATGTTTTGACAAAACAGGCAGCCACTGGCGAGCGGGAATAAAGTCAGATATATTTTTAAAAACAAGCATCTTAATTCTATCCAGAGTCAAAGCGGCCTATGCCATCAAAAAGAGACTTTCACAGCAGCCAATGTCGGGGTTAAAGTGATCTGCAACTGGGTGTCTAGTGTAGTTCACCGTGGGAGCAAGCTTGATGGAAAAGATTCGGGTTTCCGAGACATGATGTCTTAGGGCTGGTCTTCATTTATATAGAACTCCCGAATCTCAGTACAAAAAATTTTATTCTAATGAGGCCCTGTACAACCTAATCCGACTGGATAATTTTCTTATAAGGCTTATTCGTTGCAAGAGCAATGAGGTCAAACAATAACATGATTTCCGAGGCTTACCACCGCAACTTCATGTAGTTGTAAAAATACGGTTCCGTTAATCTTCTATGTTGCCCGAAAGAATGTTGACAGAAGACTTGCCTACAATAGAGATGTCGCTCGCAGCTCTGATGAGAATCTCCGGTTCAGTATGGCGGTATCAGTCCGTGACAAAGTGTACATTTCTAGGTAGCATCAACAATTTTGGTGGTTTAAGGAGGCAGAGAATGCTTAGAAGTTATCTTTTTTATAATCAAATGTTATTATATGTGTCTTAGAAAAGTGTTTCATGATGCCTGGCCAACTTACATTGTTTTTTGGTATACGTTTAGATTAGTAATAATGTAAATTTTAAGCAAAAAAAAACACAGCACAAAACTAACAAAGAAGTGTACATTTTTGCATGTATCAAATTTGAGTTATTTTTAAGTTTATTTTAAGATAGTTGAAGTAAGTTATAAGTTTACACTTTTAAAATGTTCTATACTCTAAGTTAATATTATTATTTCCATACTCTACATTAATATTATTACTATTATTGTATTAATATTATTAGTATAAATATTATTATTAGCATTAATATTATAAGTATTATTAGTATTATAGCAAATTACGTATATTTAAAATATTAAGTTTTTATCGTCGAAACACATAGTTTAATCATTCGGCATAGCTTAGAGCGACCGCATAGGGCCAGTAAATAAATTGTATTTAGTTCTTTCGGCTCGTCTTAGCATTTTTATGTCTAGCATGTGAGTTGTCATGAATTTAATTAAATAAAAATGCATTTAAAGAAAAATTGACCATTTTCGTTGGAAGTCCATTCCGCCAACACCTCCGAATTTTCCTCCAACGGAATCCTTTTTGTGCTCAGTCGAGCCATAACGGCAGCGATATTTCCCGAGACGTGATGGAAATAGATTAATAGATTTTGCTTTTTGAAAATTGTTAAGTTAGATTGTAAAGGCGTAAGTTTATTAAGAAAAAACATATGTTTCCGTACTTTTTATGGTGCACCTGTTACCACATTTGGAATAAAGGCAAAACCAAAGGCGGAACTTCTCTTCATACTGTGTGTCAATGAGATTCATAAAGTAATTCAACAGCTTCTTATAAGCTGTCTTCTAAACAAATTAATTCATATTATTTAGCTTTTCAAAACAAATCTTGAAAGCATTTATAGCTGGGAACTTAAACACGACTTGTCATTAAATGCTTATAAGTCAAAAGTGTTTTTGATCTATCAAAAATTCTTGACGTTTCTAATCTCCAAACTGTCGATTTAAACCAAGTCCCAATAGAGTGAGCTGCCTCTGCAAGAAACCTTGGTTTGATATTAAACCGTACGCTATATTCAGATACGCATATAAACAATACAATTGACAAGGTTTACAAAGCTGTTGTTGAGGAAAACACTTCTGTTGCCCACAAAACAAGAGAAGGAGCAAATAAAACGTCATTTTAACAACATAGCTCGCTAAATAAGGTATAAGTTTAAGGAAACTGCCTTCTCGAAACAGATGGTTGGCTATTCTTTGGACAAACTTTTCGTTTATAGTTGTCGTAGAACTTATGCTTATGTTTAGATTTTGAAGGAAGTTGGTACAAGAATCTCGTTCCAAATTTTTTGTCCATCACATCCGTTGGCCGTTTAGGCAAAGTGAAACAGAAACCATGATAACCCAAGTAGGCAAATTACTCGTAACTAGCTATTCAAAGAAAATTGTTTTATTTTTGGCTTAAATAATCATTGAATATAATAAAATTGATCAGTCTTGCATAGTCTGTCCTTGTGACAATTGGTTGAGTGAGTGCTCCAGAGAATTCATCAGTAAACGGTATTACTGTATCACTCACTAGTCAGAATAACGATCGTCCAAAAAATGATAATAACATCGTCGTAAATGGCGAACAATACAATGCTATCACTGATGAGATTGGCATCAAAAGCTGACCTTCAGGTGGTCATTGAATCTTGGGAATAGAAGGCACGTTTAATATTGTACTTCGGCATCTCCCTTTGGAAGCTAAATACTATTCAAAAAAGCCTGGATCTATGCACATAAATATTCATATATTGTATTTATAAAATCATTATTTTATTTTCTATTTATTAATTGCATATTTATTTATTTACTTATTTACCGGTTTCATTTATTTATTTATTTACTCACATATTTATTTATTTAATAGGACTACCGGTTGAAAATGTCGTTATTGCAGACAACTTCAGATCTATTACTCTGAGGTGAATTTTGACCATGACAGCTGTCACATCAGAAACTTCATGTCATTGTCTAATTATTTCAGTCTAGGTTATTGGTCATTAGTGAAAACACACAGTTTTTGTAAAGCCGTAAAATGTCTACATTCGTGCCATCAAAACAACATTTTCGGGAAGTTTTAATATGCTTCTTTCATTTAAAGAAAAAAAAACAACCGAAGCGCATCAATTGCTTACCGAAGCTTAGCCGGGCTTTTCTATAAACGTTAGAATGTGTCAGCGGTGGTTTAAGCAGTTCAAAGATGGTGATTTCGACACCGAACGCCCCGGCCAGGTGAAAAAGTAAGAAGACCATGAATTGAAGGCATTGCTCGATCAAGATCCGTCACAAACGCAACAAGAATTTGCAAAATCACTTGGCGTCGCTCAGCACACCATTTCCGATCGTTTGAAAGCAATGGGAATGATCCGAAAGGTAGGACATTGGGTGCCGTATGAATTTAAGCCACGAGACGTCGAAAGCCAATTTTGCATGTCCGAAATGCTGCTTGAACGCCACAAAAAGAAGTCTTCTTTGCATCGAATCGTCACTGGTGATGAAAAATGGGTACATTACGATAATCCAAAACGTCGGGCAACGTATGGATACGCCGGACATGCCTCAACATCGACGGCCGTTCAGAATATTCATGGCCTGAAGGTTATGCTGTGCATTTGGTGCGACCAGAAGGGTGTTGTGTATAATGAGCTGCTAAAACCGAATGAAACAATCACAGGCGAGGTCTACCGATGACAATTGATGCGTTTGAGTCGAGCACTGAAGGAAATACGGCCGGAAATGGTCGCAAGACACGATAAAGTTATTTTGCAACATGACAATGCTCGGCCACATGTTGCAAATGTCGTCAAAACTTACCTTGAAACGCTCAAATGGGATGTCCTACCCCACCCGCCGTATAGTCAAGCACTTCTGTCATTTCGATGATGTCTAAAAATGGATCGATTCATGGATTGCGGCCAAACCGGTCGAATATTTCGGAACGGGTATCCATGAATTGCCAGAAAAATGGGAAAAATGTGTGGCTAGCGATGGGCAATACTTTGAATATTGAATTTAAATCTATTTTCCTAAATAAAGTTTTGATTTTTGAAAAAAACGACATTTTCAACCGGTAGTCCTATTATTACATATTTATTCTTTTATTTATTATTGCTTTAAACAGAGTAGTATTGTTATATACATGCATATATATTTCGCAAACTGAACTCAAGTCTTGCCTCAGTCATCATACTGAAGACTCTTCTCTCTTTCCTCAAGCTAAATTAGACACATGAATAATATGTTTTTTTAGATTTTTAGTGTATTTTCCTTCAAAATATTAACCATAAGATATTGATCTGTGATAGAAATATTAAAGTGTTTATAACAAATAGAACAGTAGTAAGGCAACTAGCCCACATGAAATATGCAATATTTTAAAACTTTTGTTATATTTTGTCTACAATAAACAAATATATATATAAATATAAAACATTTTACTATTTTATTTTAAAATCGTTCTTAAAAGTATGTCATTGTTAAATCATCTACTAAATCAGATCTTAAATGACCTTAAAACAATGCCTTTTTTTTATATTGACAATGTATCCCATAATCTACCTTCCAAGTTTGACAACATAAATAGGTCCGCTTTCAACTTGGCAAAGGCTTAAAGCTACAACTTCAAAAGTCAAATATTCGCCATACGTTTTGTTCCATGCAGATTATCCTTCAGAACATATGGCCATAAGACTGCTTTATCACCCCAGCAACAACCAACTAACCGCTTCCTACTCCTCTTACAATAAGGAAAGTACAAAAACAAAAATCTCTCCTACGTCAAAATGTTAAATAACTTAGCATGTTCATATACGATATTTACGCATAGTAAGTGAAAATTTAACATTTGTCCTCCCTTCTCGCTGCAACCGCATTGAAAAGCATGCGTTACGTATCACTCGGTATCCTTCTAACCAATCACATGACTGTACAATCCATCAAGTGGAAGCTTTTATCGTGTATAAAAGCGTGTCCTTTGCGGTGGTGAAGCACACAAAAGGTTCCTAGCTCCTCGAGTGCATTACTATCAGCGAAACAAACCAAAGTGAACATTTTTCTGTGCTTTTTTTTTAGTCAAAAAATCATTTTTTGAACTCTTCAAATTTACGAATACCGTCAAAAAGGTGAGTTAAAACAACGAAACGTTTTTCAGTCCTTTTTCTGTTTGTGTACTGTGAAGTGAATTTCGTTAAAGGCGATGGAATAAAATTCAACAGGTGGTTGTTTTGTTTTAGTGGCGGTTTTTTTTTTTTAATTTCGATTCCTTAAAAAATTTGGTAATTGTAGTTCGCTTTTTTGGAAAACAAAGTTTTATTTACAATTTATTATTTTTAAGACGAATTCAGTTTGACTTTGTATATATGATCAACAAGTGAAGTAATGTTTACGTTCCCTCTCAATGATGTGACAAGTTTAATTTTCGGTTTAAGTCACGATTTTCAACGGCTGCATTTCGGCTAGAAATTTACTATATTTTAAAAATATAGTTGTTATAAAAACTTAATTTTGGGGCGAGATTTACCATTCGAAACAATCAAAGGCACCCAAGGAGCGCGGCATTAATTTCATTCTAGCTCAAAATGGATCTCATTAAATTGAACTTAGCCCAATCTTAGATCTCGAAAGGTCTGAATTTAGATGCCGAGCTCATGTAGATGGCCCATTCTTGACTTAAAAAAACCAAGTGCGAGTCGGACTCGCGCAACGAAGGTTCCGTGCAAACTTGTATGTAATTAGTTCGTCCATCACGGAAATTCAGTCTCGAAGAGTTAACCCCGCTTATATTAGTATGAAGATCACTTAATTTTTTGATTTCCTTGCGTCATATCGTTTGACTACGCCAATTTGGAAGCTTGATTTTTTTATAGCTTCAAGACACCGCATTTATAGCATAATTTGATGGTATTAATTTCAGCTTGAAACAAGGAACTGTTGAGAAGATGCACATAAACATGAGTTGCCTTTAACATAAAAACCTTATTCATTCAATTCGCTTCAGTCTTGGCTCGAATCTGATAAGCTGCTTCAAATTGTCTAAAGTAAGTTAGTTGAAGTCCCATTTCATTTTTGTGCGTCATCGAAGATTTATTTTTTCTCTGGACTTACCTTCCGAAATATGTATATTAAAAATGGCTTTACGGTCTGGAACCTTTACACTCGAGTCCGTGTACCCGGAAATTTCTGACTAGATTCGTGTTCCTGTCCAGCGTTTCCGCTCGAAGCGTTCCAAAGTATTTTAACCCACCTTAAATAATGTCTATACTTCTACGCCGCGACATTTAGCACAACCGGGTCTATAAGACTCTTTAAAGATGTGAGTTTGGTCCATCAAGGTACATATTCAAATAGTTTCTTGAACGCAATAAAATCGTCGTTGACTGGAACGAAAATAGTTCTTCGTTTTGATCACTTCTTTTGACTGCATACATAAAGTTGATCAATAAAACACTCGTACACTTATATGTTTACTTTTTCATAACCTTTGAGAGGTAAAAAAAATCTTAAGAGCTATTATATTATTGTTTTTAAAATACAAAAAGCAAATGCAACAAAATCATTTGCATTTTTATAAAAAAAAATAACAAAAAAATAAAATATTCACAAAATCAATGTCCAAAAAGAACTTTGACAAGGAGTATTAATTTAATTGTCAATTAAATTAACATAAAACTACTAAAGAAAGTATGAATTTGGTTCTTAGACCCTTCTTTAGAACAGCATCCAATCTTCTGGGCATATATTCTACAAGATTTTTGCAGATGGAAGGATTTGTGTACCTTTTTTAATTCATTGTCCAAAATAAGCCCATAAGTGTTTAATTGCGTTGGCCTCTGGTAATTGTAGAAGCATTTCCAGAACGTTTTCAAGTGGCCATAAGCGCACATAATGTGTTTTTTGTGTGAGGTCTTTGTCTTGGTAAAACAAGAAACCGTGCCTTATTCTCAATTTTGCAGCATCTTGCACTTTCATGAACTATACACAGCTGTCCTGGACAGACGCCGATATGCAGTATCAATAAACAAATTGAATTCTTTCAACTGAACAATTTCTTCAGGGCTTCTCTTCCATGCAAATTGTTTTTATTTTTTTGCAATACCAAAAAAATGCAATTGCAATGCAATTGTTTCAGGATGGACGTTTTTGTTTATGCTCTGTGAGTAGAGTAATTTTGGAGCGCTTAATTTCTTGATCTGCTGCACAATCCATCGCTCATCAAAAGGTGTCAATAATTTAGGTCTGCCATATTTAGATTTATTCTTCTCTATTCTTATACTCTAGATTGCGATCTTTTTACTAGTGCTACAAAACCGCGAAAGGATTTTCCTTCATTATGATCCTGAATTATGAGCGTCCTCACTTTAAAAGAAGTCTGGCCACAGCCTTCCCATATTGGTTTTTATGTCGAAGATTTTAAGAAAATAATAAAAACGTCTCTTAGATGTGTTTCGCGTAGCTTACTCACCAAAGCGAACCAAAGCGAACCAATTGTCCAAACAGACTGAAATTAATTTTACATATTTCCTTTTTTAATAATTTGTGCATTAAACTTTATAAATAAGATAATGTCATCGCGGACTCTTTTATAAAAGCATTCTAGTTCGAAAACTTTTCTTTAGAAGGCAAGCAAGTAACACTTACCGTAACGACAGCGTTCGCAAACAACAAGCAACCGCCTTTTCAACAACTTAAGTAAAATAATTTGTCACCACGAAAGACCCTTTGCTTTAAATGGTCCATTGTAAGTATTGCTGGAATGATAGTGGAACACAGGATGCACCCACTGGCGGGAACTTCTCATCTATCAAATTATTTTGTTAGTTGATAAGGGTGGGACTAGGCAGCACCGACATTTTCGGTGGTTTAAACAAAGAGAGGAGAGGGGTTCATCATTCTGGTGTTCTTCTTATGTTGAGATGGCTCAATAACGGCTAAGAAAATACTTCAAAGCCTGGCCGGTTTTCATTGTTTTAAGATAGATTTCATATGCAAGAACATTTATATTCATACAATTGGTTAAAAAGTCTCCTTGAACTCCTTTATTTTTCATAAAGTCATTAATTCGCTATGGCATTGGATCCACTAAACTGTGCAAATGTTCCGCGGGTATTTCATTGTAACATTTTGCTGTTGATTGCCAGATATTTTCAATAGGGTTAAGGTCCAGCGAATAACCTGGCCGGTCGAGTGCGGAAATTCCTTTTTTGATCATAAATTCTTAAATCTATGAAAAAAGCAGAAGTGCACACGAAAGTTGCTTACCATTTTGGAACGATGACACGGAGCAAAATCGTCTTGAATGATTATAACGCCGGTCTCTGAAAAACGCATTTCCATTGACGGTATAAAATGACTGTTCAAAATATTTTTGTATACTTTAACGGAGGCCTTCTTTTTACTTAGGCAGCTGTTTAAATGTGATCGGAATTGAAACCTTAAACTTCCTTCTTCCATCTTGTTCCAGTTTCTTGGATATGTAAATCGGCCTTCTTCTTTGGGTCTGGTGTTAACTGCTTGCTGAGACTTTATTTTATACTTGTCATCCACAACTCTGTTAGTATAACCATTTATAACCCGGCCACAGTGCCATCCCAGGTAATGAGAAGGCCGATGAACTTGCTAGAAAGGGATCTGCCCTTCAGCGCTCGCTTGCAGGTGAGGTTTTCATCTCACTACAAGCAGTGAAGGCTAATATATCCTCATACTTCCTTGTAGTAGCAAATCTAAGATGGGGCAGACTTATGAACTGTGCAACATCAAGGAAAATATGGCCGGAATATAAACAATCAAAAACAAAAGATCTCCTTCGGCGAGCCCGTCAAGACATTGCTAGATTAGTGGCGGTCTGCACAGGACACTGGCCGATTGGAGATCATGCCATTAAGCTAGGTATCCCAAACAACTCACATTGTCGCAGCTGCAAAAACACAGATGAGAGGGAGACCCTTACACACTTTTTTTGCGACTGTCCGGCTCTTGCTAGAGCCAGACAACGGGCGCGTGGTAGACCCTTCAACTTCAACTCAATTAATGAGATTGCTGCTAAGGATATTAAGGAACTAATGTCCTTCTTAAATACCTCGGGCTGGATTTAGAGATATCTCAAATACACCAAAATAACATCATAAATAAGGTAACAGAGCTGTGGTATTAAAACGGCATATAGTGCTAATTAGGTTCTCACTGAACCACCACTTTTACCTACCTCCCTATAACTTTTTTATAAAGTGATTCAATGTTCATTATTATAAATTCACGTTCTGTCTGATCTCGAGCCCTTGCTATTATTTTAAATATTATTCTTTGAGATTTTTGGAGCTGAGCATTCACGCTTAAATGCCGTACCGAAGATGAGATTCCATTAGTCCAAAATAGCACTGTCGTAAAACACCACGTGGAATAGAGAATATGCAGCATTTCGTAGTTTTTGGATAAACTCCATGATGTGGTTATTCTATTTAAGTTGGTAGTCTATGACTAGTCCCAGGAATTTTTAGAAAGTCACATTTTCTACATACAGCTGTGCAATTGTCATCGTTTCTAATGCAAAATACAAGACTTGTGCAGACATTTATTTTTGGGAACTTTAATTTTAATCATCTCTCATGACATATGTGGTGATCGTATGTGCTTTATTTTTGTCTTGTTCACATTTATGATGAGACCACTATCATGACACCAAGCTGTAACAGTGTCAAACTGCTCCTGCATTATCTTCTCAACTTCTTTGATATTTCTGTGGTTGGTTATTATCTACATATGTATGCATATCCTGTTGTGCGCCTAAGAACTGTAAGAAGATCGTTGACATATATAATAAGGAGAAGAGGTCCCAGTATGGATCCCTGTGGGACTCCGAATCTAATCTAGTGTCTAGTATCTTAACCCTTTATTTTCGCTGGCTTTAGTAACTCTCATACCATTTTAGAATGAAATCCCTTATTGCAATTTTCTCAAGTTTTTGAAGATTTTTTTTTTTGTGGTACAATGAATCAAATGCTTTTTTGAAGTCAATAAAGAGGAATAGACAGCTGTGATTTTTTTTCCAACTCCCCCAATAATCGATTAATGCTTTTGTTCTTCCTAATTCCAAACTAGTTTTGCCATCACCTGTTCAAGGAGTTTGTTTAGTACTGAAAAAATGGAAATAGGTCTACAGTTAAGAGCTTCATTCTTTTTTCCGGCTTTGAATATTGGTCGCACAATCGATGCTTTTAAGAGGTTTGGCACCTTGAATTGTTTTATGCTTATGTTTATCAATTTCTTTATTTTCGGCACTAAGGTGGCATCATTGCATTGAAGGTCTACTGGTCTAATGCCAGCCAAACCACGTGCCTTGTTTTCGCTTAGACGTTTCAAAATATTACTTATCTCCGATATTGTATGGAGGACATCGTATTAAGTTCTTGTGTTCTAAATGTTACTTTATCACTTGTTTTGCAAACTGGGTGTATAGCAATTTCAGTTCAGTTCCGCTTGACTCCACAAACTCTGTTCTAATTTGTAGCGCTGTTGCAAATCGGGTCCTCATTGATAGTCAATGTGAAACTGGATGTCTTGCGAATTCTTCCTGTCCCATTTTTTCCGCTCAACTGTACACGATATTAATATTTTTATTTAGTAACCTGCTCAAAGTCGACTTGTTGCATCCAACTTTTTAACTTTCCCACTTCAAAAAACGCAATTCTGAAGAAAGATGGAGTGTGATTGGTCACATTTTTTCAGGAAAGCAATTTCAAAATTCGGCCAGCCTTCAAAATTCGAAAAATGGTTCAAAATTATTATAAAGTTTTTTCTGCGAAAAATGAGTTTCGCACTTTCTGTGCTCGCTAATGTTCAGCGATAAGCAGTATACGCTGGAGTCAACAGGCTGTCAAATGTAAATGCTCATCACCTTTAAAACACTCGCCAACATTTTAGTTTCACTGTGTCAACAAATCCGCTTGTCCAAATGTGAACCAAAGTTCACAGACCCGCCTGTTGCATGAATGTTTACACCGGGACAATCGATTCGCACAGCTTCCATAAATTGTGTACGGCACATCAACTAAATCCTCGCATTAAAAACAATGTCACGAGTGTGGGCAATTTTTGGGGTAACCTCAGTACGTACCACTTCCAGCGAACACACACTCCAAGTCATGGTGTCTAAGCGTTAACAGGACATTAAGCGAATGAGAGAGAGTGTGTGCCTATTTGCATGAGCTATTTGCACATATTGCCATCAGCTTTCCTCGACATAAGCATCCATTCATCTGCCTACGGACAGATCCATTTGCAGCAGTTCCACATTCGTTAGCGAGTAACAAAAATTAATGTTGATGTCCTGTGTAAATTTACACTCGCTGCAATCATCTATCATTAGGGAGGTAATCTCTGCACTCAACTGTCAGTCTAGCACTCCTCCTCCTCCTCCTCTACACTCACAGGACATGTGTAGCATAGGATATCGTTTGCGTCTAATACAGGTAGAAAGGAAGAAATCAAGGCTATGCAAAGAAAATCAATCGATCAGTCGAAGTCATGACCAGGTACAAGGAAATGACTTTATTCCAAGGATTCAACATGTTGTTAGTCTCTCCAGAAAACAATATTCTTCTCCCCTCTTCTTGTAGACACTCTCTGCACTACTCGTAATGGATAAAAATTGCCATCGAAGGGGGGGAATGAAGCTTACACATCCTAGTGTTTGCTCTCCTGCATTATCTCTCCAGATTACAGTTCATGCAATTTTACGGTAATATTTTTCGTTTCATCCTTTTTTATGCCTTTTGGCAAGCAGACGGGGGGTTTTAATCAAATTTTTTCCCATTATCCTTTTTTTTTTTGTATTCACCGTGTAAGTAGGTGTTTATGAGTGCATGAGCTCGTTGAGTTGTCAGGGATATCGTTTAGTCGTTATGGTGGTATGGATTTGCAACCGCTTTTATATCATAATTGCGGGCTAACATTTATTGTTACAGGATAAAGCGAGCTTCGGGCTGTAAGGGGAATCCTATATCCTTTTCGAGCACAGTTTCTACGACATTCAATATCGAGACGTGCGATTCCTTAAGGGCCTGAAAAGTTCATAAATAATCGAAATGCAACTAGTGGAAGGGTGATAGTTTATGGTGGCTTGAGATTTGCATCAAGTTGGAAAACGTTGTACGGGTTACGGGTGCATTGGGAATGCTGTTGGGAAATCTTTCAATCTCTGCGAAAACTTTGTGAGTGAGTTAAGATTGAATTCCACAAAAAGAAGGTGGCGGAGTGTTTGAATAATGATCTATCTGTTTTGAGTTGTAATTTTTGTTGGGGGTTGAATCATTGCTGTCGACACTGGAAAGGGTGTACATATTTTTAAAGTTAAAGTACAAAGTCCTTAGAAGTAGAACATGGGATAATACAGGGTTTATTGCTTTTAAACTGAATAGTTGTGCGGGTGATAAACGAGTCCTTGTACTTAACTGTAGGTTCGACCGAAATAAGGTTTTGAAGTTATTTTTCAATAAGGAAGTTAATTCTTGAAACTCTCAAGGAATAGTAATTATCCTCAAAGCTCAGTTTGCAGCTGAAGTAAAGAAAAAAAAGTGGTATGAAAAAAGACATTGACTGCGATTCGAACCCAGAACCTTTAAGTTCTCGAACTCGAGCAATTTTTTATTTTAGTTCTTTGGAACTTCATTCATAGGTCGGCTACCAGCCTTTGATGAGTCAATGGCTTAAGATACTCAATCCCCAGTCTGCTTTGTGCTTGGTAGGAAAGAATCGGGAAGCTGACAAAACAATGTTCTCGATGACGCACAGGAAGACCTGAATCGCAGTCATCAAACCTCTTATTTGAGCTTACGCTGCCTCAATAGCTTTAACATGTTCGCTACATGATTTCAGACTTGAATCCACCTGTATACAAGTAAAAGTTAAGTATCATTTCTTGAGAAAAAAGTATGACTCAATAAAGAAGATTGGTGTTAATATTTACATTTGATGTTAATTTAAACACTCCAAACTTAAAAAAGGATTTCCTCCATAAGCAAAAGGGGGTAAACTTTTTTAACCATTTTTTGCTGCAGCTTTTTGACCGTCATTTTCACTCATCGAGGCATAAATGGCAGACAATGATCCCGTTTCATGGAGTAACAACTTTTTTAAAGTAGGCTATGATCCCGCTCAAACAACAAAAAGCAAAAGCTCGAATTCCAATTCGAAATATTAAAAAAGGCGTTTTCAAAACGATGGTTCGTTGGAAATTTGTTTAATGAATGTCAATGTTGTGATCCTGTGGGATCACGTAAAAATATGAAAAGAAAGAGAACCGGCAATATTAAAATTCAGATGGTCTTATCTTATCAGTCCAAGAGTTCAGAAAGTAAAAGACGGAAATGCTAGAGTAAGAATCTGTCAGTAATAATGAAAAGAGTTCCACTTTAGGTTCCACAGAAAGGATGGCGTTGCCAACACCTTCCCCTTTGGGTTGATCATTATGATGATCAAGTTATCCAGGTACAAATCTGTTGATTGGTCGTCGCGTTCGCTGAGTTCGACGTGGTATTGATGTTACATTTTCTACAACGTTATTTGGTGAAGTCTTGAGATTTGTGACAGTTTGGGAACTATAGTTGTCTGATGGCGCAGATGGCTCTGAAGTTACTGACTCCAATTCATACACGTCCAACGCCTTGTCCCATCGTTTCTCGGCTCGAGCTCTTTCAGATGCGTCTTTTTCATGACGTGTTCGAAGTTGATTAGCATGTGCACGAACTAGCTTCCCACTCTGCAACAAAACATTATATATGACCTTACCAATGCGTTCGACTATTTTTCCTGGTTTCCATTGAAAGTCGCTGTTGCTTGTGTGTATACAAGCGTATACTAAATCCCTACTGTTGAATGATATCGGCTTAGTACCGAATTTCCGGTTAAATTGTTTAGCCATTGTTGTTCGCTTTTGATTTGTTGTCCCATCCAGATTCTGTTGGTAATCATTTACCTTTGGCTGAATATGACTCAAGCTGATGCGAATATTTCTCCCAAACATGATTTCGGCTCAAGCCTTTGAATTTGGTGTGTTTCGGTTGGGAGTTGAGCGATATGATTGAGGAAAAGTTTGAAGATTTTGAAAAGTTGTTCCTTCTCCGTTTACCTTCAGAAGCAATCGCTTGAATGTGTCCACGAACCGCTCAGCTTGTCCGTTGGACATTGGATAGTAAGGACTGGAGCAAAGATGTTCTCCGCCATGTACTGTTGAAATAGTGAGCTCTTGAATTGAGTGCCATTGTCTTAAACGATAGTCCTTGGTAGACCAAATCGTGAGAATATTTCACTGAGTATTTCTATAGTAAGTTGACTAGTGGTGGATTTCGTTGAAACTATTTCCGGCCATTTGGAAAAGGCATCCACTAGGATCAAAAAATAATTCCCTTCGATTGGCCCAGCGTAGTCCAGATGAAGACGTTCCCATTGCTCTGTTGGTGTTGGCCATGGCTGGAGTGTTGTTTTTGTTGGCATCTTTGCTGCAGACGCGCAGTTGTTGCAATTTTGAATAAGGATTTTTATATCAGTATCAATGCATGGCCAATAAACAAAACTTCTGGCTATAGATTTTGTTCTTTCGATCCCTGGATGACCACGGTAGAGTTGTTTGAGAACTCGTTTCCTAAACAGCTTCCGAATGACGACTGCTTGGCCAAACATGTTACATCCGTCGATAACGCTGATGTCTGCTCTCCGGTTAAAAAATTACTTCAGTTCGCTATTTTCCTTGATTTCGCGTGGCCAGCCCTTAGTCACAAAATGAAATACTATATTTGACACAATATCTTGTCCTTGGCTATCTCGGACTTGACCATTTGTTGAGTGACTGGCAGCTTTTCAATATTGTCCGTGAGAATTTGGTTTACCTCCCTTTCAAGCCTTACTGATGCAATCACAAAATCCTCTTCCACCTGTATATTTCTATCGATGAGGCGTGAGATCGTTGGTGTTGGCCTACCTCTATCTCTATCGCTGTCAGTTATAACCGAATGGATCGCAAAATTTATAAGCTTTCACACCAAATTTATGTGATTTTCCGGGGTTATACTGGCGAAATTGCAGCCTATCACGCCACGACCTCGTTGGGAGTTCTCATGTTGATGAGTTTCTATTTCTATTCCAGAAATTATAGAAGTGCTTGAAAGGAGTGGACGCCAGCGAACTTCATCAAATTTATACCCATTTTTATAATATGTATTTTTCACGATGAAATTAACAAAACAAAAATCGTCTTATTCTTTTTATTTACCAGATGTCATCACACATTGTTGCCACCTTCATTGTTGCCTCAGTTTTCCTGGCTTTCTTCGAAATGGGACAGACAGCTTCGCTTGCTGTAGCTCCTCTCTGCGAGCCTGGCATCATTGAAGAAATGCCACCCCACATCAAGAAAGTCTGCATTGCATTGGAAAATTCCGATCAACTTTCCAGTGCGTTGAGAGCCTACATCAAAAATGAAGCTGCTGGTAAGTTTGAAATTTTGCACTTGCTGTTTCTGTTTAATATTTTGACTTTAAATATTTGAAGCTTTGATGTCGAAAACTGATGATCTGATTCCAATGAACTATGGCAAGCGAACTGATGTTGATCATGTGTTCTTGCGATTCGGAAAGAGGCGTTAAACAAACAAACAAACAAACAAACACACAAACGGAACAGTCACCACCAATATTTTCCTCTAAGCCAGACAAAATGATTAACTAATAAAATAAACTTTAAATAAAAATTTAAAAAAAAATAAACCTCTAAGTAGAAATAAAAAATTTGAAAAGACGCAGCACACGCATTGAAATTGATCTCTTTCTTTTTTTTTTTTTTTTTGAATTTTGTTTTACAAATATTTTCGTTGGACTATACAAGTAAATTGTTTGTAATGTAAACTTTGTAATATATTAAATGAAATAATTAAAAAAAAAAATATTAACAAAAATCCTCAAAGTTGGTTGCAGTAAAATTTGTTGATTTTTCTTCTGTTTTCGTTTTTCGGGGCACACAAAAATCTGGAAAATAGCTCGATTTCTGAATTTTGAAGTGAATAGCCACCTTACAACGGGTGGGGGGATAGCTATTCAGATAAGAAGACTGTTTGAATGTTGTACTTATTCTGCTTCCTTAATTATATTGAGTGCGGTCTCAACAATTGGTGTCTGATTTTTTTTTTTTAACAAGCTTTGACTGTATTCGTTATTCCTTTTAATTTTGCTGATCCGTTCCTCAATTTCTTTGGCATACTCTTGGTCTAATATTCCAAATAGTTGATTAGTAATTTTGCCAATGATGTCAAATGGTGACCTTTTGATTCTTCCCCCTTTGGATGTGATTAAGTGCACATTACCTGTGTCTTCGAAGTATATCCCAGGATGTGTGGTGAATGGTTGATTTATGAATTGGGCTTGAGTCGGGACTGGCCATATAATCGACGTGAATGCAATTGATGCCAATAATGACGGAACAATGGATGATCTTGCCTTTTTATTCTCGTCTGGCCTTATTTTGGCTTCATTTCTTCGTTTTCGATCTTCCTGGTGACGTTCAATTAGTTTCTCGATAGGAGGAAGTGGAGGGATATAAGTTGGTCTAATTTTTGGTTTCCTGCTATTCGTTTTCAATTGTCTAAGCTGGTGGTGATGGCAGACGGGTTTTATTTTATCCTCGTTATCTTCTACTACTGTGTCCAAAAAATAAGGTGACATATGAATTTAAACTGCGCGAGTCGAAGGATTTGGAAATTTTTCTTTCTTTTAAGGTTGGTAGTCCTGTCAGTGACATCTATGTGAAATTTCATGTCAAAATATATTCATAGTGTTTGAGATACGCGTCGTTTTGTGAGCTGCTAAAAGTGAGTTTTTGGTTTTTTGCGATGTCGAAATTTATTGAGCAAAGAATTTGCATTAAATTTTGTTTGCGGAATCAATTTTCTGCTGCGGATACGTTGGGGACGGTGCAGAAAGCCTTTGATGATGAGGCTATGTCTAAAAAAAATGTTTACAAGTGGTATAGTGATTTCCAAGCCGACCGTGAACGTGTCGAAGACGAAGAGCGTTCTGGGCGACCATCAACCTCAACCGATGAAGCTCACGTCCAACAAATCAAAGATTTGGTGTTGAAAAACCATCGATTAACGATTAGAGACCTTGCTGATGAAGTTGGCTTATCGAAAGGCTCAGTCAATACCATTTTAAAGGATGCTTTGGGCCTCAAGCGCATCAAATCTCGACTGGTACCGATAACATTGAATTTTGGCGTCGCGTTGTAGTGTGTGAAACAATGCTTTCCGACTACCAGGATGTCATGAAACGCATTATAACTGGCGATGAGACTTGGATCTATGCTTACGACCCCGAAACAACCGATCAATCGAGCGAATATCGTGCCAAAGGAGAGCCGAGACCAAAAAAACCGCGCCAAAGTCGCTCAAAAATCAAGGTCATGTTGACTGTTTTCTTCGATTATCGTGGTGTTGTGCTTTATGAATTCCTTCCAACCGATTACTTTGAAGGGGATGAAATTGATTTGGAAGAATAAATAAAGAATTTTCAAAATAAATACAATGTCACCTAATTTTTTGGACACAGTAGTACATTGATGTGCCCCTTTCTCTATTTCCTGATCCAAATTTCCACGGAAGTTCTTGAAAAATTGTTTCAGAAATGTGAATCCTGTAAGTCTATCACATTTTCAAGACTCAGAGTGACGTCTGCAACACTGATACATGAAAACATCCTTAGGAAATAATGAAGCCACCAGTTTTTTTTGTTCAAAACCTGCTCGGCTGTAACTTGACGCTTTTTTATAGTTATAATATATTAGCAAAAAGAAGCTCATGGCGCAACTTACATGAGGCAATTGAATTCAAAGAAAAGGTGACAAGAGAAAGAAACAAAACTGGACCAGAAGAAAATGATCCTATGCTGAGCAGTTCCCAGCTCGGAAAGAAGAGGCGGTCGGGATCTCTGGACTGAGACTTATCAGAGCAATGGTAAATATCCTCCAAAAGAAAGCAATCTAACAAATTTGATTGATTAGAAATAATTTCGAAAATACATGAAGTTAAGATAAGCGGCCTTTCACAATGCTTATATCGAAACAATTTAAATTCTGCAAAAAAAAAAAAAAAAACAAAGCCTGGTTACAAATTTTCCTTTGCTCATTTCAAAACAACTTTTTAAAATTCTTTTTCCTATAATAGCATTAGTAATTGAAATGATTCGTAAGTGATGTTTCAGTGATAACTCAGACAAATTTTCATGCTCGAAATTTAGTTTGTGTCACTATGCAACTGGTCCTCAAACTTTTAAAATATGAATACCTATAAACAAAGTTCTAACAAAATGTAATACTTTTGAAACTAAGCTATATAATATGTGGTAATTCTGGCTTTCTGATTTATAACACTTTATTGAAGAAGTTGAAAAACGACTGCCAAAAGCGAATACAAATTCAACTTCCAATGTGAAAGTTTTTGTAATTTTTATGTTTATGTTTATTGTAGCGAAAATATTTACATTGTTGATACTTAAATATATTGCATATTAGAGATTTGGTATATATGACCTTACTGCAAACAATATTTTACTAAATATATCACAACATTTATCAATAGATTGTAATGAATTCGACTTACGCAACTCTTAATTTGAAACATCTTATCTTCACCTTGATATTATTTTATTTTTACCTTATTTTTTCTTATCTAAGTGATCGGAGCCAGGCTGTTGTCATTGGCGATCAAATATCCCGCCCTCTTAACCTTTTCTCGGGGGTTCCACAAGGGTCGACTCTTGGTCCGCTATTATTCACGATGTTTATCAATGATCTTCCAATTCATACAACACACGCTTCTATAGAATTGTATGCAGATGATGCTCAAGTTAAACTTAGTTGCAAGCTGGGTCTGATTGAGGATGGGGCTCATAAATTGAATTCTGACTTGAAAAGAATACTTTATTGGTCTAATATTAATTACTTGAATCTGAATCCACAAAAATCAAAATGCTTGATTATTTATAAACATTCACTGGATCACAAATATCTTCCGGATTTGTATCTCGGCAACGAAAAACTTGAATACGTAAGCAAAGCGAAAAACTTAGGTATACTTTTTAATTCTACTTTAACTTGGGAAGATCACATTCAAATGCTTATAGGGAAAATATACGGATCACTGCGCAGTCTCTCTTCATCGAAACAATTTACACCGCAACATATTCGACTTAAGTTAGGAAAAACTCTCATCGTTTCTATTATCACATATGGATGTCAAATATTTACCAGCTACAATTCAGAAATGAAAAGAAATCTTTCTGTTGCTTTCAATAATGTAACGCGGTACGTATACAATCTCAAAAGATTTGATCATATTTCCAACTATTCAAGCAAAATTCTGGGCTGCACCCTATACACATTTTTGAAATACTTGTCCTTAAAGCTTCTGAATAACGTAATAATAAACAAAAAACCCTCTTATCTTTTTTGAAAAACTAAAGTTTTTTAATTCTTCTCGGTCTTTCACATTATTACAACCAAGATTCAGCTGCAAAAGCTCTGAAAGGCAATTTTTCGTCTATGTCAGAAGACAGTGGAACAATTTACCCATTTCCATCAGAAAGCATCGTGGTACCATACAGTTTGAGGCAATTCTTTTCAATTATCTGGCACAAATTTAATTGTTGAATTATGATTTTTTATAAATAATTATGTCAAAAATTGTGAATTTAAAGTCCAAGCATTAATATTTTGTCTTACTTGTCATACAGAAAATCTGTTATAACATTATTATCCTTTAATTTATGAGAATTTGAAATTTTTTTGTATCTCTTTCAACTTTTACTAATTTATAGGCTCTGTAGCCCATTGTAAAAGAATCTATTAAATAAATAAATGAAAATGAAATGAGTTGGATACTCTTGTCAAAGATTTTGGGTCGTTGGTCCTATATTTTTTTTTTTAAACAGCAGGAAATTCTATCATTGAGTCGTGTAATGCAAGCCATGGACAGCCAGCCAGCTTCAATATGAAGCGAAACAGAGAAAACAATTATCTCAAGGTTACACACCCTAAGCCGAAACCTGCAAAATTCGAAATGGAAACATCATAGTAGAATTGCAGTCAATGCTGCGGACATGGAAGAATCAAGAATATCATCTACCTGACCTAGACGAAGTACAGTTAGCAAGATAGAACTTCTCAAAGCGGCGGCGATGACTTAGTTGGGAGTATGCACCAACTTATCTGCAACTCATGGTCAGAAGAAAGCATGCGAGATGAATGGAATCTCAGTATTGGTTGCCCAATCCTGAAGGAAGGAAGCCAATATTATGGAGGTATCAATCTCCTCAAAATTTGCTTTTTAATAACTTTTCCGCCGTATGATGTGAACGTATGAAGCAGTTCGTCAACATCCTGATAGGTCCGTATCAATATGGTTTTCGACCAGAAAAGTCCACCATAAACCAAATATTAACATAACGGCAGATGTTGGAAAAAACCCAGGAGCGCCAAGTCAGTACGCACCACCTTTTCATCAATTACAAGGTTGGTTTTGGTGTCTGTTTCGTCCAAAGAGACGAGATTTATGAAGTCATGTCTAGGTTTGGCATCCCTGCCATGCTCGTAATTTTTTTGCAGGATGGCGATGGAGAAATCAAGCTGCTCCATTGAGGTCGGCAAAGACGTCACCGACCCACTTGATGTCAAACAACGTTTTAGACAAGGTGATGCACTGTCATTTCGAGAGAAAAGTTTGATCTTTTGTCCCATCTGCATTGACGGTGAGTGGAGGAGAAGATTTAACAACGAATTGTATGCTACGAGTTGTACAGCGACATCGACTTAGCCAAAATGATAAAATACCAATGCCACGCGGATTGTAACGCCACCTCAAGTTAGTAATTAAATGATTAATGGCAAAAAAAAGTCCAACCAGCTATCATGTTTAAAAAAAAAATGGCAAAAATTATTTTAAATTATATTAAGTTAGTTCTGCAGTAAAACTAAAAATCTAAGTTTCTTTTCATAGAAAGAAAGGTAACTCAATCAGAAAAAAATATATTTCCAAATTGAAACATGATAATATGTATATCAATGTTCAATACGCAATTCGTATTTTAAATGATCCAAAAATACGAAAACATATACGAGTATATGGTATTCCTCAAAGGCAGCTAAAAGTATATATATCTGATCTTTTTGTTTGCAATGCATTTGATTAGGGAATGAATGATGTTTTCATAACCCGAATTGAATTTCACGGTGGCGGCAAATAAAATAGCACCTATTTATTTTGCATCTTGACATGGGAAGTTAATGGTATGGGCAGGCCTATTCGCACCCAAACCTATTTTTATCACTTGTGAATGTGAGAAGCTCTTTCTACGATTCTAGAAGATTCATGTTAAAAGTGCATTTTAGAATCAAAGCCCACAAAAATCTTGCAAATTTTACTCGATTTTTAAATTGGAATATTTGAAACTTAATTTTCTTGGCTCTCCCGTTTATTTGATTGATTGTTATTGTACTAAAGAGCTTTTTTGTGATGTTAGATTTTGTTTCTGAAAGTCTGAAACGTTTGGCCTGCAGAGTACTTCTTCTCTACTTTCGAACTGTAAGTTTGCTGTTGCTGTTGTTGCAAAAGAAAACATCAAATGAATTGAATTATGTAAAATTTATATATTTACTGTACTTAATACAATGTGTCTTCAACATCAACCTAACTCAGTTTATATATTTAAATATATCCATTCGATATCCTTGTCCTAAATAACACACTAAAGAAGAAATAATTCTTTTCTTTTTATTATTTCTCTAGAAATTTACTTGGTTTTGGTTATGTGAACTTCACTTGGGGTCGTATACGTTTCACAAACTTTTTATTTTATTTATTCACTTTTGCACAAATCGTTATTAAATTTATGAACAATTGCGGAGTAATTACAACAAAGCTACATTTTGCTAGATTAATTTAAAACAAAAATATTTATAGAATAATTGCATCATCCTCTGGGTTTATTTTTCTTTTAAATTGCTTTAAATATTTAACTATCGTTTTTAGATTTTTGTATTTAGGTATTATTTAAGAAAGTTAGTTAGCTTAGGTAAATATGAACATTGCAACTTTTTGGGAGGATTTAAATTTTCAAGGAAGTCAAAGTCGAAGAGGGTCTTTAGGCAAGGAAACAATTGTGGGCAATCCTCCATCTTAGTAGAAAACACTTTTGGGCCTTGTCATGTAAAATAAACGCTAGATCCCTCTTAGCTTTGAATATCAGTCGTCTGTGTGGTAGGAAACGTATACCACGTCACCACCAATGCTAACCAAACATTGAGCCTGCAAACGAAGTAAAAAAAATACCATAACATTTTTTTTAATAGATTTACGAAAAAGTCTACCTGATTCTTGTGTTGGTTATCAACGAGTATCAATTCTGTCATGTAGAAAGCGACCATTGCATTGCCGCCTAGTGTTGTGATGTGTGATCGAACTACAGCTAAAAGCTAAGGAAAGGCGAGACAACTGAAACAATTAGAAAGTGTGAAGAAAGCAAATTTTAAATAGTTTAACCTCTGTGATGAAACTGTGAACGAATCCACTTATGCCTCCAATCTCACGAATCGATGTCGTTTCGCGAATGAAGAAAAAGTTCAAGTTGCCGAGATATTTTTCAATTTTAGCTCCAGGCACATAAGTCAGGGGAGTGATGTCGACGCCATATCTGTCTCGAATGGGAAACTGTAAGAAGTGCAAAAATTTGAATTATTAAAGTTTTAATTTTGAATTGAGCGTGCTTCTTCATTTTTAAGTTCTTACTTGCAAGTAATTAAAATAGTTTAAATAAGTTACCGCATCTTCATTTCACTTCGCTTAATTAAATTGTTGTCAGGACTAACTTCGCTTTGAATTCAACTCAGAATCGGAATTCTGCTTAACAAAGCTGGTCTAAAACTATTTAACTTAAAAGCCTCAGACATTTTTTCCCGAGTAAACACTGCAGTTTAAAGTGCATAGACTTGTTTGCGGATAAACAGAGCATCAGCTTCAGTTTCTTATCGACCTGCAAACTAGTTGCGCTTGTTGTATTTGCCCATTCTTCGCCAAACTTTTACCCAGCGGTGCCCCAGTATATGAATCTCAAAAACAGCTGAAGGGTGAACAGTTGAATGAAGCGACCATATGGCAGCGGAGGATTTTTGAAGCTTGGTTTACCCAACGCCAAGAAGCTAACGCTCAAAACAGCACTCCCAAGAATCGAGAGCCTTAAACTTACTTTGTGTTTGAAACTTGAAGAAATGAATTCAGATCGAACTGTCTCTGTTCTTTTAAAAACAAGGAATCTTCATTAGACAAATTCTATGAAAAATCAAATACCAATTTATCTTCGAATAGTAGTGATTAAAACTCTGTACCAAATAAGCTGCACAAGCCTGAATCGAATTTAAGCTTTTGCCCTCGTGACAAAAATAAAAACTCAAATAGCTGGCGCTCAGCGGCAGCAGCGTCTCAGTGACGTCGTTATTCGTGTTATTCAATCGCGTGAACGAATATAGCCTTTAAACTATTTCATCTCTGATTTATCCTTACATTGATGCGTTCCGTCTTAAAGGCAAGACACCCCCGCAGCAAGCCAGTGTTATTGATTCAAGATTATCTACTTATCGCGAAAACATTGGACTCACGCTTTGTCAACTAGAGAACAAAACAATTGCTGCTGATTCTACATCTGCTACGGCTCGTGTCTATGTTAATGAGAGCTGGACACCCGAAAAGAGTTCTCATTATAAACGTTAATAAACTACACAAAGTGGGATTAATGTACTCTGTTAAAACGTGAAATGGAGTTGTGTTCGTGAATAAGAGCAAAGAAAGAAAAGATGATGCTAAAACGATGTCATCCGTAGCCAAACAAATTTCAATGAAAACTTTTCTTTTTTTCTATCTGAAAAACGGTTTTCTTGTTTCGCATTTATTTCAATCGTTTCAAGGAACCCTATTACAGCGTCCGCTGCCTGTCCGTCTGTTACAGAGCTGTATCTCCTAAACCGTCATAGGGAGTCACTTTCAATTATCACAGAAGTTAACCTGCTACTGCCGCTACAGCAACAAACAACAAAAATTACAATGATCACTTTTCATGGAGCAACTCAACAGCTTTTCAAAGAAGGTAATGATCCCTCGCTTTAGTAAGCAGATCTAAGACTTCCTACCAGATAAAGATAAAGTATCCGCAGTAATACAAAGAGCAATTAGAACAGCTGTAAATAAATTCATACCACAACACTCAACTTTTCCAAAAAAGCATACTCTACCATGGTGGGGTGCTCTATTAACTATCGGATATGCTTTAAAATATACCCGAACAGTACTTAATATTTTACAAAAAGGCTAAAGATTGAGCAAAACAAAATGGCTTAACCTCAATGCTAAACCCTAAGCCCATAGCTTAGATTCTCTGAGTCTAAGTGCACAAACTAAGTGAGAATTTGCCGACCTATGGCAGCGTGCATCAACTGAGCTATTTTAGGACTTCGACCTCATTTATTACCACAGGTTTTGATACATGTATAGAAAGCTATGCACACTTTCTTGACCCGTTGATAAAGGTTGATCTTCCAGCTGAGTTTAGGATCTAGATAGACTCCCAAGGAGTATCATTCCCGTTTTGAAAGGGATAATACTTAGGTCATAACTTGCAGCCCAGGACAATTTTTTTTTCAGACAGAATCACCAAATCATCCGCATATGCAACTACTTTAATCCTCTCCCTATCTAGTTGTAAGAGTGAGATAACGCCTCCCTGGAGTGTTCCTCTAGTAGGTACCAACCCGGGAACCCAATTGTACATGCAAAGTATTAGTTCGAACAATACTCACATGCCTCATTCCTCGCAGGGCAGAGCTCATTTTTAAACTAGAAGGTGAACCCTTTCTGAGCTTTAACGAGTAATTTCCATATGCTGAAGTCGGATTTGAGCCTGAGTTTGGAGCAGGTGAACTTGAATCCATAGCTTGATCCTCATCCAAAGGAAATATAAATTCTTCGTCTTGGGACTTCTTCGATGTTCCGTTCATGTTAATGGTGGATTCATTGTTCAATGTCTTTCGACGGTTCTTGAATTTATTTACTTCACCAAGCCCCAGCGCCATTCCGGTGACCAACAGCTGAATCTCATCCTAAAAAGGAAATCAATAAAAGAATGAACTCGTAATTCCTAAAATATGATTTGACTAACACTTTCTGGAAGATCCAACAAGAATCGAAGATCACATATTGCACATGGCATCATACTTCGCAGCTTAAAGAATATCGTCTGGCAAAGCCTAAAGACGAGAAATTGTTTAAACTTTGCCGAACTGATTCACAAAGTCTGTGGTTATTTTTTTGAATACCTTTGAAAATGATTGGCCAGTCCGTTGACGCCCTGATTGACGCCGAGCTTAGCCCGCCAAACTTGTGTGAAAAACTGCAAGTTTTTTACAATTTCCATATCCTGGAGGCCCGGAACCGTTTGTGTGTTTACTACGTGGAAGCCTTTCGGTGGCGAGGGCTCCATCAGGAGGGAAATTATTTCCAAGTCTTCGATGTCATCCACTTCAAGAACACATGTGTCTTTGTTGCCCGTATTCAAGTCCATTTCGAGAATTTCCTCGTCAGATTCATCCGTATCGGACTGACCCTTATTATTTTGATCACAGTCTGGGTCCATTGTTTTCAGTTGATAGATTTCCCTGTTCCGCTCGTAAGTGTCTTGAAGATTTTTCTGCAGTTCATTCAGTCTTGCTTTATCTGTCCACGAGTTGCCAGCTACAATTTTTGGCACCGAAGGTGGCGGCAGGGCTGTAAGGAAGATTGCAGTTCCTGTTGCGATAAGCGCTATCATTCGTTCTCCAATCGATACTTGTGCTTTGAGTCCAAATATCGCATTCATTCCCTTTGCTTTCAGTTTATTGATAAGGATTCGATGGAGTTCGTATTCCAAAAATGGTAGACCATCGGAAATCTCCTTGGCATTCGATTCTGATCGAAGATCCTTTTTGGCACGAACCACTTGGGCTTGCATGAAACAACCTCGTCCCGTAACGTGTAACGACTCAGGGATTTCCACCGTTGCCATTATAACATCCGGCACTTTACCCTTTCGGCAGACAGCGCATTTTCTCATTTTCACATTGAAGGGGACGGATGCTAGGCTGTAGGGAATGTGACACATGGTGCATGCGAGTTTTGGACTAGTCAACTGACTGAGGAGCGAATGCTTTTGCGTTACTCCGTACGAGGTAGATATGGTTTCTCTGGAAGTGGCTGTTGGATCTACGAGATTTTTAACTTCTTTCAATATGTCACGTTCCTCAAGTGATGTGGACAATGTGGTGGGTTTCACGCCAGTGAGTTCCATTTGGGAAGCTGTTCGATTGTACATCATGTTGATTACAGCCGCAGTGCCGGTTGCTGAGAGAACGCAAACATCATCGCTTTAATGGGACAAAAAAAAGGACTTATGAAAATAAGATGAGGCAAAGTTTACTATCATAGCTTACGATATTGTGGTTGCCTCGCAGTAGCCAAGAACAACGTTGCATCCCAACGCTCTAGCGTGGGAACGAATTTCCATTCTCAATTCTGTCCACCATGAGTCACGTGTTTCTGGCTCATCAGGATTGGGAACTCTTTCCAAAAGTTTTACCGAACGCGCTGCCACTGTTGCTCCTGAAAAGAAACAATTTTACTATTACACATTTGTATAGCATTTCTTAAATTGTTGAGTAGAGCTTTGAAGCTCAAACTTCTTCCTAACAAAATCATCAAATATATACAGTGGTGGACACATAAATAGTACGCCAGCTAGCAGCTGGCTTTAATCCCGGCACGCAGGCACTTCGAATCAGGTAAGGTAACCTAGTCGCCGAAGCATAGAGAATAATAGATGTTTTCGAGCTGTGTTTTCAGCAGCTGTGTAATGGGCATCAGGTAGAAAGAGAGTGATTGGACAACAAGAGATCCCCCCTCAAGTCTATACAGAACCCATCCACCCACCCAGTTTGAAAGAGGTTGGCTCAGCTGTCCAAAAGCTGATAAATTATTAGGGCACCGTCTCTGGTGGTCTATCTTTTCAAACATGGTAACGATACTTTAGTAAGGTGCATGCACCAAATTATCAGCCAAGTATGAACAAACGAAGCCATGCCCCATTACTGGAATATCAAAGGTGATCCTATGTCTTGTAAGAAATATCGAGGCATATCCCTGCTTAAAAAAGATCTTAAATAACGTTCGGTGTGAACGTATGAAGCCTGTCTGCAACACAATAATCGGCACGTACCAGTATGGCTTCTGGGTCAGCACATTGTCAATCGACCAAATATTTACGCTAAGGTCAACTGTGGGGAAGACCAACGAGTTTCAGGTCGAGACTCACCATCTCTTCATCGACTTCGAAGCCACAAGGCGAAGGCCGAACTCGGGATCCCGAAAATATAATCCTTCTTAATCCGTTAACATACTTCACTGAGTCATTAATTGCAACTTCAAGTTTGTGCTGGGATAGAGAGTCCAAATTGCTAAAGACTATTTCAGCGTGTGTTATAATGGAGGCCAAGCTTTGGACCAAGGCTTTAACCAATCTAAGGCGAGCCTCCGTAGGCGTAAAGCTCGCAGTTAACCATATGGTAGTATTCTGTCTGTTATCATCTTTTATTTTAACAGAGTCATTGAGCAACTGTGTCCTGCTCGAAAACCAGAATGCAGTAGATATAGTAAAGAGTGACGCTCTAGATGACAGTTAATTTGTTTGGCTACAAGCTTCTCAAAAACCTTCCACAGACAAGGTAAAATGCTAAATGGTCTGTAGTCTAGCTAGCTGAATGTGCTCTAGAGCTTTTGGCAACTGTATTACCCTTGCTAGTTTCAAGATTTGTGCAAGTGTGAAGGACAGTGTGCAATCTAATGGTTCATCGGTTACAGAAATATCCGAACAACTACAATGTTCCCGAAAGGTTATTTATAATGCCTTAAGTCATGTGGAGCTTTATAGCAATGTCAATAATGTTGCAATAGCTCCAAGGCCCAGGAAAACCACAACTTTGTTTTTGTACGCCATTCCATTTGTGTGTCAGACAGGACTACAAGAAGGCGATTGCAAGGAAATAACTTAAAAGGATGTATCGCACAAAACAAGCCAATCGTGGCAAAAAAAAAGAAATTACGGAAGTTCTTCATAAAAGAACACCTCAACAAACCGATGGTTTTTTGGAGAATTGTACTGTGGAGTGATGAATCCAAGTTCTGCAGGTGTCCACTCAACCAACAACACAATCCTAGATACACACTAAAAACAGTCAAACGCGGTGGAGGAAATATGATTGTGCGGGCTGCCTTTTCTTGGTATAGCGTGGGAACAATCGTAAAGATAGCCACGAAAATTGATCAACATGTTTATAAACGCATTATCGACGAACACATGATATCCTTCGCCGAAGAAAATATGCCAGTAAAACCGCGAAATGCAGGCGAATTGTTGAACCAGATTCAAATCGCCAGGACATCTATTCCTAAAGTACTTTGTGACGTTGAACGGCTATGAAGAAGAACAAAGGGTATCCGACCAAATACTAACTTCTACGATTTGTCTAAAAAAGCTTTTTCATGATTTTGATGCAATTCAACATGATGTGCTATTTATGTGGCCAAGCATCATCGTTTTATAAATGTGGGTATATATTTTCGTGAATTAAATGAACGTTCTGAATTCAAATAAGAAATATAAGTAAAAACTCCTTTTCTTTATTACACGTTGAAAGACTGTCTTTTTAATAGATAAAAGTGAAGGTGAAGTTGGTACACGAGACTCAAAACCGGCTTCAACGTTGGCTCGCAATTCTTTTTCAGGGCGAACTATTTTTCAAGCTCTTCACTTACCTTACCCGAACTTATGAATGGATCTAGATTTTTTTCCTATCTCTGCAAGTGAGTTAAACGCTCACTACGTTGACTGATTATCTGTCAACTCCCCTTTCTGTTTTGTTCAATCAATCTTTGTCTGATGGTATATTTCCTGTTTCGTGGAAGAAGTCGTTTATAATACCTCTATTTAAGAAGGGTCGAAAAGATGACATCCAAAATTATCGGCCGATCGCGAGGTTGTCGGCAATACCTAAATTGTTTGAATCTGTTCTATGTGAATCATTTTTTTTTTATGTTAAATCTATAATTGTCCCTAATCAACATGGGTTTTTTAAAGGCCGCTCTACAACAACTCTTTTACTTGAACTCACACAATCCTGCGTCGACTAATTTAAGTTTAAAAATCAAACAGATTGTGTACTCACTGATTTTAGTAAAGCTTTTGATAAGCTTTCCCACCGCATCTTACTTTTAAAGTTAAACAAAATTGGCTTCAGCACAAAGTTCTTAATTTGGCTTGAATCGTATTTATTGAGTAGATCTTACTCTGTTATTTTTATTGGTTGTTCCTCGAGCTATTTCACTGTCAACTCTGGAGTACCACAAGGCAGCCACTTAGGTCCGTTGTTGTTTGTTTTGTTTATAAAACGATTTGGTTTCTATTTTAAAGAGTTCACAATGTCTTATTTATGCTGATTATGTTACTATCATTAAGAAGATACATAACATTGGAGACTCATGATCTGCAGCGCGATCTTGATGCGTTTTATGTGTGGTGTTCCAATAATTGTTTATTTTTAAATGTCAAGAAGTGCAATGTCATTAATTTTACACGAAAAAACTTGCCGGTTTCTTTCGCATACAATTTAAATAGCTCGAAAATGTGCAATGTTGATAATATTTCTGTCTTAGGGGTGGTGTTGGATCAAAAACTCGAGTTTAAGCAACATATCAACATAATTTCCAATAAAGCGAACTCAATGCTTGGTCATATCGACAGGATTGAGAAAGTTCAAAAGAGATTTTTGAGATTTGTCTTGAGGGGATTCGGATGGCAAGACCATTATAACCTCCCACCTTATACAAGCAGACTTAATCTAATAGATTTGCCTAACCTTGAGAGCAGACGATCGTATCTATGTTTCTCTTTCATTACCAAACTTATTGATGGCAACATTGATTGTATGTACCTCTTGTCTCGTCTCAATTTTAATGTACCGCAAAGATTTTTTAGATACATACCTAATGCAATCTCAGTATCTTACCATCGTACGAACTATGAACGGTTTTCTCCATTTAATAATATGTTAATTATCTTTAATAAGTATTCAAACCTTTTGAATTGCAAAATGTTAACATTAATAATAAATCTTTTAAAAATATCTTCCTTTTACATGTAAATAATAATGTACAATTGTAAACGCTAGATATTTAGCATTCAAAATAAATAAATGAATTGTGGAGCAGCTTCTAGAAAAAAAATTCTTTAGTTTCGTAGTACGATTTGTTTTGATTTTGATGAAGATCAATATTTAAAAGCCTTTCTTAAATTGTAAGCTCCTTGCCTTCTTATTATCCTTGTTATTATTTCTAAACAATAATAATAACTTTACACAAACTGCATGGTTAACTATCATAAGAAAGCGAAACAAAAAATGTATAGGTGTACCATGACTTTTGTGGAAAAACATCCATGCTTATACCTTAAAATATTTTTGTCTTAAATTTCTCTTTTGAAATAATTGTTTTTTTTCTTGTTATTAAAATTAAGGGCAAATTTATTTGTTAAAAAAAATTGAAACATTTTGGAATTTTCTCGAATTTAGTCTTCAAAAGCCTGTTGTACCATGACTTTTGTGGAACACTGTACATCTGCTTTCACTTATCAATTTAGATTTAAGTTTATCTCATCGAACACCAACTTACCAATGTGTAGAATAAATCCTAAGGGATACTTTGTTAACGTTAAAAATGGGTACTCCAACATGTCCATATTTTCTGGATTCGACTTAAGATTTGCCGCCGCATTTAGACGCATAGACGCCGTTGCTGCAATAAGTCGTTCACTTGCCACGCATATTGAGTTTCCTTGATAAAAATAAATAAATAAAAACATTAAAAAAAATGTGCAGAAACAAATTCGAATAGAAAAAAAGAACACGAATATTTACAGATTTTTTTTTTTTGTAGCTTTAACAATGATCCAACAGATATACGATCTGTTTTCCCATCATTTGAAAACACAAATAACATGAAACATATCGAGAGATACCAATTTAAATAAATGCTAAGATACGTAAAGAGGTACGATTGGCAGAAAATAGATGAAAGATCCGTCAATGATATTTATGCATGAAGTGGTAAGGGAAAGATTTATGACTTGACAGAATTTTGTTTGAACTTTTCCAGTTCGATTTGGCCGGCTTGTATTAAAGTGACAAATCTATCCAGAACCCAGATGATAGAGAATGATGAAATGACGGATGAATGTTTGAAGACAAAAAAATGTTTACGACATTGAACAAATGTAAAAATATGATTAAATAGAAAGCATTTCATTAATCTGAGATGTTGAGACACTAAGGACACGTTGAGAGACGATTTGCAATTCAGTGTAGTTTCATTGAATTGCATTAACTGGTATCAACTTCGCATATGATGTTTATTTAAACGAGAGGCATAAATAAGAATTTCGTCGACAGTTTCTTTGGAATAGATGCTTAAAATGGATTTAAAACGCCAGACCCTGCTGTGCTTTATCCGAAACGAAGTTGATACTTGTTAGAGCTCGGAAAACGCCTCCTAATTACAGCACATCGATAGAGAGTCTCGAAATTTAAACATGCCAAGATCCTGTACACGCTTATAACTCGGCAGTTTCCCCCTTTAACTCTTTCATGCAATTCGTACATGCTTAATTAAACAAAATAAATTAGTGGTAAAACAGATTTTGATAAATTTGAAAGAGGACGAAAACATTTATTGAAATAATTTCGAGAAAATTAATAGGACTACCGGTTGAAAATGTCGTTATTGCAGACAACTTCATATCTCTCTGAGGTGAATTTTGACGATGACAGCTGTCACATCAGAAACTTCATGTCATTGTCTAATTATTTCAGTCTAGGTTATTGGTCATTAGTGAAAACACACAAGTTTTTGTAAAACCGTAAAGTGTCTACATTGGACATTAAGTGCCGTATGAATTGAAGCCACGAGACGCCGAACGCCCATTTTGCATATCCGAAATGTTGCTTGAACGCCACAAAAATAAGTCTTTTGCATCGAATCGTCACTGGTGATGAAAAATGGGTACATTACGATAATCCAAAACGTCGGGCAACGTATGGATACCCCGGACATGCCTCAACATCGACGGCCGTTCAGAATATTCATGGCCTGAAGGTTATGCTGTGCATTTGGTGGGACCAGAAGGGTTTTGTGTATTATGAGCTGCTAAAACCGAATGAAACAATCACAGGCGAGATCTACCGACGACAATTGATGCGTTTGAGCCGAGAACTGAAGGAAAAACGGCCGGAAACGTTCCCAAGACACGATAAAGTTATTTTGCAACATGACAATGCTCGGCCACATGTTGCAAATGTTGTCAAAACTTACCTTGAAACGGTCAAATGGGATGTCCTATCCCACCCGCCGTATAGTCCAGACCTTGCGCCATCCGATTACTGTCTCTTCCGATTGATGCAACATGGCCTGGATGACCAGCACTTCCGTCATTTCGAAAATGGATCGATTCGTGGATTGCGGCCAAACTGGTCGAATTTTTCAGAACGGGTATCCATGAATTGCCAGAAAAATGAGAAAAATGTGTGGCTAGCGATGGGCAATATTTTGAATATTGAATTTATATCTATTTATCCTCAATAAATCATTTTCAAACGGTAGTCCTATTATTTTTTTTTTTGTTTCTATAAAAACTAAATACGGAAATCTTTCGAAAAGATGTTACTGCAATTCTGTTTCTAGTTTCACATTTAAAACATCGAATGAAAGTTAAGAAAAAAAAAAAAAAATAGGAAAAAAAGACAAATTGCAAAACGAAAAACACGAAGAAATTAAACATAGTTTTTCTCATTGTTAGGCCCTCGGATACACTTCAAACATAAATGTACTCACTTTTGCGACCATAAACTGGAAAATAAACAACAACAGACAGTTTGAAAGAAAGAAGGAATCGATTTTGCATAAGTGTAAGAGTAGATCTAAGTTTATATTTAAACTAAACATTTCAGTGCTAATGATCTGAACAAGTTTTATGTGGTACCATTCAAGGCTCTTTCTCGTAACCGAGGAGGATTTAAAACCAACTTAAGATGCATTTCTACATAAAGACCACATAGTAAGTAAAAACATCTCAAATAAATGTTTCGTTTTTTATTTTATCAATAGGTTTTGAAAAGGCATTCGATAGAGGTTTACCTTTGTATATCAAATCCTTTCTAACTGGTAGGGAAATTAGATTGTCGGTACCTCTTTTCCTGGTAGCCTTCGAAGACCTAAGCCGAATATTAAAAAAGACATTCACCCCTGCCTTAATGCTGATTACCTGTACATAATCAGCAATCTAAAGGACATAAATCAGCTGCAAAGGACTTTCATGGATTTGAAAACAACCAACCAATGGTCAAATTATTTCGGCGCCAAAATATCTCCTGATAGACATAACCATCTTCAAATCTGTGGAAAACACAATTGAAGCAACCTAAATATAAAATTTGAAAATTTTGCAATATCAAAATTAATTGATAATGCTTGAAATTAACACATTACAAAATCAGGGCTTCGTTCCATGCCGCAGTGACAAGAAACTTAAAAGCTTACTAACAATAAATCCTATCAACGCCTTAACAGAAGGTGGATTTCTGAGATTATAAACTTGAGGATCCGCACAAAAACACTCCAGACAAGATACATCATATTGAGACACAACGTTTGGACAAAGCAAAACAAAGATCCCAAATTGAAATCTTCAAAACACAACACCAACAGTGTGAAATTCAAACAGCTTCATACTGAAATAACCCAACCTCTTAAACAGGAAAAGTGGAAACTACTATTTACTGACGCCCCAAAGACACACATCGAAGTTGGATTAAGCTTACTTGAAGCAAATGGTGAAATTCTCGCACACGGAATTCTCCAACCATGCGCAAGCGTCTTTGCTGCGGACACACGAGGAATACTATCGTGCTTAGAAATAATAAAACATTCCAAGAAAAACTCTTTATATTTATGTACCGATAGTTTATCCGTATTCGAAATCAACCCGCTGTGGATACAAATTTATGTGGATACCCAGTCACAGTGGTGTTGCAATAAAAAACGCAATCTATTCCCCACTCCAATGCTTTATGCCTTTTTCCAATGACAGTATCAAAACAATAGCTTCCCAAGTATTCTACAAACCCCTAAATGAAGAATGGCATCAATACGATCACAGCTAGAAAAATATCAATCCCCATTGATGCGCAATAAAACTCCCTAAAACACCCGGCTACGTCAAAGACACACAAGTCTAACCCATGTATTCCTGCTTTTAAAAGAAAGCCTTCGACGAAGTGCTGAAAAATTGGGCATCGTAAACAGCTCATATTTTCAAGAGAACAACGATCCCAAACATAACGCATTAGACGTGAAGATGTGGATTGCTTAAAACACACTCTATATGGTATGCTTGTAACACTACTACAAAGCCCAGACATCAAACCCCTTCAGGACTTATGGGACCACCTTAAAAAACGACTGCAGAAGCATGAAATGAAGTAAAGCCCAATTAAAGCACTTACTTATTGCGGAATGGGAAGAAATCACCTCCGATGTTACAGGAAAACTTATCCTCTAAATTCCAAATCGTTTAACGGAAGTTCGAAGGAAAAAGGAATTTCCAACTAAATAAAGGGTTTTCCAATAAGGACTTGACAACTTTTTTTTTAAACAAAACGCAAACCAATTGAGATATAAAGGAGTGTTGTGTGGCTTGTGGCACCATCCTTTTGAAACCACATGTCGTCACAGTCCATATTTTCCAATTCGGGCCAAAAATAATCGGAAATCATGGCGCGATAACGCTGGCCATTCACAGTAACGTGACGATCATTTTTCATAGTTCATTATTTTTAACTTCCCATCAGGAAGTTTTTGCAATTGGTCCAAATTTCGGAATTCAAATTTTTTACGTATCTCCACGTTTCGAGGTGCCTTTAGTCCCATTTTGGTCCGAGATACTTCGTAAGTTCGAAATTCAAATTGTTAAAAGTAAAATGGACTCAAGCGGGTTATATTCTACCGTGAATTGCATTAAACGTCTCAAGTTCTTGAAACCTCACTACAAGCGGCTTGTGAATAAAATTAAGGATAGGATGTCCGATGACGCGATGAAAGATTTGTTGAGCTACTTTGTACACCCAGGGCCAAAGTTTATAAATTTCCGATCAAATCCTTAATCTCGCTTTGACTGCGTTGCGTTGACAGATTCGAAGCAAAATATTGTTCAAGCATAGGAAATGTGTGTTTCCATTTACCAACACGACAATCGTAACGACTCGCAAGATCCACCAAACAAAGTCCCCAAATATTTAAACTTTTGATATCTTTTTTTTTAGAGTGTGTGGTTTAAAAAAAAATTAATTGTGCTTTTGCGGGAAACTATAAAAATATTGTGAAAAGAAATTTGCGGTGGCAAAAAGTCGCCGAGTTATTGAACAGACCAGGTAATTGGAATTGTTATTGCATATTTATTTTTATATGTGTATGTTAATAACCTTCATGTCAGTTGAGGACTGCAAACTAAGGTTTAAGAGCCTTCGAGACCGGTACATTGAAGTTTTTGAATCCGTCTCTACGAAAAGGAGGTATTATTTGATGATTTTTTATTATACGGTATGAAAAAACATATCCATTTTCTTTTCAGACAGCTGGGAATTATACAGGAGCCGAAGACGGTATTCTGGATAATTCCAACGAGGAGAATTCTCCTAATTTTTTCATTAAAAAGCCTCTTTATTAAAAAATCTTTACGACTCGTTACTTGAACCCCGAAAATTGAATAATATTTGTTCTGGAATTGTTGCAAAAAGCTGACTGCCAAAACATATGTCAAAGCGCCTGAAGCGGGTAGCGTAAGAGTTGTCAAAGCGATGTTGTGAATCGGGCATAAAGGATTTTGAAGATTTAGATAGAAACATAATATCTAAACCTCAATTTGAAGCAGATCTCGTAAGTAAAATATATTCAATAGTACTTTTAGTTTTTATAGAGTTATACTATATTATTGCAGAATATATTTCTTCATCCGAAATCTCCGAGGGAAAGTAGGGAAAAACTTTAGCATCCTGGTATAGGACGACTTACTGTCCGAAATAAGTTGGAACGGGTGGAAAAAAAATTATTTCGAATCGACTTTTTATGGTAAATTCATTACTTTTCTTAAGTTTAACTAATAGGACTACCGGTTGAAAATGTCGTTATTGCAGGCAACTTCATATCTATTACTCTGAGGTGAATTTTGACCATGACAGCTGTCACATCAGAAACTTCATGTCATTGTCTTATTATTTCAATCTAGGTTATTGGTCATAAGTGAAAACACACAAGTTTTTGTAAAGCCGTAAAATGTCTACATTCGTGCCATCAAAACATCATTTGCGGGAAGTTTTAATATGCTTCTTTAATTTAAAGAAAAAAGCAACCGAAGCGCATCAATTGCTTACCGAAGCTTACCCGGGCTATACTATAGACGTTAGAATGTGTCAGCGGTGGTTTAAGCGGTTCAAAGATGGTGATTTCGACACCGAAGACAAAGAACGCCCCGGCCAGGTGAAAAAGTTTGAAGACCATGAATTGGAGGAATTGCTCGATCAAGATCCGTCACAAACTCAAGAAGAACTTGCAAAATCACTTGGCGTCGCTGAGCAAACCATTTCCGATCGTTTGAAAGCAATGGGAATGAACCGAAAGGTAGGACATTGGTCGCCGTATGAATTGAGGCCACGAGATGTCGAACGCCGATTTTGCATGTCCGAAATGCTGCTTGAACGCCGCAAAAAGAAGTCTTCTTTGAATCGAATCGTCACTGGTGATGGGATCAACATCGACGGCCGTTCAGAATATTCATGGCCTGAAGGTTATGCTGTGCAATTGGTGGGACCAGAAGGGTGTTGTGTATTATGAGCTGCTAAAACCGAATGAAACAATCACAGGCGAGGTCTACCGACGACAATTTATGCGTTTGAGCCGAGCACTGAAGGAGAAACGTCCGGAAATGGTCGTAAGACACGATAAAGTTATTTTACAATATGACAATGCTCGGCCAAATGTTGCTATTGTCGTCAAAACTTACCTTGAAACGCTCAAATGGGATGTCCTACCACACCCGCCGTACAGACCTTGCGCCATCCGATTACTATCTCTTTCGATCGATGCATGGCCTGGCTGACCAGTATTTCCGTCATTTCGATGATGTCAAAAAATGGATCGATTCGTGGATTGCGGCCAAACCGGTCGATTTTTTTCAGAGCGGGTATCCATGAATTGCCAGAAAAATGGGAAAAATGTGTGGCTGATTTTTGAAAAAAAAAACGTCATTTTCAACCGGTAGTCCTAGTATGAAGTTTGAAATATTGTATTCCTATAAGCTATATATTTAGTCTATAAATATGTATAAAGATTGAGTGTACGTTTTCTTTTTCTTATTCACGAAGGGACTTTAACGTTCTTTAAAAAAGTTTAAAAAAAACCAGGATTATGTCTAAAATAAACCTCATCATAATATATATTAGCACTTTAATAAAATCTATATAAGAAAGCGAACGCTTAAAATAAGCCCTAAAATACGGCTTACATCAGGTATCTAAAATTTACTTTATGCCTTATAATGAGGTATAATAGGATATAGTTAAAGCTTATTCTAGACGTTATAATATAAGGCAGCAAAAGCTTATGCCTTATGACCAACGTAATGGTCAAGGTAAGATAAGGAAAAAAAAAACAAGGTGTACTGCATGAGTTCAGGATTGCTTATAAATGATAAGCCTTACATTATAAGGCTTCGATTCCATTGCAATAAGCCTGATATAATGTTTACATTTTTTGCTGGGTAGACAACGTATTTTTTGTGAGGATGATGGGATGACGGTTAAGCTGCTTGTCGCAGGACTATTGCAAAGATTTGTATTTTAAGGAAAACCACCACTCTCGAATTCACTTTCCTTTGCTTCAAAAAAATTCGTTTGTATATTACATCAATGTTTCGAATATTAACAGACTCTTAAATGCATTTGGTTAGTTTGAATGGATTGAGATTGGCCCAAAGTGATGAGGAGATTTTAGGTCCTTGAAACTTTAAGTTCGCAATGGGTCATTGTGCAAGGAAAAATTAAGAACACAAATGAACAAAAGTGACATGAAATGTTCTGAGTCTAGAACCCGTGCTTTATATGACACGACACGATGAATTCAAATGAGTTCTGTATCCTTTGAATGATTCTTAAATCTATATTATATGTGCTTTAATTTTTGCGTCTGCATTTGAATATAGAAACTAAATGAATAGAAATTTAATAAAACCATTGTCATGCTACTAACCTTTTGGCGTCACACTCAAATCGGAGTCGGATGATCTTCGACAGATCTCGATATCTTTTCCCGCTGTTGGAATATTGTTGGGTTGCGTGCTATTCATTGCACTTGATCCAATTCCAGAGGTTTTTGATGGACTTGGAGACATTTTCGAATTAACTGAATCATTTCGCGTGTGTGTTGCTGTTCCGGAATTCGATACTGACTTACTGACTGGACTCGCCCGGTTATCGGTCGATGTTGTTGTTGTGGTCGTTGCTGTCGTCGTTGTCATCCCAACAGCGGCAGAAAAACCATTGATTGTGCCATTAACCGCAGCGGCTGATGATGAAACTGGCTCCGTTGATGATCTATGATGTTTAATGAACAATGGAGTAGATGGCGCAAGCAATGACGAACTGTTAGTATGGTTACTCAAAGTCACAAGGGATTGTGAATGATAGAAAGATTTATTGCTAGGGGACCATTCACAATTTTTATTGCTAGCGAACGATGGTCTGGGGTGAGGGAATAGAATATTTGGGGAATTAAAATCCACAGGGGAAACTTGGGATGCATCGGATTCTGTTGGCGTAGGAGTGGATGGACATATTTGCAGAACAGGCCAATTAAATGTAACACAATTTTTAGCGGGACTAGCAGCGGCACTATTGAGTGGATTTTTCGAATGGCATGAGGAGAAATTTGTTAGCGAAACAAAGGACACATCGAGGGGAGTTGCATTAAGCGAGTTATCTTGCTGCATGAATTCTGGTTGCGAGGAATAGAACGAGTTTTGTTTGTCTCGGTTGGTTTTTGGTTTGAGGTTGGTGAGATTGAGCGCCGGTACATCAATGCTGCGGAATTTATCCGTTGGTATATTTTGTGGTGATACACTCGAAAAAATGACGCGAGACTTTCTGGGTGATAGATCAGCCACTGTTGAGGGTATGTTTAGATCCGAAGAGGAATATTTTACTGGTATGGGGTGATCGTCTACAGATTCAACTATGATATTGATGTCTTTCGCTTTTGGTGGTGAATTCTGCTTAATTGGGTCGTCTGGCTGATCGAAGGACTTTGCCGATGCTTTCATTTTTTGCTTGTCAGGTGATTTATTAGGTCGGTGCATACATTCCTATAGTTTATAATTGTTTTATTCCAATTTTTTTTCTGTTAAATAGTTTTTTGCGTTTCTTGCCACTTCAAGTTAGAAAGTTATTAATTAAAAATTGAAAGGATGAATGAATGAATGGTGAAATGAGACAATGAGACTTGATTTAAGTTTGCAATACAATCATGTAGACAGAGAAACCTTGCAAATTATGTATAGACTTATAGACTGTATACTACTTTTGCCGTGGTGGTAGAGAGCATTTGTGAATGTTAAAGTTTACTTTAAGCTCCCTCTAAATTAATTCAGTCGTTCCGGCTGTTAGCCTGGGTAAAAGAATCAAGCAGGGGAGACCTGAAACTGTCCACAGAGCTTACCTAGTATAATTGCTTTCGACGTCAGATTGAACCGACATCCACTATAGAAGATAGTGCCTCTGTCTCAAATCAACTACAGGAATTCGGTATCCTAAGAAACAATATCATCGCTACGAATGATTGTTTATTCCTGTGTAAACAACAATTCCACAATCAAACAGCATCATTGGAGCAGACGTAAAGGATTTGGACGCACGTGCGGGATCGCTCATAGCGATGAAAGTCAATGGCTTGTCAGCAAACCTTAAAACAGCAAAACAAGTTCGTGACTTTTTAACAGAGTGCTACGATAAAAGGAGGCCAACTCAAAAGACTGTGGAATATCGAAAACTGATGAATCGCAGGACAATCGATCGCCGACTATGTTCGGGAATTAAAAACGATCCAGATAGACTTAGAGAGCTCGGAGCTGCGCTGAACGATGAGTTGCTTGTGGTAGCGCTTCTTGATCGACTGTTCGGTGCACACAAGATTGCTGGAAGTAGTTGATAAGATAAAGGAAGTGTTCAACAACAACGTGTTCAGCGCCAAACAGTTCAAATTACGAAAATAGAAGCTAAGTCATTTGAAAAAAAATAACGATTGTAATAATTTTTCTTAGAATTTCAGAAAATTTTACAGAAAATTTAGACAAGTTCAGAATGGAAATGAACCGCAGCATGCAGCTTATCGATTCGGACATCTGTGGCTCCATGCGGACGGAATCTCTTGGAAAAGCTGAGTACTTCATCACGTTTGTCGACCGTTTCTCGCGGAAGATTTTCGTATATAATGAAGCACTGCATGCGTTCAAAACATTTTTTGAAACACAAACAGGCGAAAAATTCAAAATACTGAGGAGCGACATACGACGGCAGAGAATTCCAAGATAACGTGGAGCGGAGAGAAATTTTACATCAGAAGTCTGTACCATATACACTGGAGCTGAATGGTCTTTCTAAGAGGGCAATTGAGACCTTAACTGAGATGGCCAGATGTACCATAAAAGAAAGTGAGCTACCTAAGCTTATGTGAGGAGAATTGAATTGGACAAACAATTTCAATGACCGAAAATCACAAAGCGGATATGCTTTAATGTACGCAGGAGAAACAATCCAATGGAGTTCAAGAAAACAAAGAAGCTATGAATACGTGAACCAAGTTATGAGGGTCATAACGTCCGAATAAGTGCTGCCATTCCCGTGTTTTTTTAATATTTCTTCGTAAAAATTTTATACAATATTCTTCAAATGTCCTACTTTAATGTAGTATTGGTTTAAATAAAGAAATTTTGACTTGTTTTTGCGCAACCCAACAGTTTCTATTTGGCAGTTATAATTTTAGAGAATTTTCATCTCGTAGGTTTAATCTACAACCAGCATTATTTTTATTGAAAGCTAGATTGGAGAAAAAAAAGTACGTCCACTCGATCTCTCTGTCTACAAAATAGTTTGCAACAAAACAAAAATAAAAAAATGCAACAAGATTACTCCTCGTTTCCCATTCTGACCTGCAAAAGTTGATATTTGTTGGCAATATTATCTTTCAAGTCGTGCAGTAATGAGCCCCTTCGAACTTCCATTACACACTCGCTGTCATCAATTGTTGTTCCCGGTTGCATCCAATTATACGAATCAGCTTCATCGTCCTCTTCGTCATATGAGTCCTCATTCTCATCGTCCTCGTCGTCATCAGTCGACGAGGAAGAACTATTCAACTCTAAAGTGTCATTATTATTGACTTCATTCATCGCTAGACTTCTCAGAATTCTCTGCAAATCCTTCTCATCTACGATTTTACTCTGTTTTCTTGATTTTTCATCTTTCAATTGACTCGACTCTGTCACCGAAGACACTTCACCACTCTCTTCGGTTATAATTGTTATCGAATCCAGTTCCTCACCGGATTTTCGGAAATTCCTCCCACTACTTGTTGCTGTTTCATCCAAGGTAACATCATCTCTCAAATTTTCTTCTGAAAATCTCTCTGGGGTTGCAATTATATTCGGTGATGACCTTATCGAGTCATGAAGACTCGAATCAAATTTCAAGGATGGATCCTGAACAGTAGTTGCTGCCATTCCCGTGGCATCACTTATTGAACGCATAATGTAAGGCTTTGGAGACTTGGATTTGCCAAGTCTCACCAGATCCAACAATGAACTACGAATCGGCTCGATAACTGACAACGTAGAATACGAACTACTTAGCGATTTGGATTCGTTGTCTGATTTTTCTGGCTCACTCAATCTCTTCTTCAAGGCTCCACATTTTTTATTGATCATCAGACGCGATCTATTTTTAATTCGCTTAACATGATGTGTGAACTTTCCTCGGGGCTTTTCACCGCGTTGATCCTCTTGCCGAAGTAAGGACTTCATGTTCGAGGCCTCTGTGATACTCTCGTCGAATAGACTTCTCGTTTGAGATTTTTTCCGATCGAAAACCAAATCTCTATCGGTATCAACACTTCTTGTGAAGTAATCATTATATTGATCATCGAGGCCGGTTAGAAATTCTAAATATTTTAACGTGCGTCTGTAAATTGTATTTTTAGTAAGGTGAGTAACATTTAGCGTACGCGCAATTCGTAATGATTGATTGATTGGTTTTTTAATCAATGCACGATGTCGAAGAGAAGAAGAGAAGAATACAAAAGAAAAAAAGAAGAACAAACAAAACAGAAAAAAAAAATGAGAACGCGTTTTTAATAGAAAAAAAAATACAAACGAAATAAAAAAATAAGAAAAACAGAACAAGGTTATTTGTTTATGGTTCAACAAATATGAATCCAAGGATCGAAGAGACAAAAAAAATTGCATGCTTCATCGCTCACAGATCACTGCTTTTTCTGGCACATTTGCACCTAGTGCAACTGTACTAAGTGCTGTCTATGAAGATGTTAAATTGTTTTGAAAGTAAATTAAATGTGTTTACTTACTCCTCAATCAATGAGTTGTCTACAAGAGTCTGGGTGCTGGGCTCCTGTATTTTAAAAAGTGTCACTGCAGTGCCAATACCCCGAACAACCACGCCAACATCACCTTCTAAATCGAAGCATTGTGTATAGCCGATTACTGCATTTGCACCCAGATTTATTGCTTTCAGGCCGATCTTGCGTTGGACCTGAAACAGAAGAAAGATACTTTTGTGAAAAATTTCTAAAGACGTTGAATCTCTTAAACATAGAATTCCTTGGGAAGATCTGCAAAAGATTTGAACCCTGACTGTGTGGAATATGCAATTTTCAGCTATTTCATTTAGGACGATAAGCGGTTATTGCTCATACTACTCATTTTGTCACCTCTAGTTCTAGTTTTTAACTGAACGATCACTTCACTTTTGTTTATCGCAAAGTTTGCAGATACATAATAACTTATGAAAATGACTGCCCTTCAGCCATCAGCTTCCAGTCCTAAAGAACGCTACTTAAAATTGGTAAGACTTAGCTCTCTAGTGCCTGCGATCGCTTGGTCCTTAAACTGGAGGCCCGGTCTCTCCGTACTTCTTGAACCTGGTGGCTTGGATTCGAAGGCTCTCTTGGCTAGAGCATTATTTTCAATTCTATCAATATTGCCGACCCATTGTAGTCGACATTCTCCAAATTCTCTTGACACTATTCTTTCTTGCTTGCATCATCACTGCATAAACAATGGCTATTTTGCCGATGCATGTTAAACTTCCAAAACATAACCCATAGCCAAAAAAGAATCATGCTGCAAGTATAAAAGACTTTCGACCAATATCTTGACTTTCCAACTTGGGTAAACTGTGTGAAAGATTCATAGCAGATTATTTAGATACTTTCATAGAAGAATCAATCACTTTCCGCAACGTTCAGTTTGGATTCAAAGAACAAAACTCAGCAGAGCTTTGTCTTTTAGTTCTTTATGACAAAATTTTACATAATCTAAGGCAAAAGAAAAGCACTCTCGTTAGATTGATAGAGATTTAAGGGCAGCAAGCGACTCTTTTTGGCATAAAAGACTAGCACATATTGTTGAACTGTCCAAACCTCTCATCAGATTCACGTCCTCTCCATTTACGCCGTGTAAAATTATAAACCTTGCCTCGTTTAATGTCATCCTATCTCTCGATTTACGTTATCATGTTCGGGTATTTTCGGGTATTGGCAGCTAAAATGAAACTCAATCGGAGATTTCCATGGTTTGTTTTTTCTTGGCAGTTGAAGAGTGATATTTTTCAAGTGTCTATATGGGGATTAACACAAAATTAAATTTAGCATTGTATGTTGTGGTTGAAAGTGCATTCCCTTTATTGCGTTACCTACAGAAAGATTCAGTGGGCGTGAGGGTAACGTCTAGACCAGAGACCGACACACGAGCCATAAAGGGAAAATGCTCAGCGATACTTGCTCACAGAGCCAGTCTACAGGGTCGAAACCCGAAAGCTGATACCTCACCAAATGATGTGTGTGAGAACAACATCATGCGGAAAAGCTAGCTCAGCATATTTCTCCTGTACTCACGGTTGTCTGGAAGACGAAGCTTCACCACCCAGTCGCAGTTCAATTAAGACCTTCAAGGAAGTTACACTTTTTGACTCAATTAAAAATATTTGTCTCGCTCTAGTTGATTGTAAAGGGTGATTTTTTAAAAGCTATAGGAATTTTTTTTTTCAAAACAAAAACACATAAAATTCAGAAAAATGCATGAAATCTTTATTTGAGTCGATAGTTGTACGGTCCATATAATTTAATGTTTGAAGATTATTTCATGCAAATGTTGACCTTGACTGCGCCTCAAATGGTCCATCCGCTTAGTCCAATTTTGGCATACTCGTTCCAACATTGCGGCCGGTATCTCACGAATAAATGCTTCAATGTTGTCTTCCAATGCGTCAATTGAAGCGGGCTTGTCTGTATAGACATGAGCTTTGACATAGCCCCACAAAAAATAGTCTAAAGGCGTTAAATCGCACGATCTAGGCGGCCAATTGACCGGTTCCGAACTTGAAATAAAATGTTCACCGAACTCGCCTCTCAATAAGTCCATTGTTGCGCGTGCTGTGTGGCATGTGGCACCGTCTTGTTGAAACCACATGTCATGCAAGTCAAGCTCTTGCATTTTGGCAAAAAAAAGTAAGTTGGATTTCATACCAGGGTAGCGCTCACCATTCACAGTTACGTGAATGTACGGTCCAATGATGCCACCAGCCCATAAACCGCACCAAATTGTGACTTTTTCTGGATGCATTGGTAGCTCTTGCAATGCTTCTGGCTGATATTCACTCCAAAATTGACAATTCTGCTTATTTACGTACCCATTGAGCCAAAAATGAGCTTCGTCGCTGAACACAATTTTTCGGTAACAAAGTGGATCTTCGGCCAACTTTCCAAGAGCCCATTCACCAAAAATTTTACGTTGCGGTAGGTCGTTCGACTGCAATTCTTGCACCAGCTGTATTTTTAAAGGCATCACACCTAAATCCTTCCGCAAAATTTTCCACGTTTTTGAGTAACAGTGGACCAATTGCTGCGAACGGCGACGAATCGATAATTGATGGTCATCATTAACACTGGTCGATAAAGCTGCGATATTTTCTTCAATTCGCACTCTACGTAAGCGAGTTGGTGGTTTAATGTCCAACAATGTAAATTTGGTGCGAAATTTAGTCAAAATAGCCCGAATAGCCGCTTCAGTGGGTCGATCTAAATGACCATAAAATGGAAGGAGCGCGCGATGAACTTTCTTAACAGAACACGCATTTTGATAATAAAATCGTTTGTAAGACGAATCATGGTTAAATTTTAGACCAAACTGAAGATGTTTGACAGTGAAACAAAACACGAAACGTGCGTCAGCTGTTTAAACCAGTGTTGCCAAAAAGATAATAGCTAAAAAATCACCCTTTATTTGATTTTTTTTTAAATCAAACGGGTAAACCCACAATTCGCGACGTGATTTTCAAACATTTTATTTTTTTTTTTGGTTGAGATTTCTATCTTCAATTTTGTTAGGTAAATTAGCTAATCAACATTTGATTGAGTGAAAAAATGAGAGGAAAACGGAAGAATAACAACGCTGAAAGTGTTCATACCAAAAACAGGAATGCCGTATCAATAGAAGTGAAAATGATTGATATTCAACGCATTGACATAGGAGATATGGCATTTAATAGAGCCAGTTAAATGGGACCACCGCCAACAACAGCGAGAAGAATCTTTAAAAACGCTGATGGTGCTTCCGCGGGGACTACTGGATCCATTAAAGTGGCAACAAAGTCCAAGATTCTTATGACTTAAATGAAAAAAGCATACAGTGGCGAGCTTATAAATAGGGAAATGCAGCTCGAAAAAGTAATTTCTGTATAGAACAGAGAAATCTTAGAAAAACTGAAAACAAACATATTAATAAACAAAAACAATTCACTTACTATACTTTTTTTGAAATCTAAGTTACATATTTAATCCGTTTCTTCCGGAAAAAAAAGAGAAAAAAAATTGGTTCTATAAACTTGCGAGCACATAAATAGGAATTTTTTATCAAAGAGCTATAATGAGACCATGATGTTTCCTTTTCAATTTAATTGAACTTAAATCGATTGGAAACATCAATATTTAATCGGTCCTCTCTTATTCCTTATCACCTCCTCACATCTTCGCGTCATGGAGTCAATGAGCCGAGTGCATCGATCAATGGAAATGTTTGACCATCCTTCCTGAATAAATTCAAACATTTCTTTGAGGTTTGAGGGTTTTTTCTTTTTGATGATTTTGTTTACGTCATTACAAAGCATCTCAATCGGATTGAGGTCAGGAGATTGAGCTGGCCATGTCATCACATTGACATTGTTGTCCTGCAGAAATTCGCGAGCTTTTTTTGGCGTATGCTTCGGATCATTATCTGCTTGTAAGATCCAGTTTTGGGATCATACCAGCACATACCATCACAGATCCGCCACCTCCTTTTACTGTTGGCTTCAGACACTTCTCATTGAACTGTATGTCATTTTTTATTACTCCTTTGTCCAAAAACACCCATTTTTCAAACTTTTACACTGCGGCAGCACCTAGGCTATTTATGAATTACCATTTGCAATAAGAAAAATAGTACAACCGAACTTATTTTTAAAAGAAATGAAACAATTTATTTTTGGATTGGATAGTTCAGCAGTCAAAACTTTTCTGAGTTCAACTTTGTAGTTTTTATATATGTTCTATGTCCTCATTTTGTGTTAGTTATATTCTATATTATATTATATTATATTATATAGTTATATTATGTTCATATTTATTCCATTTAATTATACATACATATTTTATATTTCATTTGTGAACAGAAATTTGTTTTATTTTCAATTTATTAATAATTTATTCACTTATTATTTTGTAGTTACCCCACATAAATAATTAATTAGCAAATCAATATAATTTAATAGAAGGATCATTCGCCACTAGTCACTTTAGTACTAAAGAATGATGCCTATTTATTCATTACAAAAATGTTATATTCTTGGATATTCTTGGTTCTGAAAAAATTTTTGTAAAACACATTTTTGTAAAAACTGAATAAAAAAAAAAAAAAAATTCTTCGTGCACACGACGTCAAACATAAGTTTTGCCATCGGAACCAAAACGATTAAATTTGGATTCATCAGTGAAGATGACATTTTTCCACTGATCACGTGTCCAATTGTTTGCTCTTTCGCAAACAACATTCTTGCTTTCCGATTTGTTTTGCTTATGAGGAGCTTCTTTCGTGCGACACGGCCTCGCAAACCAAATTCGACCAACCGCCGTCGTACTGTATAAACACCAATATTCACGTCTTCTTGGGCCAAAATTTCTACATGAATGTCAACAGCGCTCTGAAATCTATCCTTTTCAGACAGACGGTGAATCATCCGATCGACATGACTTGTTGTTTTTCGAGGGCTTGCAGCACGAGGTTGATCAGAGAAGTCCCCATGGCGTTTGACGAACTCCAAAGCTTGATGACAAGCATTTACTGAAATATCTAACTGCCTAGATATTGCGGCTAGCTTCATTCCTTCCTCCCTCAAACGACAAATTTCTCGGCGTTGGTATGGTGTGATGTGTTTGTCTCGTCCCATTTTTCTAACGCCAATATCACCTAAATACTATGAAAAATTGTTTAACTATCACAATTTCTCCAAAAATCAAGTTATCTGCACAGGCGGTGAGTAGAAACTAAGAAAAAGTCAATTTCCCTATTTATTTGCTCGCATCAATTCACCATATTTAATGTTAATTAGCAACAAATAAATAGGGAACATATAAAATTCTTTCCTCTGCATGTAACAGTTAATTCTTGAATATGTGCTCTACACTTCAATAACAACTTTTATCAAAATAAGTTGTCCGATGTTGATAAGCACGTTTTCAAAAGAACTATTACACCATTTCCCTATTTATAAGCTCGCCACTGTACATGAGTTTATTGAAACATCTAAAATCATTTTCAGTTGAAGAGGATAAGGATTCCAAAAATGAGTGTCAATTTTGTAATTTAAAAGATATCAAAAGAATTATTATTTTATAGATGCGTTCTGTAAAATTTGAGCATAAACATAGTTTGCTATATTTATTTCGTGCAGTGTTTTATTTACTTTCTTATTTATTTTTTATGATCTGATCGCAGTTACCTATTGATGGAAAGTCAGAATTAACAAATGTTCAAATGTTCGAATATTCTGGAAAGATTTTTTTCATCTTGAAAGCAGTTCAAAAAATCAATCCATCCTGGAATAAAGTCTCGTCTATAACAATGAACAAGGTATTGAAAAAAGTGGGGGTCGAATGTACCCCTGAAGATACAAAAAGAGATACTCTTGAACAACGTAAAAGAGAAATCGAATAGGCTTTTCGGATGTTCATGAAATAGTCATACCTGAGATATTTAACGAATATGAGGAACCGCTGTCTAATGAGGCTCTACTGCTCGCTCAATCATTACCAGCGTTGGATACTAGAAAAAGCAGATAGAAAAATTTTTTAAGCCAATTCCAGTGGATGGCACCGAATCTTTTGCGAAAAAGAACATGCTGCTTTATAAAGGATCTCTTTTGGCAGCAATAAAAACATTTTACTTGAGAATTATTTCGACAGCATTAAAGGAAACTTAGAAAAAAAAAACAGTGAACACTCCTCGATGGAGGTGCAGTTCAAAATCAAAGCCAACAACTGCTGAATGGCTATCAAATTAAACCAAGGAAACTAAAGAATTCTGACTGATTCAATTGAGTCACTGATAATGCTATCACCCATCATTGTGTGCCACCCATTTAAATAAAACTTACCTGACCAGAGAGACGGAGAAATACAACCTGCCGAGCTTCGTTTGAGGCTCTAGGCGTTCGAATTTTATCGATCCACTGATACTCAGGATCGTCATTCACAACCAGTTCTTCCACAAATCCGTGAATAATTTGCGCTCGATATCCATGCGGAATACAAGTGGCTAAAAATATAAAATCCATGTCAACAAAGACACCCCCCAAAAAAAAACTCATTTGACTTACAATGAAAGAACTGCACCCCACACGAGCTTTGTCTGAACTTATTCACGTCGGAGAACAAGTCAACTTTTACAATAACGTTGACTTCTCCTCGTATTCCATGCATTGTATCGAATACAGGTATCCATCCGGACAGAACTGCACCCTTACCCTGTGTCGATTGATTAGCTGTTTCCAGACAAAGCGGATTCAAGCTTATATTCACTTTGCCAATTGCATCGTTTGCCGAATAAGTATCATGGTCCATCAGACGTATTTGGAGTGGTTCGTCTTGAAGCTCAGCGTCATCGACTTCAAAGCGAAACCTTCATACAAATATAAAAAAAAAAACATTTACGTCTCAAATAAACACAGGTACACACAACTAACAACTTGGCCATTTCGACACAAACAAATGACGATAAGATAGGCTCGCAGATAAATTATACCTACCAATCTGTGTTCCATTGCGGGTTTAGACTTTTCCGGCAAACGTCCGTCTTGTGTGTCACATTGCCCAGTTTGATTTCTACATATGCATCAGTTGTCTCACTGCTTCGATCCATGATGGGCAAATTGCGCCCAGCCTTGATTTTAACACCGACTTTCCCGGGCATGATTTTGTGGACTTGTGCTATTGGTCCTTGAAAGTTGGATCACGTCCGCCGTGCTCTAAATTAGCTTCACTTGAAAATAAAAATTGTCACACAAAACATTGCAAATATCTGCAAGACCCACTGAAGAACGTTATCAAATTAACTACACAAAACTTATTGACATTGTTTTTGAAAAATACAATTTAACTTTGCACAATGCACCGTCGGAGAACGTTTTCTTCTTTTTTTTTCTTAGGCAAAATTCTTGTTCATACTCAAATATTTTTGGTCGGTGACAGTTTAGTATTCAAAAGTCAGAGTGACATTTCAGATGGGAAAATGACAATTGGTGTAATAACATGACAGAGTTGGTGTTTTGGTGAACAAATCTTTATTCACCACAGCTTTGAAATGAGAATGGCGGAAACGACGGTGGTTCCGGTAAGAAAAATTCTGCGGGCATAACCGTTAAGGATTGCTTTGCGAAACCGCGGAAACAGTGTCCCCGTTCAGAATTCTAGGGACTAAGATTTCCGTCAAAACCTAATATTTTGAACGGAAAACTGACTGCAAATACTGTTGACTGTTTCTTTGTGATGATTATAAAAAGAAACAAAATGCGCCGCTCTCCCACTCGCGTGTTGACAGATTGAGCAGAAACAACGAGATCTTATGTGGTTACAAGAAATGTGACCTTGCTCGTTTGGTTGATGTTTGATCGTAAATATCAAAAGCCCGACCTTAACTTCGAAGAAGAGCAACTCTCTACTTTGGTGGCGCGTTTAACAGCTCATTATCAGCTTATAATTTTCTTGGATTGGAATTTTTCTCGGACTTGTCTGATTTAAACAACAGGGTCAGCGATTATGTTGGTAATGAGTTCATTTATTTTGGCTTGGCTGCAAAAAAATGTTTTTTTTTTTACTAAAAATTACTCACAAATTGACATTTATCTTCTGTTTTGGAAAATCAGGATCAAAACTGGAAACTCGAAGTGCCACAATTTAGCTCTCTATAGAGCCGAAGGTTCGACGGCAAATAAGACAGCAAGGCAGATTTTGGAGAGCTTCAACAAAATACTTCGACAAAACGCTTCTCCGACAGATATGTGGTACTGTCTGCGAAGAGGACGAAGGACGCTACAAAGGATCGGTCATACATAGAGATGCTGAATTCTTAACTAAAAACTGTCTTCGCCCAGCAAACAATTTAACAATGAGGGATGGAAAGTAGCTTTAACTCCAGCTAAGACCGACCAGGAAGCGATGGCTGTTGTGGTATTTCTTGAGTTACAATTAAAGGTTCATCAGTCACATTTATCGTAACCTTTCTATATATTGTTCAAATAATACTTACTGGACGAAGATCGTCGATAGCTCGTGTATCTTAGGCAGAGTCTCTCACCCTAGAACAATGAACCACAAACTCATTTAAGAAGTCGTTAAGTAAAACTGGAGAATATAAATCTTAAACCTATCTGCGGAACAATATATCCATTCTTGCAATCGTTCTGCTCGCTTTGCGATAATAAGGGTAGTCATAAGCCCTTGTAAGGTGACAAATGAATAAAAAAAACTCTGAGCAAATTTCTTGTCTCAAATAATAATTTTAGGAAAGATTGTAGAGTTTATACAAAAATAAAGATGGTATCCTGACTATTCGGACACCTCATCAAACTTTGTCTTGTTATGTTCCACTAGTTCCGAGTTATATTGTGCTTCATCAGAGATACAATCTTTGGGGTGACCTCAATACCATTGACACCGAGCGTGCTGTGGGAAAGTAAGGGTCGCAGCTCATCACTCAAGCCGTCAGAGACTATATCAATCTACAAAACAGGATGGATGATCCCCTCAGGCCTGCGCTCGAGTTTCCCTAGAATCAAACCCAACCTTAATTGAATTCGATAAAAGTCTAATTTAGAACTTGCTTTGAAGAAGGTGTCCTTTATTCAACCAGAACCCACATTATATTTGTGTTTCCTAATCTTACCAATCAAATAAAAAGAGAACATTTCTACTCTATAATTACTGCGAAATCAACAACTTTATAAGTCATGCGTTGTGACAGAGACTCGAGCGCCACATTGTGATTTTTATCATTTAACAATAGCATAGTTTATTTATCCACAACTCTGGAGAAGATGCTGAAAACAAAATAGTTTCGACGTCTTAAAATGAATACTCGTCACTCCAAATTGCTAATAAAAATTGTGTGCCATCGTACAATGCTAATAGTAGAAAAAAGGAAAGCTGTTATAGAAAAAAATTATTGAAAGCATGCTCAGACGCATAAAAGGTCTATGGAAAAAATATTGAAAATTACGGTTAAGCTCGTTACGACTCATAGAGTCCTTCATATCTATTACTCTGAGGTGAATTTTGACCATGACAGCTGTCACATCAGAAACTTCATGTCATTGTCTAATTATATCAGTCTAGGTTATTGGTCATTAGTGAAAACACACAAGTTTTTGACAAAGCCGTAAAATGTCTACATTCGTGCTTCTTTCATTCAAAGAAAAAAGCAACAGAAGCGCATCAATTGCTTACCGAAGCTTACCCGGGCTATACTATAGACGTTAGAATGTGTCAGCGGTGGTTTAAGCGGTTCAAAGATGGTGATTTCGACACCGAAGACAAAGAACGCCCCGGACAGGTGAAAAAGTTTGAACACGTTTGTTTGAATTGGAGGCATTGCTCGATCAAGATCCGAACTTGCAAAAGCAATAGGAATAATCCGAAAGGTAGGACATTGGGTGCCGCATGAATTGAAGCCACGAGACGTCGAACGCCGATTTTGCATGTCCGAAATGCTGCTTGAACGCCACAAAAAGAAGTCTTTTTGGCATCGAATCGTCACTGGTTATGAAAAATGGGTACATTACGATAATCCAAAACGTCGGGCAACATATGGATACCCCGGACATGCCTCAACATCGACAGCCGTTCAGAATATTCATGGCCTGAAGGTTATGCTGTGCATTTGGTGGGACCAGAAGGGTGTTGTGAATTATGAGCTGCTAAAACCGAATGAAACAATCACAGGCGAGGTCTACCGACGACACTTGATGAGTTTGAGCTGAGCAACATGAGAATGCTCGGCCACATGTTGGAAATGTCGTCAAAACTTACCTTGAAACGCTCGAATGGGATGTCCTACCCCACCCGCCGTATAGTCCAGACCTTGCGCCATCCGACTACTATCTCTTCCGATCGATGCAACATGGCCTGGTTGACCACCACTTCCGTCATTTCGATGATGTTAAAAAATGGATCGATTCGTGGATTGCGGCCAAACCGGTCGAATTTTTCAGAACGGGTATCCGTGAATTGCCAGAAAAATGGGAAAAATGTGTGGCTAGCGATGGACAATACTTTGAATATTGAATTTACTCTATATTTATTCCTATTCCTATTTCCTCAATAAAGCATTGATTTAAAAAAAAAAAACGACATTTTCAACCGGTAGTCCTATTACAAATAACAGTTAGTGATCAAGTGAAAACAGCTATAGCTAAAAAGAAACGGAATGATTTCCGAAGCAGCTGGAGATGGCTTCAACAGATGAATTTACAAAATCACGTCTACAGAATCATGCCTTGTTAACACTTGCGTCCATAAAAAACAAAAGGCCTTTTCCTCTTTTGAAGCGATGCAATGCAAATTTATTTGTATAGACGTTTACGTGTGAATGAAATCGTAATCTTCTTTCACGAAGTTCAACAGAGCATGAGAGTAAATTAACCTTTACTTTGACAGTCAGCAGGTAAACGGCGGCATGCATTTTATTCTGATCATACTTAGTTCTCTCACCAACATTCAATGTAACAACATGTCTTGCCGATGCAAAATTGCGGCCACCGTTGTCTCTTGCGTCCTCCGGCGGCAGTAGTGATATCATCTTTCAACCGAGTAACACGAGGCTGGCCACAACTTGCTGAGTTTCTAATGGGCTCATATCATACGAGACGTTCAGGCCAATGCTTTCCATGTTTACGTACATTATTCATGGAATTGGTCAAATAAGCAGTGACAATAATCCTCAAATGTCAAAGCACAGTGACATTTGACAACATTTGCAACAATTCTGACAAATTCACATAAGATTTGTTTAGCGAGGCAGAACGAGATGTGAAATTCTTTGATTCGAGCTAACTGTCAAACCAAAGAGCAGAAAAGTGCAGCTTATATTTCAGTTGTTAACAATTTTGACATTTGGCCATTCTCATTCAGTCTCATAAATGGGAATTGATTTGTTTTTGAATCTTTTTATCCGGCGAATAAAATCGGCCAGGAGACGATATTATTTTCTATTTTTGAGATATCTTAGGTAAAAAATATTAACAAATGTTCAAACGTACGAACGTACGAACGAATGAACGAACGAACGATTGAACGAACAAACTTCGAAACGTCGAGATATGTCAAAATTTTTGATTCGAAAATTTAGACTCACCATAAGAACCTCCCAAAAAGGAATAGGATCCAAGATAAGTTGTTCATTGGTCACCCTATTCTTTAACAATTTTCCTTCTTTAATATTCTTTTCAGGATTACAAGCTATTACACCTCTGTTTGACTTCTTAAACTCTACTTTTCTGCCACTACATTTTTTGAAGAATAATTAAAATCAAAATAGTTGTTTTGTACATCAATATATTGACCCAAAGCTTTTACACCAATATGAATATTACTTAGTAATTTAACTTGTTAACTTTTATTTAAATCTTGTCATTTTTTATTTAAAAGTTATTAAAATGAAACCTTTTGTGTTACCGCTGTACACATCGTGGCGGTTAATGTGTCCTTAAGAGCTCTGTGTTCTTGTTGTGTTAGAAAGAAGAGGTATTCCTTTGCTTTGTGACTCATCTGAAAATGAAATTGCGCTTATTTTTTGTAGTGAATATTTTTACCAATGATATGTTACCTGGATTGGATCCTGTGCCAGTAGCGGATGCTTCCATTTTCTTACGTGACGTAAACTTCTGCCAACCACGCAGCAATATCTGCTTCCTGTACTTCGGAGTGGTAAATGTATACAACAGCGGATTAACAGCCGAGTTGAGTGGCAAAATGAAGATAACCAACCATGCGTAGGTATCATCTTAAAATGTAAATGTCAATATTTAATAAGATTGTGTAAATGTATTCGAATCCTATTTTATGAAAATAATCCTCGTCATAAAAATAATTCAGGATACAGCAGATGCAAACCTTACTGATCTCAACTGGACTTTTGATCGCTGCCTCGCAAATAGCTTAAACTCATGGTTATACCGATCAGGAATTATCTCCTGATATCGAAATTCAGTCGCAATCTATTTCTGGTTTTATTTAACCTTTAAACAAAAAGACGGAGTATAATCACATCCAGTAATAATGTGAAAACCAGACAATGCTGCACACAGTTCTGAACCCAATTTAATATACATAGAATTCACATGTATATATCTTAAGGAATTTTCCGACATTACCCCTACCACAATCCATATTTTCACGTCATTTTTCAGACTAGATTAGTTGCAAAGGAGTACTAATAAAACGTGCGTGTTTGAAAACTTCATCACCACAGAACTGCACGGGCAAAGACGACAGATGGAATATGCAAAAGATCGCCTGCAAAACTCCTTTGATCGACATATTTGTGATCAGGATGACTTGTTTTATATTAAAACTATAAGTAGTCCGTCTTTTCCAAAAAGCAGCTTATGTCTAAATCAAATGCTGTTTGACAAAAGAGAAAACCTTACTGGAATAGATCGACGGACTGTAAACTGTTTAGACACATTGACCACTTTGCACCGAAATAACAATTTCTGACAAAGTTGCGGAGTTAGATGAGTTATTCCAAATGTACTCTTACGATCATAGAAGGACGCGTTTGACATGTTTTTTAACAGCATTGACAAGAGCAATATCCTTCAGCGCGCTCAATTCACCGTCCAACAGAAAATTTTCAAACGACGGGCATAAGGTAAATGTTTGCATTGGCCCAAACCGCGACTTGGAAAATCGTATCCTTTTCCACAACTTCTCCAATGACAATCAGAGAACCGAGGTTTCACCGAGTTCAATGACGATAACTTGGCATATATCGCCTTCGCTGATGACAGGCAAAATCCCCCAAGGCAGATCATCAAGCGATCTTCGAACACAAAAGAAGAAAAAATCTATAGGAATCGATGGAATACCAAACATTGTGCTTCGATATATATATATAGACATTTTCAAAATACTATTTTATTTTATATTGGAAAACAGCAATGGTACAGCCCATTCCCAAACGGGCTATCTGCAAATCGCGGGCAATTAGTCTCCTTCTGAAAATAAGCAAAGTTTTCGAAAAATTTGTAAATATTTGGTAGAGGAGAAAAGTATAATTCCAGATACCATTAGAATTTCACCAGTGTGACCAAAGTGAAATATAATATTCCACTTATGGAATACATTTGGAATGCAGAGACTATTTGTTTTTCTGAAAAGAATATTTTTTCTCCGAAAAGAATATTTAGATAAAAATATTTTCTGATTTTTCTATTTTTTTATAGTGGCGGGTTCATAGTGCTGATTACTCTTCTTATTTCGAAAAAAACTAAAGTTATAAAGTTATAATTCAAGAACGAAAAAACGACCTTGGTCAAATTTTCCATTCCTGGAAGATGACGTCCATTTTCGTTATGGGAAACTTCAGTCCAAAATTTTATGATGCACTGTATTTTTCCAAGAAACATTTTAATTTTTAAATTCTCCATTTCATAATAACTTTCGAAATGTGCTTAGGCTCATACGTTTTACCTAATTGCACAATTTCATTTTGCGTGGTTGAATAAAAAATATTCTTAACCAAAACGTAATTAATTTTGTTCTATACTTTCATGTTTTTTGGCAGACGTTATTCTGTTTGCCTCAACAGTTCTATAACGAATTCTATGCAAATGTTATTTAATTTAATTTAACTTTTTGACAGTGTAACATAATATGTAAATGAATTTTGCGATTTAGAAGCTTCTTAACTTAAAAATTTATAGCATTTTGAAATATTTTTGAGGGAAGCTTGTGATTACACTGAATACCACACATGTCGCGTCTAAGCTTTTATCAGATGTACAATGGAATAAATCAAAGAAGCAGTTTACGGGTGCTCATCAGGTTAACTTGGAGAAGGCCTTCTAAACCTTTTGCTTACAAGCGCTCTTTTACTAACTGAACAGGCTTGTCATCAGCAAACAACTTCTGTACATGTTGTTGTACATGTTTATAACATGCTTACTAATAGACAGTTCGTTGTTAAGAATGGAAATACTACTTCTATTTGTATTTTCGAATTAATAAGAGGTCTTCAACAAGGTGCGGGTACTGCTTTTCAACAACCACGTCATAAAGTACGCAGATGACTTGATTGCGTACAGATCGGGACCAAAGATAAGATTCTGTGTTATTGTGACGACTGGAAATTGAAGATCAATTACCAGAAATTGGAGACTATTCTTTCTAGGCCTCCACTGTGTATGGCCTCTTTGGATACAAGAAAGAAATGGCGGAAATTCGTCATCGTTGGACGTCACGGGCGACCATAAGCAAATCGAAGTGAAGTCAGATACTTGGGGCTCTGGTATCTGTTTTAACACACATATTTGTTGATGCTTCTCTGGCCAGAGCCAAAGCAATTTTTACCCTGATAAAAATACTGTTTTTCAAAAGCCAACTCAATAACAGGGTAAATGTCATCTGCTACACGCCCCTCATCAGACCTATGATTACTTATGGTTGCCACGTGTGGTTCAACGTGACAGCAAATTCGATGGAAAAGATTCGGGTTTTTGAAAGACAGGGCTTTCCTTCATTTGTGGAGAGCTCCAAAGCCCCAATACAAGAAATTCTATTGCAATGAGGCCAACCTGATAACGGTGGATTATTTTGTCATAAGCTTGTTAGAGGACATATTGCAAGTGAAATGACCTCTTTTAACAACCTGATCTCCGAAGCTTTCTACCTCAATTATTTGTACCACGAAAGTGTACGCTTTCGCGGCTTTGTTGCCCCTTAAGCCTTCCCCTATTTCGACTCTAAGAGCAGTCTGGCGATGCCGCTAATCCTCCACTACGCCCGTTCAAGTGTAGATTCGGTTCGGAAGATTATCTTCGTTTCAGCAGGGCGGTATCAACTCGTGATGTGAAAGATATGCAAAAACAGCAGCAGCAATTTTGGTGGTTATCGCAAAACTCATAAGAAACTCTTTTGTTGAATCTCTTAAAAGTCAGGTTTCCCTCCTGGGAAAAAAAATACCTAGTTTTGTGTTTTTGTTTGATCAAAACGCCTTGACCGGATTGCATAAAATTAGTTTTCCTCAGTGTGAAAATGTTTCCGACCTCAACGTAAAGATAGCAGCACTCCTCAATAAAAGCTAGTGAAGGTAGTCGTGCATCTTTTGACAGTTGCTCACCGAAGTTTAGTTTTAGTTGACAGTCGTTTGAGTAAGTCGATGCTGGACTCAAACTGTCAATACGCAGTTTCGAGCTGTCAATACGCATACCCAAATCAAAGATGAACTACTAACGATAACATCGATAAAGTTCACCAAATGGTCCCAGACGACCGCCAAATTAAATTGAGACAAATAGCAAAGGTAATGAAAATGTCCAAAGAACGAGTTTATCAAATACTAAATCAAGATTTAGGCACGAGAAAGCTGTCCGCCCGTCCGGTGCCGCATTTGCTCTCATTTGACCAAAAACGTAATTGAACGTTCTGTTGGCGCAGCTTAAGCGCAATTAATCTAAGTTTAAGCGCCGATTAATTACTGTGGATGAAACTTAGATACATCATTACGTCCAATAGGTCCAGCCATTAAGCTCTTTACGAACATTTTCTTATTAACTTACTGGTAACATTAAGAAATAAATAAAAATAATTAGGTTAAATCGAAAGACACAGAATAAGTACTTAGTTTAGCTAAGAGCGCATGCGCAAGGCCCGTAAGTTAGTTAAGTAAAGTTAAGATATATTTACTACTATAAGCGTTCTTTGTCTGGTGTTTAAGTAATTCAGATTAAAAAAAATCATATAAACTGAAACTGAACTGAACTGTCTTTTTTCAATTTCGTGGAAATGGCAACACTGATTTTGAACTGAGGATTCAATTCTAACACGAGTAAGGGAACGTAAAGTCTTGTCCTGTGTTAAGTAAACAGTCTAAGATGTGTGTTATTCAAACAAAATAAAAAATGAAATGAATTAATATCAAACCTGATATGTTATATCGGAAGAACGCCCATATTTTCATTACAATTATTGGCGCCCAACACATGACATCCGTGAGAACGATGAAAAAGAATCGAACCGCAAACTCACAGTCGAGCAGTGATAATGGTGTCGCCTTCCTTGTCCTCCAAATTGACAACATCAGTGCAGTATACAGCAAAATTATCGCTAACAATAAAAAAAGATTCAAACCAAGAAACATAAACGCCGAATACTGCCATCCCAATGGATACGGTTCCTGAATATGCAATGGAAAACATGTTCCCGAATATGTTCCATAGAACATTGTACTTGAGCGCCACAATACCACCGGAGCTATAGCCACGCCACCACCCATCAACCAAATGAACACCAACGAAACGAAAACATTTCTCGGATTCAAACGATGATGGCCCCGAAATGGATCGGCGATCAGTAAAAATCTCTCCAACGACATAAACGCCAAAATCAGCATTGACACCTCCGAAGATGTCACAGCCAAAACGCCAACTGCTGCACAATTCCACGAACTTATCCAATCCTGCGCCACTTGATGATATCGTTTACGAAATCGAACGTCCTGAATTCCAATCGTGAACAAGTAAAATCCCATCAAAATATCCGACAGTGCCAAATTTCGGATCACCATGGTGACGCCGCGATTCTCATCGCGATAGATAAACCTGCCCCAGAGGACACTCAAGTTCCCAAGAAATATAAAGCCTGCCATCACCCACGCCGAATACCGCAGCACCGGCTTCGTAAGTAGATCTTCAAACGAGGAAACTCCGTCCGAGTTTGGTTTGCACATTCGCACGTGCGGCGTCATTGAACAAAAATAGAACTTTTCAAAAACAACATACTTCAAATTCGTCACTCCTCCGATGGCCTTAAAGTCAATGTGTTCGAAGGCAACGCCATTCAAATTCAAATATGACACATTAATAGTCCGCAACAGATCGCCGGTGATAGACACTCCAGTCTGGCCCAAGTATCTACAGAAACAAAAAAAAATCATTCATCAATTCCCAAAACAAAAACAAGAACATCTCTTCGAACTCACAGTGCATCCAAAAGTTTATTCCTTGCGAACGTCTCGGCAGACAAGTATTTCAGTGGATTACCACTCAGTCGGCTGTTAAATGGAAATAAAAATCAAAATTAACGTGTTACCAAAATGACGCATGAATTGATCGATTATTTGCGAAATGAAATCTAATTTATACATAATGGCCTGGCTACACTCTTGGACCCGGCCATTATCATAAAAATCCGCGTAGACAAAGTGACAGCGGAATGTCTCCATGATTTAAGCAGGAATAAACAGAATCATCGGAATTATTGACTATTAACGATGAACGAATGATAGTTTAATGTTGTTCAGACGAAACTTTGTCCATCGTTTTGAAGGAGCCACTGCCTTCAGTGTGCTGTTGTCGCCTTAAATTTTCACAAGAGTGTACGGATAATTTGTTGCTGATTTATGGTGCTGAAAATATTGTTTAGATACGAGTAGACCGAGCAATTCTTCGTTGTGGAAAATAAGTGTCACCCACATCAAGCTGTCCCTTGAATTTTGGTGGTGAGTTTGTAAAATATTTGGATTCAGCTCTTCTAAGCTCTTTTTCAAGAATTGATTCATTTTAATAAAGTCTAGGTAAGTTGGTAAAATTGGTGGTTTAATGAGAACTTAATTAGCACTATTTGTAAGGTGTATCTTAAGATGTCTCTAAATCGAACCCGAAGTATCTAAGAGGACATTAGTTCCTGAATACCCCTTTGCAGAAATTTCATGAATTAAGTTGAAGAAGAATCTACCAAGCGCTCGCTGTCTGGCTTAAGAAAGAGTCGGACAGGCGCAAAAGAAATGTGTTAGGGTCTCCCTCTCAGCCTATCCAAGGTTTGCTGTCTCAAGGAAGTATAGTTTTGCGATAGCGAAAAGGATTGTAAAGAAACAACCTTCATCTTATAGGCCAATTAGTGTACTACCGATTGTTTCGAAAATATTTGAAAAACTCCTGCTTGACAAGAAACCACTAAAACAAAAAGATCTTATTCCGGACCACCAATTTGGATTTCGACAAAATCACTCTACTCTTCAACAGGTTCATCGAGTGATAAACAAAATTCTAAACGATTTGAACGACCAAAAATACTGCGCAGCAGTTAACCTAGACATTGCAAAAGCGTTCGATAGTGTATGGCATAAAGGACTAATATTTAAAGTCAAACCAATGCTACCGGACTACTACAAACTCATCAAAAGTTACTTGGACAATCGACTCTTTTACGTGCAATATAAAGACGAACATTCAAACCTACATGAAATCGAAGCAGGGGTCCCGCAGGGTAGTGTACTAGGTCCTATCCTCTACCTACTTTTCAGTGCGGACATACCTAAGCCACTCATACATGCTAGCAACATTCGCAGACGACACAGTAATTCTTCTTAAGAAGCTGCTTCACATCAAACAAACCAAACACTGGACAAAGCAATGGACTGGTTCAACAAATGGGGTGTTGAAATTAATGAAGAAAAAACAATCCAAGTAATAAACACGACGAAAAGGAATTATAAACCTGAAGACATCACGATAAACAACAAAAATAATTATTCTTGACAACTCAGCGAAATTTCTAGGCATACTAATAGACAACAAACTAACATGGAAACCTCACATTATTCAAAAACGAAACCAAATCAAAAACAAATTTAGACAACTATACTGGCTTTCAGGAAACAAATCTAAACTCTCCATACAAAACAAACTTTTAATCTTCAAAAGCCTAATAAAACAACGACTACAATCAAAAATACTTCGGACGATCGTCAATGCACCCTGGTATATTTCTAATGAAGACATACATCGAGATCTTAAAATACTCAGTATTAAAGACGAAATCAAAAAGCACGGTAGAAATCTCCAAATCACAAATCATATACGTATATATATAAAAATAAAAAAAAAATAATTTCTAGAAAAAAATTAATTATTTTTAGCCTTTAAGCCAACGCAGAGTCCTATGCGCTCGCAGAAATGCATTTAACCCTTTGAGTCATGCTTTTTTCTACTGCATATTTTGATCTGAAATTTTTTACTCGGTGATTTTTTGGGTCGCTGATCACGAATCTGAGCGAGTCCAAGATGGCGGCCTAAATTTTGTGCAATTGAATCGTTTAGACAAACCGGTCAAACATAATTCTATTGCATATTTTGGTCTGAATTTTTGTATTCGATTGTCCTTTCGTGGTGACTAATTACAAATTTGAGGTTATATTTACAAATTATAAAATGGTGGATCAAAGATGGCGGACTAAATTCGTAAAATTCAAGCAAATTCCAAAAAAAAAAATTAGTTTATAGGGGTTTTCAAGGTCACAGATAACAAGTCTAATGTTAGTGTTTCGGTACTTTTCATGTCCATGATGGCGGATCCAATATGTCCGACTGTAAGTAATAAATATTTAGACTAAAATATGCAGTAGAATAAAGTTTGATTGGTTTGTCGAAATGATTAGTTCAATTTCACACATTTTTCCGCAATCTTGGAGCCGCCATTTTAAATTTTGCAAATATATAACTTTGGTTTTGTGATCTACGAACCTGAAAACCCTCGTGTACAAATATGCAGTAATATAACGTTTGTCTGGTTAGTCTTAAATATAAGTTCAGTTTCACATATTATGCCCACAATCTTGGATCCGCCATTTTGAATTCCTTCAATATAACCTCAGTTTCATGTTTAGCGACCCCAAAAACTCCTCAGGACAAAAATTCATTAAAAAAAAAATGCAGTAGAACATTTTTGACAGCGGTTTAAATAGGTGGTGCTCTGGCAGTACCACTGTGACTCAAAGGGTTAAACTAGTTATAAGTCATAAATTATTGAAAAATTGAACATCAAAAATATATGTGATATGATCTGAGAGTCCTATCAGCCCTGGCCGGCTTACATATGTTTAAAGTAGTTTAAGTTAGAAAAAGTAGATTGTAAGTCTTTTTAATGGTAACATTAAATAGGTTAAGTTTCTAAGGTTTTAGTTTAGTTTGTAAACCAAGATTAAGATATTAAACACTTTAAGTCCATTTGCTTAGTTTTTTTCTCTTAAATATAATCTTTTTCATATCTTTTCCACATATTAAGACATTTTTATTTATAAATAAGAAAAAAATCAGTCGAAACACATTATATTGAATTTTTTAGGTTAAGTAGTATATAAGGAATTCATTTTTAATGAACCAGACAACCATCCAATATCATTCATGATCTGTTTATTCTTTCAAAGCGACAAGTTAAAGACACTAAGCAATCTCAAACAATATCATAACTTCGAAACGTTAAACCACAAATATCTAAACACCCTACTCCAACAGGAAACCTGGTCAGATATAACGACGGTTAGTGATCCAAACACGGCTTTTAAGTTGTTTTCTAACGTCCTTCAAAAATATATTATGTTCAAATTTGTTCGGTGAGCATGCATAAAAAACTGAAAAAAGAGTAAAGAAAATAAATGAAAACAATTAACTAAGTTTAAAATGTAAAAAAAACAACCTAATAATGTTTATCTTCGAGATTTTTATGACAAAATTTGCTAAGAAGTTGCTTTCGAAATTCCTTTACGCAAAAAAAAAAATATTTTATCGATAAATTCCATTGTGCTTAAAAAAACAGAAAGAGCGAATGGGGAATCGTTAATGAACTTTTCAATAGAAAATTTCATTTGAGTAAGTCATAATAAACAAGAAATCGCAAATTGTGATGAAATAGCCTTCAATAGCCTTCGATTCCTATTTCAACAGTGTTGCGAAAATACTAATGGAACACAGTGTTTTCTATGAACCTATTTCATGATTTGAGGCATATAAAGGGTGATTTTTTAGCTATTATCTCTTTGGCAACACTGGTTTAAACAGCTGACGCACGTTTCGTGTTTTGTTTCACTGCCAAACATCTTCAGTTTGGTCTATAATTTAACTATGAATCGTCTTACAAACGAACAACGCTTGCAAATTATTGAATTTTATTATCAAAGAATAATAATATCAAAGAATATCTGTTAAGAAAGTTCATCGCGCGCTTTTTACCAAAAAATTGTGTTCAGCGACGAAGCTCATTTTTGGCTCAATGGGTACGTAAATAAGCAGAATAGTCGATTTTGGAGTGAATATCAGCCAGAAGCATTGCATGAGCTACCAATGCATCCAGAAAAAGTCACAGTTTGGTGTGGTTTTTGGGCTGGTGGCATCATTGGACCGTACTTCTTCAAAGATGATGCGAATCGTAACGTAACTGTGAATGGTGAGCGCTACCCTGGGATGATATCCAACTTTTTTTTGCCCAAAATGCAAGAGCTTGACTTGCATGACATGTGGTTTCAACAAGACGGTGCCACATGCCACACAGCACCCGCAACAATGGACTTCTTGAGAGGCGAGTTCTGTGAACATTTTATTTCACGTTCGGCACCGGTCAATTGGCCGCCTAGATCGTGCGATTTAACGCCTTAAGACTATTTTTTGTGGGGCTCATGTCTATACAGATAAGCCCGCTTCAATTGACGCATTGGAAGACAACATTGAAGCATTTATTCGTGAGATACTGGCCGAAATGTTGGAAAGAGTATGCCAAAATTGGACTAAGCGGATGGACCATTTGAGTCGCAGTCAAGGTCAACATTTGCATGAAATAATCTTCAAACATTGAATTATATCGACCATACTTTCGATTCAAATAAAGATTTCATGCATTTTTCTGAATTTTATGTGTTTTTTTTTTTAAAAACTTTCCTATAGCTTTTTAAAAAATCACCCTTTAGAACAATAATGTCCTGGAGCAGCTTGCATTCCTCTACTCATGGTTTATACTCGAATGGTTTTCTTAAGAGCATAGCCTTTAATATTGCAGATGTTTTGGTTCATGTTTTTAACAAAAGTATATTTTTTCGCGTTTTTCCTGAAAAGCTCGAAATAGGAAAAATCATACCTATCTTCAAAAAAGGGGAAAAAAATACATTTAATTATAAGCCCATCACTCTTCTCACAGTATTCGCAAGTGTTTGAAAAATTGACCAAAAAAACAATAGTCTTCTATCTCGATTCTACCTCATTTTTAAGCACCAACCAGTATGGATTCAGAGCTAAAATATCAACTGAGGATGCACTGTGTAACTTCTGCAATTTGTTTTATGATAGTAATCAGCAGCTCTCTTTATCGACATTGCCAAAACTTTTGATACATATGATCCTGCTGGATAAATTACAAAAAGCTGGTTTCAGGGGATTTATTCTAAGCTGGCTTTAATCATATCTGACGAACGGAGAACATAGGGTAAGGATAAAAGACACATATTGTAACTGCAGTTAAATTGAAATTGGTGTTCTACAGGGTTCAGTGAAAGGACCAATATTATTCCTAGTATTCATTTATTTTATTTTTCAACGCGAGATGAAAGGTAAGCTCACATGGTTTGCTGATGATAAAGCGTGCTCATACTCCAGCAGTTCTCTTTTAGGTTTTTCAGCCGATATAAGACACGACTTAGAAATACTAAGGCACTAGTTCCGTTTGCTCAAATCAGTCATTAGTGACAAAACTAAAATAATCTTGTTTAAAAAGTCTTTAAACTAACAACTACCCGATTCAATTTTTCATAGTTCATACTGCAGCAACATCTTGGTAAGCTCTGAAACTAGCTGTGCATTGCAATCTCAAATTTCTTACAATAGTAACATAAAATGTTCACCCAATTGTTTTGTAATGGAGAATGCAAGTGTTTATAAGTATCTTGGACTTAAAATCGACAGCAAGTCAAACTGGAGCACTCTTGACCTGAAATCTACTTATCTTAGCAGTGAAAACTACTCGAACTTGTCGCCTCGAATCATGGACGTGGTTGTTAAGGATAAAGCTTCTCAAGATCGGTATAAGCCATGGAATTGCTAAATCTTGCAATTTTCGCAGCATTATGGTAGTATGCCGTCCAGGAATCTGTCAATGGCCAATGAGTAATTCATTAGTTATGAGGGATGAGATAGTATTGCATGCAGTGTTCCCATTGAAACTGCTATAAAACAATCAATAGTTTTTAAAAGAACTCAACAAAGGCAATTTGATGATAATAAAGTTACCTTAAGGATTTTAAGGATATACTTGATAATAATAAAAATTCCAAGAGCCCGGTGTTTGACGGTTTGGAAAATATCATTTGAATATCTCTACCCAGACCAGGTGTCAAATTTTTACAAGTTCTTTTCACTACTTGTTTTAAAAATGCTGATTTCCCAAAGCAATGGAAAACAGCTTAAATAATTTCTGTACAAAAAGGTGGGAAAAATTCATCTGCAACTAGTAGCTATAGACCCAGAAGTTTACTTAGTTCTCTGGCATTTACCTTGAGAAGCTTATAAAAAATAAAATTGTGAATCATGTTTAACACTCATGAAACTGTCACAGGACAGTACACCAAGTTCAAGAGATATTAAAGTGATAAACATTAGGGAAAAGTGCCGGAATAGTTCTACTAAATATCAAGAAAGGTTTTGACCTTTTTCATGGATTCAGTCACGAATTTCTGGTGTATTCTATATGAAATCCTTGGCTTAAGGTACCACAAGGATCTCTTCTTAGTCCTTTTTTGTACAATATACGGTGTGCAATGATTGGAAAATCAAGTTAAACGCTATGAAGACTCAAGCAGTCTTTTTCACAAGGGAAAGAGAAGCTTATTTCTTTCTCAGTAATATGCTTCAAGTAAATGGCATTCTAATAGAGTGGAAATCATACAACAAGCAATAAAGAAGGTCAACTGGAAAAGAAGCTTACCATATTTAAGGTAATCTTTCAAAGCACTGTGTTATATGGGTCACCTGTTTGGAATTAATGTGTAACAACAATATGCTTCGATTGCAAAGAATTCAAAACAGAACACTTTTAATGATGCTAAATTTACCATTGCACTATTCTGCGTAAGATCTCCACTTATGAACAACATCAAAACTATTGAAAGAGACATATTAGTGCGAAAATTAGAAATACTTGGCATAAGAGGTATAGAACTTCAGTGGTTTAAATCATATTTGACAGGAAGAACTCAGAGGACTAAAATTAATGATGTGTTCTCAAATTCGGCTAGTGTTGATATGGGGGTACCCCAAGGGTCAGTGTTGGACGTAATTCTTTTCCTGATATATATTAATGACATTAAGAACATATACGTTTTTGTAAAATTGTTTTGTTTGCGGATGACACTCTCATACTATATTTATTTGTGAAAAGAACATTGAAAAAATGTGTCGAAATTTAAATGCGGACCTCGAAAGTGCTAATAGTTGGCTTAAGATGAACAAACTTAAAAAAGTCTAAGTGTATGATATTCAGACTAGAGGACCAAATTGAAGTTCGAATGGATGGTGGTATTTTTGAATGTGTTGAATATATTAAATATCTTGGAGTAATAGTCGATAGAAAGCTAAATTTTAAGAAGCATGCGGAGAATGTTTGTGGAAAAATCGCAAAGAAAGTATGATTTTTAAGAGAATAAGATCGGTACTGACAATCCAAAGTGCAATTTTAGTATATAACTCTTTTATTTTACCTCATCTCAACTATTGTTCTACTCTTTTGTACACTAGTCAACAGGGAATTAAAGACAGACATCAACGACTACAGAACAAAGCCATGAGAACGATATTGCGGTGTAACAGGTATACAGCGATATAAAACATGCTGGGGGCTCTAAACTGGATGAGTATTGAACAGAGATTGACCTTCAACGCAATGATGTTCATTTATAAAATTACAAATGGAATGCTGCCTGAATATCTGTAATCGAACATTGTTCGGGTTGGTGATGTCCAACAGTATAATTTGAGGAATGCTAATAACCTAAGACCAGCCAGGTGTAATTTAACCAGTACGCAGAACTCAATTATGTACAAGGGCTAAATCTACTTCAAGAGATTATCGAATGAGATGAAGACTGAACAAAGAATTTAAGTATTCAAAAGAAAACTTATAGAATTTGTTAAAAGTAATTGTTAATAAAAAATTGTCTATTTTGTTACTCTAAAATGTTATAATCTTTTATTCGTTCAAATATTATATTATAAATGTAAGCTTAAAGTTCAACGAACTAATGAAGATCATTATTATTATTATTATTATTATTAAAAATTCATTTTGAATAGCAATTTTATTTGAGCGATAGAATGCAGCTTGTATTCTATCGGAAAACCACTTGATCTCAAATTTAGATATTTAACAAAAAAAAATTCAAACTTGAAAAATAAAAAAAAAAGAATGGTTTAATCTTTATAATTGTTATTTATTTTCTTTACATATGTTTTTTGTTTACCAATCCAATTAATGTTTTTATTTTTTTATTTATTTATTTAGTTATTTAATTATCTTTGGTAACTTATTAAGAATATATAAGATCAGCCCCTGCTTTCTTGCCTTCCATTGTCGTCAGTCGTGAACATTTTTTTTTTAAGAATTTGAAGAAGAATTTGTTGAAAATGAAGGTACAATCGAGAAAATTAGAGAATTGAATAAGTTTATTTGAAAATTCATTATATGACCCTTTAAATCAAGGTTACATAATTTATAATGAAAGTATTTAGACACAGTTTTTCATTCACAACGCTCTCCCTTCGACTTTTTATTATATTCAACTGTGATATTTACAAAAATAATGTAATTCTGTAAGGCGGAGTTTTTCTAAATCTCTGTTAATTGTGCAATATAGAATTAAGAGAGAAGAAATGTAAATAATTTCAGCTAAAATAAAATCTACAAAACAAAAAAAAACGTAATTCTTCTAGGACACTCTCGTTTGAGTGAGAAGCAACAAGAAGGAACATTTATTCTGTTTTGGAGCTTCACTTAAATATGCCAACGTTTGGTAAGTACCAATTTTGAGAACTAAAACTCCAATACAAGAAAAACTAAAGTGTCTTTTCAAATTCAAATGGATCTATCCGCACAGAGTGCTTTTAATTTTTATCTCTCCTGATTGTTCGTCAAATTTGAATTTCAGAACAAAACATTCTTATTATTGAAGCCCCTCAACACCACTTCCAATGAGGTATCTTCAATCACACTTAACTGGGACAAATCTCAGTCAGAACTAGACCCAACATAAGTTAATCATACGCAGCATCCGAATTTTATTCGCAAGGTCAAGGTCATATAACTATCCTTATTCCCTTGGCAATTATAAGACATGCACGTTCTTCAAATTGTACGCACATAAAACCTCACTCGCAATAAACTATAAAAGCCAACTTGAGGTTTTTCGGGCATGAAATATAAATAAAAGTTTCCTCCCGAAATACACACATATCAAATAACATTAAACCAAATCCTTTTTGGTAAAAAAAACAAACAAACAAACAACAAAACATGCCTGCCTAGCTCTCTAACAAAACTATACTCTTTCTTACAAAGTGAAAAAGGATACGAGTATCTTCTTCCATGGCCATCTCCATTTCGGGGAGAACAAAATTTCTCCCATGCAAATTAGCAACGTGCGTGGAATTTATTACCCAACTTCTCGCTGAACAAACGACATCCCTTTTTCTGTTGACCGAGCTTTGAAACTGTCACACTTTAAATGAATTTCAAGGATAATTTCATGTGGAATTTACCTAATTTCCCGCTGGAAATCTTTTGTCCGTCTAGACAATGTCCATCCAAGACAGGGGACCCAGGCATGCATCCCTCATTTGCAAGTGACACCCAAAATCCTTCTTTTCCGTCAAAACAACAAGGACACTCACTTAAGACATCGTGTGGCATTTTAAGTACCAAAAACGAACCTATTTTAAACTAAAAAAAAAAACAAAAAAACCCAACTTCAATTAGGGTGAAACGCGTTATTGTTTTTCCGACGCAATTGCCATCTTGGCCAACAACACGCCACCACCATCATCTATATCATCATCATCATCATCGTCAGCAATGTTATCAGGATCACAGCACGGCGTGTAGTCGAAGAGCTTAGTGGGTCAAATCCGTAAGGATTACGCGTCCATGTAAACTGGACAACTGTCACGTTCAGTCAAGCGCGCGAGCGTCATTGTTGTCTATTTAGCATGTGGCGTCGCGGCGTAGACCTTTTTTTTAAGCTCTTGAATACACATGCGGGTGAAATTTGTTTTCGAAATATTGTTTAGCATTTTACCAAATAATTACATCATAAACTATTTGTCGAATGGATTTTGTGGGATTTTATTTTTTGTTGTTCGTGGTAAACAAAATCAGAGGGATAGCATGGATCTAGATTTTCTTGGGCATGACATCATTGTTGTTGGGCAGGAGACCACACAGGAGCTAGGTGATAATGAGATAGAATTTATTTGCATCGCATAGCACATCCTTGTTAGTCTACTAGGAAGAAATATCACTGTTTATGCATTATTTGCAAGCTTATAAGTAGTCAATCCTTGAGGATAAGTGCGACATAGTTTTACATATGCTTGGTGTTTACGAATTTGGTTAGACGATGTCGATTACTTGACTTGATGAGATTGCACAAGTGTTTTTTTATTGAGAGTTCAGAATAGAAGGAGTTTACAATGATGACCATTCTCGATAGACAGGCAAGGCTGTGATGTGCATCGAGTTTAAATTCTCCCATGTTAGTTTCATAACACATTTCTACACCGACGAAGATGAACTTTTGGATAGGGCCTGTTCGAAGGCCGACGTCAAAATGATCCTTATGAACTTCAATGCGAAAATCGATAAGAAAAATGGTTGATTACAGCTTTGCGAATCATAAGATTTTGGGGTAACTAAAGGGTCCGACAAATAACTTTTTTTTTTGCAAATGCTATAAAAAAACTGCTGATTATTTTCTCAAATTTCTTTTTTTATTTGAAAGTACAATCCTTCCGGTTGATAATGGAAAATAATTTCATTCAAATGGCTGCCTCGGCTGGCCATGCAGTAGCCTACAGGATCGGTCCAATTTTTAAGCACATTATCGATTGTGTGCAGCTGTATTTCACCAATGGCCTCACGAATATTGTCCTTTAAAGCGTCAATTGACTCTGGCTTCAAAAACAGGGGGCAAAACATCGAGTGTAGCTTCGGCTGTGTGGCACGTAGCGCCGTCCTGTTGAAACCAAATGTTGCCAATATCCTCCTCTTAAATTTTTGTGAACAAAAATTCGTTCAACATGGCCCGATAACGATCGCAATTGACTGTAACGGCCACTCCTTGCTCATTTTCGAAGAAAAATGGCCCAATTATGCCTCTGGACCAAAATCCGCACCAAACAGTGACTCGTTTTGGGTGCATCGGCTTTTCAATATATGCGTGCGGGTTTTCTGTGTCCCAAATGCGACAATTTTGCTTGTTTACATACCCGCTAAGATCAAAATGAGCTTCATCTGAAAAGATGATTTTTTTGGCAAAATCGGCATCTTCTGTAAGTCGATCGCAGGTCCACTTAGCGAAGCGAAAACGCATTGGATGGTCAGTTGGCTTCAACTCCTGAACCAATTGGACTTTGTATGGCGTCATTCCACGGTCTTTATGCAAAATTCATCTCAATGATGTCTCCGAACTGTTCAATTGTTGAGAACGACGGTGAATTGATGTTGATGGCGCTTCACGCACACTTTCTGCCACAGCAGCAATATTCTCGGGTATACGCACTGTTTTTGGCTTTTCACGCTTTGGTTTATCGATGAGGATGCCAGTTTCTTTCACTTTTTTCACAAGATAACGAACATACGGAGCTGACGGTGCTTCTCTTCTTCCAAAATCCGTACGCCATTTTCGCACACATTCTGCAACATTACCATGATTTTCAAAGTAATGTCGCAATATTTCCCAGCGTTGTTCAAGCGTATACGCAACCACATTCGTTCAGCGGAAGGATAAGACTAATTATCTGTCAAATCAGACATGAGCCAAGTGTTACCATTCACGAAATAAGCACTAGTTGAAAAAAAAAAACGTTAGATGGCGGACCCGTTAGTTTTATTTTTTTTATTTGTTCCTCAGGTACAAACCATGCCGCCTTGGCAACGTCACCATGCACTGAGGAGATCCATAAACCCGTTTATATGAAGGATTGAATCCGGCTTCAAGTCGACTTAAACGCAGATCGGATTCAATAGGGTTACTCGATCCGATCACAAAAATCTTGTGGGATCGGAATCAATTTTTGTGCATATAAATGCGGATAGGAAGATTGAGTTTCAGAGAGAAAGGAAGGAAAAAGAGAGGCGGAGAGATTTTTAATGATGATGATCCCGTGATCGTGACACCATGCAGAGATTGCGTTGAATTCTTCTTGCGTCATTTTGGCAGCTGTTTGAACTCTTGTTTTTTAATGCTTTTTTATTTGTTATTCAGAATACCTTAATTGCTAGACAAAAATGCTTAAAACTAGCTTAAATAAATGTACTTATTTTGATTACTTTTTTTACTTACTGACCCTATATGGGCGCTCTAAGCTTAACCTTATTCTTATATTTTGTCTTTCGACGTAATCGGGCTTTATGTGGTATTAAAAAAAAGTGAACCATACAAAATATAACTTTTGCGAACAAGGAAAAAATATACAAGAAAACTTAGTTAATAAATATTTGTTAAAAAAAGAATAAATTTAACTTAAAAACCACCTTAATATAAACCTTAGCGTACTAACTCAATCTATCTGTAAACCTAATCTACTATATATATTATATATTTTTTGTTGTTGTGCTGTGCTATTTATAAATATATACTACCTTAACTAAGAACTTAACATACCTTATAAACTATGTAAGCCGGCTAGGCTTTTATTTACTTTAAGGCACCTTGACCTTGGAAAAAAAGAAAAGAAGTGTGAGTTCAACAATGACGGCGCTTCCTCTCCTTCATTAAGCCACCAAAAATGTTTGTGCTGTCTTAAAACATCCTCCTTGTCGTAGACTGATACCGCCCTACTGAACCGGAGACTCTCCGCTGAGCTGCGAGCGACGTCTCCGTTGTATACAAGTCGCCTATCCACTCCTTTCCGGGCAAAGTGGAAGATTAACGGCACCGCATTTTTATTCTGAATCAGACCATTTATTTCAAAACAGAGGAAAGCCTCAGGTGGAATAAAGCCGTTAAGGGGCATTGACTCGTGGTACATGTAGTTGGGGTAATAAGCCCCAAAGATCAGGTTGTTGCCCGACGTCATTGCTCTTACAATTTGTCTCCGAATAAGTTTAATCAGAAAGTTATCTGTTCTAAAAAGGTTGGCATCATTGTATAGGACCTCATTAGGGTAGAATTTCTTGTACTGAGACTCTGGAGTTCTATATTAATGGAGACAAGCCTGTATCTTTTCCATTAAGCTTGCTCCCACGTTGAACCATACTGGACACCCATATGCTACCACAGGCCGGATGAGGGCCATGTGGCAGATCACCTTTACCCAGGCATCGAGTTGGCTGCTGTGAAACAGTCTCTTTGTCAAGGCATAGGCCGCTTTGGCCCTGGCCAGAGCAGCATCTATATTTGTTAAAATATAGATGCTGATCTAGCCAGACCCCAAGATATCTAACTACACTTCGATTTGCAAGTGGCTGCCCAAGATGTCCAGCGATTGAGAACTTTCGCCAATTCTTTCTGGTATCCCTAGAGGCCCCAGACAATGGTGTCCTAAATAAAATAGTATCGCACTTTTGAAAGTTGATTTTCAACTTCCAATCGTCGCAATAACGCTGAATCTTATTGAAATCGCATTGCAAAAGGCTAACAATGGCCTCGATTTTTGGACCTGATCTATACGCAATCAAGTCATCTGCGTACGCATTAGCTGAGTGAAGAGAACCTACAAGATCACTCGTGAAAATAGTGAATAAAATTGGCCTGTTTGAACTCATCTTTGTCTTACGATGATAGCCGTATTTTCTGCATAGGCATATATTGTACATTGCTTGAGGATTGACAGCATATCGTTAACATGAATATCATAATAAACAAAAGTGGACCTAATTCCGACCTTTGCGGGACCCCATATATTATGTCTTCTTCACTGCTGAAGTTGTCTTTGATTTTCACTATTAAACGCATCTTTTTTAGGTTGCTCGCAAGCCAGCCCAAAATTTTTCATAGCATGCCAATTTTTTCGAGTTCTCTTAAGGTATTTCGGTGGTTAAGTATATCGGAAGCTTTTTTGAAACCAATAAATAATACTATTGAGATATGATCTAAATGTAGGCTTCCATACAATCTATTGGCGAAGTCCCAATCTGCTGGTTGCAAAATCAAGTCTTACAATGGTACATATCTACCACTTGGTCTTTAGTAGGAGGTTCCCATATTTTCTGTCAGGAGAATAGGGTTTAACAGGTTGCAATTAAAGTCTCCATCAAAGAACTCTGTACGATCTTCACGAAAAAGGGAAGACCAAGCTATTGCCATTACTTTGTATTGATCCTCCTTCTGCAAACTGTTGAGTTGCATGCGATTTAAGTATGGCGGTAAATTGTAGTTTTGTTTACATGGGAGACCACGTAAAGCAAAACGAAGGAATCAGTGAATAGGGTTGTAGCAGTTGGAAGGCCAAACTGGGGAAGGATATTCAAGGATTGATCCAGTAGAAAAAGTATAAGCTTCCAAATCTCGTTCGGAAGAGAATGAAGAAACAGGTTCAAGGCATTTGCTTTTTCTTGCACTAGATTGTCAGATCATTTTGCAAGGGTCAGAGGGAGACGATAAAGGTATAAATATTTTCACATCGACGGCATATAAAGAGTTTTCCAATAAGGACTAAGCTTTTTTTGCTTAAATTAAATAATTATCGGCTTGAAGTATAATCAAAACATTTATGAATTAAACTCGACTTCGTTCATATGGCCACAGCGGGCACGTTTTCAACGGTCGATTCATTGGACATAATTGACGATGACTCGGCAACACATTTCTCGTTAAATATTCTCTGTGAGCTCTTCAAACGTCGTCGGCTTGTAAGCATAAACCAATGACTTAACGTAGCCCCAAAGAAAATAATCTAGAGGCGTTAAATCGCACGAACAAGGAGGCCAATCGACTGGCCCATTTCTTGAGATAACACGCTCATCAAACTCACTCTTCAATAAATCAATTGTTAGGTGTGCTGTGTGGCTTGTGGCACCATCGTCCAAGTCTATATCTTCCAATTCAGGCCAAAAATAATCGGTAATCATGGTACGATAACGCTAACCATTCACAGTACCGTGACGACGAAAAAATATGGCCTCATAACGCCGCCGGCATGCAAACCGCACCAAACAGTTATTTTTGTGGATGAAGTGGCGATTCATGAAGCAAACGTGGTGCTTCATCACCTTGACGTTCTTAAAGTTGCGTCACCAACTCCAAATTTCGATAGAAATTTTTTATAATTTGCAGACGTTGCTCGTTCGTATATTTTCCCATGATGAAAATTTTGAGTTTACTGAATAAATTGACAATGACAGTTCGATGATTAGTGAAAGGGTGCGTTCATAAAATAAATTCAAAGTTGTCAAGTACCAATTGGAAAACCGTGCACGAGTCATTGACAGGTCGACATAGTTTATTTGGAAGATGGAGAGTATAGGGCCAGCATGGCTGCCTTGAGTTGTACTTGAGATAGCTGTAAAGGAATCACATTTGGAGTTTCTTAAGGGAAACCAAAAACTTTAAGTTTGCGAATGATTATTTTATGCGAAATTCTATCAAATGCCGTAGAGACATTTGTGAATGGGGAGAGATATGATGCCATATAAAAAAGATTAAGTAACCTCCCAAAGAAGACACGAGTATGGGTTAATTGAGGCTACGACGAGCTTCAATAATTACAAGAACTATTAATTTAGAAGCCCTGATAGCAAGCACTTCAATGTACATTAACATATTAAGAAAAATTATAACAATAATAATAATTTTAGGTTTTGACTTGATTCTTAACTTTGTTTCATTGATTTTCCTGTTGCTGCTGATAACATTTAGGGTCCATCCAACTGCCCGAGTTCCTCTCTTTCTCCAAGTCTCAATGGAAAGTATTTGTTACTGGTTGCGGTCCATTAAGCCATCGATATAAATTGATTGATGAATTTAATTTGGTTGACCTCTTTTCACTTTATAGATTTGCAAGATAAATGTTTAAACCTTTGGTCAACAAATGGGATTGATCAATTCCAATCTCCTTAAATTGTGCTTCTCGAATAAAATTGCGCCCAATTAAACCCAACTGACTACACCTCCATCCATTTACTGGGAACACAAATTGAAATAAAAATCAACTAAATGACAAACAGCTACCACAGCTCCTATGAAGGGGTTAATGGACCCAAGAAAACAGAAAGAAGAAAACTATCTGCAGACGTCGTTCTTCCTCGAAATCACTACTAGTAACTGGATACCAAATATATATTTACTCAATTACAAACTTCACACAATTGTCTGTCCTGTCCTCCAATGCTCCATTCAAGCGTTCCACATCATCATCGTCGTTGGAAAAATATTATTCTTACTATGCCAATGGCAATTAAAACAAAAACGGACGTCCAAGAGATGAATGGCAGTTCCATTGTGTGGTGTGGCCAGCACAATTTATGCACCCTCCCAATTCCCAGAGCCAAATTTATGTCTTGGTAATTGCACTCAGTCAACACCATTGAGCTCGCGTACAGCATTCCTCATGACAGCGACCGCATGCACACTCAGAAAATATTTTTTTTTGCTTTTCTTCTTTTCTTCAAAAAGGACCTTGCAAGGAATGGGAAGGTATGGAAAACCCCATAAAAACTATTTAGTAAGTAAATAAAGAAATCGTTATGGAAGCTTTACTCAAAATGACTGATGACATGGACACAAGCAACAACAACAAGCAAAAATATACAAACACAATACTTACATGTCTCGAATGCTTGTTAGTCCCCAAAAGGCTCTCGCGTGAATATGCGTTATCCTGTTGAAATTCAAGCTCCTGCCCCTCGGTGTCCCATAAATATGTCATAGAGGGAAGGAAGGCAAAAAATAAACCAAAATCAAAGAAAAACAAAAAGAAAAGAGAGAAGAGAGAAGAGAAGACAGAAAAACAATATATTTGATGCAAGGACGAGAATTTTTATTTATTTTTTTTTTTTTTTTGCTTATTAAGTGTGGCTAAGTGCGAACCGAATGAATGGTCTAAGTGGTTTGGTCACGGTGCAACCATATCTTCACTACTCATCAACTCATCAACTTGTGTATGCTCATCCATGAAGGACGAACATCATCCACCGCCCGCCCATTCACTGCTATTAACACAGCAAGGACCCTTCAAGCAAATCGATTGGAACAAAAAAAGCCCAAAGGCAAGTAGATTTATCAATCAAACCCATGATAAGTGAGTTCCTTGGGCATACTCGCATATGAGTTCCCTGGTTATGTTAGCATTGTGCCTTTATGTGGTATGCGGCTCAATTAAAGGGACGCTGCGGGTTCGAATGTCATTGGTTTTGTTGGCGGCAGGATTGGTGCCACAAATTATTTAGGTCTGCTTGCGATTTACTATGGCAATTTTGGGGATACTATAAAGACGAAATATTTAGAGGCCGGGAAGGGATGTCTACACAAAGATTGATGATGATAAGTTTTGTGGCAGAGAGATGTATCCATTCACTTAATCCGGACAGGGGTTTAAAGAAGCGTTAAAATATGTGTTATCTTCTCGTGATCTGTTTGCTGGGAGGGTGTGTGAGAGATGTCGCGTCGTCAGGCTCATATGTGTATGCTATTGTTGGTGTGACATGGGACAGGCTGGGACGGAATGAAATCCGTTCTTAATTAATTACTTAAACCATAAACTAGACCCTTATTCAATTAATGAAGGGCGTAATAAAACAATCAGATGGCAAGTGTGTGATGGTGGCTTCAAAATGAATAGTTTCTCATATGCCTTAAGTGGCTGAGAAGGAGGCGGGCTTAAGTGTGATCGTTGTCACTCGGCTACGAGCGTTTAATGACTATTGAGTTGCCACTGGATTGGGCAGCAAGCTAATACACTGGTTGCGCTGAGGTTGAACTATGCCAAGGACGAATACATATTTATCATGGTATTTAATAAAGGTTCGCAAATCAAGCTTTATGTCGAGAGATATCGATTATGACGGCTGAAGTGTTGTAAAGGATGTTGTTTTTTTAAATGTTTGGTTTTTAAATTGGCAACATTGTTTCTACAGATTGTCAATTTGACAGTTGAAAGTTGATTTGTCATACACGCATTTTGCCATTTAATGATGAAAAGTTGTGCAAACTTATTTTGAAAACCAAGGTTCAAGTCGCCAAGCTACGCGCATTTAACGGTCGACATAATTGTATACCTGGGCAAGTTATGCGGAATACGATGAATCTCCAAAGACGACAAACTGTGCGAAGAGAAGAAGTTTTTGCCGACGGAGTCGATTCCCCTACGTCCACAGAAATTCGAGCTTTACGGAACGATATTGGCTAAGAAGCTTATAAGGTCCAGCTTGTGCTCGGTGATCCTCATTTTCAACGCAAGATTTTGTTCTCCGATGAGGACCATTTTTGATCGAATGGATATGTTAACAAGAAAAATTGGCGAATTTTGAGTAGAGAAATCCCAGAAGCCTTTATCGAGACGCCCTTACATCCATTAAAGCTTACTGTTTGGTGAGCTATATCGGCTGATAGAATAATCCGGCTTATATTTTTTTAAGGACGATTCGGCCAAAATTTTACCGTCAATGAGCGCTATTTAAACATGAATACTGACTTCTTCGTTCCTCAATTGAGTCGCATTGGCGTGACAGAGCTTTACTTACAATTAAATGGTGCAACATTTTACACGGCGCGCGACACCATCAATTTGCTGCCGGAAATATTTGCTTAGCGCATAATATCGTGAAATGAACTCCAATATCCCGAGATATCACACCTATAGATAATTACTTTGGGGGTGACTTCATCCAGGCCTATGCCAATAAGCCAGAGACGTTGGACGATTTGGAAGTCAAAATTCGCCACGTTATTGCTGAAATACGGCCCGCGTTACCCGATACAGTTGTTTAAAATTGGACTTCACGATTTACTTCAGATGTTTTATTTCATATTGAATTTGTATATTTCCAAAAAAAACACCGTTTAGAATTTTTTCAAGAAGCACAATTTAAACAATTGCTGATTGATTTTCTAAAGTTGTTGAATTTCAAAATATATACATGAGCAGAAACCTTGCTGTCAACTCAGCAATGGAATTGTGTCGAATTTTGTAGAGGGATATGTCTACCATTGGATAAAATGAACTTTATTTTAACGACTTGGCTTATGGACATTCACAGGGAACAGGCTATGCATCCATACTTTTTAACATCTTCATTTAACTTAACGATGCTGAATAAAATCACACAAATTCAAAACGAGCTTCAAAACAAATTTAAGAAACTGCAAATATTTTATCTAAAAACGAAGCTAATAGTTACCATAACTTTACTAATCAGTCCCATAGTACAATAAGACAAAACTTTGGAAAACGGGTTCGATCGGATTTTTGTGGAATCAAAAACATTAGTTACTACCATGACTACATCAAAATTCAAATCAAGAAACCTTCAAGTGGCTCAAAAGCATACTGACATAAAACCATTGGACACTGGATGAAAATGCTAACTTGTGGCACTGAATAGATTTACCTGACACGAATAAAGCCCTATTTTTGTATTTTGAAGGTTCACAGGTTCGAATCCTGAAAAAGTGAAGTTTTCGAATTTAGTCCATTTACCCTTTGCCATTAGGATCAAATTAATCGCGCTAACACTGGAGTGGTCAACCAGGAATATTAATCTGACTAAAAGGGTTTATTTGCTGTAGTGGTTCCAGTATCAGCTACTGGAATTCTAGTTTGAGTTGTCAGAAATAATTGTTCGAGTATGTGATCTGTGATTGTCTCTGCTGCGAAAATATAAGACTGGAAGCAGGGTGATCATTCAATCTTCCAAAAACACAACTTTCTAGAACTGTATCCAGCTCTGTGCAACATACCATTTTAAGAGTATTCACAGCCTCTTGGAGAACGAGCAAATTAATAAATAAAAATTAAATACAGTTAAGAGCCAATAATTTCAGAAATCCAAGTTATATCTCGCATGTGAAATTCCCCACTTAGTTACCTTTGGAGAGTCGCAAGGACGAGTCTTAAACCTACATCTTAAACCTACATCACAAGTGGACGATTGCGAGGCGGCAGCATTGAAAAATAAAACGGCTGCCAAGCTAGAACGTTCAACCGCTCACAACTGGACATTGCAAGAGGAGTCAGCTCTCATTGTGAGTGTTGAAAAACGTCCACCGCTCTAGAATGCCGCCGGTCTGGAATATAAAATCCCTGAATCTAAAGTTGGCCTGTGGGAAGAAGTTGCAGGACAATTGGGCATCCAAGGCGTGAAGCTTGAGGAAGGACGAAATAAGTGGAACAACCTGAGCTCGATATTCGGCTTGCATTGCGACAAAGTTCCCGCACTTTTCCACGCAATTCCATGAGCAGCTTGGTACAAAATCCTTCCTTTTTTCTACGCTTCAACCATTTCTTTTGCCAAGCACTGCCCCGTCGATAATCTCTTCTACTGTCATTATCATCACTGAAGCTGTCCACCACATATGCTGCCAAATAGGCCATCGTGGAGATCTCCACAAATTCTTTTTCCACATTACCTATATTTGTCACAGTTTTTCACCGTAAACAAATAAAGAAAAAACAAGGAACTGGCAGCCACAAGCTGTCGATTGTCAGTGCTGCCAGTATATTGTGGTAGCAAAACTGCTCACTGACACGATTTCGCGTAACTTTCCTTGACGCCACTTGCCAGTGTTGCATGGCAGTGAAATTTGATAGTCAGTTTTCCAGGCGTCAGTACACTGACCGACTAGAAGAAAATTTCACTGGCTAGCATCAAGTGTCAGTGAGTTTTGAGACACACAGTGTGAAAACCTTTTTTTTTTCTTAACTGACGAGCAATTGCTTTACAGTGTATTTTCATTAAGTTCATTCGTATCTAAAGTCGCTTCTTAAACATTATTTAAAAAATAACTAAAATTGGGTAAACTAAATGCAGTTGAAATACCAGAACTTATTATTAAATTCAGAAATGAAGTAAGTCTCAACCCAAAACAATGAGTAGATGTCATAACATGGTGAAAAAATGATGGACAAATTTAAAAAATTCAAAGCCGTAAACGATCGAACCCCATTCTGGAAGAGACGGTGATGAACGTGCTACTGTGAGTGAATTTCGCTTAATTCCAACGGTTAGTGTAATGACGACTTCTAAAAAAATTACCCAATTTTCTGGAATCAACGTTAGCGCAAGCACTGTTCGCGGGACTCTGCATAGTAATGGATAGAGTCCTTCGCGAAAAGACTTCTTTATGCAAAGAAATATAAAAAATGAGACCTTGTCATTCTGGGGAAATTTTGGCTTCGAAAATATGGCGAACGAAAAATACAGAATATGAACAACGAAATCTAAATCGATAATGGTCTGTGGATGTACGGCGTCATCTGGAGTTGGAAAGCTCATTTTTATTGATAGTAAGATGAAAAAGGAGAAAGACACTTTGCCCTTTGAAACTGGGTCGAGCCTTTATGGGAATATCTCGATAAACAGATCTGAAAGAGCGACATTTCATACAAAGAGTTACTTAAGTCAATTTTAGATGAAGACTGACAAAAAAAAACTCTGCCGAATTAACAAGGAAGCTAGTGGAACAGGTGTCTGCTTTGTGAAGAAGAGTCTCTTCAATTAATTTCTCTACACGATTAAAATCAGATGTAGAAGTCCAAAATGCTTAAAAATATAGACTTCGAAACTCAGGCTGGAAATGTCAGAACTATGGCAATCAGCACAGCAATCCACCCAGCCAAGCTAGGAAGCCTTACATAATCAGCTGCCGATGCGAAAAAAATTAAATATCCTCTTATTATAAATGTCCAGCAATTCTAAAAATCCTGATTTCGAGATACAGAGATGAAGGCTACTCGTTCTTAAGCTGCTTGTCTTCATTTAATTCCCCTTAACAATTAAAGATATTTCCAAAACAAGTCTACTCACAGCAAATGTAACATATCAAGATTCTTGAAAACTTCATCGTCCACGGAACTGATCGCATTGTTATCCAAGCAACTGAAAAAGAGAAGCAAAAATGTTGGACTGGTAATAATCTCATGGCGTTTATCAAATCTGCGCAATCTATTATTTCAAATACTGACATACTTACATTTCAAAAATATTTTCCAACCTTGGAAATGCATCATGCTCGAGTGTCAGCCAATTGTCAGTCAAATTGAGCCACTCAAGTTTTGGTACATCCAGTAAATTCTCCAGCGGGAAGTCTTTTAAACTATTTGAATCCAAAAAGAGCCATTGTAGGGAGGTTAGACCTTGAAAAGAGCCCAGTGGCAGTGTTTCGATTTTATTGAAACTTAGTTTGAGTCTCTCTAAATTGGACTGTTCGATGAACAAATCTTCAGGGACTGTTGATATGTTGTCATTTTTCAATGTTCTAAACAGTCACGAAAAAAAAGAGGCAACAAATTATTGTTGTCCCGCTTTAATTTGTATAACTTACAATTGAGTCAAGTTAAGTCCTTGCAATGATTGCTTTGTGAGAGTTATGCTCACGCCAATAATCTGAACGTTAGAAACCTGAAAAATAATTTTGAAAAACAAAAGTTTTAACATGATAGAAAAAGATCGAGATTAAAAAAATAAGCCTAAGCCGTGCACTAATCATGTTACCACAGCTTAATGTTCATATCATCTCCCGAAAGATCATGTGTGAGATGAAAGTCAAGCAAACTTTATATCACGAACAACATTATCGTGGATACTCAAAGTTTGACATACTATAGGCCACGGCTATCAACTTTAGCCTATCGCATTGCGACGAGTTGTTCGTTTTAAGGGGTTTTACCAGTGTGATCGATTTTGGCTTTTTCGAGAGTTCCTTCTTTCAAAAATATCCTGTGAAAGCGACAAGGTCGTATCTTGAATAGTATTTTAATGACAGCGTTCTTAAGAGCGACCACTCGTAGATATAAACCGCTCCATCTGCTTATTGACGGAGTTTCTGAGTTAGTATGTATTTAGTCGAATCTTTCGCATTGTAAACAGTACAGTGTAGACGGTCCTTGTTATATAGTTTATTGCCAATTTAAAAATATATTTTGGGCCCGTAATGCACTGTATTCGAAGCGTGACTTGATGGATCTCCTTGCAAAATTTAATAATAGAACTTTCGTTGGATGCTTTCAAAATATAACAAAAGCTGCTGAAACCATTTATAAATGGAGGACACTGAAAGCCATAACCAATGAAAAAGCAAAAATAAAACAGGAAAAAGGTTCGGATGATTGCTTTTTTTTTTGTTTTTCTTTTTTTAATTTTTTGCTCGCTCTTCAAGAGGATATTAAGACAGAGCGAGTGGAAGAATTAGGAGAAGAATGAAAGATTGTGTAGTGATTTGAGAAACTCAGGTGTAATTGGTTTCAACTCACTTCCGTGGGTGGAGCCCGAAACGGGACGGAGGATTTTAATATCGACCTATTTGCTTTAACTGAAGTCGCAGGATTTTATTCGAAATTAGTTATTATCTATGAACTTTGAAAGTTTGGAAGATTTAGCTTAAAGTTTTATGCCTTCAAAGCAGAACCATCTACACACAATCTACTCAAACCGCTATTTTGAAAATACGAATTAGGAACTAAGCCGATACAACAACCACTACAACAACGCAACCCATTAGTCAGACTACTATCACTGGTCGACCAACCCAGTGATAGTGCTTAACGGTTTCTGCAGATAGCACATGGTAAAACAAAGCCACACTTCACGTTTCGGTGTTACAACTCTTGCTGGTAAATATAGTAAAAAAAATTATTGATACAATTGTAAAATTGTAAAATTATTGTAAAAGTTGTGAACTATGAGAAAAGAAAAAGTATACTCATCCTGAAGAATACGAAGAATGGTATGAAGAGCATGATCGATCAGCTGGAAAAATGGAAGTTGACAGTTTAAAGGAAATGTTTGGCCGCTTAATCGATAAATGCGGAGTGAAATACACGCGCTACATTGGCGACGGTGATAGATACACCTCGAAAGACAGTTACTCTAGAATACTCGATCACATGAAAGCAAAATGAGTGCACTGTTCTTTTTCTCTCCCACGATTGGGTGCTTGAATTGACTTGAAGTGTTCGCATCGTGTTCAATGTTAGTTGTAGAAAATACACTGAGTACACTGAATACACTGAATGCAATAAATAAAATGAATGCAAGAATTAGTCGGTTTCTAGCTTTGGTTTGGTACAGTGCGAAAAAGGAAAATAAAATTAATTATAAAGCATAAATATTTATCCAAAAAGTTAAAGTAAAATAATAAAATGGAAACAACTGATGTAAGTTAATTCTTGTCTTTAATAGAAAGGTTTTTTTTATTTATTTATATACGTTTGATATTTTATTAAACTAGGATTTAACAAATGACTCCGATGTATCAATGGTCAGCGTTAGTGGTTTGTCGAACAATTTCGTTATCAAGGGAAAAATAACAAGGGGCGAATTTCAAATTAATAATAAAAGATGACGATGTAAGGTATGGGATATATTCGGAACTATTAAAAAATGAAAACGTAGATGAAATTCAAAATTTAGTGGCATGTAAAAATTGTTTTTTGGTTCAGAAATTTAACTATAAAAGCACTTCGAATTTAGTAAAACACAAATCTTACATATTAAAAAAAATGAGAACTGATAAAAAAGAAGAAAAAACACAAGTAGACGTTGAACATAGGAAAAAAAGTGTACTGTTGATAATAAAATGGTCAATAGAAAACTGCCGACCGTTTAGTATTATAAGAAAAAGTGGATAAACCAATTTCGCTGAATTATTAATATCTATTGGAGCAAAATATGGACCAAATGTTGATGTCGACAAATTGTTACTAGACCTTACAACAGTTTCACGTAAAATTTCAAAATGTATACAATAAATATATAAAAATTGTAAAAGCTGAAATACTGAGTGTTAAAAATATTGGATATGGACTGACTTCAGACATTTGGACGGACAATTACTTAAGAACTGCATATCCATCGTTGACAATCCATTACGTCAAGGAAGGGAAATTAATTTCCAGACTCCTGGGTTTAAAATCATTGAAGGGCGTATCTTGTTCAGGTGATTGTTTCTTTATTTCAGGTCAGAACATTTATTCGAAAATCAGAACACTTTTAAATGAATTTGAATGTTATTTAAATCTCAAGGCTATTATGGTGACGGACAGGTGGTCAAATATGATTGTAGCATTCCGCACATTTGATCATAACTTCTGCAGAAATCATTTATTTCACAATAGTATGGAAAAAAGTATTAAGGAAATCCCCGAAATATTTGAAATAATTAATACGTGCACTAAACTAGTAAAATATTTTAAAAATCGGGTGTTAACTGTTCTCTTCAAACATCCTTAAAAAGTTATGTTTGTACTAGATTTAATACAATTTATTATTTATTGCATTCCATAGAAAAAAATTGGGTAAAAATTACAATAGTATCATTACATTAGCAACAATAATTTAAGTTACATAAGTGGTTCAATAAAAAATTTAAGTACTTTTGAAGAAACCTCAAAAGGGTAAGAAGGTGAAAACTATTCGACTCTTTATCTAACAATCGTTCATATCCATCGTTTAAAAAAAAATATGTGCTGTTAATTCTGAAAATTTAGAAGTAATTAGAAAATTCAAAATAAAATTAACCACCTTTTTGGATACCATTGTTTTACAAAATTTGACAATAAATCATAAACTTGCTCTATTTCTATTCCCTCCCACAAATAGTTATTTGATGAAGCCGAAAAAAAAACGTATAAAGGATGAATGCAAAATTTGTATGCAAGATTATGTAAATGAAATACCTGTACCGGGTGCTCAAATATGTGAACGACTGTTAAATGAAGAGTTGGATTGCCTTTTATCAGATGGTAAAGATTTATTTGCAGACTTTATTCAACCACTAGAAATAGTAACTACCAATCATAATGATAAAGTTAACAGCGAAAGTAATATTTCACGAAGATTTTGATGTTTTGCAGTGGTGGAACTTGCACAAAGTCGAATTTCCATTGTTGTTTAGAGTCAGCTGCAAAATACTAGCTACACCGGCAAGTAGTGCTCCCTCTGAACGTATTTTTTCTTCAGCTAGAATGCTCATTTCGGAAAAACGTTGTTTAATTAGATCCGAACCAATTTTAATTAACCAAATTATGTTTCTACATTTAAATATAAATAAAATTGAAATTTGTAACGACTTGGAAGAAATTTTGAAAGAAATTTATTGAAAAAAAAAGTTAATTTAACTTGTTTGTTTTATTATTAATCTTTATTTTAAACTGTTCCTTTTCTTAATAGCCATTTCTTACTGATCCGTTATAAAATAAACTTGACTTTGACTTGAATCAAAAGTAAGTAATATTTGGTTCATTCAGTGTACTCAGTGTACTTAGTGTAATCAGCGTAGTGTACAATGTTTTTTTATGAATACCCATTTGTGAATACCTTTTTTTCGAGTACACTGCACTTAGTGTTTGGTTTCAAATGAGTACCAAACTCATATAGTAATCACATGTCAGGTGAATTGACTTATCATAGTTCAAGCACGATTAGTTACCGCTTGAAACCAATTTATATTGATTTGAGTTCCATGGAATAGCTGCAGCGATACAAAGGAGGAAACACACAAAACAACAACAAAAATTATAATGGGTTGCTATGGCACTTTGCTAAAAGGATCTATTTTAAATTACAGTAGTACTAGAAATAATCCACCCACAAGTGATGATATAATGAGCAGCAAAACCAAATTATCCAAATTTATGTGAAGAGCTTAGTGGCTAGATTTAATTGGCACCAATTGTAAATCTCAAAAGTCATCGTTATTAACAACATGACTTTGAAATATTGCCTCAGACGACAGTGGAAAATACTTGTATAGCCACAAGTCTTGGATCCACATATGTAGCTCATCCTTCACTTATCCTTAACGGAATATGTGTACAATTTCTCATCCCATTTGACCCCGGATATCCCCATAAATATGAAGAAACCACACATTTAATCATACGTAAGATCTTTTCATCCCCAAATCTTAATGCACATAAATGTGGTTGCTCCGCCTTAACCTCACTAAAATATGATGGCGACATTGCCCGCCAAATGCCATCAATTTCAAGCAGATAATTTGCATTTTCCGCCGCCGCCGCCGCCGTCCAATATCATTTGATGGAAATCTGCGTAAATATCTCATGAAAAGCAGAGAGTTTCAGTGCAATAGCTCCCGGACGTATTACATTAAATGGAAGCCAACGAAGCAAGACAGTGATACAGTACGGGTTCAATAACAAATTCAACTTGATGGTAGCCCTAATTTTTACACAACACAAAAAACCTTTCATATAAATGATCAATAAATAAGTTCGGAGAGTAAATGAATAAAAGGAATTGAAAAAAATAAATGGTCATTATTATTGGGAAAGCTCACCAAGCATTTGAGAATCATCGACCGGAAAATTACGGAAGTTAATGGGATTGCGACATTCAGGACGATACGAGTTTCACTTGTAATTGTGTCCTGCAGAGATAATGTTTCCTTGAAGTGTTCTCTGCAGGTGAACCAGGTGGAACGAAACAGCAAACAGTCCATATGCAAATCCTGAACAACGAAAATGTAAGCCGCCCTCGATTTAAAGAGATTACATTTCTTAATGTGGATTAGGTTGGGTCTTTTAATGGCTTTGAGATCGACTAATGACACGAAACCACTCGAACCAATTTCCTCAATTAAGAAATCATCCATGAAAGAGCAGGAAAAGATATCCAAGGACATTAAAAGAAGGTCAGTGACACGAAATGTTTTTTTTGGCACGTGGTTTTCAATGGTTTTGGGAATTTTCAAAAATTTTCGTTGAACGTATAAATTAATTTTTTTAAATTTATTTGCTTTTCAAAAAGGAAATATTTTGTTTCTCCGGTTCTGTTGGGTTCCCGTACAAAGATTATTTGACAATTGAATGAATGATTTTTTTACTTTTAATTTTATTGAACTTAAAATATTAGAGGACTACCGGTTGAAAATGTCGTTATTGCAGACAACTTCATATCTATTACTCTGAGGTGAATTTTGAACATGACAGCTGTCACATCAGAAACTTCATGTCATTGTCTAATTATTTCAGTCTAGGTTATTGGTCATTAGTGAAAACACACAAGTTTTTGTAAAGCCGTAAAATGTCTACATTTGTGCCATCAAAACAACATTTGCGGGAAGTATTAATATGCTACTTTAATTTAAAGAAAAAAGCAACCGAAGCGCATCAATTGCTTACCGAAGCTTCCCGGGCTATATAGTAAATGACAAATTGATGAACTGGAGGACTTGAGGTTTCAACAGGATAAACATTTTGAAGAATGCGTTTCTGGGTCGCATAACTACCAGCCTTTCTCCTTTGAAGTTTTTTGAATTCAAAGGGCAATGAAAATAAGACACAGTCTCTTGAAGCTGTGAAAGAGAATAGCTGACAAGTGTACGAGAACTTGTCGCACGAAGTTCTCGCCAAGCGATTGAAATGGCGCAAACTATCATCAAAAAGAAAGGCGTCCTATTGAACAATGTCATTTTAAAAAATAATAACGAAAAAACGTTGAAGCTCAAAAAATATGGTTTGTGTGCGATTTGCCATGCCCATACCATGAGCTAAGGTAAAAAACTAGACAAATGTTTTCTCACAGAAAGGGTTCCGCGCCTCCTAGGAACATGCAACACTTTATTTCTTTAATTTAAGATTTATCATAGCATATGATAACATATGCACGAAAGTAAAAGATCGACATCGGTTTACTTGTAATTCGAGTGAGAACAAGGAACTTCCAGATAGGAAATAAAAAACTTTAAAACGATCACAAAATTAAAGGAATATTGATGTAGACTTACTGTAGAAATGTGCGAGTCAACGTTTCTGATGTTAGAATGTAATTGTTTTTGAAGTGCGAACTCCAATTCCTACCCTGACGAACATCCGTGTACGTGTTTAATTATCGCAACTAAAGCCATTGATTATAATGAAAATGTATCATGTGATTCTGGAGTATGCTAAGCTGATAGTTGTCAATGTATTCAAGAAATTGCTCTCCAAAAATGTTTCTAAACATTGAATATCCTTGTGTGCCTTAAATGCGTAATCAACACACACAACGTCATTCAATGTATCCACTTTTCTTCATTTTGCAACCCTCTGTTTGAAGTGATTTATTGGAATGCTGCGACAATCATAACTCAAACATACATCAAAATCACATGAAATACTTTTTATTGGTATTCAAGCTTTTACATTGTGTTGCACTCACGGAATGATTGCATACTTTAAAAAGTTGGGAAGTTGTTTCATGGAACTCATTGTCTACTGTGAGGTTTTCAGTTGAGTTGCAAATTTAGGAAACACTTTCTTTATATGGTGACCCATATTTAGTTTTAACTTTATATCATTTTTATTTTTTATTGTTGTAGGAGAAATATCAGAACACCTTAGCGGTTAAGAAGATACACTTCTGTGACAGACGGATAGACGGACAGCGGAGGATTAATAATAGGATTCGGGCGCGGAACCCTTTAAACTTTTTGTTTGTATTTGATTAAATTGAAATATGTTTTAACTAGAAGCAATTATCGACTGGATGCAAAGAGCAGATTTATACAGGGCGTTGCTTCGGAGTTTGGCGTGGCAACATCATCAGATTCTCGCGCTGTGTTTTGGTATCCAATCTAAGTAGGAAGTGGACAACGTTAAACAAATCCTCGACAAAATCGTGAGATCACAAAAATTTTAAAAATTGATCGCCTGAAAACTGCTGTGGATGTTGCCAACTACCTTAATGAGCACTTGGAAGCTAACATTGGAGTGCATATAGTAAGTCGAAAGGGAGTCGAAACTGTACGCAAAACGTCCAGCTAAAAGGCCGTTCATCTGTTCCATAAATAGGAAAAAAAAAACGGCTGGAGTTTGCAAAGCGCCACTTGCATTGGACAAGAGAGCAATGGTCAAACGTCTTATGGAGTGATGAAAGTAAGTTCAAATTGTTCTCATCAGATGGCATTCATTATGGGAATGATTGGTGATCAGTTATGGTGTGACGTAAGCAAATCTTAACGATCTTTCACATTCCTAAAACAAAGTATTTTAAAAGTTCATTCTCTCATCAAGGAGTGGCTCAACTGTGTAAAGTTGAAGGTCCGATGAATGGCCAAATGTATTAAGATATACTCGAGGGTCATATGATTCCACATTTTCGAATAAACATTGCACAAAAAAGCCTATTCCAACAGGATAATGACCCCAAACACACAATTTGTTTTATACTAATCTTCTTGGAGGAGGAGCATGTTTAAGTTTTGAATTAAAACACGTGACATTTTTTTGTTATAAAACTTAAACCACCCGACGAAATTTAACGAAAACCGTTTCAGGTGTTTTGCATTTTGCAAAAACGCTATGAAGCTCGATTCGTTCCCAAGTTTAGTGAAGAAATTATCACACCCACAGACATCCTTCTAAAACCGATAAAATCCAACTGTGGGGACCTCGAAATCTAGAGATATATGTTAATTCAAAAAATTGGATCCATTTCAAGAACTTCCAGAAGGGAATTTAAAAATTATAAAATTATATCGTTTTTACAAGTCACCCTGTATGAAGATGAACAATCGCCTGGTACATTAAGGTGAAAACCTTCCCATGAAGATTCTTTAATCACGGTCTTTTAAATCACTACTAAAAATAAAACGTGTCTTTAATACTCACTTCATTGCTTACAGCAGGGATCTCTGTCAGCCTAGAATATCGTCCACAATGTAGAATCCTCTTCTTGCAGGCACAACTTTCTGGATATGTTTGTATTTCTAAACATTGAAAAAGCACACAAACCAACACGAAAGAGGAAAAAAAAGAGAAATGTCAACATCATTAAAGAACCATACTCAATTACCACAATCTGAACCGCTATTGTCTTCATCCCTTCCGTTCATCCGGGCAAATGCAGTTGCCACCACCTTGGCCATTAGTTCCTTGCTGCCATACAACATGCCACATTCGACGGGATGCTCATCACTGCCGTCCTTGCAGTCACTACGCTCATCGCATATCTTACGCTGGGGTACGCACAATGTTCCATTGTCACACGCGAATGTTCCTTGGGGACACGGACCTATTGTCATTGGGGATGTTATCGAGCCGGGTCAAAGAGAAATAAGAATAAAAAAAATTGAACTTTAATCATATTGAATGAAGTTCACTGCATTCAGAGGGAGGGTTGTAAATAAATAAGCTCGATGGCTACAGAAAAAGAGGGCCACAATTCGGCGTAGATGTGGGGATGTAAAGTGTCACACTCTGGTCGATTCTTAGTGCTAATCAGGTGTAGGACATAAATATGTTATAAAACATTTATTTGAACAAAAGGGTGAAGCGTTTATTTGGAAATTCTCATGTGGGTGGACAAATTGTTGCCTCGGGGAATTTATGACACCATGCCATGAGTGTCAAGGGTAACATATGCATTTTAGATTGGATGGCAATCACAAAGAGTGTGTCTCATGCTTCTGATTTATAGGAATACCAGTCGACCCTTAGTTTTATTTTCGTTTTATGATTAAACTTTACAATGTTTTTGAAGGATCCGAAAAAATAGGGTTCACTGAAGATACAAGGTTGTCTGACGATAGTTTTTAAGATTACTGGAATTTTTATTCAACGCAAAATAAACTGCCTCTTTTTATTATTATACTCACTTACTTATAAGGCTTTCGATCCTTGGAGAATCTGAGCCTGAGCTGCAGCTGATTTTCATTCTTTCAGGACACTGCTTAAACCGGGGGTTCGGTCTTCGTTTATTTCTCCTGAGCCAGTATTGCGGAGCCTATGATGAGTTTTCCATTTTCGAAGTAGAAAGAAGAATACTTCTTCTTAGGAGTGGATTCGCTTCGTGAAATCAACTGTTTCGAGTGCTGCTTAGTCTCCAGTGTATAAAAATGGATCCATACTTCATCGACTGTACGAGTTCCATTGAATTGCTCTTCAAGCAGTTGTTTCAAAAATGAGCTCTAAGTTTGAAGTGACCAAAGATGAAAAGCCTGCGATCTCAATTAAATTATGTTCTTAGATTTGGGGAATGGTACAAAGGCCTATTGTGATGACCTTAATTTATAGTTCACGCAAGACAGTTTCAAAGGTAACCCTAAAGGGGAATTGGAATCCATAAATAGTATTATCAATTCCAATTCCTCAAACACAACTGCCCTTTTGGTTTTGAATGGTGATGTTGTAACAATTGAAGATCCTGCAATGATTGCTAACCAATTCAATGACTATTTTGAATCAGCCGGGCAAATCTCAGGCCAGTGGTAGCAGAATCTAGTAGTGGTAGTTCCTTTTTTAGCCCAATAACTGGGTCTAACTTTGAAAAAAACTTTAAGAAACAAAGCTCACTTTTTTTACTTGAGTATTTCTCATGGTTCATTTCCATACCGGCTTTCAAAAAGGGTAGCAGAAAGAAGGTCATCAACTATAGGCCGATTTCCTTATTGTCCTCAACATCTTAAATCTTTGAAAAGGCTCTTTTAAAAAGAATGTAATTTTATCTCAAGCTTTTTATTTCAGTCCAATACGATTTGGGTTTAAGGCGGGGCTTTCAACCGAAGATGCTCTTATTGAATTTTGTTCATTTATAAACAAAGGCTAAGATGGCAACAAATTTTGTGCTGGAGTGTTTGTTGAAAAAACTTAAGCATTTGAAATTTTATAAAACAAGTTACATTCCTTGGGAATTCGTTGCTCTGCTTACAGCTGTTTTGTGTCTTATTTAAAAGATAGAACCAAAAAAGTCAAAGTTGGAGACTTCATAAGTAGAAAAATAGTGTTAATTATAGGTATTCCGCAAGGTTCTGTCCTTGGTCCGATCTTATTTCTGATTTACATAAACTGCTTATTCAATTTATACGTTGCAGGTAAACAAACTGCTTTCGCATATGATCTCTGTATCGCATATTCCTCAGTCAGCCCTTTGAATTTGACGACTGAAATAAACCATGATATCCATTTACTGAGTGTTTGGTTTGCTGATTAACTGCAAGCAGCAAAATAAAAGGATGCAAGAATCATATGGATTCTGAATTTTACTTTCATGCTCAAAATTGTTTAATGGTTTATCAAATTAGTAAATTCAGGGTGCATCCAATATTTCCTTATATTTTGTCTCCTTTTTCTTAAAATCCACCCAATCAATAAAATCATATCATCGAAGTCTTCGGATGACATGACATCTAGAAACATTTTGCAATACTTTTTTTCAAACTTTTTTTTCAAAATTTACTTTATTTCAAATCGAAAACTTTAAGCTTAAACGTAACAAACAAAACGCTGGAGTAAAGAATTTAAATGTCCATTAATAACAAGAACCCTGTACACAACATTTGTCAGGCCACAGCTTGAATATGCTTCCAATGTGTGGTCACCGTATTACCTGACACATATTGACCGAATCGAGTCTGTACAACGCAAATTTGTTCGTTTCGCACTTCGACATTTATCATGGACTGATCCTCTTCGCCTTCCACCTTATAAGGGCCGTCTTTTTCTTATCGGCCTTGATTCTTTGCAAAAACGTCGCGAAGTCTATGATATTGTATTTTTGCATCAGCTTATAGCCGGTAATATTGACTCATTCGCACTTCTTACTCTAGTTAATTTTAGTGTTAAGTCATTTTATTCCCGAACAACTGACATTTTTGACATTAAATACCACCGTACGAACTACGGCTGCAATGAACCCCTAACACGGATGTCAATAAAAGCTAATGTTAACTGTCAAATGTTCGATATTGTTTCTAGTAAACTGACACTCAAGCGTTATCTTTTTGGACGTATCTGTTCTTAACATTCATATTTTCAATTTTGCTGTATTTTTATCATTTGAAGATACTAGTAAATTACATTTTTGTATTTCTTTTTTATGTCTATTTGTGTATGGTGTTCGGCTATCCCTGTATAATTATGTTAACTAACACCACGCTAAATGATGACTGTGACAAAATGGGTATTACTCTATGAGTAATACTGTCACTTACAAAGCTTGTTTTATAAGCAGTACTGATAGCGTTAAAAAAGAAAGTAAATAATAAAGTAAATAAGAAAATAAAAAAGTTTATGCTTGAAGAAGTGAAATACATTCAGTTGTCTAAATAACAAGAGGCGAATGTATATTTAGTATATATAGTACATATCTATTACGGAGAATAAAAACTTTTGATGGGGAAATTTCAAAAAATTCCAAAAACAAAATATTAAAAGATGAGAAAAAAATGAAAAACAATGTTTCTGGTGTGCACACATAAATTGTAGTTTTTATAAAGTCCATCAACAAAGTTACTGAAATTTTCAAAAATTATTTTAAAGACTTCGTAACAATATAGATGCCTTAGAGGAAGAATCTCAAGATCTCTGAACAACTTAAAACTGGGTGTTTAACGATTCACTTTAAACATAATTCTAATTGCATTTTTTTGTTTAAAAAGTAGAGGTTGTTATGGTTTTGTTTTATGGAAGGTTTTCGTCTGTGATTTCGTTCTTGCTTTTGTTTTTCTTTTCGTCCCCATGCCCATGTTTGCCAATCATTTATCATTAGAGGCTGAAGATAGTCCCCAAATATGGGGCTTAGCCAGATGGAGTGTCCACCGCTCAGAAGTGGGGTACTAAGGTTCAAGCCCGGTCGATGGTGGTGGGGTAGTTCTTTTTTTACCAGTTTGGTCTAGCGGAGTGAGAGAGGATATTGAGAGGAGAGAAACACCTACTGTATATATGTAGGATCCGAATCAGGCCATGAGGATAACGCGTTATATACAAGGACAGTACAGAGGAGGTTCAGGCTAGTTACGAATCTGGTTAAAACATCATTCGAGGATAGTCCAGTAAAGAGATAAGACCGAAGTGTTGGATTAAGTGCAGTGCAATACCGGAATAAATTTAATTGAAATATTTTAATCTTTCCGAATTTTTTTTTATTGTTTCTGAGACAAGAAATTAAGAAGTTTACGAATATGGTGATTTAGTTGAATAGTGCGTAACGTTATTCTTTTAACAGAACGTTTTACCGCAAGTTGGAGACTTTCCTTCCCATTTAGAACGGCTCAAGCGAGTTATTACCAGCATCGGAGACGGTGTAGCAAAGCGCGGATAGCTAGTTCGGCGCCCTTCTAGAAAAATAAGGATTGAGGAACCACTTAAACCTGCTATAAAGGAAATTATATTTCCCATCCACGAGGTATGCGTCAACTAGTGTAAAATTTACGAAGCCGATCAATTTGTTTTATGTGAGCTTTTAAACTATCGCTTATGAAAGCCGTCGATAGCCGAGCGGGTTAATTTGTGACGACCGTGGGTGCAGAACGCGGGTTCAATTTCGAGCGGGGATCTTCCTTTTTTTTTCTTTTCTTCTTTTTCTTCATATATTTTTTTGTAGTGTTTAAAAAAAAACGAATTGTATAGATTTAAGTTAGTTTAGATATTAAGAACAAATTTTGAATTGTTAGTTTAATTAAGCCAATGAATTAAATTGTAGCTAGATTAAATTCGATCGTTTTGTTCATTATTTCGCGGTGACAATCAAGACATTTTGCGAACCTCGCAATTAATTCGCGGTTCTTATTGTGAGTTAGCCTGCGGAAAGGCAATTGCGTGGCGCCCATATTTATCACCTTAACCCACGGCCAGTCTTCGCAGCTGGTGTCGCAGGGCCGGTACAAAGGCGGCGGTAACAAGGTTCAATATTATTGAAGAAAGTACCACCCATTAGAATAGGCAGACAACAGTAGAGACTAAGATGATATAGTTGCCTCATAACTCTATTTAGATATTGCTTCGTGTAGAGAGTTTGGTCTTCTTTCAAATTGAGTTTATGGCTCAATCTAATGCCCAAATACCTTAAATTGTCGACACACTCAATTTCAAAGCAGCCCTGACTGCTGCTTACATTATTATTAAAGGTAAAAGGAACCTGGTGGCCCTTTGTTAAACCAAAAACTTAAGCAATTCGCTGAATGATAATGTAGAGAAAAGTTGTCGCAAACTGAGCCCTTGATATTGAAGGCTTCGTTTGTTACTAAGTAGTCATTTATGGTGCTTGGACCATCTTCGTAATATGACTAAATCATGATTAACATCCGCATATAAATTAAAATAACAGCTGTTAGAATATGAGAGCCGTACCATCAGCAAATGCTGTGATGATGCATTTAACTTTTGGATAAACACAGAATTCAAATATATCAAAAAGAGAATGGGACCCAAAACAGAACCTTGCGGAACACCAACATAAAAGAGACTCTGCGAACTAAGACAGTTATTAACTATAACAACCTGCTTACATTTTTTTAAATATAAGGTTCTGTACTGTTGAATCAATGTGAGAATATGTTGAAATAAAAGTTGCTTGTTGCATCACTTATAAAAATGTTGCTATTATCCTTCACAGGATTATCCTGTTTTTCAACGAACTTGAGATACAAACTTGTTTTGTGCACCTCCAAATCCAAGCCTAACACAATATTACTACATCCTATATAGTCTTTTCTACAACTATAAATCAGCTTAAGAGCGCTTAAGTTATGAGAGAAAAAAAAACAATGAAAAAAAAATCACAGCTACAAAAATACAACTTACTCCATTCTTTTGCAATAAAACATTCTTGAAAAATAATAAAAATCAACGGATACATTAACGCTTAGTCCACAATGGCAACAGGACAAACTTGAACGATTCACTGACTGTATACTACAAATTTAGTTTAATGTCAAAAGTTTTTACTTTCAAAAGAAGTGAGCATTAAATAAAAGCAACAAAGCATCCTAAAAAGGCTTCTTTAGCAAAGATTTGATTAATTGTTTAGGAGAACAAAGCGTCATACACGCAACCCATCTGTCACATGTGTCTATGTTCAAAATGTGTTACCCATGAGAATGGAACTTTTATGAATTTCAATAAAAATTAATGAAGTCGTAAAATAATAAAATCCAATATGTATAATAGACACAATTTAATTGTGTAATAGTATATATAGAACCTTGACTGCCTTTCCATATGCGATGAATTATTATCCTTCGACGTTTGGATGAGAGCCAATAAAAGTTTCATTTACGAGTACGAGTACGAGTTGGAACCGAAGTTATACGAGTTTTTTGAATGCTTTGAATATTTGAAAATCAAAATTGAATTTGATAGATTTTTTTTTAACCATTTTGCAAACCAAACTTATGAATGTTGTGAATCATGCCTTGAACTTTGTTTTGCCAATTTGCATTTCGTGTGCTGTCCTTTTGATTTATAAATGTTCATTCAAGACGTATTTTATTTTTTATTGAAATAGTTTAGTTAACAAACGAACACACTCGAACACCATATGTGACTCGAAATAAAATGGAAAACTTTTTCACGTTTCGAAGGTTGAATTCTCGACAGTGGTGACAAATGAAAGTTTAATCGATCGCTAAAATGATTTATAGCACAGTCTTAAGGATGGTGAGACGTTTATTAAAAGTCCATTGCAGTTAATCCCACTCGTATTCGTTAAATGTTATCTGAATATTTCGGGAACACAGCCCTAATGTGATATCCGAATATTTCAGGCGATGCAAAATTAAAAAAAAAAACATTTTAATAAAATTGCGCAAGGCCTAAGGATGACTATGAAGCGGCTTGGTAAGTGTGGTCAGGGAATCTTTTCTTTTGTTTTGCGAAGTCCATGATTTCGCCGGTCACAAGTGCTTTGTTGGCTCAACAATAAGGGCCCAACGTATTTCAGTTGTGATTCTATACAAAAATTTTAACATGACTTATTTAATCTATAACTGAACTTTATTCAATTTTCCAAACATTTTGAAAATTGACTCTGAGGGAGTTATTTGAAGAAGGAAAATTAGTAAAAAAAAGTTACAGGGTATAAACTTCTTTAGTAGTTCCTGCTTGCTATAATGTAGAACGAAGTCCAATCGATGATTTCTTGATAGCGTTCGTCTATGAGTGTCCGTTTGCTGAGGTACCTGTGGGCTGGTTCTATTTCCTGTCTGCTTCGATGATTTTCCTTGACAGCTGAAGCAAATAGTCGTCAATTGGCGTGATTCCTGCGCTTTCTTAGAGCGTTGTGTTGCTGATATATTTCCGCGTGTTGAGATTCCTCCAGAGTCCAGTGCACTATCCTTTCCGGTATATAAATTTTCTCCATTGTTGAAGACGACACCGCAAACCATATTGGGCAGGGGTATGTAATAACTGATCTTATAAGTTATTTATAGACCAGTAATTTGGTTCTTCTATGCAGTCCACCGCTCTTTCTAACAACTGGGTACACGAAATGAAGATCGAAATTGGCTTTTTGAAAAAGCTTTTCAGCGTGTTGCTTAAATTGAAACCACTCGCTGAACGTGATCCTCCGGTTTTCATGCTGAGCTGTGGAGCAATCTCTTTTCCATCTGGCAGAGTTATCCTCATGTCGTGGCATCACGTCGCGAATGCTTTCCTACTTCTTGTTGATGTGGTCAGTTTTCGGAAGCAGTTGGCCTCCGTCCTGCTTCTGTTGATCCTTAGTCCCCATTGGGAGAGTTTTCTTCTCTGAGCAAATTGCCATGATTTGGCGCAGCAGGACCGACTCCAGCACTTTCCCAACACAGCAGACAAATGCTATCGGCCTGGGACTGGGACAACTTTAGTTTTTTTATAGGAATTGGTAACATAGCTATTGTTGATGCAGTTATTGAACATCACCGTAAGAAGTGAAAAAGCTACATTTGGCAACCTGTAGACTGTTTTTGAGTTTTCACTCAAAATTAGGTCTTCTACTTCTTCGGCATTTGTGAGAACGCCATTGTCCGGAGCTGGGTTTGTTGCTGGACTTTCTCTGCTGAACGTTGTCATAGTGCTGGTGTCTTGCAGTATTCCGTTGATTACAACGTCAACATCTTCCATGAACTTTGGAAGTTACATCGGGAGCCCCTCGGTGAAGTTCCTTTCGAAGTATGCTGATATATGGTTTGCCAACGATCGCATTGATTTGCTTGAATGTCTCCGGTCCAGACTTGATTTCCTCCAGGTTTCTTATCCTCCTCCTCTGTGTGCTGTTTCACGACTTTTCGGAACATCACGTTGATGCAGTTGAGTTTGACTTTACGCTCCTTTATTCGTCATTGACTGTGTTCCACGTTTTGTGAATTATCCTCTGAAGCTTCTTCCGGAGTCGCTGACGGTATGCGCAGATCGCTTGGATCTTGAGTGGCAAGTGGGCATCTCGCTCCTTGCTGCTGTTGGAATTTTTTGGCCATCGATAGCATTGTGGACTACATCCATTTCCGTCTGAAAAAATTTCCTCAAGTCCACTTGGTGCATCCAGGTGCATATCTGGCGAACGACAGATGGTCATGATTGGCATGACTCTCAGCTCAATTACCAGATGATCTGTGTAACTCAAGTATGCTTCGCAGGCAAAATTTTGGAATTCTGGAAGTATATTAATAAAGTTGGATGTAACCATAATGAAATCCAGCGACGAAGGAGCCTCGGAAACGTCTTTTGAAGTAAAGATGCTGAGCATATGGAAATTCTCGTCTAAACAGTCCACAATTGCGCATCCTTGGGGCAAGCAAATGTCGTCGTACAAGAGTGTTTGTCTGACTTTGAAATCCCCACCAACTACACTGTAACTGTACTGGTTGGAGATGCTAAGTCTTTTCTGATGTTTTCTTAACTTCCATAACAGTACAAGTACAAGTGCAAGAAAGGTTTCTCCATCATTGCATTTGATTACGGCTGCCGTGGCTTTTACGCAGTTTAGTCCTCGCATGCCCAATTTGATGGATTTCGGGTCATCCCTTTTGTCCTCCCGATAAATGTTGTATCCATCCTTCTGGTATCGATCCAGACGTACTTTCGTTGAAAGAGTCGATGTCGGAGAGCTTTTCATGGATCGAGACCATAAACTCTCTCCCGTAGTTGGCTGCTCCTCTCTGGCTTTTCTTGATGATAGTTATTTTTGCATTGATAAATAGCTTCTTTTAATAGCTGTCAACGAGACGTCATTTTCCTTTACGGCGTTCTGGTCTCTATTTCCTGCTCCTTATATAGCTAGTTCACCAGCTTTTTCGTTAAGCGTTACAAATCGTGTCCCGGTTTACACTGTCTTCGGCCAGTGAAGATTTTGATAGGGAGTTTGTGATAGATTTACTCGTCGCAGTACTGTCGTCACGTTCGTCCTTTCAAACGTTCTCTCCTGACTCTTTTATAATTATCAAACATTTTACGAAGGGAATGCCGAGTTGTATTGCTGAATTGTCACTTTTAAGAGTCCGGGTATTGACCACTAAACGGATAATAAGCAATCATAATTGACCCACTTCCAATAAGTGACAATATTGCAATAAGGAGTTTTCCAATAAGGACTTGACCACTTTTTTTTAAATCGAACCCAAACCATTTGAGACATTTCAAAAACTTTTTTATAGGCTTGAAGTACAATCAAAACATTTATGAATTGAATTCGACTTCGTTCATATGGCCACCGCGGACACGTTTGCAGCGGTCGATTTGTTGGACTGAATAAATTGACAATGAGAATTCGATGATTAGTGAAAGAGGTGCGTTCAATGACTAAATTCAAAGTTGTTAAGGCCTTATTGGAAAACCCGATAATTATTTAACACTTCCCTGAACTCCGGGCATTGGCCATCGTCGTGAGTCGATCGTGAAAGACACAATTTTAAAAAAGTTAAATAAACAAATATTATTGTTAAGCATATTGTAATTCGCTTTCAATGCTCACAATTTTCCTCTGCCCGTTGTTTTTCTTGTCATCAAAGTGACTCAGTGCCTTGAGTCTTTTGGCCGAGAGTCCTGTTTGTTTTTTTACTTCCAGTTGTATCAGTTTTTGCGACTGGCGTAGAATTTAAGCGCCTATTTTTCCCAGGTATGCCAATCGTTAGACTTTTGTGAGCCTGTCGGCTATAAAGTCCCCAAGGACTTTGCATATCAAGTAATGGACTACCGGTTGAAAATGTCAAATTCAATATTCTTGGTATTGCCCATCGCTAGCCACACATTTTTCCCATTTATTTGGCAATTCATGGATACCGTTCTGAAAAATTCGACCGGTTTGGCCGCAATCCACGACTCGATCCATTTTTTGACATCATCGAAATGACGGAAGTGCTGGTCAGCCAGGCAATGTTGCATCGATCGGAAGAGATAGTAATCGGATGGCGCAAGGTCTGGACTATTCGGTGGGTGGGGTAGGACATCCCATTTGAGCGTTTCAAGGTAAGTTTTGACGACATTTGCAACATGTGCCCGAGCATTGTCATGTTGCAAAATAACTTTATCGTGTCTTGCGACCGTTTCCTGCCATATTTTCTTTAGTGCTCTGCTCAAACGCATCAATTGTCGTCGGTAGACCTCGCCTGTGATTGTTTCATTCGGTTTTAGCAGCTCATAATATACAACACCCTTCTGGTACCACCAAATGCACAGCATAACCTTCGGGCTATGAATATTCTGAACAGCCGTCGATGTTGAGCCATGTCCGGGGTATCCATACGTTGCCCGACTTTTTGGATTATCGTAATGTACCCATTTTTCATCACCAGTGACGATTCGATGCAAGAAAAACTTCTTTTTGTGGCGTTCAAGCAGCATTTCGGACATGCAAAATCGGCGTTCGATTCATACCCCACCCAATGTCCTACCTTTCGTATAATTCCCATTGCTTTCAAACGATCGGAAATGGTTTGCTGAGCGACGCCAAGTGATTTTGCAAGTTCTTCTTGCGTTTGTGGCGGATCTTGATCGAGCAATGCCTCCAATTCACGGTCTTCAAATTTTTTCACCTGGCCGGGGCGTTCTTTGTCTTCGGTGTCGCAATCACCATCTTTGAACCGCTTAAACCACCGCTGACACGTTCTAACGTCTATAGTATAAGTAAGTTTTTTTCTTTAAATGAAAGAAGCATATTAAAACTTCCCGCAAATGTTGTTTTGATGATGATTTTACGGCTTTACAAAAACTTGTGAGTTTTCACTAATGACCAATAACCTAGACTGAAATAATTAGACAATGACATGAAGTTTCTGATGTGACAGCTGTCATGGTCGAAATTCACCTCAGAGTAATAGATATGAAGTTGTCTGCAATAACGACATTTTCAAACGGTAGTCCATTATATCCTCTTAAATTAAGTTTTACGTTCTTATAGATTTTCCTTCCAGCTTATTTTCATGTCGATTATCAATATGGATATGGATGTGGAATAAATATATAGTATTGTTCTTTTTCTGGAAGAGGACCAAGACTGATGGTTGACATTTAGTCCATTTTCAATCGCCCATGTTTTAATGGTGTGAACATTCTCAAGCATTTTCTGCATGATTTCCCGTATAATGGTAAATACGGAACCCTTTGTGGGCATGTCCACCTCGCACTTTGTCAGTTTTTTTCTTGTTTGTTTTAAATTTGCAGGCATTGAATGAAGGCATTTTAAAATCGGTACTTTTATTTTTCCTCATGATTTGCGAGACGAAAAATGCGTACAACTGCGGTTCTAACTCTGGGACCTCAAAACGTGTAGACATCTTGAAGTGTGAAATTCCAAAAGTTGAACCCATAATAAAGACGCTCCTCGCTCAAGGACCATTGTCATCCCACTGACTCTAATTCGGTGCAATGGAAAATGACCACAGTATTTTATTAATCAAGTTCGTAACAGAAACGATCGTAAATCCTTGTAGAGGTCTTCTTCTACATACGAGACCTGATAAACATTTAAATCTAGACGCAACTTTCTTAGATGCCCCAAGAATGATAAAACACATTAGTCTTTTGTCCAAACAATAGCAAAAGGAACTACAGTATACAGTCAACTACATACAAATAGTTTTAATTAAAAATACCACATCTCAATTTCAGCAAAGTCAGTGGTCACATCCAAGTGAGTTTAAATAAATATACTCGTATCCTTTGTGCCATAATCGCAGTTATGTGCAGGCCACTCGCTTAAAGTCCTTTGTCTTCTCCTAATTCATTTGTCCAGATGGAAAGTTCTCCTTAATACCAGGAAACTTCTAATCCAATTAACATTGACCAGTGTTATTGAACGACTGTTTTTTCGTAATTCCTGTTTATTTGGATGGATACCTCCGACCTTGGCTTCTAGCTCGTTATTTAATGTGTGACCCCCTACCGCGGTAGGACACTGAGGAGCAACATGAACTTGGAAATATTTTAAATGTAAAAAGTGGCAAATAAAAAATAATTAGTTAATGTAGACGTCAGATATCTGTGCTGAGTGCTGAGTGCTTAGTGCTGCGGTGTGCATGGGTAAAGCTGATAAAAAATCCTTAACATCCTTAAGTCGTATAAATTCTTTTATTTTATGCGTTGTTGTCTCACGTTTTCATTGTTTGACTGCGTTTGACTTTTTGCAGCTAATCATGATGATAAGGATCATTAAGCATGAAGCAAAAAAAAATTGATGGATTTTGTGGCAGAAAAATATATGACAGAGTTGATTGAAAATTGAGGCTATTTTGGATTTAATTAAGATGGTTGTTAAGATAAGAAGGAAAATGATAGGAAAAGTGACAGCAGGCGTGACATTTAACACATTATTTAAGAATCTTCGATGCGAACTTTAATTCGTTAGTTTATAACATTTGCAAGTGGCGGGAACCGCCAATTTTGACGTTCTGACAAGAGCAACGCCGCCAATGTCGACTTGACGACGTGCCAAGCAATTTGCCATAACACGTTCGTCTCTGCAGTGCATTTTAAAGATAAAGTTGAAGATGACAATTCAGTAGCCACTTCCTGTAGACCGTCAATCGCGTCCGATCTACGCTCACGCTCTCCTAAACCATTAGGAGCTACGAGGAATATTTTCATCTTAAGGGATAATAAACAATCATCAACAATCAGGGGTGTCGAGACAATTTTATCCTTTAAAAGATTAACTAATAAAGATAGAAATTAGATCGGCTTAAGGAATTTTCTGAACGCTATTTCAAAACAGTATCTACAAACGAAACGTCTCGACTTAAGAAACTACTCGGCAAGTCATCGGTAAGGTACTGATTGTATGCCTCTTTCGGGGCTTCACTCAAATTGGAACTAAGAGTCCAACCAACGTGCAACATTCTATAAAGTGGTCGGTTTGAGAAATCGATCAATGTTAAGGAATTTAACTTGGCTGGCTTCGTCGACATAGACGTAGTAATGAAGACATTCTCTGCAGCCCACTCGGACAACAAGATAGGTCACATGTCAAGCGCAAGTGAGTGACACAGGTACTCCACAGAGAGGAGTTGTCTCATTCCGGTTATGGCTACCAATTGAAGTAAACGCAAATATAAAGATATTGGAATAACATTGAGGCTGAAAGCAAAAATGGCACTCTGATTAAAAGAAGAGTCCGACAGAAGGCAAGTTTTTTGACCGAAGCCGAAGCCGAACTTCGGGTTTTTTATCTCCTTCAGCCGAAGCCGAAGCTGAATCTGATGGTAGTACAAAATGCTAAGGAACCTTAAATATAATCAAATCATCAGATAAACAAAATTGATCGGTTCTCAGTAGATAATTTAGGTTAATTCATTAAAGCAAGGAACAAAAAATTAACCAGTAAAATCCAATAGGCCCTATAAAAAAAAACAAACAAAATAGATATTAAGACTACAAAAAGTGCAGTTACATTATATGCCAGAAACAAAAGTTTATCCACATTTTCTCCTTGCAAATTAGCCCTCCTATCAGCATAAATTTATCCAGCAGCACTGAATAATTGCTCACTCGCTACACAAGTAAGAGGAGCTGATATGTATTTTTTAGCTATATTTTTCAAGCAAGTATGAGGATTCCTTGTTAACAAAGATTCTTTTAAATACGATTTAAGATGTTCTTCGAAAGGTGGGAAGTCATCGGAATCGGAAGATTCAACTATTGTGTTAAGCATAACTATTAAGGGTATAATGAGTGAAACGCATGCGGAATCGGCAAAAATGTCTAGTGTAGCTTGTTAAAAGCATTTCTACTCTTCGATAGTCGGGACATGAATTCCACCACGTTCTGCCGTGTAGAGATTGATAGCAACTTTTTGCTCATATAGTCTTTCCATCATTAAGTAGGTACTGTTCCATCTAGTCTCTACATCCTGAATTAAAGAATGCTTTGGTAGACCACACGTTTCTTGAAATTGATTAATTTTTTCTTCCTTGAAAATAGAATCATGAATAACGAGCTGCAATGTGTGAGCTACGCATCCTAAGGATGTAAAATTTCCCAAACGCCTAGCAGCTCCCATATTAGTGGCGTTGTCCCGTAAAGCCATATGAATTTTGTCGTTTAGTTTATATGATCCGGTGTGATCTTCATCCAGAACCATGGCTCCCAATATCACTTTTGGTCTGGTTGGGCCATCAATAAAATGAGCCGTAAAACTCAATAGGGAACAGGTTTTCGTAGGACTAGTCCAAATGTCGGTTGTGAAACTTATCCATTCAGCTCTGGAGACATAACTGAGTACTTTTGTTTTACTTATTCGTATGTGGTTGGCATTAAAGACGTTCTATAGAATTTTTCAGTTTTTTTTCTATATCGTGATTGGCTATGAGGATCGGCCAAATTAAGCCTTTGAAATGCACTGCCTTCTTCAATATTGTAAGGCAGCATGTCGACAATTATAAGATCCATAATGCTCTTATCGATACGCAAAGAAAAAGGATGATCATCAGGCCATACTGTTGCTATCTTCCGTTCCATTATTTGTGACAAAGTTGGTTGCATAAGATCATTATTAGCGATGGTTTCATTCGACGATTTCATGTTTTCCGTTTTTCTGACTTTAATGAAACTGCGACTTTCTGCTTCTTCAATATATTTCTCCCATTCCTTCTTATGTACTTTTTCTAAATGATTTTTTTATATTTGTTATCGTTTGTTTCTTTGGTATCGAACTACCAAGTTAATGTTCGGTCCATCTTTGACCTTGACCATCGACAGAATATTCAATACCAAAATTCCTGGAAGAAAGAAGTGGAATGAGGTTAAAGTCTGATTCAAAACAGACTGACCATGACCGCTGCCTGAACAGGAGCTGGTCAATGCAGTGTCTGCAGTGTCTTTCAGGCTTAGATAACTTTCCTGAATCCTGAGAAAGTTATCATTAAAGACAATATTGCCGTAGTGGCTATCGAGCCTCTGGATTCTGTTTGGATAAAGTTGAAGTCTATATCAGAAGTCAAAACGTCGCAGTTCTTTTTCTTAATTTTGTGTTACAGTTTATGATTTGAATTATATACTAAAGGGTTCGCCATCTAACGTTTTTTTTCAACTAGAGCTTAGTTCGTGAATGGTAACACTTGGCTCATGTCTGATTTGACAGATAATTAGTTTTATCCTTCCGCTGAACGAATATGGTTGTGTATACGCTTGAACAACGCTGGGAAATATTGCGACATTACTTTGAAAATCATGGTAATGTTGTAGAATATGTGCAAAAATTGCGTACGGATTTTGGAAGAAGAGAAGCACCGTCAGCTCCGTATATTCGTTGATAAACCAAAGCGTGAAAAGCCAAAAACAGTGCGTATACCCGAAAATATTGCTGCTGTAGCAGAAAGTGTGCGTGAAGCGCCATCAACATCAATTCACCGTAGTTCTCAACAATTGAACATTTCGGAGACATCATTGAGACGAATTTTGCATAAAGACCGTGGTATGACGCCATACAAAGTCCAATTGATTCAGGAGTTGAAGCCAACTGACCATCCAATGCGTTTTCGCTTCGCTAAGTGGGCCTGCGATCGACTTACAGAAGATGCCGATTTTGCCAAAAAAATCATCTTTTCAGATGAAGCTCATTTTGATCTTAGCGGGTATGTAAACAAGCAAAATTGTCGCATTTGGGACACAGAAAACCCGCACGCATATATTGAAAAGCCGATGCACCCAAAACGAGTCCCTGTTTGGTGCGGATTTTGGTCCAGAGGCATAATTGGGCCATTTTTCTTCGAAAATGAGCAAGGAGTGGCCGTTACAGTCAATTGCGATCGTTATCGGGCCATGTTGAACGAATTTTTGTTCACAAAAATTTAAGAGGAGGATATTGGCAACATTTGGTTTCAACAGGACAGCGCTACGTGCCACACAGCCGAAGCTACACTCGATGTTTTGCGCCCTGTTTTTGAAGATCGCATTATCAGCCGCAGAGCTGATGTCGTTTGGCCACCTCGGAGCTGCGATTTGACACCGTTGAACTATTACTTGTGGGGTACCCTCAAAGACAAGTGTTACGCCGACAAGCCACAGGCAATGGCACGAGTACGATAACTTGGGCGCCAAAAATTGATAACGGTTTTTTGTAGAGGGGTCAAAAACAAGCATTTTTTACTATGGGAGGGAGGGGTCTATCTCGCACCGTTTAGGAGGTAGGGGCAATTTTAAAAAAATGACTTAAAATGAAAAAAAATAAAAACAACAACCACGGCAACACTTACAATAAAGTACTATACCGGCTTTGAGAAGAAACAAGTTCTTTAATCCTGGCTTTAAATTAAATAGTAAACCTTAAGGCTGGGCGCTCATTTGGCAACTTTCGTTGCGCAACGAAAAGTTGCTCAGAAAAAGTGTATTGGCTTATATGGTAGAGCGCTCACTAGGCAACGCAATTTGAGAGCAATTTTTCGTTGCCAAACATCGGCAACTTTTGAGCAACGCAATCGTTGCTCAAAAGTTGCTCTCTTAGAAAAATGTATTCGACCGCTCACTAGGCAATTAGTTGCCGGGCAACTTTCTGTTTTTTATTTATTTTGACCCACGGTCGGGGTAGGTTGTGACCAGAAAAATGTGGGCGGTGCTTATTGGTGAAAATACTTTGATCGATGAATTGGAAAAGAGGCCGTGCTTGTGTAATAAACATTTAAAAGAGCAGAAAAAGGCTTTGATATTTTCCTTTTTCCCTTCTATCACGATTTATAGGATGCACCAAGTGCTTTTTTTTGTTTCTTGTTTTTTTTTCTCAGTATTATCAATAATGCACAAACAGTAAAAGTTTGTTCGAAATCCATAGTTATTGCAATTTGCATACATTGCTGGCAATTAGTTGCTTAATGAGCGCTGTATAAGCAAAAGTTGCCGGCAACAGCAGCAACTTTTCGTTGCGCAACGAAAAGTTGCCAAGTGAGCGCCCAGCCTAATAGTTTTTGAAAAATTCGCATACAAAATCAAAATTTTGATAAAAAAAAATTAAAAAAATAAATTTAGACCAATTTTTTTCAAAATTGTGAAATGAAGTGCTAAATTTGCTTTTTGTAGTCAATGCTTGTATCAATTCTGAATAGAACACAAAAAACCGAATGGTTTTAGATGTCTTATAGTTTTTGAGAAAATTGAAAATTACTATTTTTGTTTTGTGACATTTAAGTGGTCTTCCTTTAAGGTAACCGAATGAATAATCGATTAAATGTCCGGCATGCGTCTTAATCAAAAGTTTTTTTTTATATCAACAGTATATGGGTCGCCCGCTTCGCGGGTTAAAGGAATTCAACTTTCTTTCCGTAGTCAGTCCACGCTCACGCGACTTCGTCGCTCCGCTCAGGGTACCTGCTTTTTGCCTGGCAGGCGCCTATGTCATGAATACTCTTCACCTAATTTGTATGTACTTATGTAATATGGAATGCACTTGATAATGATGCAAGTATATAACCGATGAAACTTTGAATTTTGTACCGTTGGTTTTTTCATGCACATGTGGTAAAGCTCATTCTGTGTTCAACCTTAGTGCGAATCGAGTGTTATTTTTTGTGAATAAGCAATGGCGACTAAGCATCCTCTAATCCATCCTAAACTAAATTGTATAGCAGCTACTAATCGCTAATCGCTTAGCCACGATTCCCATACCCCCAATACTGTGTACGCAATACACAGAGGTGTCGGTTACGGTACGGTGTCGCGAATAAAAAAGTTTTTTCCCATGTCAAAAATGCCCAACGCGCCTAGAGAAGGTTTCATTGATCAAGAGAAACCTTTTTTTTTTTGTTAAATTATTTATTTTTTTCATTCCATTACATAGCAGATGATAAATTAATACAAAAATTTTAAATTACGAGGAGTGAATAAACAGTAGTCGTCATTTAATTAACTAACAAGTCACAAATTAGTGTTAGACGACATTTCATTAAAGTTTTCTTAGATTGATTAATATTTCTGGAGTGGAGTGGCATTGAAATATACAAATACAACTAGTACTGAGAATAAAAAAATATATACCTACAATTAAAACTTATTCAAAAAAGAATCCATAAGATAATCACAGATTTTAAGGTAGAATTCGTAGTAATAGTTCAATATTAGCAAGGTCAATAGCAAAAATCCAAGCTCTTATTTGGTTAATGTAGCTATTATTTATATATATGGATTGTGGAAGTTTATTGAAATATCATGGGACAGTAAAAGTGTAGAATTTGGAAAAATGTTTCCGATTTGCTTAAAAAATTCTCTCAGCTTTTTAAAAACATATAAGTGTCTTAATGGTAATATATAACATTTTTTAAATAGGGGCCAACTATGAGTACGATGATTGCAGTTAGTAAGGATGCGAACTTGATATTTTTGAGCAATCAAAACTGGTCTTATCGCATTGAAATATGAGCCTCCCCAACACACAATGCCATATTACAATTTAGAGTGTGCCAGTACATAGTTAAATTTCAATAAAACTTTATTTGAGCAGTATGATTTGATAAGAAACAGTTTACGAGTTTGTAAGTGATCCTTCTAGTTCATATTCTGATCTATTAAGACTCCTAGATATTTAAAATTCTTGACTGATTCAATTATAAAGCACTTCTCGGAACACGTATTTTGCTCATAAAAGTTTTGTATGCCGCAAGTATGAAGCGGTAGGCTAAATCTAGTACAATCATGCGAGTGAAAGCGAAGGTTGTATTCTGGTTAATTATTGCCGGATATTTTCAGTGTCAATTATTTGTTTTTTTTCGCTAATGAGTAACTTGTGATGAGCAAACCATACCCTAAATTGTTCTATGTCTTCTACAATCAATTTTTTAGAACATGTATGTAAAGGTTATGTCATCGGCGAATGCTGTCGCTATTCCATTGAATTGCTGTCTGAAAATTGAGTCATTATAAATAAAAGTGGCCCTAGTATAGAACCCTGAGGGACTCCATTTCTTAAGACTAGTGGCTTACTAAAAACACCATTTACCTTAACTTTTTGAACTCTGCCTTTTAGATATGTTTTGAACCAGTTCTGTATTGTTCCCCTAAATCCAGTATTGTATAATTTATCTAAAAACAACTGATGGTCAACCATATCAAAAGCCTTTGTCATGTCTATGAATAAAGCCATAGTGGGCATATTTTTGTTAAACCCATTATGTAGTTGACTGCAATCCGTAAGGATAGCATCCTCTGTTGATAACCCAGGCCTAAAACCAAATTGATTACTCCAAGACTTGTAGCATTCTCTTTTTGAGAATTTTTTCAAATACTTTTGAAAATGTAGATAATAACGGTATGTGTATGCAGTTTGACACATCTTTTCTGTTACCTTTCTTGAAAAGTGGAATTACTTCTGCAATTTTAAGTGGGCTTGGAAAACATCCATTTTTAATACTCAAGTTGAATAAATAGCTCAACACATCTACAATTTGCCACGCGATATTTTTTAACAGAATACTTGTCGTACCCTCACTTGTTCTTTGTCATCAATCAATAGAATCATATACAAAACTATTACTTTGAATTCTGTCAGCAAAAAGATTACTATTTGAAGAACAGTGACAAGAAAGGCAGCGTTCAACAGAAGGTTTTAATAGTTCTGAGATTGCAATAAAATGCTCATTAAGTGCATTGGCGACTGCTTCTGAACATGATATTAGAGTTCCATTACCTTCCAAAACATATATTTGCCCAGAATACTATCTGACAACGTCAGAAACGGATATAAAAAGGCTGTAAATAGAGCTAAAAATGTGTCAATAGAGAAAAGGAGAAAAGCATCAAATCAAAAAGAAATGTGGAGAGAGATCAAAAAGTATATCCTGAATAAGAACTGTGCGAACCCTAGTGCGATTGAGTTCAATAACCAGATAATGAAAAACGAAACGTTGGAGCAGGGGAAGCTCCCAGAATGTTGGAAAGAGGCGGTGGTGGTACCTGTGCCTAAGGTTGCTGGCACAACTAAATGCGAGGAATTTAGGCCAATAAATATGCTTCCCATTTTGGAAAATATTCTGGAGAAAGTAGTCAACAAGCAGCTAGTAAAATATCTTGAGAGTAAAGGGTTACTGAGCGAAGAACAGTCTGGATTCAGGAGAGATCACTCATGCGAGAAGGCCATTAATTGGCTTATTTTAAATTGGCAGCAAGAATTGGAGAAAAAGAATGGAATTTTTGATGTGTTTCTTGATTTTAAAAGGGCCTTTGAAACCATAGATAGGACAACATTAATAAAGAAATTGTCTAAATATGGCATAAATGGCAGAGAGCTTAGTTGGTTTGAGTCATATCTAACAGCAAGTAAGCAGAAGGTTAAATACAACAACCATTACTCGACAGCACAAGAAATTTTATTGGGTGTGCCACAAGGATCGTTCCTCGGAACCATGCTGTACATTAACGACATGAAATACGTTGTGAAATACAGTCAGGTGATGTTATTTGCAGATGATACCCTGCTATACATATCGGGAACTAATCGAAAAGAATGTGTGAGCCTATTGCAGGAAGATATGAAAAGTGTTGAAGACTGGCTGATCCAGAATAAATTGAAGCTCAATGTTAGTAAATCAAAAGTAATGACCATCCGCTTCTCTCCTTCGCACATCCAGTTAACAATGGAGAGTGAAGTCATTGGAGTTGTCGACCATATAAGGTATTTGGGAGTAACAGTGGATAGCGGATTGAAGTTTAGTAGGCATGTGGATTATGTGTGTAAGAAGGTCGAAAAAAATATTGGCTTCATGAAGCGGATAAGAAGTAAAGTATCAATTAAACATAAATAAATAAATATCTACAATGTGATAGTTAAGCCACACTTTGAATACTGCGCCACAGTACTATTCCTATGTGGAGAGGAGGAGATCACAAGACTGCAAAAACTGCAGAATAGGGCTATGAGAGTCATCCTGAGTTGTAACCGATTCACACCGATCAATTCGATGTTGCAAATTTTAAGGTAGATGAATATTGGACAAAGAATCGAGTTGTATGTGATGATCTTTGTTTTCAAAATGAAATACAGAATCGCACCTAAGTATCTGTCTAGGAATGTAAGTTTGGTAGCTGATAGTCAGCCATACCCCTTACGAAACGCGGAGGATATAAGAAAAAACTTTGTTTCCAGAGCGGCGCATACAGGGCAAAACAGCACATTTACGGCGCCAAAACTCAAAACAATTAACTCAATAAACACACACAATTTCTTTAGTAAAATGTTACTTTTTTATAAATGGGGACTAGATGGAAGCGAAAGGCATAGTATATATAAACAGAACTTTCAAAATTATCCAAAATTCTCCGACTCAAACATCATTTAAAGCACAATTGTTCCCTTGGAAATATCAGTAGCACACAGAGGAAAAAAGCTTATCTTTTGGAAAAATTACAGTCCTTCATCAACTAAATACTGCCGTCTAATAAGTTTTAAATTGGTTAAAGAAACCAACATCACCATTAAACAGGAATATGATAATATCGAGCAACAAATACGGACTCTTCAACCTACCATTGTTGTACTGAGTACGGAACAGAATATTCTGTTTCAACACTTCCCAATATGTACAATGATGGATGGAAAAACTTGTAATGTTCTTACAGACACTGCATCATCTCAAGTCTGCAATATATGCAAAATAACACCCAAGGATATAAATGATATCGACAAAGTTTTGTCAAGAACTTGCAATAATTCAGTATTGAGGTTTGGAATATCTGTATTACACTCTTACCTAAGATGTTTTGAATACTTATTATATAAGTTATAATATGGAGTTGAAGTAAGGGCAAGCTAGAGGACAAACAACAAAAAATTTGGTCAAAGAGAGGAAAACGATAATCTCAGGTATGTTTTACGAAAAACTGGGCTTATTTGTAGATCATCCCAAGTAAGGTGGAGGGAACACCAATGATAGTAATACCGCTCGAAAATTTTTTGCATACCCTATCATTGCAGCCGAAATAACTGGCCTGGACGAACATCTTATCAGAAGATTTTCAAATATCTTAACTGTGATTTCCTGTTGCCATGACATAAACGTCGAAACTTTCAAGCCTTATTGCCTCGAGACTGCAAAGCTTTGCATTGAATTATATGGATGGTACTAAATGAGTGCTTCTGTTCACAAGTTACTCATCCACGGCAGCGATGTCATAGCTTCTTTACCACTGCCCGTAGGCCAGTTCTCAGAGGATGTTTTAGAAACCAGCCAAAAAGAGTACAAAAACATAAGATTGATTCATTCAAGGAAAACGTCTAGAATAGACACAAATACTGACATTATTCACTGGATGCTCATTAATTCAGAACCTTTTATTACTTCGAACAGACAAAAAAAATCAAAGAATGAGAAGAATGGTTTCAATGATGAAGTGAGGGCAGTGATAACAATACCTCAATATTTAGAAAATATTTTTCCACAAAGTGCTAATGACGATGATCTTGAAGATGATGATGAAAGCGATTCTGATTCATAAATTGATTGTAATCTGCACTCAATAAAAATCATTATTTATCTTAACAAAATTATTATTACTTTTCATAACAAAAAGTTTATTAAAGCTGATACAAAAACAAATTCTTGTCAAAAACAGATTTAAACAATCTGAAATCATCTTCCGTAATATTAAAATATAATTACTTGCAGTATAGTAAGTATATAAGTATAGCAGTATTATTAAGCAAAACATATTTTTGTCGTCCTAAATGTGCTGTTCTGCCCTGTGTGCGGCGTCTCAAAATAGTATGCTTTACAAAGGCTTCCAGAAATTTAACCAACTCCCGAGTGAAATAAAGTCTGTGACTTCCTTGTTTAAATTTAAAAGAATATCTAGAGAAAATATCCTAGGAAGAATTTAAATTAAAATCATATTAATAATTCATTGAGTATTTAAATTTCACATTTTGCACCATTAGCTTAACATTGAATTGTTATCTTATTATAATGTTAAACTTTATTACTTCTTTTTTAGTTTTATTGGCTAAGCAATAATATTTTATACAATTCCTTTTTTGTATTTAAAAGTAATTTAATTACTAAAAAAGAATCTAATCTAAACTCTCCATTCCTCCCTGCTATTTCCATTTGCCCTTTGAAATCACCCAGAATTGAACAGTTTTAAATTGAATTAAATTTAAAATGCGATAAAATGTGGCAGCCACATTTAAAAAAAAAACGCATCTAACACAGCATTAATGAAAACTGATGGATGGAAAATAAGAATCATAAATCAGAACGCCATGGTTATTTTTCCATATTTTAAGAAACAATATAATTTTCCAATGCATTGGTTACAAAAATTGATTTCATTGCCATCAAATACTAATCTTATAGCGCTTATAAAAATATGTTTATCGAATGATTCAGACACAAAAAAAAACAAAATTAAATCTCTTGCCTATCAATGGAAACGGTTCAATGTATTCCGAGAAACAAATTATTTGAATCCTTGAAGTAGTTATTAAATCAAAAATATTATTGCCCCATAAAATATTGAGTACCAATATAAAAAAAATGGATTATAAATTTTTCCAATTGCTTCAGTTTAGTTTTTTTTTTTCTAATTTTTTATTTACTTTACACAAAACCATGGCATAAGAATGAAATATTTTTTTTATAGCTATAAAGAATAGACTTGTGCTTTCTTGAGGTCTAAATGCCATCGAAAGTTAAAACGCCCACATAATAAATATGAACAAAAAGTACCTTAATTTTGGGGACTTGGCAAGCTCTTAGAATTTATTTAAATATTGAAATAAGACTTGAAAAGTTATTTTATCATTACACCTTTACACAAAAAAACTCAATTCAACTTAAGCTTATTTAACAGACTGCCTGTATACTTTTCAGGACATGTTTTTCTTCTAAATGGGCACTTCAAATTTATGTAACCATTAAATGAACGTTCGATGTTCAACCAATTTTCAAACAATCACCAAATCCCCAAGGACATTCCCGATTCCGTTCCAATTTCATCTCATTGTCAGAGCAAAAGAAAATAATCTATCTAATACTGAAAATTTCCTCGGTAAATTTCTTCAGATCATTGAAAAATTACAACAAAAGCAGTTACAGCAGTAACAATAACAACAACAAAAAATAAATGAAAAGCCGTTTCCATTCAGAAAATATTCCCTCGCTTTCTCACATGGAATGCTCCACTAGTCTCATAGTTGAAGGCAACACAACACACAACCCAACACAAGACAATTGTTTTCAATTTCACGCCGACGACACTAAAACTTTATGCCCTGACAAATCCCAATGAACCGGGAACGAGAATTACCATCCCTTTCACTCTCATTTTCATGCCATTTGCATCCTCTTAAGCTGTCTGAAAACAACGTTATCTGCATTTATCCTGTCGCAAGGCTTCTCCTTGAATGCAAATCACTCAACTCACTCAGCCTCCCTCAGAAAAAAAAAACAAAAACAAGTGAGTGCATATCAGTCCCCAGGACACACTGCAACTTACCCAAACTGAAGTAGAAGGTTATTGCCGAAATGAAAATAACAATAAACAGGATGCCCCCGCCGGTCAAAATGCTGCGCTTGTACACCATGGTCCAGCTAAATCAAAAGTTCTTCGTGCAACATTATTTAAAAAAGTAAAGCCCGCCTGAAGACCTAATCACATCCTTGAAGAAGCACTCATTATCTCTTAAGTAGGATGTGTTCCTTTCGTCGCTCGTAACGATAATTCGCGGATGTTAATCTTCCTTTTCGTTTTCGTTATTTTCAAAAGAACCAAATCCCACACGAGACACAATAAAAACCGGCGCGCAAAGAGTTTCTATAAAGAACCCGGCGACGACCAATTAGAAGCAGCGCTAGACTTACGCCAGCCGTCGAAACGCTGGCTGTAAGGACTAAGAGGCAAAATTCCAGATATTGTATGCCGGCGCTAATGTTAATTCCTTGACAGTGCTATTCAAACGCGCCCACACGCACTCACTGCACTCACGAACGAGGACAACGACAAATGTTACAAGAAGACGATCTGTGAAGTATACTTGACTTGGCCCGAATTTGCCGGTAGAATAGAACGTTCCCAGTTATCGCGCGCCCTAACAGAACAGAGCCCAGCACCCAACTGAATATGCCTTCAGTGATGCTCTTTCAAAAAACATCCTTGTATCCTTTATAGTAATGAATTTCAGGAGTAGAGTTGCCAGCTTCTCGGTTGGTGGTGGCCTGCTTGGTACGCGTATGGTCCATAAATCCTTGGAGCAAGGGAATTTGAATTTTTTTTTCTTTAACGTGATGGGAGTATAAGTGGGGCAGGAATGCCGCATGGAATTGGGGAAAAAAGTATTAAATTGCTAAGGAGGTAGTTGACAACACCAAATTATCGAGTACAACAGTTTGATGCGAATTGTGAATGAGTCTAGAGATTTGAGTTAGCGTTAGTTCAGCTTTTTACATTCATCATGAAGCTAGAGACTGAAGTGGATACTAAAAATTGTTTTTAAAACGTTTTCTAACGAATTAACGAGTGCTTTTAAAATCATGGCTTTCTGCTTTCGATTCATTGCATTAAAGTGGCGCTATAGTCCGGGTGGACCAAATCCTCAAACAACAAGCTTCTTCAGCCAGCGCGGTCCTCAGCTAGCTGTCTGCAGTTTTGCATGCCAAGTCGGTTGAGGTTTTCTTCCATTTTTGTGCCGTTGCGGTCGTCCTCTACTGCGCCATCCTGCGGTGATGAGTTCGAAGACTTTCCGGGCCGGAGCATTGATGCCCATTTGCTCTACATGACTAGCCTCCTCAGCCGTTGGACTTTTATTCTTATGGCTAAGTCGAGGTAGCTGTACAACTTCCACACCACTCACGGTTTATGTAGATGCGACCATAAATCACACGAAGAAGTTTTCTCTCTCTCTCTTTTCTAAGGCGCTGTCATCCGCTTTTGAAAGTGTCCATGCTTCGCCATCCCTTTCTAAGATAAAGGAAACCGCAATTATCAAGAGTTACACTTCGTTTTCGTAGGCTGCTAGATATATTTCTGGCCTAGGCTGGGTGTTGCCAGGTGCAATCTGACATTTCCATTGGAAAATTTGACATTTTTTAGCATAACATTACTCAGAACGTGTTGTCATTTAATCGTGAATTGTTTTATTTACAGAGACTTGAAAAATTCATCTCGGCAAAAATATGGAATTAACTCGTGAACACTTTCGTGCCATCATTTTTCACACCTTTCGACGTGGGTTATCACGACAAGAGTGCATTGATGAACTTTAATCTTTGTATGGCGATGAAGCACTATCCTATAACACTGGGAAAAACTGGTTTAATGAAATCAGTCATGGCCGACGCTCGCTCAATGACGAATTCCGTGAAGATCGTCCAAAAACGGAACATTGATGCCGTGCGTGAACTGATAATTCAAGATCCGTAAAAAAGGTTTGTTCTCGTTGGATCCCTCACAGGTTGACAATCGCTCAAAAAAAGGCTCGTGTCGATTGGTGTAAAGAAATGCTAAAAAAATACGATCGCGGTGCTTCAAAAGACGTTTATAAGATTATCACAGGTGACGTACCATGGATCTATGCGTATGAGCCCGAAACAAAACAACAATCGACCGTGTGGGTCTTCGAAGATGAGCCAAATCCAACAAAAGTTGTTCGTGGAAAAAAGCACTTCAAAGCAAATGGTCGCCTGTTTCTTCGGCAAAACTGGTCATGTGGCGACTGTTCCGCTTGAGCAACGTAGGACGGTCAATTCTTAGTGGTACACCACAATTTGTTTGCCTGAAGTCTTCAGAGAACTTTGAAAAACGAACAAGAGAAGACGAATCAATGTTCACTATGACAATGCGAGCTCTCAAACATCGGCTCAAGCCAGCGCCTTTTTGACCGGCCAAAACGTCGAATTGATGACCCATCCGTCATACAGCCCTGACTTGGCATCCAATGACTTCTTTTTATTCCCGCACATCAGAAAAAAAAATGCGTGGTCAACGCAGAACATGCTATTCAAGCCATGTTTTGGAGGTGTCTCAATGTTAGTTGAAAATGTGTTTCGACCATTGGTTTGAGCGCATGCAAAAGTGTTTAAATCATGCTGGAGAATACTTTGAAAAACAAAAAAAAACACTTTTGATGATAAATATTCGCATTTTCATTATAAGGCCAAAAATATATCTAGCAGCTTACGTACACCACTCACGGTTTATGCAGACGCGACCATAGATCACACGAAGAAGTTTTCTCTCTATCTCTTTTCTAAGACGCTCTCATCCGCTTTTGAAAGTGTCCATGCTTCGCAATCCCTTTCTTACTTCAAGGAAACAGCAATTAGAAAGAGTTACTTTCTGCATTTATAGCGAAGCCTAGGTAGACAAAGTCCCTGACTACCTCAATGTTAAAGCTGTTATGGTGTTGTTCTGATCAAGACGTCAGTGTCGGCTGACATCATTTACTTCGTTTTGTCCTCGTTAACCGCCTCTTTGTCGCCTCTTCCCCGATTCTCGCAAACGTACTGTTGACATTAAGCCACGATCTCCGATTTTAGCAACATCATCGGCGTCCGCGAGTCGTTCAACAGATCTTTGAAGGAGAGTGCCTCAAGTGTTGACCCGGATGTTTTGCACTATTCTTTCAAGTATGATGTTGAAGAAATCGAATGACAGTGCATCACCTTGTCTAAACCGTTGTTTGGCATCAAGTGGTTCGGGGATGTCTTTGCTGAACTTAATGGAGAAGCTTGAGTTATCCATCGTCATCCTACACAAATGGTCGAGCTTGGCAGTGATGCCAAAACTTGCCATAGCTTTATAATTCTCGTTTCTGTGGTTGCTTACATAGGCAGCATTGAAATCGATTAGAAGGTGGTGTGTGTCAATTTGTAGCTCGTGGGTTTTTTCCAAGATATGCCTAAATGTGAATGCTTGGTCCATGGTGAACTTTCCTGGTCTAAAGTCACACTGATATGGACCTATCAGGTTTTTGACGAACGGCTTCAAACGTTGTTAGAAATAATACTGTAGAAAAGATCTTATAAGCAATGTTGAGAGGACTTTTTCCTCTTTAGTTGACGCATTTAAGAGATTCTGATTTCTTCTTCTTTGCTTCTTTCTTCCGAATCATATACGGTGGACCTTTAGCAACAAGACTCAGGCTTGCTAAGACGTTACTTATCCCCCTTAGTGACTACGCTAAGCTGTTGCGTTCAATAATGCGGTTAGATGCACTAACGGGCTCCGCAAATATATCCCAGTACCAGAAAAAATATGCTGGGATGTACCCTGCAACAATTCTTTTGTACTCGAGCTTGCATTTGCTTGCATAAAATTTTACAAACCAGGACTCCCTCCTACCTGTTCGAAAAACAACTCAGTCGGCTAGAACATTCTATTTAATAATATGCTCCTTGAACTGTTTGAACACTTCCCGCCTGTTTCATAGTTTGAACTTATTTGATTTTCCTTTTTTTTATTTAACTGAATTACTTGAGAATTGATGTTCTATTTTAATGTAAAAAAATTGGTTTGGGTGCGAGTAGGCCTGCCCATACCATCAACTTCCCATCTTAAGATAAAAAAAATGTAGATGCTATTTTATTTGTCACCACCAACAAATTTTATTAATTTTTTGAAAACATCATTCATTCCCCAGACAAATGCATTACAAAAAAAATTTAAGCTGCCCGAAATATGTATATGTTATGTTACCATTTAAAAAAAATTTGTGAATTTAACATAAATACATTTATCACACTTTTCTCTCGAAACAACCTAAGGCGCCTTCATCTGTTTTTGAAAGTGTACATGCCCCTGCACCATGTATCAGAATGGGGATTTTGAGGGTCTTATAAGGCGACACTTTAGTTCTTCGAGAGAGGACTTCACACAATTGTTTTCTTAGCCCAAAGAAACAGCGATTTGCAAGAAGTATTCTTCGTTTGACCACAGCGCTAGTTTTAGCGGAGCCTAGAGAGACAAAGTCCGTAACTACCTAAAAGTTAAAGCTGTTTATGGTAACGTTTTGATCAGGGTTTGGTCTTTCTTTATGACAGCATATGCCTCTTTTTGCCTTCTTGCGTTGACAAGGTTCTTTTGCACTATTGTCCCAAGAATGATGTTGAAGAAATGACATCAAGTGGGTCGATGACGTCTTTTCCAACCTCAATGGAGCAGCTTGATTTCTCCATCGCCATCCTGCACAAAAGTACGAGCTTGGCAGGGATGCCAAACCTAGACATGACTTCATAAATCTCGTCTCTGTGGACGAAACAGGTTTTTCCCAAGATCTACCGTTGTGTTAATATTTGGTTTATGGTCGACTTTTCTGGTCGAACACCACATTCATACGGACCTATCAGGATGTTGACGAACTGCTTCAGACGTTGACATCATACGGCGGAAAAGATGTTAAAGGCAATTTCGAGGAGATTGATACCTCTATTATTGGCTTCCTTCCTTCAGGATTGGGCAACCAATACTGAGATTCCATTCATCTCGCATGCTTTCCAATAAATAACCATGTATTGCAGATGAGTTGGTGCATACTCCCAACTAAGTCATCGCTGCCGCTCTTAGATGTTCTATCTTGCTATCTGTACTTCGTCTCGGTCAGGTAGACGGCATTGTTGGTTCTTCCATGTCCTCAGCATTGACTGCAATTTTACTATGATATTTCCATTTCGAATTTTGCAGGCTTCGGTTTGGAGTGTGTAACCTTGAGATAATTGTTTTTGCTGGCTGGCTGTCCTTGGCTTGCATTAAACGACTCAATGGAAGCATTTTCGATTGTAATATAGGACCAACGACCCAAAGTCTTAGCCAGTCATCCTTCTAAGAGTATCCAACTCAACGTGAAGATAAGATTTTTTAAATTTAGAGTTGCGAAAATCGATTTCATAACAACAACTCTAACATTGGAAGAGTTGAATTTGTATTTGCTTTTGACAGTTGTTTTTCAACTTCTTCAATAAAGTGTTATAAATCAGACAACCAGAATTATCAACTATTATAAAGCTTAGTTTCAAAAGTATTACATTTTGTAAGAACTCTGTTTATAGGGATTCATTTTTTAAAAGTTTGAGGACCAACTGCTTATCTCAACTTCATGTATTTTGGAATTATTTTTAGTCAATCGAATTTGTTTGATTACTTTTCTTTGGAAGATATTAACCACTGCTCAGAATATTAAGGCGTGATTAACTTTATGTCCTTTTTGAAAAGGTTCAAAAGTACATAGTTTCAATCCAGAGATTTCCACCACCTCTTCCGTCCGAGCTGGTAACTGCTCAGCAAAGGATCTTTTTCTGTCTGGTAAATATATGGCTTAAAGAGGATCACATTCAGTCCAGTTTTCTTTGCAGATTTTGATAGGATTTTCCAAGCCGATTCCGAAAGATTTTTATCCATGTGTCATTTTCTGGAAAGACCTCTAGGTTTGGGTTCATGATTTAAAACCACAACAGTAGAAAACACACACACACACAGACATCTTTCTAAAAATGATGGAATCCGACTACTGGGACCGCCAAACGTGGAGAAATGTAAAAATTTTGAATTTCGAAAATCGGACCGATTACAAGAACCTCCTGATGGGAAGTTAAAAATATGTATTTTTAATGCAAACTGAAATAAAATATGTGCAAGGACATTATCGTTTGTGAATAAAACTGGTCTGAAAATCGTGGAAATAGCTCACGAACTTTTTACAGCAAAACGATGAGTTTTTATTTCGTATTTCGTATTTTTATACAATGTTTCGATTGTTTATTTTTCGGCTTACAAATGTTTACAAATTCCTATAAAAAAATTGTATCTTATGTTACAATAAGACTTATCCAATAAACTCTGTGATCCCAGCCGAAAGCAACAGAAGCTTCGGCTGTAGTTTTAAAAGAAAAAAAATTACGTATACGCCATACATCAGCTTCTCAAAGAAACAGTTCTTAGTTGTGAAGCAACCAAATCTCGAAATCTCTCTTTAACGGTCTGCAATCATAATCGGGCTCTTCAAAAGATATTCAAACTTAATATTTATATTCGCAGATAGCAAACGTTAGAAGGAATTGATTACGGGGTGAACAGAGGCTTTGTGAAAGTCAAGAAAGTTCTCAAACAGTCCGATGTGGTACCAAATTGTAAAACCTGGTTTGTGTTTGATGTACTATAAAACCTGTACAAAATGTTCCCCTGCCAGTGAGACAAAGAAGTGCCCGTAGTGTCGAGAATATTGCTGCCGCTGAGGCTTCAGTTGCAGAAAGCCCAAATGTATCTCTCACACGTCGTTCTCAAGCGTTGGACATCTCTGTGACGTCGTTATGGCGAATTTTGCGAAAAGATCTTGGCCTACATCCTTACAAGATTAAATTGACGCAAGAACTGAAGCCACTTGACCACCAGAAGCGTCGTATGTTCATGAATTGGGATGAGCAACAACTTGAAAATGATTCGGATTTTCATCGAAAAATCATCTTCAGCGATGAGGCTCATTTCTGGCTGAATGGCTCCGTCAATAAACAAAATATGCGGTATTGGTCAGGCAGCAATCCATATCTACTCCATGAGTTATCATTGCATCCCGAAAAATTTACGGTTTGGTGTGGTTTATGGGCCGGCGGCGTCATTGGGCCGTACTTCTTCCGTGATGATCAAGACCAGCACGTTACTGTGAATGGGGATCGATACCGTTCAATGATAATCGAATATTTTTGGCCCCAACTGGACTTGGAGGACATGTGGTTCCAACAGGAACAACACAGCGAATGTCACAATCAATTTATTGGAAACCAATTTTGGAGAACCTGTTAATTCACGAAATGGTCCAGTCGCTTGGCCACCTCGGTCGTGCGTTTTGACGCCGTTAGACTATTTTCTGTGGGGCTACGTCAAGTCTATGGTCTTTGCCAACAAGCCAGCGACGATGAAATTGCAGCAGTATCGGCCGATTTATGCTTGAAAACCGTGGAAAATTGGGTTCAGCGTCTGGACTTCTGCAAGAGCTTGCCCGTGGTGGCCATGCAAAAGAAACGTACTTTCACAGGAGAAAAGAATTTCATTGATATCCAAATCCGTTTTTGTTTTATTTAAAAAAAACTTTTGTAGCGCTCTTATTGAAAAACGCTTTACCACCCAAGGGCGGTATATCGTCCCCTCTGTCAATCTTTTGGACGAATCATATTAGCATTATGCAAGGCTTTCCAGTGTATTATTCAGACTCCCATTATTATGTTGTCCAAGACGACTAGACAAGTCTGCAAAGGAATAATCATTCAATACCCTTTGCTTGTAGTCAACTTCATTTGCATTTGGATTATTTGTCACCTTTGTTCCGAAACACCTTATAAACCAACAATCAAACTCTCCATCAAATCAAAGCCCCTCGAATTCCCAGTTGATTATGCTAATGCTGCAACTTCTATAGAATGTCTTCATTCTTGGTAGCAATCCTATTGGCCAAGCAGATGGTACAATCAAAGTTTTTATGATAGCACGAGTGTCTAGGAGTGGGCAAGAATAGCTTTATGATGGCCCTTTGGTGTTGCCCCCTTAAGCCAATTGACGTAGTGGTCAAGATGCCAAAGAGTAACATCCGCTCATTGAAGTGATTTGGGAGTAAAATCGAAATGCATCAAACGATGGAAGTGTAGACGCAGACAAGGATGATGTCTACCAGTATGATGAGAATTATCTTCAAGATGGAATAGTTTTTTTTTTTGCTTTTCTTCGACACGAAATTGATGAGGCGAAAGGGATCATTCAAGTTTACCATTTTTCTGTTGTTTGCGTCCTTGCCGCAGGACCACGAATAAGATGGAGTGGCTTAAAATATTTGGAATTTTTTTTCTTGTCCCATTTACATACATATTTGCGTTAAGGTTTGCAACTATTCCACATGATTAAACTGTTGTAGCCATCGCAGGATAGTCTCCCTGCCGTCGCGTTGTCAGTCTATGGTAGTATGTGTCATTGCCGGCATCGGGCCGAATACCTCTCAACAAGTGTATCGAAAATGATATATTACAGATAATATTTGCACTCGGGGACGATTTTAACATGGTTCTGAATGAAAATAAATTTGATCCCAAATAGATTCCACACAACCCAATGAATGAGGAATAAATTGAATGGATTTCTTGTTGGTATTTTGATGGAACATCGAACAGCAAACACTGAAGAGTTTTGAACCTAAAGGGGTTACTTGAACTGGTTAAAAATTGAATGTTGTTATTTTTTTCAATTGATAATGTTAATGAACTTGAAAATTATGTTACAAGAGGAGATATGGCAATCTTGGCTTGAAAAGAATTAAGTTATGATTTAAGAGCTTTTAGGTCAGGCGATTCTTCAAAGTGCTCGACCTGCTGCGTGGATTGTATTCGAGAAGTGTGAAAAAATAATGATTGAGAAAATCGTAGATATTCGCGATAAAAGGAAGTAAAGCAAACTTTCTTCGATTATATTTTTTGTGATGTTTTAAAATTTAATCAGATATTAAGGACATTTTTGAATGGAATTCTCGATCTATGTAAGCCGTGTTGAACTTTTTGTTTCTCTTTAAGAATTCTTATATACTTGAGAGGTTTTTTTTTGTACACAATCTTCCAGGATCGATTACTTCAAGCTGCCATGCTCGTACAGCTAACCCTTTGAGTCACAGTGGTACTGCCAGAGCACCACCTATTTAAACCGCTATCAAAAATGTTCTACTGCATATTTTGGTCTTAATCTTTGTACTCGGGAGTTTTTGGGGTCGCTAAACATGAATCTGAGGTTATATTGACGGAATTCAGAATGACGGATCCAAAATTTTGAAACTGAACTTATATTTTAGACTAACCAGACAAAAATTATTTCACTGCATATTTTGAATATTTGTACACGAGGGTATTCAGGTTCGAAGATCACAAAACCAAAGTTGTATTTGCAAAATTCAAAATGGCGGCTCCAAGATGGCGGAAAAATGTGTGAAATTGAACTAATCATTTCGACAAACCAATCAAACTTTATTCTACTGCAAAAAAAATGGGTATTACTAACAGTCGGACATATTGGATCCGCCATTTTGGATATGAAAAGTAACGAAACACTAACATTAGACTCGTGATCTGTGAACTTGAAAACCCCTATAAACTATAAAAATTTTTTGGAATTTGATTGAATTTTACGAACTAAGTCCGCCATATTTGATCCACCATATTATAATTTGTAAATCTAACCTCAAATTTGTAATAAGTCAGCAAGAAAGGACAATCGAGTACAAAAATTGAGACCAAAAAATATGCAATAGAATTATGTCTGATCGGTTGGTCTAAACGATTCAATTGCACAAAATTAAGGGCGCCATCATGGATTCGCCATTATGAATTTTGCAAATCTTAGCTCATATTCGTGATCGGCATCTCCAAAAACCTCTGTATACCAATTTTTGAAATTTGATTGAAGTTCACAAATTTGGTCCGCCATCTTGGATTTGAAAATTATAAAAATATAACCCCAGATTCGTGATCAGCGACCCCAAAAATTACCGAGTACCAAATTTCAGGTCAAAATATGCAGTAGAAAAAAGGCATGCTTATCGCAGCCTTTGCAATGGTAGCTGATGCTGTTTTTGATAAATGGGCAAGAGAGGGAGGAGGACATGACTTTTGATTTAATGCTAAGAACCATTTTATCAGAAAGGAATTACTACTTTAGAATTGAGTCTTATTTGATTCCTAATATCTTCAAAACAAGTACCAATTGAAAGATTGAATTTATGTAAAGGACGAACAGTAGTGGGCCATTAATTGAACCCTGAGGAGTGCCAATACCATGACGATATTCACTAAGTAAATCAGCCTTTATAGCTTTTTCAGAAGTATTTCAAAATCTATTTAATCAAAAGCTTTGGTTATATCCAGGAACAAGCCCGCAGTTTTTCTACTATTTTCAAGACCCTTTTAATTTTGTCCATTAATGCATCTTCAGAAGACTTCCCTTCTGCAATTTTACCAAAAACTAAATCATTTTTTCAGTAATAAACTTTTCGAACAAGGAGTCAACTTTCTTAAAAAATGGAACAACTATCGCCAGGGTCAAGTATTCAGAAAAAACACCTGCTTTGAGACACAAATTGATGACATAGGTAAAGTTAAGGATTAGTTTAGATGACTTATTTTTTTAAGTCTGAAGTTATTCACTCCATCGGTTTCAAAATAGAATTTTGGTTTCAAGAAAGCAATTATTCTCGCAACTTCACTTTCAGACACGTTGCCTTGGACAAAAGAAAAAGGCTTTTGAGTTTTATGAGATGACAAGAAGCCATATACACTCGAGGCAGATGTAGACATCACTGTAGCGTTCTTTAAAAAAAAAAAACAAGTTAAATGCGTCAGGCATTTCTTTCTAATAAACAATTGGCTATTCTCCACTGTTGGCGCGCATAAGATGTGCTTTCTGAGAATTTTGCCTGAAAGTAAGTTTCCTTTTGTGAATTCATGGGCACAGGACATTTTTTCATAGATAGATTTAAAAGGGTATTTTCCAAAACCTATCTTAAATATGCTCTGAAAAATTCAGACCTATATTTCTAGTACTAATAAAGTTACAACTCATAGTCGTAAGGGACTTGTCTCTCACGCGCCAGGTCTAAAGCTGCTTCATTTCTATTGTTGGGTTTTTTTTTACAAGCATACGGATTTTCTGACGGTCAACTTTTAAACATATTAACTACCTGTGTATATAAATTTTCGGCGTGAATATATATAAAATCCTAGAACAAATTTAGCAGGTTACTTTTGATGCACTATGTGTCAAAATCAATCAGGACAAAAAAAAGTAAAAATCTGAATACAGCTGAAACCGATACGGAGTTTACGAGCTATAGGATTCAGCTACAGCATTTTGTGCTTCTCGCTAGTGTTTTCTGTGCGATAGGGACGTTAATTTTTTGAAAAAATCACCACGCGGATAAGGATTCAAGTTATGTATTAGTGATCGTGCCAACAATTTGACATCAATTCTTCTCCTATGGTCAAAACCGTTTACGAAATCAATAGACGTTTTTCGTTTATAATGCGACTACTTGGAATCGTTCTGGCTGGAACAATTTTTTTTTGTTCGCTAATGGACTTGTGTAATGGAATAAGTAATAATGGATATTATGGTATGCTCTACCAATTTAGTATTGCTGTAAAGTCAGTAGTTGGTACTGTTTTCAAAAAAGCTGTTGTATAAGAATAAAATTAAATGCTGATGATAAAATCACGGTTTCTGGTGATGGATCATGAGCCAAGCGTGATTTTACCTCACTGCTGGTTGTTGTTTCTTTCACAGGGAAATATTCTAATAAAAATGTAGATTTGATTGTCAAATCAAAAGTGTATAAGGCATGCGAGCAATGGTTTGGCAGGGAACATTGGACGGCGATCCACTGGTACAAAAAGAAGTGCATCTTGCGCTTCAAAAAATGAATGTATAGACGTGTGAAAGGAGCAAACAAAACAGAACCAGAACCAGTATTTAAAAGCTAAAAAGGTCTTGGAAAAAACTAAAAAAAAAGGCTAAAAATAATCAAAAGAAGCAGGTAAATTTGGTGTCACAAAACGTACATCGGAAAAAATCATTCACTAGTTCTACAACAAAGAAGTCGAATTACGGGTTCTCATGAAGAAATGAAGAAAGCATTACATTTCAACCGATGAAAACCCCCAGCACTCGTACAAGTATTTGGAACATGCGGCAGATTATACAGAATAAATCTACACGCATCCTCCAGTATTTGATGGAAGGAAATAGGAAGTTTTTTTGAAGCCAATTTAAGAAGAATTATCATCTGATGATCTGATACAAAGGTGCTTGGGAGAAAACAGAAAAACAACGAATCGTTAAATAGATGCATCTGGAACTTGGTTCCAAAGCAACATTTTAATCGACAAAAGACTGGAAATTTCTTCATGGACACCTGCGTGTATGGTTTTTGAAGGCTTTTCACCCATTTTTCAAATAATGGAGATTTTTGGTATGCAAATTGGCCGAAAGGCCTACTCGTATGCTGAGAAGTATAATGAACGATCCACGTCCGAGTCTTCCAGAAAAGGCAAGGGCTTCCCTCACGTCATAAAAAATAGCAGAAAATGATGCGTATGAACCCACCGAAGGGTTTTTGTGTGGTTGAGGCATAGCAGATAAATGTAAGCATAAATTTTCCTCGAAACATTTTCTTAAACGATCGTGGTCTTAAAAAAAACTACTTAACCGATTGCTTTGAAATTTATTCATGTTCTTCAACTCATTTATAGTTATCGTCCGTACCAAAATTGCTTATTTTCGAAAATATTTTCTTATATTTTTTTTAAAATATTTAATAAAAAAATCGTTACTTTTTTTCTACAGTCCCCCAATTTTTTTTTTAAATGAAATTGATTAATTTTGGTAGAGACTATAGTGACAGACCTACTCAACAATAATCCAGTCGGTTTTTTCATTTCAGATAACATGAACAGCCGCTATGACTATGACCAGTGAACTGTAAAAAATTTGTTTATACAGTTTAAGATTTAAATAAAAACATAACAGAAATAAAAAGATTGAATTTTTTTGGCTTAAAAAAAAAAATTTTTAAAAAGAGGTAAAATTAGTGGTTCAGTTTTATCCATGATTTTTTTTCTTGCTTGATTTTTTTCTTGATACATGGACAATCAGTTGTTGGGCCTTCAATTTGCTGTAATCTATTTAAGTTGGAGTTTACCCTTTGGGCTCTACTTCTATTTTCTTTCAGGAGCTCTAGAAAGCAAACACCTGTAACGAATGGAACGGTTTTTTTTTAAGATCCTATAGATAAGATACAGGATTCGTTTCTTTCCATCTCTTACATAGGAACATTAATAAGGGACTCGAGACCGAGAAACGATAACAGGATAACCTAATCATCACAACTTGAAGGAAGATCTAAAATGTCTGCATTCACAACAATTTGATTTCTTTATTCCGTTCAAAGTACGCTCAATCTCTTTATAAAAGATGTCCCTATCAATGCACTGCAGTCGATAAACACTGACAAGGTCTGAACCAAAATGGGCAATCCTTATTTTAATCGGCGCTTTCTAGAACTGATTTGGAATATTCTTCTACCACCAGATTGTCTTTAATATTACAACCTCCAGTAGTGTAATTTTGATTACAGTGTGGTTCTGGAGCGTAACCCGGTATCGAAAAACCATTCACTTCATGGTCAAATATCCAGATCTCTGACAATACAATTAATTGTGGTAGTACTGTGAAAAAGTTCACAAATAAAAATTGAACTGTGTATTCATCTCGTGTGGGCGGGCCCTTGATGTAGAAGCATCTTGGTCAAAGCAAAGAAAAGGAAAATATCTGACTCACCCAGTCAAACAGACTTAACAACAACGAAACCAATAAAAACCGCATCAACAACAACAACAAACGCAGCATTATCATCATACATCAAAATGTGCAACAAGGACAAAATCACCATCAACCTAAAAGGCTCCACCATCAGTAGAAAAAAAGGCAACGAACAACACTAGCGTGGAACCAACGAAAAGAACATCTTTAATGCCTCAAATTATTTGTTTCGGCCTCAATGTTTCAGAACTGAGTGGGCATACCAAGGGATTGGATATGGTCTACAAAATACACAACATTAACGCCAACAAATCCATCATCACGACGAAGACAAGGGAAGCACACGAACGAAACTACCTGGAGACAAGGAAGTTCCAGCTCAATACATTTACCCCAAAGGAAGACCGAAAGAATCTTCTGGTACTTAAAGGTATTCATTTAAGCTATGAACCTGTGGAAATTCATGAAGAACTGAAGACAGAAGGAATTCTGTCATAAAAATAAGCCCATACAAATGCCGAACGGATCGGAAATTTAACAACTTTGTAGTAGAAAAAGGAGGGGATCAACTATCCAAGGTTCACTGGAAGAAACAACTGACCATAGGGATCACGCAGTGCAAAAACTGCCAAAAGTTTGGTCACGTTGCAAGCAATGGCGTACAAATGCGTGAAGTGCAATAGCAACCACAATCCTGGAAACTGTTCATGGTCAATTAAAAATGAGGAGGATGAGGGCCTTAGTACAAAGAGCGGGTGGCGTAGAAAGCCAAACGGCACAACAAAAGAAGGAGCGACGCTGAGAGGCTGTTCGGGACGGATCAACTAACCTTGGTCCAAAAAATCAAAAAAGTAGTGCCAAGTTACTACAGAAGCCTAGATGATAAGGCGACGATCATGCTATTGGGGCAACTAATATGTGAACTATTTAAACATAAAAAAGGCTGAGTATATTTTCATATAATGTTTACACAATATCTAGAAGGATCAAAGGTTGTCAAAGAAACCCGATATTATTCTCTTACAGGAAACAACTTTTATATCAAAAAATCGCTACAGCCCTGAGGGTTTTAACACGAACAGGGAAGACAAAATAACAGGAGGACGAGGAACAACCTTAAAGGAGATTAATACAAATTTACTGGTTTGACAAGGATGGAGACAACTGCGGCCATCATCAAGGTGTCTGAAGACGAAACGCTGCTGGCCATTTCTGTTAACCTTTACGGTAATAATTCTAATAGAACATAAATTAAAATCTCTAAATCTTACATACAGAAGCCAACGAACATGCTCAACGAATGTGTCGGTACAAATATAGTAAACTGGGTCTTCCATAATTCTTATCAACCAACATTCCCACGCATACCCTCAATGTTGGGTTTTTTCTGGGTTAGTTCAAACCTCATAAATGTCTTGCCAGAATTTTGCAACTACAGTTGTCTAGCACATATAAGTGACTCTGGCCATTAGACTATTGAATTTAAGATTCGAAGGAAACCAACCCGAATCATTCACACAAACTTCAAAAGAATCAATTGGAGAAAATTTTCCGCAGACATAGAGTATAATTACACAAATTGTACGGACATATCTAATCTCTCCAACAACGAGACTGACAAAGCAATCAGCCTCTTCACAGCGCTGTCGGCGTCCAAAAGAAACCAGTCACCAGGAAAGAGAGGTACGCAAACTTTCCGCAACACATCCATGCAATCTACGAGGCAAACACTTAGGAAAAAGTAACAAAGGATTCTGCAACGAACCTCGATCACCGTGAATGAGGAGTATTGAAGTGTTCAATCGCAGATAAACTGTATCAACGTGATGTTTTACCGAGCAGTCAAATTCCAAACGGATAAAGAGTTCTAGAAACAACTGGAAACAATCAAACCAGGACCGGATACGATAAAAAAAAATCGGAAAATCGAATAGTAAATTACCCGACATTCTGCAGTATGGCGACCAAGAGATTACCACGCCAATGAAGAAAACGGAAGCGTTTGCCTTTTTATTAAGAAAGGTAAGCAACGTTGCGAGCCTACTGCATCACCATCATCTTCAACAACCAAACTTATTCCAGTTCCATTGAAGGATATCCGCCAATATCACTGCTCTACTGTGTAGGAAAGGCCCCAGAGTCGGCACCGCTGAGGCAAATTAATAAATTCTGCCACTTAAAGCAAATAAATAATACAGGACCAACAATACGGATTTCAAATTTTTAAAATTCAAATTCAATATCGTGACATAATTCGCATGACAATCTGAATTGCGCTCAATAAACCCATCTAATATAATCCTCGAATATATCGCCCATCTAGCACTCGCTTAGCATTCAATATGGCTGTCAAATTTTTTCTCCCTCTCATTCGCTACAGACAGAAAGAAGAAGAACACAACTTTTACGAAAAGTGCGAAACGCGATTCTCGACTGAAGTGAAAACTTTTCTGAAAACTTTCCTCTTCAAGTTCGTGCTGTTTGTAATCAATTCGGAAAATATATTCATGTTATAATAAGTTGTGTAGATAAGTTATTAAATAACACAATTGAAAAAATATGGATTTTTCACAACCACCTCCAGACATTTTGCAACAGCCACCACCGTCCATGATGCAGATGCCACCGCCGCCAGTCGTAATGAATTATAATTCTGGTCAAAATAATGGGCCTGGTGGCGGTGGTGGTGGTGGTGGTGGTGGTGGTGGCTATCGTTCACATTATTTTCAACATCACTCGGGTCCTGGGAAACCGGGTCATCCGTACTTCAAACCATTTGGAAACTTCAATCGTGGCTTTGGCATGACCCAAGATGACTTTGATGGCAAACGATTGAGAAAAAGTGTTATGCGCAAAACTGTAGATTACAATGCATCCATTGTAAAGGCCCTAGAGGTAGAATGACCAGCGGCGTCTTAAAAACAAAAATAATAAACAAGGACAATTGTTTGAATTAAATGTAATTCTATTTTTAGGCTCGAACGTGGCAACGAGATAATAGGGACAGACCCGCGCTTCAGCCAGAAAATATATACATACCAGAACTATTACCTCCGCCTAGCTATTTGGATAATCCAACGAATTCGGTAACAACACGCTTTGTAAAGACTGCTACAAATAAAATGCGATGTCCTATATTCACGCTAGCGTGGACACCAGAAGGCCGACGTCTTGTGACCGGAGCCAGTTCGGGTGAATTCACGCTTTGGAATGGGCTAACGTTTAATTTCGAAACAATATTACAGGTGAGCAATATTTAAGATTCACTTAAATTAAGATTAGTTCAGTTATGAGATATTGTTCCATGTTTTCTAATATTCATCTTAGTAGAAAATGTTGTCGAGTATGAGTTTTTGGTTCGAAAAAATGCTCAGTTCATATCGGATTACGCTGACGGACATAAATTTGTTATTTTAGTCAAACGTTGAGTTTTACCACACCCCGTTTAAATGACTCTGAAATAAAGCTACGACGTCGATTGATGTGTGTAGATCTAGTATAAACTTGCCATCGCCTCGAAAACTTGACAATGAATTCCCGCTCTATGAAAATAAATAAATAAACACAAAGCACGGATCAATAGAAATTGTAGTGGTGGCCCACCGAAACTGCCACCGCCTCGGTCTCAGTTTCAGCCGAAACCAGCGTCGATTCCGACGCCCATCTCGAATGACACTCTTGTCATTAAAACTCTGGACAAAGTCAATCTGCTTGCTGCACAATTCCCAGTCAGTTCAACACTTGCAGATTACATTTTACATCCACCTGTGTTTGAGTGCGTTGAACATTCAATGGGACAAATGTAGGTAGGCTGGGTTCATAAATGCCAAAGTTGCTGCTGCAAATATGCGACAGCACTTTCAGAAAACCTTTATAACGCATTTTTAATCACAACAAAGCAGAGCTGGCATCGCCATTCATAAATATACAGAATCCGTTTGATATATGATAGTTTAGAATTGTGATCGTTTTTATTTCTGGATTACAATGCTGTTCTCCTCATAAATAGAATATTTAGTTTTCAAACTCCATCAAGAACCATGCCCATTTAAAATAAATCAAAAGCATTCAATTAAAAACGAGTAAAATTTATTTAATGTAAGCTTATAAGCGCGAATAAACAAAAGCGGGGCTAAATAACAAACAAAATAAAAAACTCACAAATTCTCTGCACAGATCTGATTTTGTACTGCGGAACCTGATCGAATATCTTTTCCAAGGCGTCTTTTAAAGAGACAAATATTTCCAGATTTTGCTCCTCCACTTGAATCTTTTCACCTTTTCACGTTCCACCAGCGACACTTCCTTATGAAGCCAACAATCTTCCTTAGCTTCCTTCGAGGAATTCCGTCGTATGGTTTGTGTCAGTACGTTTGTGTTTTTTTTTTTTCTTGTGGGCTCCACACCTTTCTCTGCCTCAGTTGAACTTTCTTCGTGGATCCAAAATAAATCGCACCCAAGATCTCGTTATAAAAAATAAATCCCAAGTGGAAACATCCCTTCCGATTTCTTTCCTGCGCCTCTGGTTCGTTTATAGGACACCATCAAGTTCAAAAATCTTTTTGCAAGATGTGTTGTGTCGTGAACGAAATTGAGGACATTTTTTTTAAATCTCCGCCAAGACTTTTCCCCACAGAACCGATTTTTTCCGTTTTTCGTCCTGAAAAATTTGCCTTCGCACCCAGCCGAATTGAATTCAAAAAATAAACCTTTTTATTTTATTTTGCGCACAAATTTCCATATTGCGACTCAAATAAATTCAGATTGACTAAACGAATTCAGATTCTCCCTTTCGAGTTTCGTGAAGCGATTCCCAAAATGCCAGTCGACGTTTAGAATAAAATATCACAGTTTTTCTTTAAGTTCTTTTTATTTGTATTATGGTGAAATGCCTCGAACTATCTTCTTAGCTTTTGATTTTCTTTATAATGGAGAAGTTTCATGATGTCGCAAATATTATATTAAATGACATTTTTGCATTTTCCGATTCGCCGATTCGGACGGGCTAAATGACGTATTTAGCCCGTCCGAGATCGTCGCACCGCAAATGATTCAAGTGTTTCGTTATTATTAGTTTCGTATTCGCGCCAGGGCCCTCGCGCCGTTGGCTATTATAAAAGTATAGTTCTATGTATTTTTTTATTTCACTATAATGGAAGAAGGTTTCGCAAAAGGACAAAGTGATAATTTGCCAAACATTAACATATACACAGTGATGGACTTCGTTACATACTGAACACTTCACTTCCTTTTCGCACAAATATGGTTTGGCCCGAGATGAATGTGCAGGCACAATAGGTATATCAATCAGAAATAGACAGCTAGTATGAATTGATACATAGGTACTCGCATCAAAATGATCTTCACACACATATCTAGTGCTTTTAGGTTTAATCAAATCACGCCTCATTAGTTTGCACCACTTTTTCCCGTCATTTGGTACACAAAAAATATTTGGCAGTTTTAACTGTCGAGCTTGGACACTTCGGTACTATACAATATTTGTACGTGTATTTTTTAATCTCAGCCATTGTCTATTAACAAAATATTTATCAAACGCGACACGAAGGGCGCAAGTTGCTACACACCAATGAATTTGCACGTATTCAGCGAATACGAGCCGGCGTCGTTAGAGTCGTATGACGTCACAACCAGGAGCGCTGTGTTACGAAATTTTTCTTGCAAGCCCAACTTCAAAGCCCCATAACTTTTTCATTTCTATAGATATTTTAACGATTCTTTCTCACTCCTGTTTCATAGAAAACTTCTCCATTGCGTTGGCTTTCAAAAAATTTAAAATTTATAGAACTCTGCAAAGAGCTCGTCTTGAAGGATAAAAAATTAGTTTTTTAAGCTAAATTCACTTTGATTCAAATAAATTTTGGGGTTCGGGACAGTTAACAATGTACTTATACGAAAAAGGGTAAACAATGCCCACTTTGTTTTCAGCCGCGCAATTATCGAGCCAGAAAAGGCAACTTTTTGCATGCATTGTTGTGATTGTTTTCCCCAGCCTATAGTTGTTAATATTACGAAGTTGGTAAGGTTGAGCTTGGACTTCACCGCTTCACGGTTGGTGCTTTACCCAATTTTATGTTGTTAACCGCAAGAAGAGTGTTCAGCTGTGGTCTTTGCTTTAAGTTTAGAAATTTGAGCTTCGCTGAGGATATATGTTATCGTTGTCATTCCGTTGCACTTTAGTATCCTCATTCCTACATATTTAGTTTTCGAAGTCTAATTATCTGTCCGTGGTTGCAGCATAAATATAGTATAGGAGCACAGTATTCAAAGTGTGGTTTTATTATAGTCCATTTTGTTTCTAATTCTCTTGAAAAGTCCTATTTTTGTATCTATTTTGTTGCAAATTTAGTCGAAGTGTTTGTTGAAACTAAGTTCCTTATCAATGATAACTTCTTAATATTTAAAATTGTCCACTTTTTCAATGATTTGTCCTTTTAAACCAAGGTCTGAATTTCCGTTTATTTTCATTCATTTCGTCTTTTGTTCATTCAAATTAAGTTTATTAATTTTAAGCCATTTGTTCACCTTGTTGATATCATCTGTCAATTTATTCTCACGCTCATCATGATTATGCATTTTGCTATGTTTTACCACATTGGGTAAGTCACTTATGTACAAAAAAAAATAGTATTGAGCCATGTGGGACATACATGTCAATGATGTTAGTTGTACTAGTGTTTACCTCTGTCCGTTGTGTTCTAGTTTCCAAGGTTTGCTTGGGACCATTTTAAGTCCTTAATACCAAACATCTTAAGCTTCGTTATTATAATCTTGTGGCCAATCGTTTTAAATGCTCTTTTGGAGTCTAGAATCAGGAAAGATTGCCATTATTCAATCATTTATTTCATGACTTATAGTTTTTTCAAATGAGTGGCGCCTTCTGAACCCCGACTGAAAATTTGATAGAATTTTTTATTTGTCTATTTAGTTTAAAATCTGTTTTTTGACTATGGTTTCAATAATTTCCTACCTTCTCTATTGCGATGAGCAACGATTCTTTCCATGGATGCGGGAAAACACACGTTTCCAACGACTTATTCACTACTTCTACAAGAGTTCAACCCATTTAGTTCCAGTTGGCCATTATCATTTTAGGTAAAATTCTATAATAATCTGGTTTATTTTTCAACCATCTGCATATGTTGAATAGTTCAATATTATTTACTTTACAAAATTTAAACGTGGTCTAAGTTGGTCTGATGTGGTTTTCGATAGACTCTTGAACTTCTTTGATTATTAAAAATTACTTTTTTAATTGCTTTTCTTTGTTGTCTTAATACTAACTCTATAATTTCACTTTACATTTTTTTTTTGCCCTTGAGCTTGATTTATCCTTAGTCTAATAACTTTAATCCAAGCTTCGTTGAGTGTTACATTATATTTGGTAATATTATGGTTACAGTTTCAGTTCGTCTTTAAACCATGGTATTGAATTATTCATTTGACTTCTTTTCTACCTTAACAAATTTGTTGATTCTAACTTGAAACGTTCTGTTTAGACTCTTTACATTCGTTAGAGCATATTCCAGGTCTTTCATGGCTTGTTGTTGTGAAAATGGTTCTTTTATACATGTACTTAAAAATCGTTACCTCCTTATTGCTCTCCTCTTGAACAATATGCGTTTTTATTCTTATTTCTATTGTCTCGTGGTCTGATGTTTTCATTCAATTCAAGTTACTACGTGGTCCACTTAAGTACTTTATGTCTTCCTTATTTTTGTATGTTCTTTAATTTTTTGCATTAAACCATTGTCGTTAAAGGATCGTTCTAACTCCAAATTTGTTTGCTAATTAATATTGAAGTCACCTGCCAGAATTACATTGTTACTTGTGTCGAAAATATTGTCCATGTTTTCCTTCATGAAGTGGTAAAAGGATTTGTCGTAATAACTAGATAATCTATCTTCACCTATTACCTGTTTTGATTTTTTACATAACAAGCTAAAAACCTGCAAGATCGGTTTTGCTATGGTTGTCTCTTTTCTCACACGACAGTTTTATAAAAAATTAATGATTTTCTGCAACAACTTTTCGGTATAAATCATAAGAACTACTTTCCTTTTCAAGTGCATACATATCTTTGATTGTTATGTCGCTAGGCAAATATCTATTCCATTCCATGCATGCGCTCTGGTATTGTGATAAAGTTGGCTGATAACTGATGATTTTTGATTGCGGACGTTCTTTCCTTCAGGTATCCTTTTCTGGACCACTGGTATGGGAACGATTTTTTGCCGCAATTATAGGGAGGAGTAAGATGGATTTTTTGTGACAGTTAAAATCTCTTTATGAAACCCAATACCCCAATGATATTTAAATATTATTTTATTTAATTTTCACGAAGACAAAGTGTTCAAAATTTGAAAAGGATCTGTGCAGTAGTTTTGAAGTTATGAGGAACACCGACTTTGAAAACTTGAGTTGTGGGCAAAACGCTTTGAAGTTTTGAGCACTAAAAATCTGATATAGCACGTTCATCAAACAGGTATAAAAATTCTCGTTACTCCAATTATCTATTATATATGTCGGTATTCTCACCCTAGTAGACAAACAATGGCAAGTTTAGTGCAAACATCTGAGTCAACATATTCGTTGTGTGACGTTGCCTTGTCAGTGAGACAAAGGGTTGGCCGAAGTGTCGAAAATATTGCTGCCGTTCAGGCGTCCGTTACAAACGATCCAAATCAGTCAATTCCACGGCGTATTCAAGAATTGGGCATCGCTTAGGCCACATGTTGGCGTATTTTGTGTAAGGATCTTGGGTTACACCCATAAAAGATCAAGCTATCTCAAGAATTGAAGCCGATGGACCATTTGAAGCGACGTACGTTCTCCGATTGGTCTCCTCAATAAGCAAAATATGCGTTATTGGTCGGTTGAAAATCCACATTTGCTTCACCACATCATCCACAAAAAATAACTGTTTGGTGGGGTTTGCATGCCGGCGGATGATTGAATGCAAACTGATTGTTTTAGGACGAATGTACAATGACGCACAAGAGATCAGTTGAAGCACGAAACATCCCACTGCAAGATATTCGACGCAAATTCGTAATAAGTTTTTTGGCAGGAGACTTCAGACATATTGATGTGAACTCATTGAAATGTGATTCATTGCGGGAGTTCGCATTCCGTTGATTGCGACCGACATTCCTTTTGATTTCAACAGATTACAATTTCCAGGCGGATTGGAATTCGCAATGACAATCCTTAAGTGTTTATGGCCCGCATTAATAGACTCCATTTTTTTCGCATGGCCAATTTTATGTAGCGTGCTCACGTGCCGGCAAACCATCGGCTTTATTTAAATACTCATATTTTTCTTTCTTAAAGCGCCGCCACTACACTTCCGATACTAAGGCTGTTATTTGAGTGAGCTTTGGATCCTAGGCAGTTCTTATGTCCCGGGCGTATTTTTTATTTTTTTTTTTTTTTTTTTTTTGAAAAAAAGGTTTGGAAAGAAATTCGTTGGTCTTTGTTTGGTATTGCGTAGACATTCTTTCACTGCGTTTTAGTCGGTCTTTACGAATGTTGAGCTTTTCAACTATTTGCGAAATGCACATAATATCGTGATTTCCATCGCCCCAAGGCACGAATCAATTAATTTTGCCGAGATGCTAAATTCAACTGTAATTTTTTTAAATCAAAGCCTCAGCCAATCTCTCAAGCCGGTGGCTTGGTTTTCAATAGCAAGATACAGTTCCTACCCGGAATTCACCGATTAGATTGAGCTGGAGTCGCCACTTTTTAAGTCGAGATAGTCTCTGCCTTTTTTCTAGCACGAATTTCTTTCAATAGTGACTTATTTGTAAGTGCGCATTTTGTGTTAGTTTTTTCTGGTTTACACTTTTATCATCAAAACGGTTGGCAACTTTTAATAATCACGGCTACTTTGATGTTGTGGTAATGGTTCCACCACATATTGTTGGCCTTTGTGGATTGTGATTGTGTATAAAATCACCCAAACTCGGAAATTCGTATTGCCTATTCTTCTGCCGCCTGCTAGTCCGGAAATTTCAATATTTACAATTTACTCAAAAAGAAGGCGGAAAATGGAAAGAAACAATTAAAAAGATTAAATTGAGCTTCGCGACATAACAAATTTGCATGAAAAAGGACAGCTACCCAACGTTGCTTTAAAGAATCATCGACTCTTAAGATCCAGAATTCGGAAATTTACATCGCAACAGGGTGAACAGATTTTAAAATAGCCAAACGGAATCAACGGCTTACAGCTCGTTCATAGCAGAGAAGCAATTCGAAAACAGAGTGCTAAAAGATGTATTTGGTTCCGCAATGGCCCCACGAGGTTGTTGGAAACCTAATCCTTCGCAATAAAATCGTTTGGCATGCGCAACGCTCATAAATATGCGTTAAAAAAAGTTTGTTAATTTAAGAGATGGATTATAGCATGTAAATTTATTTTTTTATGTAAATAGGGAATATAAGACTTGGGAAACAAATCAAGTAAACTGATTACCAGTAGCATTGGAATCAACCAAGAAGTTGACCCAAAGAATGCCTACCCAAGTTTTTTCATAAGTAATCTTTCAAGCAAGTACAAATGCTCTTTGTCGCAACTGCCACGGAAAATTTACGAAATAACTCCAAATTCTGGAAAATTCTTAATATCTGAAACGATCTTGTTCTGTTTGACTTTAATTTACAGAAAGGCAGCATAATATGCCATCACACAATATTGATCAACCAACGTGCTCTCGAAATCTGTGCGGCTCTGCGTTCAATATGTTCATTCCATTCATTCATGCCCATTTTTATAAGCAAGCGCCTATGTACAGTTTTTCGAAGACCTGAAAAAAACACTGGCGTATTGTTGAGCTTAATTTGAAAGCTGAAAATAAATAAATCCCATTAAATGTCGGCAATCCAAATTTCAAATTAAATGTGTAACATCTGAAAATTACTTCTTAAAAGCTAATTCCTAAACACATGTTGTCAATCATATACCACACTCCGCGACAAATGCTTGAGACAGCACTTAATTTCGGTGTTTCTCGAAAATTTTGTTACCTGTGTTCTGGAAATATTGCTGTTGGGTATTCATTACCAACTTCAAAGATGATTCCAATCACCATAAATCCTCTTTGAGCCTTTATTTTCTTGGAATTTGCAATTTGTCACTTATTGCCCGCGACATGTGATTTAGACGGGATTGATTGATGATTACCTTACCTCAATATTTCCAGTACACACAGAACAAAATTATCGAGAAGTACTGAAAACAAGGGGGTGTATCAATCAGTTGTCGCAAAGTGTTGGTTGTTTTTCAAAAAACGGATAATGCTAACAACATTTTCGGTTTTTCTTGAGTAGAGACATTTTTTGTTAAAAATATATTTAAAAAATCATTAAATTAATAAATTTTCTTCGATTTTCTTTGCCAGGCACACGATGTTCCCGTCCGCACTATGGTTTGGTCACACAACGACAACTGGATGGTAACAGGCGACAATGCTGGATACGTCAAATACTGGCAGTCAAACATGAACAATGTGAAAATGTTCCAGGCCCACAAGGAAGCTATAAGGGGAATAAGGTACAACAAAAGAAAAAGTTTATTTTTGTCCAAACTAATAAAGAGTCCCAATTGGGCAACAAATATTTTCGACCGCCATAAGGTCCGTTCCAAAATAAAATTACCGCCAAATATTTATTTATCTAAAAAAAAAAAAGCCTTTATACCTTTAGCCGATAAGTAGAAAATGCAACGAAAGAAAAATAAAAACACTTCGCAGTTTTCATCAACGTCGAAAATATATTTTGTATATTTATCAAACTATCTCTGTGATATTGAAACAATAAAGACTCATTCATATTTTTTATGCTCAATAAAGAATTGAAATAAAATAAGTTATTAGAAAACAGAAATTTACCCAATCCCCACTGTACAGTGTGTCTGCTTACGAAATAAACGAATAAATCGCACCACTGTTGTCTGAGGTAGAAGTTTTATTTCTTATTATTTTGTTTAAATCAAAAATACAAATATGAAAAAAAAAATAAACTAAACTAAACAATGTTTAATAAATGATTTCTTTATTTATGTTTTTCTTTTGTGTTTTCATTGATTTTGTTCACATTTTTTAACGAAAATAAAAAATCCAAATAAAAATACAATTTTTATGCAACAAATCCAAAATGACGTATTTTTTGTTTATTCTTCTCTTCAACCAACGAAATTGGATTTTTCTCAGCGTACGAAACATAAATAATAAATAAACGAATCAAGCAAAAAGTTTAACAGTGTTTTTGAATTGAATAGTTTTTTAAATGAATAAAGGAATACGTTTGCTTTTGTGTAACTTATTCGACTTATGGTCGCTCCACCTTTAGATTTCAATTCCTTAAGTTATTGTGGATATATGTGAGTGCTTTGAAGACCTCAGACATGGTTGCCGAGATTATTTTATTTCGTCCAATGTTTTACCCAATATAATTGGATATATAATGGATGTTTGTATAAAAATATGAGGCAATTGTAGCCCATAATGATCAAGTGTTGCATGTACCTTAATTTTCTGTTGTTCATTCAAAAATAAAATCATCAGTTTGGGTAGCATAGCAAAGCCCTTTGAAACTAAACATTTCTTCTCTTTGTCAAAAGCAACACTTCGATTCGATTCGCAAATAAAATATCCGAAACCCTTTTTCACATTTAATGGCAACGTTTTTTTTTTGTTCTAAATTGATTCTCGTTTGAAGGGCGATTTTCTGAAAATTAAATTCAGGCAAAGGCTGTTTACATTTTTAGTTCAAAAGGCTTTATTTTATTTTTGTTATTATTTTTATCTTCTTTTTTTTCGATAATTTTAGTTGAAATAAAAATACCTACATTTGTTTATTTCTTTTCTTTTTCATTCTGTGAATAAATTTTGCAGCTTTAGCCCAACGGATAGTAAATTTGTTAGCTGCAGCGATGATGGAACTTTAAGAGTTTGGGACTTTTATCGATGCCAAGAAGAACGTGTGCTCAGAGGTAAGTCATAAAATGGGTGTAGAAAGCTATTAATATCATTTATAGCCTGGTGTTGTGAAAAGTTGAACAAGTATAAGTTAATGATTGCTTTCGCCATCATAAAGTGCGTGATGCCTACCTTAACTGCCAAGAAGCATTCCTAAAATGATGCAAAATATAAATTCATGGTGCCAGAGACTGGCTGCGCGTACGCATTTCATTGTAACGAATCTGAACGGCGTCAGAAGCTTCCATGGCAACTATACTCTATGTGCACATTTATTACTAAGCAACAAATACCCAACCGAAGTATAAGTCGCTGATTTGTATGAAATTGACTAGTGCTAATTTCCATTGAATAATCCAGTATATATAACGCGGCTATGATTTTTTCTTATGCTGAACAGCTTGCGCACGCGAACAGGAGGGCTCCGATTTACGACAGGGTTAAGTTATAAAAAATGTCGTCTTAACTAAAAACGACTTTAATCGAGTCAACTTAATTTTTCTATAACAAAATATTTCCGCGGATCATTTGTCGTAGTTTTTAGGTTTTATTGAATAAAAATCTTCCACACCTCGCTGAGGTGCTCTCATCTTATGCTCTGCATATAACTCTCTGTAAGGTAATGTCGCTATATCAAGGGCCTGTTTACTTCTTTCGCTTCGCACTGTATTTAAATTCAAACAAAAGATCGCTTTCGCATCATCTAAGATTTGTAGTGCTCTTATTTCACTTTCTGTTTCCCCTTCAGTCTCAACAGGAGATTTAAAAGTGGGATAAGTTCTTCTCTAGATATTTCTTCATCGTGAAACTCGAATAGACCTGCCAATTCATCTTCATCCACTTCAGAAACGCCAAATTCAAAATATCTGACTGCATACTGCGCATTCCAATTGAATCCTCTGTCCTTATAACACATTCAGTCCAGACATATTTCCAGGCCCCATTCATATTGTTTGTCATAACATAACCATCCATGATTTGTTAATACATAAAATTCACAATTTTCATTACATTAAAATATCGCCAAAAAGTCTGAACTGTGGCATTTTTAGCAACTTAGTCCTTAGCTTCACGTTCGACTCCTAATATGTGTGTCTCCAGATGCGTTCCCTCAAAGAAGCAATATAAGTCGATCCTTTGCAAATTCCTCATTTGCAATTTTATTTTATACAGATAGAAATGGCATTCGCTTCCAGAAGAGGTCTGTCTCGTCTACGTTGAATATCTGGGGAAAACAATTGTAATGATGTGCACTATATGTAGATAATTTTGGCTATAGACATGTTGTGGTACATAAACCGGGCCCTCTATTATGTGCTAGTCTTAAATATTGAAATTTTTCACTATCCAGACACCTTTGTCGACTATTTAATTGTAGTCCTCATTCTACTTTTATACTTCTTTATGCTAAGGGAAAAGTGTTGTAATCAGACTGGATGTTTTCATTAATTAATTGTTACAAATCGCTTGTGAGCCAGATTTAAATTTTCAAAAATTAATTTAGCCAGTGAATAATTGAATTATAATAGTAATAAACAAATTGCATATTTATATTAAAATTCAAATAATAAATAATTTATAAAGTGAAATAAATAAAACATCTAACTAAACTTAATAACTCTAGTTTTTAAAATTAAAAATTCAAAAAGTTAAAATCCAACTTTCATTCTTCATTCCATTTCAAATTACTTCTCTCTCGAAGCTGCGTCTATTGTTTATTTTCTTTATTTAAGAAACATCCACGTCCGTAAAGAGTAAAGAGTAGACAAAGAATTGTTTGCATGTTACTTCATTATTAAATCCAAATAACCAATTGTAGGCCTTGAAACAAGTATTCGCGCGTCTTCTTAGTTAGGAGATCAAACAAAAACAGTGGTGGATTCGAAGACTTTGGAATTTCATATTTTTGGCTAAGTCGTGGTCGTTGTACAATCTTCTCCTCCACTCACAGTCCACAGACGGGGCCATAGATTTCACGTAGAATTTTTCTCTCGAAAGAATCTAAGGCGCTCTCATCCGCTTTTGAATGTGTCATTGATTCTGCACCATATAGTTTGACCGGGAAGATAAAGTGCGATACTTTAGTTCTTCGAGAGAGGGCTTTACTACTGAATTGCATTGGGTTGGGTGTCCTTTCTTGATGTCTACTTATACTGCGTTTTGCCCTCATTAACCGCCAAACACATCTGTGCCGCCTCTTTCTCAATACTCAAAAACCCAATGTTGACATCATGCTTCGTCCTTTCGATTATGTCGATATCATCGGCATATGTGAGTAGTTGAAACGCTCTTCAGTGTTGACGCAGTAGTTTTTCACTAATCTTTCACGTATAATGTTGTAGAAATAGCATGACAGGGCATCACCTTGTCTAAATCCTTTTTTCACATCAAATAAGTTACTCATGTCCATGCCGACCTTATTGGAGCAGCTTGAGTTCTCTATCGTCATCATGCACAAATGGTCGAGCTTGGCAGGGATGCCCAAACTAGACAAGGCTCTATACAGCTTGTCTCTGTGGATGCTTTCCTCGGCGGCCTTGTTGTTTTTCGACTTAATTCTTAATACTTCGATGGCTCTTTAGTCCTCAACTTTTGACTCAATCGCTAAGTTTCTCCATCATGTCCTCCGATTGCTACACTTTTGTCTGCCACCATTGAATGCAAACGAGTAAGTCTAAAATGCCGGCGATACATAATTTTCCATCTCTTTTTGAACGCCAGCCCGGAAGAAAATTTCGAAGCCAGTCAATCCTGAGTTTCAAACAATGCATTATCTCTTTATTCCTCGTCTAAACCTTTTGCTCGCTCTGAGCAAAGTCCTTCGAGAGGCACTTACTTAACAGCTCTGGAACCGTGAAGAGTCTTTGCCTGAGACACGGCAGCCTTCCACTCATTTCGCTCCCGGGAACGCTGCTTCCAGTTATCAACATTCGATGATTGTGATTCGAACTGAAGCATGATTGTTCATTGACCGAGCCAGTGTAGTCGTCGTATTTTGGCATTTTGAACAACATGCACATCTTGATACAGCTCGAGAGATAAAAAACCCTGAAAGAGATTGGTTTTAGTCCAAAGATTAAATAGATGCGAGAAGTTGCATAGATCATAGAAAGAACATACCTCTGCTGTTGCGTCTTGGCTTCCTCTGCTTCTTTCGAGAATATTAAGGAGAAGGATATCAGTGTTATCACTACCTACGTTGATATAATAATCATTTAGGGATGTTTTTCTTTGAAAGGGCTTGCTACGGAATTCATACAACACTTTTTTTTGGCTCTTACCCACAGCCCATGTTTATCGACTCAGAACTCCAACATGTGCTGAGTATGTGTAAGTCTTGCAAAAGAATATAAAATAAATTTGGGCGAAGCATCGGACTGTTGAGCTTAATGTCCCGGTTATTTATCTGAAAAATAATTTGTGCATTCTCTTCACGGCTTGACCTCTCGCGAGTGATTCAAAGATTTCTGAGACCGTTCAGAGTCGGCAATAAACTGCGGGTCCAAGACCGACATTTGCACACAAATAAATGGTAGAATTAGGCACTGCCTCAAAAGTGAACTAAATGAATTATTAAAGTTGTCTTAAACACGAAGCAGTCTAGCTTGCAGTTATTTCCCTTCTAACCAAAAGAATTGATTAATTGATTCATAAATATTCCCAAAACACGTATTTTGTTTAAATATTGTACATTGTTTTCTTTTGGATTCCAGGTCACGGTGCCGATGTAAAATGTGTTCACTGGCATCCCCAAAAGGCGTTAATTGTTTCAGGAAGCAAAGACAATCAACAACCAATAAAGTTATGGGATCCAAAAACCGGCCAGGCATTGGCGACACTGTTAGTTAATGTCCAAATATTTTTATATCTCTATTCGTAAACATCATTTAAATTGCAGTCACGCTCACAAATCCACTGTTATGGACCTGAAATGGAACAACAATGGTAATTGGTTAGTTACTGCCTCGCGTGACCACCTCCTAAAACTGTTCGATATCCGAAATCTCCGCGAAGAAGTACAAGTCTTTCGTGGTCACAAGAAAGAAGCAAGCTCTGTGTCCTGGCATCCAGTACACGAAGGTCTATTCAGTTCCGGCGGCTCAGATGGTTCAGTATTATTCTGGAATGTTGGGTAAGTTTTGTAGACGTCTTCTTTGAATCTCTACAACTAAATAAGCTGTATCCACTTTATAGTACTGATAAAGAAATCGGCGGAATCGAAGCAGCTCACGACAGCATAGTTTGGACTCTGGCATGGCATCCTCTTGGTCACATTCTATGCTCTGGCTCAAATGATCATACGATAAAGTTCTGGACCAGAAATCGTCCAGGTGATCTCATGCGCGATAAGTACAATTTAAATACACTTCCGGCTAGCCTGGCCACAATGGATGAATGTGAATACGGTAAGATCATACTTTTGTCAAAAGCCGCGATATGTTCTAAAATTTCGTTCGTTCGCAGATGATGCCATCATTCCTGGAATGGGTCCAGAGGACAAAGTAGAATTTACAGAAAGTCTAACTGCCGACAAAGGATTTATTCCAGGTCTCGACTTGGATCCAAGCAAAATAAACGACAAGGATAAGGAGAAGAAAGTTCCATACAGCAAGCCGATACCTAGAAATTTCCAAGCGCATTGGAACGACAGTCGTCGAAACGAAGATGGAGAGGAAAACAACTCCAGGGATTCCAAAGACTTTGCCAACGTTGGCGAACCAATGTCAGACAACATGGATCCAAACTCAATAGTTGCTATATCGGTTTATGGCAGACTAATTCGTGTCATGCCAGACAGCAAGTTGGCGGCAATGATACGAAATGGTCCCGATGCTCTTAATCGATATATCAGCTCAGGGGAAATAGACGAACTACGCGATGTCATACCAGTAGAGGGGAAAAGAAGCCTTTCGCCCACACGTGATCGAAGTCGGTCACCGCCCGTGAAAAAGTCTCGTTTCGAGCCAAGGAATCACAACGTAAAGGTCATCTACGCCACCGATTCGGAATCGCGACAAAACCCAAACAACCCATTCTCATCAATGAAAATCAAAAACGACGACTCTGATAGTACAAGAAATGGCGATATCGACTTTCGACGCATAAAAACTGAGGACAACAGTAGACCGAGTCCCTGGGCCACAGGACCTCTGGCAAATAACGACTCCAACAGAAACAGTCCGTGGGCGCAGCCACAACAAAACGGATTCAACTCCTCCAACAGTACACAGTTCAACACCAGCGCGTTCAACGCCAACACAAATTCAAATCCAAATAATCCATTCGGCGGATCTAACAATTTCAAAGAAGACCGAGAATCTGAGAACAACAATTCAGAGAATAGTCAGGATCAAAAGCGATTTGATAACTCCAATAGTCATCGATTTAAAGAGGAATTCGATGATGGTAGTACAAGTCACAACTCTAGCGGTGGCGGCGGCCGACGGGGCGGTGGTGAACGCAACAGGGACAGAGGAAGAACACAGAACGACAGGCGTCACAACAATAAAAACCGGAGTAGTCGACGATATTAGTTGTTATCGGAGAATAGCGTTTGCGTTTATTGATTAGTAAAAAAAAAAACACCACTAAAATGATTTTTATCACGTTATGTAACTAGTAAGTAATTTTAAGTATTATTTTAGTCAGCAATACCATAAAGAAAAAGAAAGGAAAAGCAGCCGCACCAAAGTCGGTCTGAGCTGGAAAAACTTTTAAATAATAATTTAACTATAATGCGCGTTAATTTACTTCTTCTATTGATTGATATATCTCACGATCAGTGAAATCGAGAAGACGAAGCAAACGTGTATTTTAATGAATTCAAATGAGTTTTGAGTATATTTATACAAACAAAATTGTTTTCTGAGAGTGAATTCACAATAAATTCATCTACCTAGGGTTCCATGGCAAGGATGGATAAGAAAGACACCTAAAGTGAGTAAGTATATGACAAATGTAAAAATTTAATTATGAATATCCTCAACCTTACCCTTTTATAAGAAATTGTCGAAAAGTTTTTCGAGTACATAATTGTGATGTGAAGTGCCCATGAAGTTAACGTTAAAACGGCTTTGCGTTAAGGTAAGTAAAGAACTTAATTAAGGAATTCGTCTTAACGAAATCAGTTTTATTTTTAAAGTTACCGTGAAAAATAAACGATTTCCTGATAAAGAAAAATATGTTTATTTTTAAGGTTTCGTTCCTCACAAGGTAAAACGAAACCATTATAGGATAATTTTGTTGTCCGTCTGTCTGCCAGCACCCTTTTCTCAGGAACGAGTGGACGTATCAAGTTGAAATCAACACCAAATACAGTGCAACCTCGATATAATAAAACTGAAGGGAATTAAAAAATATACGTTTCATTGAGGTTTGTTATATAGAGGTAAGGTTAGGTAAAAAAAAATTGTTTATAAGCCTCAACATTGCATAGTATGATCCCTATTGCGTATGACGGTCGTTGATCGATTAACGACTTTTTACGGCAGTGGACGATATTTATCGATTTGACAGTCGGCTGTAGTCGATCACATATTACTGGTCAATACTTTGGTATACTTTTGTGTGTCCGAAATCTAAATAGTTTTAATCATATAACATATTGATACTAAAGAAAATAACGAATGTTAATTGAATTGCAGAGCGAAGCTGGTTACTAATAAAAAGCAATTGTAGTTTCTAAAGCTAAAGGAATTCGCGAAAAACGTTATGAACAGAGGTGATTCTTACACTTCACTGCAAATGCGGTTCTATTTCCATCAAAAGAACTGTAAATGCTTCTTTAGATCGTCGGAAATAGCTCAAAACTATACATTGTGTCTAGACGTGAGATACATTTCCCCTAATGAACAACTCTTACACTCTTAATGTTTAGACCCATTTTTCTGGCTAAGACTTGGTGTGAGTAACCCTTTAGAACTACCAAATACAAAACAAGTAAATCGGGGCAATTCCCTAAGTCGTAAACGACAACAAAAAAAACGACAGAAAGCAATCGGTATTCTGTATGTCGTTTTTGTCGCGCTCAAATGTCAACTGTCGTTTTTCTGTCGTTAAATGATGTGAATTCCTAATTACCTAATTAAATTCGACACGACCTACTGTCGTAAAAACGACTATTTCTATCGTTGAGATAAAAGTGGACGACAGTAAGGCGACAACGGTCAGAACTTATAGGAAAATTTTCAAAGCCGATATTAAATTTACAAAAACATATTTAAAACAAAAAGTTAATGAATAAAGTTTATGAAAATCACAAATCAAAGCTAGTTTGGGTTTTTGGTTTCATTTATGAAAAATCATCAACACCTCGCCCGAGGCTTCAATAGGGATATTTATAAAATAAATGCGTATTAGGAAGGAATGGGATACGCTTGAAGATGAATAGTATAATAGAGATGGTGATGGCTGGCAAAAGGTAAATATAAATAGATTGAATTTGAAATTTTAAATACAATTCGTTTGATTTAGGTATGGATGGATTTAAAATTTCACCAAGCTTCTGACGCATATGAGGTTAATTTCACAAATTTGAATACTGAGTTCTTCAGACGAAGAAGATGTACTTAAAAACATTTCTGTACTACTCATTATAATTTTAAGACCTTTTTTAAACTATTCTCTCCCGCTTTGATAACTCGTTTGCCTATGCTTTCGAGTTACAAAGTTTTGTTCACTGACTCTGCTCCGAGCAGAAAAGAGCAAGATTTAGTGTTCATTGACAAAAATTTTTGCTCGAAACTGCTCTTTTTGTGTTCATTGAGACCTGTCAGAGCAGAAAAGAGCAAGATTTCTTGCTCCTACTTTTGGGGAAGAGCAGAAGTAGAGCAGACTGTCAAATCAGCTGTGGATATATTTATTTGAATTTAAAATTTCACTAATTCGTTGGTGATTGATAAGTGCGGTATGTTTGTACATATGGGTTGCTCTTTTCTGCTCTGACGTTAATCTGACATTTTGCTCGAATATGAGAATTTCTTCTCTAGATCTTCGTCAATGAACAAAACTATAATCACATTTTGACATAATATTTATAAGTGCTGCCAATTTTTTCAAAAAAGTTATTACATTTTAGTCGTGTTCAATTCTACTACGAATTTGTCGCGTCGTGAAGGTTACGGAATAACAAAAAAAAACGACACGACAAAAAAAACGACAGTCGTGTAAAGCAGCAAACGACACACGGAATCACCACGAATAATTCTCAAAGCTGAAGTCCAAATACCATATCCTCTATTTACAAGTTGATTATTCATTCCAGACTAAACAAAATAGCCTTTGAATATACTCTGAATGAATTAAAGGATTTTTTCAGAGCTACGGTGCTGCTCTTCGTTTTTTTCTGAAGGGTGCTATGAAAAGTAAGCACAGTTAACAGTTTCGGTGATGTTGAAAGCGGTATTAGAGCTTCTAGAAAGTCCAAAATAGAAAAAAAAACAAATTGACACGAAATGAGAAGAGGTCATCAAAAAAGTATTTCTATGAGAACACTGGCTTTCCCGAGATAATTGGATGTTTTGTTGGAACTAAATACCTCTACTTAAACCGAAAACATTACTTAAGATTAAATGTAATGATTGTAAGTCCACATATAACATACAACGTGATTTCTTGCCTAAGAACAATCAAACCTTTGCCAATTAATAGTTCAATGTTTTGTTTCATTAGTGTAACAAGTTTTTCCATCTGTTTTTTCATTTTCAAAATGGAAGCAAACACACTTGATAGTTATTCGTGCTGATTCCGTGTGTCGTTTGTCGTTTTACACGACTGTCGTTTTTTTTTTTGTTATTCCGTAACCTTCACGACACGACAAATTCGTAGTAGAATTGAAAACGACTAAAATGTAATAACTTTTTTGAAAAAATTGGCAGCACTTATAACTATTATGTCAAAATGTGATTATTTAATTCCAAAGCATAGACAAACGAGTTATCAGAGCGGCGGAGCATAGTTTAAAAAAGGCTTAAAAATTATTCAGAAATGTTTTTTAGCACATCTTCTTCGTCTGAAGAACTCAGGATTCAAATTTGTCATGCGTCAGAAGCTTCGGGAATGGGCGTACCGTCAGCAGCTGAAGGCTATGTGTTGTCCTGCGAGTTTAGAAATAGATGAAATGATGATGCTAAAGCAGATGATGCAGACGTGACGGAAACACTGAATTTTGTGAAGATAACATCAAACGGCAAGGTGATTTGGCAATAGGAAATTGTGTTGAAGATTCTATTGGGACACCTAAAACAATGCCAATTGGATCTATCACATTTTTGTATGATAGCAAACCAGCCACTTCCTCTTCTAATGGTGTGAGAATCTTCTGTTAATATTAACCTCCTCTTGTAGATTGCTGTTCTTTTTTGTTGTGAACCAGTTTTTTTTACTTTAAATTATAAATTCATCCATACCTAAATCAAACGAATTGTATTTAAAATTTCAAATTCAATCTATTTATATTAACTTTTTGCCAGCCATCACCATCTCTTGTTGGTGACCCAAACTATTCACCTTCAAGCGTATGCCATTCCTTCCTAATATTTATTTTATTAATACCCCTATTGAAGCCTCGGGGTGTTGATGGTTTTCATATATGAAACCAAAAACCCAAACTAACTTTGATTTGCGAATTTTCATTAACTTCATTCATTAACTTTTTGTTTTAAATATGTTTTTGTAAATTTAATATCGGCTTTGAAAATTTTCCTGAGTTCTGACCGTTGTCGCCTTACTGTCGTCCACTTTTATCTCAGCGACAGAAATAGTCGTTTTTACGACAGTATGTCGTGTCGAATTTAGTTAGGTAATTAGGAATTGACATCGTTTAACGACTGAAAAACGGCAGTTGACATTTGAGCGCGACAAAAACGACATACAGAATACCGATTGTTTTCTGTCGTTTTTTTTGTTGTCGTTTACGACTTAGGGAATTGCCCCGAATATCCCCTTTCCAGCACGCCGTAGCGCAGAACCGCTTCGCGAAAAATGTACAGAGATGACAATTTCAGGGATATTTGAGGGAAATTTAGCAAACATTTCTTAGCATCGCAAGGAAATCTGTCAAACCCCATTTGATCTGCTGGTAAACGAGACGCGGAGCAGCATACCTTTGCTGGACTGTACTATTGCTCCGCCACGGGAAAATTTGTCTGGAACGCATTTGGAGCAACAGGAAATACGACGTCACGACCAGCAGATCAAATGGGGTTTGAAAGATTTCCTTGCGTAGCGAAGAAATCTTCGTTATCTTTTGCTACGCGAGGAACTGTCATTTCAGTAGATCTTTCAAATAGCGGTTTTGTGTAAGGCGTGATGGAACGTGGCCTATCATCTTGAGACAATTTGCTGTCATTTTCAGCGGTCACAGGAAGCAAAACTGTTTTTAGTCAATTCACTTCAGTGTGATGTCATTTTGTAGAATTTCCACACTTTTTTTTTCTACTCGACTTTGGAGGTGTTATTAGTTTACTATCTGATATTTGCCGAGCCAGTCAAATGCATAGTAAATAAAAAACCAATTAATTTTTGTCGTTGGATCTGACAACAGAACACCCTTTATATGCCTTTACGTGAGTGAGTTTCTCAGCGCCTGAACTCCATTTTGACGTTTACATTTGAAGTTGTCAAAATTCCTCGGAACTTGGAGCACGTTGTCTTCAGTTTTAAATATTCCAACCGAAGTACAGACAAAACTTGTAAAAGAAGTCCTTATTAAGCTCACCAGAATTTTATATTTGTAGTCATAATGGACGAAGAGCCAACACCCTCTGAACCTAGTATTAACTTTGTTCCGGCATTATGCTTTGTACAGCGTGGGATTGCCAAGGAGCGACCGGAAAAAATAGTTCTCACACAAGAAGAACTTGCGAAGGTAATCAAAGAAACGAGAACTGAAATAAATGGGGCTGCGGACAACGATGAGTCGGACGATAATAGCAATCTGTCGGATGCTGAAATGGATACAATAGAAACCATCGAGCCGACGACAGACCCAACTGACGAGTTCAACTTTAATTCCTACGACAACGAAGGTGATGTCCGAGTTGCCAACATAACAAATATCGCTGAAGTTGATCCCGACCATCAATTAGAAGACGAAGAGGATTCCGAAGCTGAAGACGAAATTATAAAGCCAACTGACAACCTGCTGCTGGTCGGGCACGTTTCTGATGATGCATCCTCCCTAGAGGTCTGGGTCTTCAACGAAGATGAAGAATCGCTATACACCCACCATGATTTCCTGCTGCCCAGCTTCCCGCTCTGCATAGAGTGGCTGAGTCATGATCCGGGCAGTGATGCTCCTGGCAACCTATGCGCCATTGGCTGTATGGATCCAATTATTACAATATGGGACTTAGACATCCAAGATTCCATTGAGCCCACATTCAAATTGGGTTCCAAGGGAAATCGGCAAAAAAACAAACCTCGTTTTGGTCACAAAGATGCCGTCTTAGACTTGGCATGGAACAAACAATTTCCTCACATTCTGGCGAGCGGCTCCGTCGATCAATCAGTGATACTGTGGGACTTGGACGAAGGTATGCCACATACGACAATATCTAGTTTTAAAGAAAAGGTGCAGTCTCTCGGCTTCCACTCGGTCGATGCTCAAAGTCTTCTGACGGGTTGCGCTGATGGTAGGGTACGTCTCTATGATTGCCGAAACTCTGATGATCCTAACGCCACTCCGTTGAAATGGAAAGTGAACGGCGAAGTTGAGAAGGTAGTTTGGAATCCAGTTGATTTGGAGTACTTCATTGTGGGAACGAACGATGGAAAACTTCATTATGCCGATCGGAGAAAACCAAAGGAATTCCTTTGGTCGATGGACGGCCACAGTGAAGAGATATCGGGTATATGCTTCAATGCCGAGAAAAAAGGCTTGCTAACAACAACATCGACCGATGGCATCTTAAAAGTATGGAAGTTTGACGAGAGCGCAATCAGTGAAGTCTACAGTCACGATTTTGCTATGGGCCGACTGCAGTGCATGAAGCAGTGTCCCGAAGATCCATTTACTCTGGCGTTTGGGGGAGAAAAGTCACCACGGTGTAGGATGTTTAATATCAAAAACTTCGAAGCCGTTCGAAGGGCATTTGACATTCCCGCAGTGCTGGAATAGTTATTGGTATGGAATTAGAGTAAAAACTGGCTTTCTCATTTAAGTTTTGAATCTTTTTAATGAAATAAAAATATTTTTTTAAAAGTAATTTTTGTCTTCTATTTTATGGGTTGAGTAGTTAACGCAAGAACTCAAAGTTGATGACTGATGGCACACATATCATTCCAACAGGTATGTAGGTAGGTAGGCAACTGGGTGCTCTTATGGGATTACGGCTGCGGCTCACTTACAGCAACATTTTGGGTCCATTGTGCCAGGAAGTGGTATAGTACCGTGAGACTTACTATACTCCTAAAACGAGCTAGATCCACATATAAATCTTATGAGGTTTTTCAGTTCAACTACGCTCAATTCGTACAGCTCTTTGAAGAAGTGCTTTCTCAAGATATGCCTTCTTTTCCTTCCTAGTGCTGGGCGATAACGGAGCAAACTTTGGATAGGTTTTAATTCTTTCTTATCTCTGCAGCTTCTGCTAGTCGTTGTGCGATATGTTCAAACATATCATGCGTACCTCCTAACGAGTTAAATCCATCAATGATATTAACCTCTTCTTGCTGGGCGTCGGAAATAGAACCGTTGCTGTAGCTCCATCGAAAACTTGCTCTTTCCTGAGCTTCGTATTCTAGTTCTTTTTTCTTATGGAGCTGAGCGGCGTATACGCGTACAGGATTGCTTGGGATTCTCCCATCTCCGAACCGTCTTTCGCGAAACTGCCGGCTTTTATAAATTACCGTATGCCCCGCTACCCAGCAGGAGGTCACCGATACCTCACATGCTCTGTCTGCATAGCCTAGCCACCTTCAATGTCAGAAAACCTGATGCTATGGCCTTTATTGTCGCTTGGCCATCAGAGAAAACGGTAATCGATTTTTCGGTTAAGGCTTGAAAGACGCTGCAGTTCTCTGTTAGTGCCACGAATTTTTCGAAGAGGTCACCAAAGACCTCCTGTACCTGCGCTAGTATTAGAGACGTCTGTGCATAGGATAATCTTCCCTTCTGCTATTATTATTGTTTGTCCCTGTCAGTGTTTTCAATCCGAAAATCGTTCTCCAGGCCTATGGTGGGTGGTAAGTAGTCTATATTTCTTATATTCTCTACGGCCGTCCAATTATTTAGTATGGCAGCGTGATCGTATGGTTTTTCCCTACAAAAACGCCCTTAAGTCTAGAGGAGGGAGGAAGAGGATGGCATCGCGTGCTGCCATCGGTATTGTATTGAGACAACCTGTTATTCCTAGGCAAGCCGATCTTTGGATCTAGGTAACTTGTGTGAGGATATGTTTCTTTTCCAATGCTTTCCACCGTAAGTCAAGATGGTCTTACTTTCGTGGTGTACAGTCAGTATATCAGCCGTGGTTTCACATTGCGCCGTGTGTTTTCCAGTGTCTCGCGACACAGCCAATTTAGCCGAGATCGCGAATTCGGCCAGCAAGACGATGAATGCTATCATGTGCGGCTTTCAAGATGGTAAGTCTTGACATGAAATTCTTTGGTCTTTTAGTGGATTTGCTTAGTGTGAATATTTGGTCGGTCGTCGGTCTGTAGGGCTGGAAGCCATACTGGAACATACGTTGCGTTGCAGAAAGGCTTAGATTATTCAATACAAGATTAATACAATCAAGATTATTTTTCAAATTCTCCTGCAAAACAAAACTATTTTTTTTTAAATGCTCTCTGAAATTCAGTTGCAATATTTTAACTGATTTCACCTACTAAATCTAGCATTCCATTATCAATAACAACTCTTCTGTCGGAATCACCCTTAATAAACATGCACTTTATCTTTGATATGTTAAAACTCAGCTTATTGTTTTTAAACCACCCACGGAGATAATTTTAATCAATGTTCATTTTTTCAATACAATTCCCCAGAAATGTACAAAAGACCACCGTCCGCAAGTAATCTAACAATTGCGTACCTCTCCACTTTCCGCATCTCGTTTACATTAATTAAAAAAAAGGAACGCACCCAACACTGATCCCTATGAACGCTTCCCCAATTTTAGTCCTTTGCCTACGCGATGATCGTATTAACGTTTCAAACCACAGTATTTCACTGCCCCTCACTCCGTACACGGCTTCAAACGCTCGCCTTAGATCTACGAACTGGACTTCCTTTTATGCATCTCTTTCTTTCAATCAACTATAACTCGGTTTGGAAGATTCGCAGCGATGTCGTCCTCTTAATCCTGATTGGCACTTCGAAAAAAGTTCATTATCTTCCTTATATTTTTGAAGCTTCGCTCGTTCAATTTTCCCCATCATTTTGGCTTCATGATATACATGTTGACTGGACGGAAATCCTCAGACTTTTCAACGTTCTTCTAGCAATCGGGGAAGACACCGTTGCATAGTGACTCGTTATTATTTTGTACAATACAGGACCAATGAAGGAATCAATCAACATACTAACAATTAACATATTTGCATCTTTCTAATTATTATTTCCAAACTTAAAAGTTTTGCGAGTTTCCTGAATATAGTTTACGTAGGGGCAAATTGGTATGTTTCTATTTAAACATGTGCGGAGTTATAAAGAATAAATTAAGAAAACGGGATGCAAGAATTCAAAACTGGTCTCAAAAGTAATGAGATCTATGAAACTTAATTCCATGCTATTGGACAATGATCAAGCAATAAAGTTCAATACAAGCAAGACTACAACAAGGCGTAAACGTTTGAAAGCTGGGTTCAGATTGTGCAATCAAATATCCCGACCGGACTGACAAACAAACGGGCTAGGATTCTTTATGACAAACTCTTAACCAAATTCGTAGGCTGCTTAGTAATAGACGATGAAACTTACATATTTCAAGGTGAAATTTGTTTTTCTTGAAGAGTTGGTTAAAAAGATACGCGTACAGAATTTGAGTAACAGAGATATAGAGCTGATAGTGCTGTCATCAAGCATGGCTTCATCCACTCATATCGCCTCAATGCTTGAAAAACTCCGCTGGTAGACCATCAGAGCCGGCGGTCTTGTTATTCTTTAGCTTTTTGATAGCTGAGCCAACATCTTTCGAACTCTTCTTCTTGTGAATCACTAAACAATCTGAACAAAAATATTAATTCAAACACAATTATATTTATTTTTGTTTCCTCAAAATTTATTCTTTATGATTCCGTGAAAATACAAGTCAATTGTACATGATTTAAAGTTGGTTGCGTTGTTTGTGTGATCATCTATTTAACATTCCGTTTCTTTAAATCTCTAAATACATATATTTATAGTCATATGATGTTGTGTCCAAGATTAGAGTTAAAAATTAAAAAGAAAAAACAATTTCCATTAAAAACGGCTTCTGAATGCATTGTCGCCAGATCTCGATTGACTAACTTGAAAACGGATATCTAAAACTGTATAAGCTTATGTTATAATTTGTATCTTTCGTTCACTTTTCAAGACAAGAGAGAAAGATTTGTTTTCTTTTATGTAAAATTAAGGGGACAACTTTGCAGTTGTATATAGTAAATTCTAATTATAGTGTTACTTTCAGTTTAATAATAAGTTTACGAATTAAAAGAAGCTGACTTTAATGGTTCTGCCGTCCATTCGGGAGCCATCCATAAGTGCTAAAAAGAATAACGCAAATGAGTTATGATAAAAAAAATGTTAAATGCGCATTAGTAACAAACCAATTGCCAATTCGGCGTCCCGTTCTTTGAAGAAACGTACAACTCCAACATCGTTTCCACGAATCTCTGCGAATTTAACTTCGCCAACGTCACGGAATTTGTCACGCAAAGTCTGCCAAGTGCAACTTAGTGGAATCTGTACAAATAAGAGTGAATTTTGCATTCAATATATGGTAAAATGTGTTTTTTGTTTTTTAGTCTTACATTTTTGATTATAATTGTGTCAGATTTGCGGCCACCACCACCAATGCCACCGCCGCCACCTCCACCTACACCCAATGGATTCTGATTATTGCCACCGTACATATCCAAGTTGGGTCCAGTGTTATAATCGCTGTTATCCTGTGGACCACCGGTGTTGTACGAATTGCGTAAGTTTTCAAAGTTACCTCCGCCCCCGCCACCAACACCACCACCACCACCGCCTCCGGTATTGTATCCTGACGAGCTGTATGCCGAGCTATAGTTGTTTCCGGTACTGTAGTTGTTTGTCAGAGCTGTAGCCGACGACATAGAGTCGTCATTGTTTGGTGTAATTGGAGCTTGTCCCAAATTCAAGCCTAAGTTTGAGAGACTACTCGTTAGCAATGGATTGGAAAGCGCAGCACCAAGCCCACCAACTACATTTGTCAGTGCGGCCAAATTTGAGGAAGACAAATTTCCAAGATTCAAGTTACCAGAAGGTCCCAATAAATTGCCACCAACGGATGACTTTCCAGAAACTGGTGCAACAGGTGCTGGTTGTACGGGATTATTGAACATTCCACCGCCTAGATTCATGTTGCCAGGATTCGAGACCATTTGTGATTGCGACTGTTGGTTGGATTGGTTAGCGAGACTTGGCAAATTGCGGGCTACATCTTTGAGTGGTTCACCATTTGGCCCAAGTCCAATACCGACTCCACCCAAGCCTTCGGGCAATTTAACACCCTCGCCTTTGTCCGGAATTCGATCCAGGCGTACAGTCATGCGGCGATCAAAAAGCATTTGACGATCAAGCATAGAAATAGCCTGCACAGCTTCAACTGGATGATCGTACTCGATGACAGCAAATCCACGACTGTTGCCCTCTTTGTCTACGGACAAGTCAACGCTTTGGACCTTACCGGCCAACTTGAAGACCTGCTTGAGTTTCTTCGAATCGACTTTGTAGTCCAACTGAAAATGTAACACTGAAATATTAGTATACGCCAAACACATATAATTTTTCATTATTGTTAAAACGTTAGCATCTTGAGGGTACTGTATCTTAGTATTTAGTGCTTCCCTGAGCTATATAGAATCTTTTTCTTCTGGGTATCTTTTCTAGCAATCTTATCCAAATATACTTCGAAAGCAAAAACGACCAAAATAGCTTTCCGATAAAAAAAAAAACAATAAAAAATCAAACCATTTACAAAATTATTTTTTATTCCAAAAAAGAAAATTAAAACAAGCTTTTCTCTTGTTGATCACAGTTACTTTAATAAAGGTTTCCAAATGATTCTACAACTAAGAAGTTTGTATTTTCAAAGCCTTTAATAGGTTGAAAGATTCACCCTACCCATCGTAGTTGGACGTTTTTATATGGACTTTTAATAAATAAGAAATACGAGTAACTTGCATACTTTTAACAAGGCGAACAAAAAAAAAACCTTCGCACTCTTTCTTGGGGCCAGAATCCGGCTTCACCAATCAATCGCAAGAAGTGGGGCGTAGTAAACGCCTAGCAGATTTCATTTATATTTTTTGAGGTAAAGCAACTGCAAAACTATATTGTGAAATCAGCTCGCTCTCAAATCAATGTAATTTAATTTTCACTCTCTTTTTCAATCGTTTCTTACACTGTTAAAATTGTTTCAAACAAAAGGATGGAATCAAATGCAAAAATGTTTTCGAGGTGAAATTCGCGCGCTTTCTATGTACCCTTTGCTCGAGGGAGTCTAAGAAATGCCTTTTTATACAATTTACCAATTGAGTAATGATAACTGCGAACCACATTATTATTGGCGGATTAGTATTTTCTAACAAATTTATAAGAAAATATCTTCGACTTAATCGACTTCGTTGATATTCGACTTGTCGATCAGCGGTTGGATAAATGTCTTGTCGAGGCGTTACACTACTACTTTTAAAATGAAAAATTTATGCAAGAAGGTTCTAAAAAATGAAGAAAAAAAATTAGCGATGGCGACGGGGGGATGACCCATTTGATTTAATGGCCCAAGAAATTAGGTGAAAATCAAGTCAATGAAGGTTTGGCTCCTAAATGATTGCTTTTTCACTTAAAAGTACTGCACGGACCTGTTTTAAACATTAAAAAATAACTTTTTCAACTTTTTTGGTGGCTGTCAAATCACATAGTTTGGACTAAATTCGCAGCATTTCCCTATTAAAACGAATCAGCTTTATTTATTTTCTTCTGCTTCGCTGCTGCTGTAAAAAAATCAATACTAAACATTGTTTTTTTATTTTTACAAAAAAAACGCGTTTGTATTTTCTTGACTACGCAATAATTTGAGTTGTGAACTGTTAAAATTAAAAACTTGTGTGTACCTAGGGCGACAATAATCTACTACACAGCTTTTCGATCGAATAAATCACAGAATATGAATAGATTTTCTATCGACCCGAACCGACATCCGACTTGAGTCGATTTCGTATTTCGACAAACATAATTGAGGTGATTGTCCACAACGGCAATTATTTAAGAGATCCAATTCCAGTCATTCCATATCAAATAAAGTAAAAATCATCCTTTCCCAAGAAATCTTCCAACATACGAACGCGTATTTAACGCCGAAACACGGCGAGTCTTATCTTGCCCAGAATTCTGTAACTAATCCAATGGCAATTTTATCATCTGCACCGACAGTTTCTCGTTGTTTGGCGTGGCAAAAAATCCTTGCAGAAAGGATGAACCCATCACAAACACAAAACAGCTGCTTATTCATATGAAAAACAGAATCCGATTTTTGTGGGTACCCGGCCACAAGAATACTTGCTAATGAAAATCTACTAAGATCTAACTAAAATCTACATCTACAAAAACATCAACGCCTTCAGATGCCCAATTCAACTCCTTTGCGCTTACTCAACACTTATGAACAAGTGTTTCATCAGACTCTAACACATTCCTTTTTACTGAAAAGGGCACACAAGCCATTTCTCAATTTTGCCAGGCCGCCTTCCAAACAGTTTCCCAATTTCTCAATTTTGCCAGGCCGCCTTCCAAACAGTTTCCCACTTTATGTTCCATTGCCACTCGCTATACACAATTTTTAACCAATTTAACAATTTTTTTTTTTTTTTTAACCGAAACATGCGCTCAAACCCATCAGAGGAAAATGTAAGGCTTATTCTTGACTTCAAAAACGCTTAATATTCATTCAAGTCTATTGCCCTGGCAGCTAGTGCGTAAATTAATTATAATTTGAATCGTAATTAATAAAGTAATAATAAAAATAAAATTCGAGGCTGGAGTAAATGTCCGCAAATTGTTTTTGTTGGCGAGGAATTGTCTATGGCCCGATCAACTATTATAAAGTAATTGAACTTAATGTTCAGAGCACTTAAAAATAATATTGGATTCAGCAGTGCGTTTGCATTGGATTTTGCTACAGCATAACGAGCCAATCTTTAATGCTTTGTAAGCCAATTTAAAATGTTTGAGGATGTCTTCCTCGAAAAGTATACGAAGGAGGAAAACAGTACGACACTAGAGAATTACTTTTCCATGGATAAGAATCAGCTTGAATCGAAATATCGCTTAGTTACATAAAATCTTTGTACGACTCACTTCCATACCGCATACTTTAAAGATGTTAAACATCAATTACTTCTTTGAAACTTAAAATGAAAACAAACAAAAAAATAGTCCAAATTTTTCTTAACTACTACTATAATCAGGTAAATCGATTTTATTGCTTTACTTTGCACACAAGCTTTGTAAAAACCCAGTTACTTTGCACTTTTTTGAATATGTGTTCAAATTTACAGTCTGAAGGACAGGAACCTCAGTTGATTTCACCATTTGGTTCGGAGGACGACATTCCTCTTTCCAAAATCCAGCAACAATTTATAAGACCCAATCCTCCAAGTAACTAGATTCAAACCATTCAGAATGGCCAGAAGCAAATTCTATCGGAGTTTACACATGATTATAGGACTACTGATTTCGTCGTCAAAGATATTGAAATACAACACCCATAAACCTTTTTCAGTTATTGTTTGATGACCAACTGGACATAAACTGGAAAATGGCAAATGGCATAAAAAGGGCAAACCATTTAAGAAAATATTTTTTAGCGAAATGAAAACATTCGTTGTTTGGAGCTTGCTATGGGTTCGTGTATGAAGCAAGCACGGCTTTGTTGGGTACTGCGAAATTTATGATGGGTGTCTTCAACCAATACAAGGTGCTTCAAAATACGATAGACTTTATTAAATAAAATCTTTGCTGCAAATGTTCTCAACAAATTTTAAAAAAAATCTGCAAATCCTTTCCGTGAAGTAAGACTAGTTCATGATCAAATTCAAGGGTCGGAATTTAACGAAACAATATATGCAAAGGAAACCGACATCAAAGTGTACAAGGTGTGGGATCCTGTTACTGGTTTGATATGTACATGGGCAATTTAGCATCTGGAAGTGCAGAAACCAATCTTGGAGCTAATCTATAATGGAATCTATGACTGGGGATGCCACGAAAAAAATTACGCGGTTCCTTTTGTTCGTACAAAATGATCAATCTTATGTATATGGATATGAAGATATTCAGGCGCGCAGTTATAAATGGTTAATTAGCAAAAGATTTAGTTGAAAATAAACGCCCGTTGGAAAGATCCTAACCCATTTATTGCCAACAAGCTTGAAAGCCTTTCCTTCCCTTGGAAGTTCGTACATTGTCTGCCACTCATCAGCCGCATCGCAAAACCCGTTGAAGATGTTTCATCACCAATACGATTGAGAACGAAGTAAGGACAAATTAGATTTGTTCCAATTGTTAAGTTCCTCTTTGTTTGAAAAAAAAATCATGTTTCCAAGATTGTCACAAAAAAATAAACTGACCCTTGCGAAGCGCTGGTTCAAAACTTAACCCACCTGTTTTAATATTATATTTAAGAAAAGTGATATAAGAAAAATGGAAATAATTCTTCTTTTTTAGATTTTTGTCTTTATCAATAAATTGGAGTTCATTCTTTAATTCGATTTTATTAGCAAATTTTCGCGCCGGAAAGAATTCAAATGCCCCGCTTCACTAGACTCTAATATATTCCGATTTCAAAACATGTTTACGTTTATGCGAATAGCCACAACACCGAAAAATGTTTTCCAAACGATCAAAGAGTCGTAAAAAATTTTGCATATGAGTAAGCATACAAATTCAACACCCATGTCCTAAACAATGAATATTTAACAACTAAAAGCATCTTGCCTTCCATTTATATATATAATTGTTCTCCTGCTTAAAAACTATGAAAGCAACTTTCGCCCAGATGAAAAAATATGGCTACGAACTCTCTTAGCGCTAACAACCTTTCGATAATTAAAAACAAAAAAATTAAAAACACCAAAAAAAATTTAAAGAATATTGTTTGTTTTTTTGGAAAAATGAAAAAGTTTGTATTCAATACTCACATTAGCAACAAAAACTTTATTATGCAAAGGTCCATTAATTCCAAGACTCTCCAAAAACGAAGCAGAAAGACCATACGAATTGTAAGACGCATTATTATAATCGTTAGACATCATATTACCGACGTTATGATTACGCCCAGATCTAGAAGAAAATGTTGTTCAGAAAAAGAAGAAAAGCAAATTGTTGTGGGTCAGCACAGCAGCTCAAAGCGAGGAAGACAACAAAAGATCATCACAAAGATAACAAAATTCAATTCTAAAAATTTCCAACGATAAACAAAACGCCATCGTCGCGAAATACAAGTGGATACAAAAAAAAATCAAATCAAATATTCATCATCATCATCACCGACGACGACGACGATCACTGGAAGCGAAGAGAGATGATTTTTTTTTCCAAGGCTGTCACTGGTTGATTTATCGCAGAATACGAGTATAACAACAAAGGAACACAACACTTTCAATTGCAATTTGTTACATAGCTGGATTGGCCAGTAGGAGAGATCTAGTCAAAGTTTACAAACTTAGCCCAAAAAACATCCACGACCACGAGAGACCACCTCCACCACCATCATCATCATAAAATGATGACCAGCAATAGACCTTACACAAAGATGTTCGACAGCGAAATGGCCCACTTATTAGCATCATATCTAGGAAAGCATAGTGTGACAGCCTTTTCCTTGCAAAATTGAAGCTACAAATTGATTGATTTCTACTAGACTCTAGAGCTACTGTTAACTTACCGGTCATCATCATTGCGTCTGCTAAAGTTACGTTCCATGCGATCGTTTCGGTTATTGCCGCCACCGCCGCCGCCGCCACCACCACCGCCGCCACCGCCACCAGCTGGACCACCATCACGTATGATACGTCCATATTGGTCACGATTCTCGCCATGATCTTCCTTGACCACCAGCTCACGGCCGTTAATCTCATAGCGGTTCAATTTCTCGAGGGCCTTCTCAACGTTATCCGGATCCTTGAACTCGACGATGCCACAGCCGCGAGCCTTGCCATTCTCGTCATGGAAGAGCTCCACATACTCGACACTGCCAACGATGCGCCGGAAGAGATCTTTCAAATCTTGCCAACGATAGTCGTAAGGGATGTTCGAAATATAAACACGGCAATTGCGTCTCTCGCGACTACGCTCCTTGTTACCACCACCGCCACCATCTGCATCCGAGAACCGGGTACCGCGAGCTCCACGCCCACGGCGATCGCGGTCTTTTTCACGATTATCCTGACTGCCTTGCTGGTCGTTATTACTGCCGCCTCCACCGGCGCTCTCGTCACCATTTTCCGAATTATTTCCATCCATTTGAGCTTGATTATCTTCGAACTCCATATTTCTCTCTATACAAATGAAGATTTTTTTTTTTTTCGCTTTCGATTTCCGTTTTTTCGCTTTGGAAATATGTTAGAAGTACTCACCTGGGGTTTATTCCAAGACAATATTTGAATATTTAGAGACTCCGCAATTGATTTGTACACAGAATTTAGGTGAGGAAAATTGCACACACTCTGGAAATTGTTCACTCGAGTTTTTGCGATCGATACACGAACGAAAGAAAAGCGCTAAAGAAAAAATGGCGGAGCGAATTTTTTTCGTTGCGGCGTGCTCTACTAGCTGACTTCTTCACTTGTACAAAAATAAACCAATACAAAAGCAAATTTGGACCGGCTACCGCTGCCACGGCTTGCCGCGCATATATCGAATGAGGGATGGAATCGATTTATTTCTTAGCTTTCTGTGCTTGACCACAGATGGCGCTGAATGCTTATTTATAAATTGGGAGCCGTTCACAAAGCAAGAGCAACTTGGTTCAACATTGAATGAGAAAGAAAGTTTCCAATTTTTATTTTTTTTTATAAAAAATGGAACAAAAGTGTGAAAGAATCATAAAAATATATTTGAAATTGCGCTTGCAGGAATAATTTCGTTACATAACCGGTCCAGGTTGAGACGTCATGCGACCAAAGGATGCGGCTCTTATTCGCTGAGTACGATTCATGGATGTGAAGTCAATTGCGCTGTTCGTGTCGTATTTGGGTCAATGGGATGAATTGATTTGAATTAAATTGAAAATACTTTATTTAGCTTCAATTAGCTAATTTTTACATACTTATAAAAACTTTTTATATTGATTTTTATTGGACAAGTGAAACATTGTTTGTTTTTAAATATGGTTTAGTTTCAAGAAGTTAATTAATTTTCTTTTAAATTCTATTATGTTTGTTAAGTATTAGATGTCAGGTGGCAAGTTTTCAAATTCTACAAATCCCATGTAAAAAATGGTTCGCTGACCGCCCGTAGTTCGTGCTCTATCAATTCGTATGTCTCTCGCATTCCTTAGTACATAAACTGCATCATCTTCAGTATGAGCGTGGGCACAAAGGTATCCAGGTAGCATATTATTTTTTTTTATTTTGAAGACAAATAACATTGTCAGAACATATAAACGTTGGTTTATGTTTAATCACATTAGGGCGGCTGTCATATTTCTTTTCGATGTGTATCTGTTACATTTTAGTATTGTTCTCATAGCTTTATTTTGCAGTAGCTGAAGTCTATCCTTGTAAGATTTTGGACACATGAATAATACGGTTGCACAATAACCAAAATAAAGCTTTACTAGTACATTATACACATTTATAGCTGATGTCGTGGAAGCATTCTGTCTCATTTTCCTTAGAACACCAATTTTTTTTTGACACTTTCTTACATATATAGTCTATATGGGCTTTAAAGTATAGTCTGTCGTCAAGCATAACGCCAAGGTATTTAAGCTTATTCACCACTTCAATTTGTTCGTTATTAATTTTAACGTTTACCGTTGGGACAGAATTTACAGAGATACTACGAAACACCATACATTTAGTTTTTTCCACATTAAGCAAAAGTCTGTTCATTTTTAACCATTTACTTATGTTTTCAAGGTCTCGGTTAATGTTATTCACGCAAGTTTCTACATCGGCACCAGAGATATAAAGCAGTGCGTCATCGGCGAAAAGAACAAGCTTAGAAAATTTTACCACTTTAACCATATCACAAGAACAATAACATTCCAAGAATAGTACCTTGTGGTATCCCAACTTCAATTTTTATTGGTTCAGATACTTTACCATTAACTGTTGTTCTTTGGGTTCTTCCAGTTATAAACGTTTTAAACCAGTTCAGTTCTGTTGTTTTTATGCCTTAGCGCACAAGTTTCTTTGAAAGGATACTGTGGGTTACAGTCTCAAAGGCTCTTTTTAAATCTAAGAAAATTGCTACATCCACTTTTCTATCATCGATATCTCGTTTCCATTCGTTAATCACAAAATTTATGCACGTTTCGCATGAATGGTTAGCTCGAAATCCGGATTGATAACTGTACAAGAGAAATTGATTTTTCAAATGTTCTTATAATTGTAATATGACAATTTTTTCTAATATTTTTTCATAGATAGACATCATATTTATGGGTCGGTAGTCACTTAATGTTATTGCACTAGTTTTTTTCTTTGAAGGGATTATTATGGATTCTTTCCATGCTTCTGGGAATATTCCTGCACTAAGAGATATATTAATTATTCTTTGGAGAATTGGTCCGGTAACATTTAGGGAGTCCTTAATCATTTTAATGCGCATAAAGTTAAAGTAGCAAAATGGGCAAAACACAATGTGGCGCTCGCGTGTTTGACAGGCTTTCTCCCAACTTACGAGAAACTCTGTCACAACGCACGACCTCAAAAGTTGTAACACACAATGTGGCTTCATGTCGGTCGCGCGTTGAGAGGTTAGGAATATGACCGAATAATGTTCTGTTACTTTAAATTCGTAGGGTATGATTTCGCAGTAATAATAAGAGTAGAAATTTTTCTTTTGATTGGTAATGTAGATTCTTGTGCTGGTTTTTAAAAAACAGAAGATAAATGTCAATTTATGAGTTGAGGAATATTTTGAAAATTAATTTTAAGCAAAAAACAATTTTCTGCAGCCAAGGCAAAGTATATGAACTCATTACCAACACAATGGCTGATCCTGTTTTTAAAAATGAACAAGTCCAAGAAATTTTCCAATCCCAAATAATTATCAGCTGGAAGTGAGCTGTTAAACGCGCCACCAAAGTAGAAAGTTGCTCTACTTCAGCGTTGAGGTTGGCTTACGCCATTTACGATCAAATGCCGACCAAACGCGCGAAGTCACATAATGTGTTACTCCATAAGATCTCATTGTTCTGTCTGTCCCACAATCTGTCTCAATGTCGATATGTCACAACGCGAGCGCCGCTTTGTGTTTCTACTTTAACATTTTTGTAATAGACAATGTCTAAGGTTAAAAAATACGCCTAGAAATATTGTTTAGTTTCTTTGTTTCAAAGCACGGCTGTTATGAACTCTAACCAAATATTTTTTCTTATACCAAATGATGTGAAAAAAAAACTAAAAGTGGTACAAACTAGTGAGTCGCGATTTAATTTGACCTAAAAATACTAGATATGTGTGTGAAGATCATTTTGATGTGAGTACCTATGTTTTTTCCTATTAATATTTGCTTCGTATTTCTGATTGATATACCTATTGGACATGCACACCCAAGATAGACCAGATTTGTGGGAGACGGAAGTGAAGTAGGCAGTTTGGAACGGACTTAAATCGCGAACAAGTTGAATTCTTATACCAATACAACTTTTTACTTTTTGACGTGTACGTCTGATTGAAATACTGATTCAATGGAAGACGGTTCATTAAGTATGCAGTTTTTCCCCGAAACTATATTCATCACTGTACTTTACACCATGCGACTATCTCGGATAGGCTTAATGACGTCACTGGCGAATCGGAAAATGCGTAAACTTCTTTATCTATTTCTAAGCTATTTATTGATCGATTCCAAAAATGTTGTCAGTGATTTATTAGTTTTGATCTTGATTTTGATACTTTAAATATTTTGAATATGGTATTTGCAACATCATGAAACTTCTCCATTAATGGCCTTAACACACCGACTCCACAGGAGATTATTTCTCTCTTATGGAGTCAATTTTGATTTCAATTTTAAATTTTTCAATTTAGAACTTAGCATCTGTTTACACATGTAAGGCACTGGTCTCTTGAATAACAAACTTTATGTTAAAAGGGTATGGTCATGTGAACACATATATTTTACCTCTTTTTAGGGATTTTTTTATACAACAATAAAATTCAATCATTTAAATTTTTTTATATGTTTATGTAAATTAAATTAGACAACAAAAAAACAAAAAATGTCTAAAATGTCTAAAATGAAAAAAATAATGTCAGTCGCTATCGACCCTACCAAAATTTATCAATTTCATTCAAAACAATTTGGTGGACTGTAGAAAACTTTTAACGATAAAATTTTATTTATTTTTGTTAAGAATCGTTTGAAAAATATAAAAAATATTTTCGAAAATAAGCAATTTTGGTACGGACGATAACTCCGCCACCTTCGTAATGTCTCCTGTCTAACCATATTTTATTGCTTCTATCGCAAGCAGTACTCTAGCGAACAAGCCAGCTGCATTCCACCCCCTTACCACTTTCACCGTAACACCCGTCTCACCGGGAATGCTTATTAGTTTACCCTCAAGCCCAACTTCGGTCGCACATTCAAGTATAGAGATTCGTTTATTAGCCGCACAACACGAATGTGGAACGTTCTACTACGCTCGGTATTTCCTAATCATTACAATCTGCAGAAATTCAAAAACAAAGTGCACCAATACTTATCCCTATTTCCTACCTGATACCTTCCAGTCGCGTTATGTAATAGCATTTTAAGGGTAGTCATAACAGCTTGAAGCGCGTGATCATTAAAAGTAAGTTTGAATGTGGCCTCCACGAGCAGCTCGCGTCAGAACAGTTTTCGTCGAAACTTGAGAAGGTTTATGTGTTATGTCAAACAAGTCAAATGTCAAAATTTGACAACTGACCAGTCGTTGCTTAAGCTAAAATAAATTTTGAGGCGACGGAGTAATTGATTCAAGAAAAATATCATATTTTTGTGGTAAATATTAATTGTCATAAAATAATCTATCGATAATGTGCAATAAGATTTATTTGGAAATAAAGTTGTGTAATTTTCTCTCTTCGTAGGCAAAGGCTCAACCATGTTTTATGCGAAAATAGTTCATCGTTCAGTTCACACTGCTGTAACGAACTTGGTTCGCCGCAAAGCAAATCCTGGTATAGGAATTCAAACGCAAGTCTATCGTAGAGAAGGCGCTATTGAGCAGGAAGAAGAAGTCGAAGACTACGATGAAATGGAATCAAATTTTATGGATGTGCACAAAACGCACAAAGAGCACGAACAAGAGATGCACGCACACCGTGACCAAATGCGTCGCTGGGTTGTAAAAAACAAATACTTCAAAGAAAAGCACCCAAATTTTCTATCATATGCAGAGAAAGAGCAAATTAAATTTCTATACTCCCGTGATCCAGGAGAATGGACGACCGAAAAGTTGTCCGAGAGTTTTCCAGCCACTCCGGAGATCATACAAAAAGTTATTCGATCAAAATGGATTGCTCAATCGGCACAACGAATTAAGGGCCATGACGAAGCTGTAATGGAGAATTGGGAAAACCTGCGAAAGGGCAAATTCTCGCAGCTAAATCCTAAGCTTAGAGAACATTTGTCAAAATTTGCTACCAGGAGGAAAGAGGACTTAAAAGAACTCTCAGTGGATATGAACCCACGTCCGGCGTTGCCCAGGCCAATAAGATCAGATTTTCTTAGTATTATAACAAGTTGCAAGCCTTATGCTGACAAGGAACCATATCAGAAAATGATAGCGGGTACAGAAAGCACATCGCAACGATTGTCTAAAACTTCTACAGACGATGACGGCGAAACTTACCTTTCGGAAAGAGTGAAAGACAAGCGTAATATGCGTTTGGAAGAACTGAAAACATTGAAGCTAAAGCATGTTGCAAATCTCGAACCAGCGCCGCTGGAAAATCCCAGTGGAACTGGTGTAGTGCCGCCAGTTGCATTCCATGCTATGGAAAAGTATGCTTCAAATGAAATCGTCGTTAGTAAGGAGGACATGAAAAAGTTTGAGATGACAAAAATTAAAGAGAAAATTTACATACCAAGGAAACTCAGGAAAGAAGGTGCTACGTATAAGGTTGAAGATTGTTACTACGATGACGACGGTGAATTTTTGTACCGCGTACCCGGAATGACAGGAAAAGGAATATAGATTTAATAAAAAAAGTTTCATATGTTTTAAAAAAACGTTTTTTGTATAAGTGTTCTTATGGGCTCCGGACCCGTGAAGAGTCTTTGCCTGAGACACGGCAGGCTTCTACTCTTTCCGGGCACGCTGCTTCCAGTTATCTAGACCAAGCGCTCTGGCATCCGCGATCGCTAGATCCGTATTCTTTGTCGTCGCGAGCCTTGTTGCTCTAATTCGAAGATGCTCTTTGCTCGAGCATCAATGTCCATTCTTCGTCGTATTTTGGCTTTCGCGTTATATCTTCTCGTCCATTCGCCGTTCTTGTTAATCGTCCAACACTCGACCCCATATAGCAGAACTCGCATGCTCAAAGTTTTGTAGAACATACATTTCGTCTTCCGAGTTATGATAACGCATCTGCTTGCCGAAATCTGGGGCATGTTTGGAATAGTTAGAAGGAACTCTTTCCAAATTGCACCCTGTGTTTTCAATCGTAACGCGGCACAGCTGGATTAATTTGGTCGGGATCCCGAATTCTGCCTTCGCCTTATAAGGCGAAGTCGATGAAGTGAGACTAGAAATTCGTTGATCTTTTTCAGAATTTGCATTAGAGTTACATTGAAGTCTCCGAGGACGCTTTTGACATCGGACAATAAACTCCTCCTTCGACGGTGGTCAACCACCTTTGAGCGAAGCCGATTTGCCACGAATCTGCCTCTAAATATGTCGCGATCTTTTGTGACAGCTGTAATAAATGTCGTTTACTTTCCGTTTTTGCATACCTGATCCTATCCATCGTAACTCCTGGATCGCGAGAATATGTGCCTCGTGCATGAGGTAGAGCGTTCGTACATTCCAGGTGCATACTCTCAATTCGTAGTCTGTGGAAGTTCCGGGTCTTGAGGGGGTGCATTATCTGGAGGACCAGTTCCGTTTTTTTAGCCTCTAAAACGAGGGGCCGGTTTTTCAGTCGGTCATCCATCACTACTCTTTTCAAAAAACCTTATTTATTCTTGTAAATCTTTTTCGGTCTAAGCACAGAATATGTCGAAGAAGCCCACAATGGCGTCATCCTGAACTCCAGCGAGAGAGTTCGTCCGCTGTCGTCTGTATAGTGCTGGATTTTCTCTTGTTCAACACTCGTGCAAGTCGGTCCGGATTTACACCCGACGGGGTGGTAAAATAAGCATAATGGAAAATTAAAATTTCTAAACTAAGAAAAGTCCCGTAGTAGAACAGTTCTCTTACTCGCGTACGAGTTATTGTTGAAAAACCGTATCTGCCTTCAATAGATTGGTTGTATTCTTGCTCATGGCACTAAGACCCGTTCTCGAAACGCACAGGCAGAAATGGTGATTTTGATTTACGCGTTGTCAGCATACTTGATAGTCCTTTAATATGAATCCTAAGCAAAGAACCCTCGAATAGGCTTTACAAACCAGCACAAAGCAAACCTGGTTGCAAAACCTTTGAAAGCTTCCTCAGTTTTAGGTGCAAATGCTTTGTTCTCAATTTTTTCAATGGCCCATTTCACTAAATGGGAATGTTGTAGATTTAATAAAAACATTTAGTTCATTATTTCATTATGATGGCATTAAGTATATGTTTATCGTGTTCCTTAATGATCGAAATCATTGTGTTCGCACTTGTTTTGGCAAAATTCTATCCAGAAACAGAATGTAAGCAGTCCGGTTGGCCAAGAATTTGATGCAACAACTGAAACAATTTGTAGATTATTTTATTTACCGAAAATAAAGCCCTTTACACATTTCATAAAAAAATGTACGTTCCTATTTATTTTACTTATTTATTTCTATTTGTATTGTCAATAGAACATCGTTAAGCTTCTTTACTTTTAAAGATAAGATCAAAATTATAACAAAGCATTGAATGCTTTTTATAAAATAGTCTTGTGACTTTGACTGTCTTCTTTAAGTTTCATAATGTCCACGCATTCGACGATGATTCCTTAGAGCCGTTCCCTGTATAAACCTTTCGCCGCACGTCTCGCATATATATGGCCTTTCCCCAGTATGCCTTCGTACGTGTAGCGTCAAGTCATTGGATTGTGTGAACGTTTTATCGCAATATGTACACTTGTAGGGTCTTTCTCCTGAATGAATTCGCATATGAGTCTGCAGTTTGTATGAGCGTGAAAACGCCTTATCACATTCAGTGCATTTATGTGGTCTCTCCCCAGTATGCGTCCGACGGTGACAGCTCAAATCAGATGATCGCGGGAAACCTTTGTTACAAAACTCACATTTGAATGGTTTTTCGCCGGTATGCCGTCGCATATGTATCACTAAATTTGACGAGCTCGACACTTCCTTACCACAAAATGCACACAAAAACTTTTTGCCGGAAGTCTGAGTCATTTTAAGACGCTGTTCCTTGGACTCAGCGCTATGCACCTTCATGTGTTTCATAAGGCGGTCTTTTCTGTTATACTTGCGATCACAAAAATCACATTTGAAAAGTTTGACTTCTATAGGTGGCTTGCAACCGCTGTGGCTTTGGAGATCGTGCTGAGTGGCAAAGTCTCTCTTGCAATTCTCACATGTGTAGTTTCGGGGACTGTCGTGAATTAGGCTCTCATGGTTTTCTACATTCTCTTGCCACATAAACCGCATTGTGCACTTACTGCAGCGGAACTGTTTTATTTCGTTCAAACATTGCGTTCGCATATGATAACTCAATATCGACTCCGAAACGCATTTGAAATTGCAATGGCTGCATTTGTGAGGTATGTCGTCGGAATAATGGCATGATTGCTGATGCTGTAAGAGTTTGAAGCGACGCATAAAACGCACTTGACAAAGATCACAGGTATACTTTTCTGTTTGCTCTTCTCTCTCTGTTTCCGAATCGTCAATATCCATTTCATAGCCCAGTGCATTAGTGATCGAATAGCTGGCGGGGTTCGGCGCAGTATTTACCATTTGGTATTGCAAATGTGTACTCTGAATATGCTCACGCAACTGAAACACTGTGGAATACTTTTGATCGCAATGCTTGCATTTGGCCACTTTAATGCCGTTCGGGCGTGCTAAGTAATATATGTCGGGCAATTGGAGATGGGAGGTATTTTGATGAACTTTCATGTGTACCTGAAAACACATAAGAAAACATTTTAGAATTTGCTTTATTATTTAAGCATTTGCTTGTTGCATTATTGGTATAAGGCTTTAAATGCGTTCTTGCCAACGAAAAATTAAATTTGGACTTCTTTATTTACTTAACCCTTCATCAATAAACAGCTCTGGCCAGATCTATTAAGTTTGCTAGACTAAAAATTAAGTAGTAGTAGGAGGAATCACCGATATAGAAGATACTGACGATGATGAGATGCTGGAAAAGTTGCAAGCAGAAAACGATTGTGTTCGTCAAGAGAATGAGGGATAATTCTCCGAGGAATACTATTTGGCCCGTGATGGAACAAGATGAAATAAAAAAAAAATAAATAGTTTGGAAATCTGTTACTGAAGAAGTACTTTTCACCTATTTTGGTATTTGTCTAGCCGATGGTGTAAATTACGCAAACAGAAGAATTGTGTAAAACCAACAGGGATCGTGTATTCAGAGCAACGATGTAGCTAAAGCGATTTTGGACTATAAATCGGTTAATAAAGTTTGATGATTAAAGGACTCGCATCGAACGGCAAGGTGCAGGCCGATAAAGCAGCTCACTTGGACACTGGGTATACTCCGACAGAAGTAAGAACCGTTGACGAACTACTATTATTATGCAGAGAAAAGAAAAAGGTTTACACAACATATACCTGCGAAATAGGGTATACAAGCATGGGGGTTCGAGATTCCAGCAACGTATACCCTTACATCAGGGCGAGAAGGTGATGATTTAACTTACAACTAAGTATCGAGCCAGAAGGAGAACTGTTGTTGCTGACAACTTCTTTACAAGTTTTAAAGGTGTGGAATAACTTCGGAAACCTGGCTTCTGTTGGAACTATTCGACGGAATAAGAAATGCTTCGGAATTGAACAATCAACTTTGATTTGCCGAAAAAATTAAAGGGAGTCATTTTCCTTTCAACACTTCACTTTGATACCGAAATGGTTGGAGAAACAAGAAAGCCACAAGTTGTTCTGTTTTACAATAAGCATAAAGTAGGCGGGAAAGTCATGGACCGAATGTTGGGAGAATATAAATCCAAACGACAGACGAAGCGATGACCATTAGCTTCAACAACAACATGTTGGATGTCGTAACAATAGTCATCTTTCATAATTAACAAAAAAAAAAGTAACAAAACCAATGGACGTCGACAATTTCTGCATTCTTTGATTGAACAGTTAGTGACCTCTTAGATCGAAGCAAGGATGAACAATAGGAGTGTTTCCCGTTTGAAATGGCACCGAAGTTTTCTTCGGAGAACCATTGGAACATAGAATTCCACTGTCAAACAAACACTTCAGATATTTCATTAATTTCCATACAAAATAAATGAAGGACCAGCCAAACCTATTCAATTGCTGGCAAGCTTTTAAAACATCCATTGACAGAAGGGTTAAACATGTCCTATAGACGTACCCTTAATTCTATTGGCAATATACAGAATACTCATTCTAGAACAAAATAGCAACCCCTCGCCTTTTCTGACACTTATATAAAAAAATAGATTTATTACTTGCCTTAAGATTATCTCTCCTCATGAAGATTCTAAAGCACCACGTACATTCGAACTTCTCCTCTTCGGTTTGATGGCTTTTTTTGTGCCTCATCAAATCCTTTTGCCAGAGGAAACTCTTATCGCACGATTGACAATCGTATTTTTGCTGCATAATTGGGTTTTTATAATGGTTATATCTTTCGTGCGACTTTAAGTTCTCTTTCCAAGTGAATTTGAGTGGACAACTTTTGCACTTGAATTGCTTATTGATATTTTCACATTGGTTTTGTAAATGCAAATTATGAAGCGACTCAGAGACGAACTTTGCCCCACAATACGTACACTCAAATGGCAATTCATCCCACGGATGATCCTTTCTTTGGTGATCAAACATTTTGAACTTTCTATCGAAGCTCTTATTGCACAAACAACAATTATATCCCTTTGAAACGCCATCTTCACTCTCATCGTCATCGTTAGCATCCAAGTCGCTGCAGGTCTCGGAATCAGCTAAATTTAACTCATAGCCTACTTCATTCGTGATCGAGTAAAAACGATCGTTTTTGCTGTTGGCCAGATCTTTCGTTATCGCCTCTGCAAGATCATCGCGGTTCATTGGATTGTTGTAGAGTCGCATCGATAATTCTAAAAATTCCGCTTCGTTCTCTTTGAATGTCGTCCTTAAATTATTGTGTGACAACAAATGACTGCTAAGATCCCTTATTGAGCCGTGTTTCGACATACAGATCTTACATTGAATGACTTTATCTCCATGTGGCCTGCACATGTTTTGATCCTGTTGGTCCCATTTTAGCGCTTGTCTTCCACGCACCTTACACTCAACTGTATGAACTTTCATGTGTGCCCGCATATTATCCTTTCGATTGAACTTCCTTTCGCAAACTAGACACTCGAACTTTTTCTCATCAATGTGACTACGCTTATGTCGATGTAGATCCTTCAACCAAACGAATTTTTTTCCACAAACTTCGCATTTCTTATCGCCTGCGCCCTTTTCAGTTCGCAAACATTTGTGCGCTAATAAATTCTGTCGCCAAGTGAATTTTATATTGCATTTCGTACACGCATGCACTCTGTCCGAGTTCATGCACTCATTTTTTGTATGACGCCTTAAAAGTGCTGCACAAACAAACTGTTCGTCGCACACACTACACTTATGGGGAAAACTAACATCTTTTGAGTCATGCTCAACGTACTGATGCTCAAGGATAGCCTGCATCCGAGAACATTTCAAGTCACACAACTCGCAGATGTAAGCTTCAGTGCTTCTGTGCCCATCATCGCTATCGGAGTCACTAAGTACCAACTCGATGCCGAGTTTATTCACAGCCATATAAAGCCGCCAAAGTTTCTGTTCTTCGAAACAACTTCGAATACGTTCGGCGACTTTAGGCTCAATTTCATCGGGGAAGAAATTGCTCACGAAACCACAGTTTTTGAAATCCACATCTGTCTGACCGTCGGAATGCGTGCGCAAGTGGCATTTTAAGCTGTGAATTGTGGGAAACTCTTTTTGGCAAAGCATACAAACAAACTTGTTTTTAAGAAGCAAGTGTTTGTGATTTTTTTTCAAATGCATCTTCAAATGCGATCGTAAGTTCTCCAAGCGAAGGAATTTCTCACCACAAACGTTGCAGTCACGAGATTTTCCATCCGGTATGTGACATTTTTTATGTTTTCGAAGGTCCTTTGGGCAATTGAACTCCATTTCACAAACTTCACAATAGAATGTCTCCGCGATGGGCGATTTTTTCTTGCTACACGTATGATTTTCAAAGTTTTTTGGCCAAGTAAATCGACCAGGACATTTTTTACACTGTAACTCTCTGTCGGGATTTTCACAGTGGTGCCGCAGGTGATTGTTTAGTACTCGTTGGCAAGTGAATTTCAATTTACATTTTTCGCATTTGTAGGGACATTCGTCAAAGGTATGCTCATCAGCATGATGGTTCATCAGCTTGTATTTTCGATTGAATGCCCGATCGCATAGCTCACACACGTATGGAGACTTCTCTTCTGGATCCGTTTCATCCGAATCGCTTATACCCATCTCATAGTTGTGCACATTTGTAATCGAGTAGAATTTTCCAAACTGGTTATTACTGATTTGACTAGCAATTAATTGAACGATTTCCGGTCCATTCTTTTCTGGATAAAATCGTTTTACAACTTCACTCTTGCTTAAGAAAACATCAGTCAATTCCATGTTGTTGTGCAGGCTTAAATGCTGACGCAGTTCGGGTACATTAGGTGCCGTATAATTGCATAACATGCACTTGATTTCTTTAAACTTTTTATCCGTAAACAAATTGTGAGCGAAATTTTGCACTTTTTTCAAAAAATTCGATTTAGCTATTCCGGTCATGTGTACAAGCAAATGCGACGAAAGCTTGTCCTTTCGTATGAATCGACGTTCACAATGTGGACATGAGAACTTCTTCGTATTGGGCTGATGGTATCTTTCGTGGCGATGTAAATCTTTTTTCCAAGCAAATGTTTTACCACAGGAATCACATTCGAATCGATCAGTCGATGAGAGTTTTTCCTTCGTTTGACTTCGGGTGTTCATTTTTGATAAATTTCGTTGAAATTTGTTGTTCTTTACTTTTTTCCTGAAAGTACAAATAAATTAAAACAAAGTGAATAAATGAATTTCTATTAGTTCGCATATTATTTAACTTTTATTTCTACTTTCTTGAATGTTATTTGTTTTTGAAGTGGATATTAATGTGAAATGGATTTGAACTTTTTGAATTTTTGATTTTAAAAACTTGAGTTGTAAACTTGAATTCGTTGTGTTATTTATTTAACTTTTTATATTTTTTTTTTTTTATATACCTACATACATTGTTAATTTGTAAGACTTTTAAATTCTTAATTTTACAATTTGAGTTTAAAACTTAATTTTTTTGTATTATTCGTTTCAGTAGGAAGATCGACCAATGACCCAAAAATCATTGTTGAAAAGGAGTTAAACATTGCTCATTCATTCCTAGCAAAACATCCATATCCAATGTAACAAAAGTTGTGTACAGATCGTTGCTATTAGCAGACCCTGCGGCATGACGGAACCAAGAATATTTTTGAAAATCTCTACTTCTCTAAAAGTATGTAGCCCAAGTTACTTATTCTGTCTACGTTCCACATCAAGGCGAATACATTTTGAAAATACATTTGGATGCATATTGTTTACCTAAAATGTTCTCCGTCACTAAACAAATTAGCTCCCAAATGATCGTGATGTTTGAAAACATTATAGCATTGTTTTCGATTTCAAATAAACCTAAACCAGATTAAGGCAAGAAATAAATCTATTTAATGTACGCTTTGCAAACATAAAAATAACAATAAACTAATGAAAAAGATCCATGCTCTCGTCGGCTATTTTATGGTGGCTGTCGAACTCCCAACGAGAGAATTGCGATTGCATTACTCCGGCAGGTTCTATAATGTTGCTGTTCCCTATCAGGCGCAGAATTTTGTGCCATAATCAATGCTGTGAAATATTATTTTAAGCTCGATGTGATGCAACAGTTAACTTTTATTTCACTAAACTCCTTTAAATTTGTTTCTTAAAGATACATTTGAATTTGCAATACATTTTTTAAGCGCATATAAGTGTTTCCCTCTTACATTGTTAATTTGATCAATTCAAGCACCAATAAATCCGAATTATCTACAACAATAGACTATTTGGTAAAGCCATGAAGAAGGTTTAAATTATATTGGATTACCTATCGAATCTGCAACTGCAACATTTCTGAGTATAAAAAAATGCATCCTACTTTTCAAGCAAACAGACTTATTCTGTGGAATTGTCACAACTTTCACGTTCAGAAGACCTTATTCTGAAAATATTATTAATTATATCTGTTTATCTCCTCGACTTCTGGATTGACCACAATCACTTTCCCACATTCTGTTTATTTCTGTTAGAATTGCTCAATTTGTGCGTTGGACAAGTATGTGCTCTAACCATAAAAAAATGTCCTCTGCTACAATATTGCCCTTAATCATCTGGTTAAAATAAAAATTGACGAAACCTGAATGGAATCAGGTTCTTTGTTCTTTGTTCTTTGCTGACAACTAAAAGAGAGGATCAAACTACTTCCTTGCGACGAGCATTTGATTATAAATAATTATAATCGTATCAGACCAAAAAAGATTAAATTCTGGCCAAGTCAAACCTGAATTCAAATAGAATATTGCTTATCAAGTGTAAAATCAAGCGAAAACTCTCCACATTTCTTCTTCAAAATCATTAGATACCATTCCTACAAACCTTTTGCTAGTCTATTCAAAATAGCATTCCTTTTCTTATAAGCAATATAAAATATTGGAATATTTACTATCGTTGGTACCACGCATTTAAAGCATGCGGAATATGGTACATACTTACTTAGATCGCAGGCCATCGATCGTTTGATGATCTTTCTTTCAGATACAATTTCAAAAAAGAATTAACAATATTGCTAATTTACTTATTTTGGTGAGGTGAACCAATATTTTATTTGTAAACGAAAAGTTATTTATCCACACAAAAAAAGAAGATCGTTGAACGGATCAAGAAAGGCTCACTACTCATAATAAACCCGCTTTCTGATGACCAGATCCAGCTGTTCTTTACCGGCACAAGATAATCTCAGTTTTTGGTCATAGGCAAAACCCCCAACAGGCTCATTCATAGCACATATCTTGATTATAGCTTGGTCCGTAGGCGAAAATTCATGTTTATGGCGTCCACCTGGGGTTTTACTCCTTACATGTCTGTTTTCAAATAACTTTTTCCTTAATTTGGTTATTTTGTTACTCCAAACCTAAAATAATTTCTTTTGTATTTTAATGACTTTGAATCACCACTTTAATGAAAAAATAAACCTGCCCTTTTCCAATTAAGTGCGGACTTGTATGGAGGTCCTGCATTGTTCGCTTCCTTCTCCAAATTAAGCCAAAATAATTTTCGTTCTTCCTGTGTCCTTGTAGTAAGGCCAGTTGCGATGTCCGGATGTTTTTCCATAAGTTTTATGATTATTCGCATCTGATTATCTGTTCTTGAGTCTGACCTTTAATCAATCAAACAATATTTATGATTTAATATTGAGGTGAATAAATACCTACATTGTTACTTTTGTTCCGAAAATCCCGAGCAAAACAATAACGAAACAATTTGAGGAAAGCCACCGATATATTATTCGCGAATTTTTCGCGGAAAAATTATTCCCACTATAGAATTCAATATTCACGAAAATGAAGTATACAATTTAAGAAAGCATATGCTGAAAATTCAGATTGTAAGCAAAGTATAAGTCCCTCGATCTCAGCAAAGTCACCACTTTTTATAAGAATGCTTTGCACGATATCTTGGAATGGTGTGCCATATCTGGCGCAAAGTTATCCATTCAAAAATATAAAATGTTCCATGTTTGTCGTAAACGCAATTAAATTTAAGTTAAAGTAATATACAAATTGAAAATGTTAACAGCCTAAGAATTCAAGGATTAGTTTTTTACAATGATTATAAATGGAAAGAACATTGTATGAAAGTTAAGAAATTGCTTGTTGCGAGGACCAATATATAGAGTTACTAAGCAAGTTTAAAGAGCAATGTACCCATACTCTGTCTTATTTATTCAATAAGTAAGTTTTAAACCAAATTAGTAATGGCCTGTTTATCTATGGTAACCGCTTAAAATCAATCCTTAACATCATCAAACCTTCCTATCTTCATGCAGTTAGAAGAAGTCTTAACGCTTATCGCACTGCCCCGGTTAAAAACATGTAAGTGGAAGCCAGACTACCCAGCATCGAGGAACAGAGAGACGCGATTGTGTCTAAACTCGTTGCGAAACTCATATTCTCAGGAAACTGTATTATTGATAATGAAATAAAACAGTCTATGGCCCAAAGAACAACAAAGCGAATTCCATCAGCTATAAATATTAATTTTTATTTAACAAATACCGATACCGGAACTTTCCGTGGATTGTTTTCTAGCTTTTCAGCCGATCTGAAATCCATTGGCTAGAAACTGATATTCACCGACGCCGACGGCTCTGAAACTCCGGACTCACGGATACATCCCAACATTGGCATCCTACCAAAACGTATTTAAAGTAGAAGCTTTTACCATCCTTAAAGCTTTAAAAACAACCTCCGCGGAAAACAACAATGCACACTTAATGGCTTCTTTAAGAGAAAATCTTATTAAATCCAAACAAAGATTAAAGCTTTTATTGGTACCCGGATATGCCGGAATTCAAGGCAATGAAAACGCTGACACTGCTTTTAAAACCGCCAAAAACGCACCAGTTTACAGCTTCAACGTTTACAGCAAACTAGGCTTACAAAAAAAATTCACTTTAATCAGCAAAAAAACTGCTCAACGACTGTATAGGTACTATTGAAAAAAAGTTAACACAGACCGATCACGTCCTACCAATCCGACAAAAATTTCTAAATACAAGAAATCCAACTACGTTCGATTACGAATGGGTCATACTGCGCTTACGCACCAACACCTGCTAAATGAAGACAGCCCACCAGTTGCAACTAGTCATGCAACGTTATCGTAGATATACGTCACTAAATAGAACAATGTACAAAAGTTAAAAAATAAATTTAAAGACAATTCAATGTACGAATAACTTAAAACACCAAGTTGCGAAAACATTAACAGAATCTGTAAATATTAAAATATAATATCAAATGCATTACTATAGAGCTAATAGTCCTTGCAGCTATGCTCGTTAATTTTTATATTTCAATGTTATTTTATATTACTTGTAAATAAAACATAATAATAATGATTAGAAATTCAAAATATTGTTTTGAATGTTCTTAACTCAAAGAAGAAACCTTCTGTTTGTTTTTTTTAACAAAGAAATAAACAAATTTAGGTGGATTTTATTATTAATAAATTTTATTATGTTTTTATTTTTCATTATCAATACTTAATTTAAAAAATGTATATATTATTTATAATGTTTAACTAATCAAATTATTTTTTTGTGTGTAAGAGATAAATTTATTTCATAAATATCCCAAAAAGGGGAAATTTGTATCGCTATCGCCATCCACCGATTATAACACAAAAACTGTTCTAGGTCCACTCCATGCATTCGTGCAGTGAAGTCTTGAGGGAGCTAAATGCTTTGCGCTTTAAGTCTTTTTCAGGTCAATAAACTTTTATTTGTTAGAAGAAATGTTTTTTCAGAAACTAATGGGCTAAACGATCCACGTCATAAAAACACAAACAATATTAATGCAGAGTTTGCCAGGCAAGTCAACCAAGGAAGCACAAACATATTTAACTGGGTTGTAAAATTAATTTCAGGATATGAACAGCAGCACTTTGTTCTTTTCTTGAAAATTCTGTAAATGAAAGGAAATTTGTCTATACACAGTGCAATTTTCGGAAATCATTTAGACTTACGTAAGCATACGTGGAGAATTTTTTTATCATCACGGACGACACGACAAAGTCTATACGCATGTAACGGGTAACATTTTATTTCGATTGGAATGGATTGGCCACTTATCATTTAACAATTGGATGTCGTTTACATGAATATTTTATTCTCTTCTAAGTTGTTTGCTTTCAGCAATAGCATTTTTTCGAAATTAGCGTCCGAAAGAACTCCGCGTCGAGGTATGTTCATAAACCAAGCGAAGGAAAATAAGCGCTCAACAGCCGCTGATGAGGGCAGAGGTGTGTTGTACTTCAAAAATGTTGCTTTTAATGTTGGATATCTGTTCAACATATCCATTGATGTCGAAGGATTTGCTAGATATGCAAAATATTCGTTTCCCGCTGAGCTAATCATTGAAGTCTTGGCAGAACTTGAAGTCGCTTCACTTTGTTCCTCTGAAAATTTTATAATATCCAATCCAATGGATGTAGAATGTGTATTGATGAGATTGTATTTTTTTTTTCTTACCATTGATGAAAAAGTCAAAGTATGCAACATCCGACAACTCATTGGGCGACTCTTTTTGCACCAAGTCACTGCTTAAATTATATTCAGTCTCAATTGCACTCCTTACTATTGCGCTTATTTCTACAATCTTTTCATCGTTGAAGGATGGATTGAGTGCTGGTATCCATTTCAATTTCACCGATGGACAAAGGACGGATGCAATAACGGCATCACATGCTTCCCCCGTTAAATTGAAATAATTATGAAATCGGTTAGCTAGGGTCTCATCTAACTTCGAAATTATTTTCGAATCCAAAAGCTTTAGGGAGTTGTTAATACGAATTTTACGGAATTTAGATCTAATCGTAGCTAACGTTGGGAGTAGATATCCATATATCATGTGGTTTTGCAAGAAATCGAGGGCCTCAGAAATAGGAGATAGCAGTTGAACGTAGTCCTCCAAGTATACAAAGTCTTCATCGACTATCATCGGAATTTCCAATATTTTACATAATTTGCCGAGTTCGCTTTTATGGGAAATAATGTCTTTTACGGAGTCAAATATCGAGTTCCACCGCGTGGCCACAGGATACTTTAGTTGAGAGCCCAAAATCGAAATTATTTGCTCCGAGGTTATAAGTCTTTTCAGTTTGCTCCACAGATGGGAACATTTTTGCATAACCTTTTTTGAAATTAATAAATATACAAAAAATATGTATATGTATATGTTTTTATCTTTCTAAAATACTTACGCTTTTGTGAATTGTAAAAATGGATGAGTGTTGCTTCAAAATACGGGTAACATCAGTGGATGCAATAAGATTCAAATAGTAGGATGCGCATCGCACATGATTTGGCAGAACATTTTCCAAAAAATTGTTTCTAAATTCAAGAGATTGAAGTTCTTCTTCATCTGAACTCTCCGATAGTTCTATATCCGTGGTATTGCTTTCGATTCCAAATTCTTTGAACGCTTCTACGAAATTTGCCCCATTATCCGTTACAGCAGCCACAATTTTCAGTCCGTTTAAGCCGAATTCCGAATAAGTTTCTTGTAACATATTGTGCATTCGATAGTATGAGTGCGATCCGTGAAAACGCTTGCATGAAAAAGCAAGCGATTTTCTTTGGAAGTTTTCATCCAGCCAGTGACATGTAAAGCCTATGAATGTGTGCTGTCTTATTGACCACACATCAGCGGTGGTGCAGAAATTTTTATTTTTGGCAATAGTGGCTTTAATTTTGACAATCATCGAGGTATACATTTTATCAATCAAACTTGAGGCTGTCGGTCTGTTCATCACATTCAAATCACTATTGGCAAACTTAATGAGGTCCCTGAATGATTTCTCTTCAACTATTCGAATGGGAAGCATATTGTTCGTCAAAAACTTAACAACAAGTAAATTGAATTGCTCTTGTGCAGTGCTTTTGTTTCGATGGATTTTGTTTTTAACAAGCTCGTACTCTGCAAATTTATGAGGGTGCTTCATTCGTAGGTGCCTTATAAAATTCGATGTAATTTGCGTTGAGCCTTGTAATTTTGACTTGCAGGTCCAACATTCAGCCAAAATGCCCTTCCGTTTCTTTTGGAATTCCGTACAATTTAGCTAAATACAAAAATGGCTTTATTACAGCTTGAGTGACTTATTATAGTTAGATCTGTAACACACATGCGATTTTTAGTTGAACCATAATTCAGTCGAATAAGTGTGATATTTAACTTTTCAGTTGGACACGGCGGGCCACACTTTCGATGTTAACTGATAATTTTGCTCACAAAATGAAGGGATTGCTGTTCGCAAGTCAAACAAAAAACTAACGCACCAAGAGTTACATCCAGTAATTTGTGGATAAGGGTTTAATGGAGGGATGTTATTTGGCATAAAGTCATTTTAAGTTTAATAAAATGTTTCTTTAGAAAAGTGTCTGTGTTCTTGCATTCACAGTTTACATACTTGCTTAAGATTTAATGCAAGTGTGCATTGAAGAGTATCGAATCGCGTGAACTTCAACTCTCTAAAATGCCCATGCTATTTGGTCCTGTAATTTTAAAATCATTCAATTGAAAATCGCATATGTGTCTTACAAAAAATTAGTGGTAGCCTTATAAAATTTATTTAAATTGTGTTTCATTCTGCTATGAGAGCATTGATAGTGAGATGTTCTTGTCTTTTAAATTTAATTTTACACGAGCGTATAAACAGTTCAAGATCACAGTCATCACAGATTTACTTTCACAGCACAATGGTCTTCTTATTATTATGTTTTTTTTTTTGTTTATCAAGACTAACCTGCTTGACAATGGTGAAAAATCTTCTCGAAAAAATGATATTGTTTGAAGAGTTTTCCAACGATGCAGAGCATTGCGAAGCTGCACAATTTGAGCTGTCGTTAAGCTGGTCTTCAAATCTCTTTTTGGTTACCTCCTCATCTTCGGATAGGTAATTGATTCGTTGACTGGTTTGTGCTGAATTGATGGCCTCAGATGAAAAAACCCCACCGGTCTCATGATAATAACTAAATGACACATACAGAATTAAACTTTCACCATAGAGTACATATGAGACCTTATATTGAAAATAAAATTTAATTTAACACGTTCCCGAATCAAAGAACTCAACACAAATAATCATAGCGACACAACTTCATTCGCAAATTTTCCCCGAATCAAGAAAACTAGTCTTGATAATGTGCAAACGAAGCACATAATACTTCTCTCGTAAGTTATGTATTAAGATTTTAGAATAATTGTTCAAGTACACAATGCAGGCGCCGCAATGGGGCGAGTCATAATGTATCAGAGCATAGATCGCGAAAAAGTTCAACATGTCCCCAAGAATTTACAGAAACGATAAAATTGCTGTATGTAAGAAATGATTCTTTCATTTGCTGCCAGCAGTAAATCTTCAAAGAAGGATATTCAGGCCCAATGCTAAAAACCCTTACACCTTCTGCATCAATTATCAAACAAAAAAAAAAACTCTTATGGCGCTACTTTTGCCAAAGTGTCTTGTTGCTACAAACGGTATACATAAGATAAATCGAGACGTATTGCAAGAAACTTTGCTATAAATCCATAGCGTTTGTCCGGCCCCCATAAAACCCGGTATTACGTCTTGTACTTATACTGTGCGCATGTAAAATTACCAAAATTGAATATAATTTGCTAATGTTTTATGAATTCTCTTATAGACCGACTTGTTGAGCCCAATCGCTCAATTTCGATTCTGTTCCTTTGCCCGTTGTTTGCCCTTTACGTGTAAACTAAAGCGTGCGTATTTTTGGCGTCGTGACGGATTTAAATACTTTCGCTAAGTATATTCAGGTATTAAGCTCTTGGTATTCGCAAAGAAATGAGCCTTGGAGTATTGATCAAATGTGATTGACCAAAATCAAACTGTGACAGTTTAAGTAGTTGAGATCAAAATTCGAATATTTACAAATTCACGCAACAAAAGTGTGTAACACACATTTTAAACCATTAATATGTTGCCGAAACAAACGCATTCAAATTCGTTGGTCGCGTTGCACTTTCACTGAAAAACGAGGTTCAACGAAAAGGCTCCCTTTCAAATCACTGTGAGAAGCATCTTCTTCTCATCTGTCGTAACCTCCTTCTTGTACATTGCAACTGACAGACAACACCAGCATAGACCTTTCAAGTTAAACGTTAGCTTTCAGCTTAGTGACTGAAATATCCGATTTGTATTCCCACGATTTTCTAAATTTTTTTAACGTAGAATGAAATCTTATTATATTCGGTAAACGTTTTCCTCGCCTCAACATGCGCAAGTGGACTTAGCAGAGTCAAGTTCAATAAGCAATGAACATTATATGAAATCGTTACCTGTTGAGAGTGAGCAAATTATATAAATTATATAAAACACAAAAATGTCATAGTTCTCAAACAGCTTGAAAAAAAATTGCACCATAAGGCGATTTTTATATTGCTAACAACTTCTTCTTAAATATAAATTAATTAAGGCCTGACAACAACTCAAAATTAAGTTTTGGGTGAAAAAACAACTGCCAACTTAGCAACTTAAAGCAGATGACACATATGCATCCTGTGCAAGAAAAAAACGCCGATTAAATAAATTGCTGTCACTGTTTAAATCGGCGCATCTGGACCTGCAGAATGACATCGATTTCGAACTGTCCCATTTCTATGCAGAAACATTAAAAGTAAAAAAGAAGACTTGTGAAGAAAACTATGAGGATATTTAACATGTCACACGAGCTTCAAATCGACCCAACCACCTTTTCATTGATTTCAAGGTTGCCTATGAGAGCCTACTCAGAGACGAGCTGTATAAGCCATATCTGGTTTTGGCATCCCTGCCAAGCTCGTCCATTTATACAGGATGACGATGCAGAATTCAAGGTGCCGTTTGATTTGACCCGTTTGATAACAAAAAAGGATCAAATTGAAAGAGGCTAGACGCACTATTTTTCCAAGGTCTGCTCAACTACTCGCATACAGCGATGATATTGACATACAGACAACAGTGCGCTTGCGAATGTGTGATGCAGAGACCTCTCGCTAATCGCTTTTCCTTGGGCTAAGAAAGCAATTGAGTAGTAAAGCCCTCTCTCGAAGAGGTAGAAGATTTGCCTTTAAGAACCTACGGTCCTGTTATATGGTGCCGTCTGCATAGACGGAGAGCGGAGCAAAAGATTCAAGAACGAATTGTACGGATCGAACGGCTGAGATGGCCAGGTCATGTAGAGCAAATCGACACCAATGTTTCGGCCCGAAGTCTTCGAATGCACCGCCTCGGAACGTCGCAGTAGAGGACGGCCGCGACTCACGTGGCGCACAAAAGTGTAAGGGGATCTCAACGAACTTGGCGTGCAAAACTAGAGAGCGCTAGCTAGGGACCGGTCTGGCTGGAGAAGCTTGTTGGTTGAGGCTCTGATCCGCCCCAAACTGATAATTTGAAATCTTTCAATTACGAAATTTTCATAAAGCTCCATTTAATTATTAAATAAAAGACAACATTAAAAAAAGAGAATCTGCAATAAAACCATGTTTTAATTTTATCTTTTTTTAGATTGTCAATTTTATATAAAAAAGTCTAATTGATTAAGAATTGAAACACTCACTTTGAATCATGAACTGTGCAACACAGATGTGCTTTGTTTGGTAATTATGTTAGTTAATTGTCGCGAAACAAATTTGTGCAAAAATATAATAAAAATAACAACTCTCAAGATATCCAAAAAAAAAAAAAATCGACACACTCGTAGAATATTAAATATAGAAATGACATATAAACCTCAATCATTTATTTTGTATTAAGAGTCATGAGTACCTTAATGAGCAAAGTATATTCTTTCCTTAGTGTTGATAAAGATTATATTTTAAGGGAATTTACTTTGCGACTTAAAAACGAATAAAACATTTGAATTAATTAAAATTTAAATACCTGTCAGTCGAAGGGGCGTATTGCATTGCCAATTTAGAACTGGAACTTTCATCATTTAAATGAAACGAATTGTCTTCTGTTGGAACTTCTAAAATAAAACATATCCATAAGCTATGTATTTTTTTTAGAATCGAACGAATCTACAAACCATCTGCCTTCAATTGTGCTTCTTCGTGCTTTTTTATATGACTTTCCAAGAAATCTAGCCTCTTAAAGACCCGATTGCAGTAGTTGCACTGCATTTTGTTTGTTTTTTCTTCGCTTTTTGGTTGTTTTAGCGGCGGTCCATCGTAATCACAATCACTTCCCTCTGAATCTGAACTATTTGGCGGTGATACCTTACTTTCTGGTAGTGCTTCCGCATACTCGTTCATTGATTCGTTTTCAACTTTGATTTCCAAAAAATTTCCTTCAATTGGAATGTCGATGGGATATTCAGAAAGACAGTCGGACTGTTTCATGCAAGTATATTTTAAGTACGCAAGCAAATGTTTGTGGTTTTGCTGGGATTTCTTTATGAAAGAATATGCGCTTTGAAGGGCTTCTGTGCAGGTAATACAAATGCGGCTGGGAGACGAGTCACTGTTGGCTTTTATCTGCAATTAGTAACAACAATTTCTGATTGAGTTTTTTTGTTTGTTGAGCGGGTAAGGTATAGCCTACATCAGTTCCTAAAGACCATTCTAAAAATTGGTAAACGAATTTATAAAATCGTATAAAGATCGCCAAGTATCTCTTTAAAATATTATAAGATCAGATGTAAAAAAAAAAGTATGTTTAAACGTATGAATTTTATTATGTGTTTGTTAATAACAAATAAACAAAGAAATGAATAAACAATTAATGTACTTTTTTTTATTACGAATTAACACAATTGTATTCAAAAGGCTTCAAAACGACCTCAATGGATGAATGAATTCAAAAATTAGATTGCGACCATCTTTGAATTGACTTAGATGCATGATCAACCAATGATTTCGAAATGAATGGTGATTTCATATATAAGAGTTAAAATTTGATATTGGATTTTTTGATTAAAGTCAATACAAAGAAATTGTCTCCGTGACTAAAATGAATGCAATATTAAATGATATTTATTTAAATATTTGAATGTTTCTAATGCTAAGACTACGCAGTGAGGGAGAGACTTGCGACTTAAGCGATTGAACGCCGATGGATTGAGCAACTGTTGCCATTTTATTGAGCGTCATCGATGAACGATAACTTGTGAAAATGCCATTGTAAAGTGCTTTAAATCGTAGTCTTTTCATTGAAAGTTGTGCTAATACTTATACATACATTTAATATACGTTTGAAAACAAATCAAAGATTTTGTGAAGACCCTATAAATCGAGAGAGGTCAGATAATGATGAATGTCATCATTTTCATATCAAATACCCTAACCATATACCGAATATAAATTTGAGAACAAGTTTAAAATGTGTTTAAATATCAGTTAAGTTCTGACCGATATGATTAAGAGAATCTTTAGCAATATCTGTTCCAAAATATTACTCTTTATACCTTTGAAAGTATGGACAATGCTTATTAAACGCAGCATGACCTAAAGGTATGAGAACTTCTTGATTTCTCGCTAAAAGAATTCTATTCGATTCGATGCAGACTCTTGAAACTGTGGTGGGCACAATATTCGCTGGTGTGACCAAACCTTTGGCACCGACAGCATCTGATTTTTTTGCATTGCTTTTTTTGCCAATCAAAGCATTGATGTAGCAAATATTTAATATGAACCATTCTCCATATTTTCATTGAACGACAAAAATATTTAATTTCGTTTTTGTCTGAATGGATTTTTATGTTATAAAAGGAGAAATTATACCGCATTATTCTTTCCACTGAATTATCACCATTAAAACCCTTCAATAAGATAGATGCTCGCTGTGTTTCTTTATGTGAGGAAGAGAAAGCTCCAACACCTGCACCATGCATTTTTTCAATAAAAAGTCTTTGAACATAAGCATTGTTTAAATATACTTTACTTTTCCTGTAATCTAGATTGACGAATTTATAACTAAATTCTAAAGCTGCATAAATGTCCCAAATTGTTTAAATATTACTTTTTTTTCGTGAATGAAATAGATTTTTAGATTTTTATACCAGAATAATTAACTATTCTAAAGCCAGATAGAATAATAACAGTTGGCTAATTAAATGAAAATGTATTAAAAAAAAAACATTTTTATACCCAACGTGTTATCCTAAACAATGAATGAAGTTGTCTCAATTATCTTTGATTTTAAACACAAAGAATTGACGAAGAAATTGGAAACCTCAAGAAAAGACTTCCTAAAACTGTTACACTTTGGAATTTACTCACACCATACGACAACCACAGCGCATTGTTAATCTCCTGCTTTTCAAAAATCTTCAAGTAATAGCGGTTATTACTGTCATTCCATGGCCAAATGCGTTTAATTTTTTTCAATTTTAATTTTATTTATTTTACATTTAATTGCTTACATCTTTAGATTATAAAAACTTATTAAAGGTGAAGTCTTAAAAAATTGTTAGCAGGAATTTAACAAACCAATATAAGTGATAAAGATATAAATAAATTTAAAAATGAGAGACCAAATACATATTTATGTACATATATACAAAATTTGGAGAAATAAATTAAAGATAAATGCAACAAAATAAAGGAGAGAACAGTTTCGAGTGGAGTGTGAACTACTGATTGAATTATTCATTAGCCAAGCGTATTAAAAGTGTTTTTATGAAATGGTGTATTTCAGCTTTTGGTAAAGATAATCAGGTTGGCCGGTTCGGATGACTTCTTAGAGAAAACATAGACACCGATGGCTTATAAGGTAGGCCACCACAGGTTTTCCCAATTGTGGCGTTCAGGTGTGTTTTACAGGTCAACGTTCTGTTAAAAATTATTCCAAATTAAAAAAAAAAAATTATGCCAAATTTCCGGAAAGCAAGACAAATCCAATTGTCTTTTATAGATAACAAGTATTTTAGATTTGGTTGGATTTGAGCAGAGGTTGTTCCTTGCAGACTAGTTTTTTATGATGATCATTGTTCATAAGCCTTGCAGCTTCACCAACCATTACTATCTTTATAAGGCGCACTGCACTCTGGACGAAATGGAGACTCAAAGCCTGTACTAAATGGTAGTTAAAGTACTCGTCAGACTAATAAAAAGTGCATCCCTCTGCTCTTGTCAAATACCTTTTCAGAACTGCAATTCCATCCAGGGTTTGGAGTCTTTACCCTGTATCGTAAATTGCGAGCGAAAAGCAGAGTTATTATTTTATAAAAAAAAAACAAGACACGTCGATGCAGCTAGTTGAAATGCATCTCTATGAACTGCCTTGTCGCGGATAACTTGTGTTTAATAAACGCATACAATTTTTGTGTGGAAACAATTGCACGATTTATAGGCTCAATTAGAATCAAATATATTCACGTATGTACAAATAGATGTTAATTCGACACCAGACGACAAGGGGACCAAGACAGTTTCCATGGACGGCAAAGTATTGAAAGGGTCGTGCACTTTTGAATACATTTTTTTGTTTATATTGTGTTCTATCCAGCAAAATTTATGTTTTGTTTTTTTAAATATATAAATAAAATATGTACTCACTTCGATTTTCACAACATCTGAAAAGACATCGCCCCAGGATTTTTGGTCAATATTCTCATCGGTTTCATATAACATTTTATAACGTTCACATGGCTTTAAACACGCACGACAAGCTTCTCCGACGTTTATAGAGTCTAATTGTTCAATATTAGTCATTTTTTGATGTTTTAAATTGGTTTTTCAAAACCACTGTACATAATCCGATGCAAAAACTTTAGAAAACTATTTATCCAACCCCTCTTGGAAATGTCACAAAGCATCTTTACAAGCAAGTCAGATGAGACCTCTTCTGTCAAGGGTAGTTCTAGTAGTTCCTCAGCTACGATTGTTTTAACATTTTTAAAAAAAATTTTATATTATATATTTTATATTTTGTGTGACAGATAATATTTAAAATTATGTACTTTTTATTTGAAACAAACAAATTGAAAGAAAAGTTTCCATTAAAATTTTGGAAGAGGCTCGGACTTGAATTCGGGAAGCACATACATATATTTCTCCTCTTCTATGAATCGTCAGAGGTCTTATTTTTGCGGCAATGTACCCATGCTTCAGATAAGTTCACTAAGCTTCCAGTCTTTCTCAATTGAATACGACATTAGACTTTTCGTATGCAAGCCACTGCAAAAATATATTCGGAAGCAAGTACACCGTACCGAGTTATGTTATTTATGTCCATTTTACTTTGGAGTTTGATGGACATCGGAGACTATTGAATTCAACTGGATTAAGACATTTGAAGAAATAATTTCATGGCATTATTTTGATATGTTCTATAGAATATTTATTTTTAAGACACATCTTTATACGATCTTACATTCTCTGGCTGAAGACAGCATGAGAGCTGCGAAAGTCGGCAACAATTAAGTCAGCGAAATATTGTGTATTTCACAAAGGAGCTTTCATCCATTGACGTATTTCATAGAAGAATCTTGTTATAATTAACAACTGAAAGCAACTGGTCAATAATTGTTTTACACACACTCTTTCAGCGTGTTTATGATAACTTAAATCTGTTAAATTCTGAATTACACGAAAATCGAAGCTGAATCTAAAAATCTACGGCAGACAATGTGATTGGTGACAGATTACCGCCCATTTACTGACGTGTGAGATTGAAATTAATGCAAAGTTTCCAGACTTATAATTTGTTCCCAAATGTATTTGTAGATTTATTCAATGCAGTTCAAAGTCATACGTTCACCCCATCGAAAACCTATTGCTTTAGCTCAACTATGACGTAATGGGATATAGCAACAAAGACGTGTTCCAATGTATGCGTAGCCTTGTTTTTCGTTAATTCGCATGCAGACAACTCTTTAGTGTTCTAACGTCAGTTTGATTTTCGGTTCGGGTGACAGATAACCTGTACGCACGTTTTCATTCATCTGCTGATTTAACCATTGGACTTAGTGTTGAAATTTCGTCAGTTTTATCACCCATTTGGCTTTGTCATAAATTAAAATTTACTTGAGGTAAAGATGTCGTGGATATTAGGGAGAAACCGTCCTCAGGCCCCGACGCAGGAAGGTGGCGAAGAACCTAGTACAAGTACAGCTGGTCAGGTTTCTGGAGACCCAGGGCTGACAAAGGCCGAGAAAAAGGCAATGGAGGCATACCGTTTTGATTCCTCAGCATTGGAGCGGGCTGCTGAAGCCGCAAAAACATTAGAGAGATCCAGTAAGTATCACATTGATTATGCAATAATGTTCGAGTCAAAACCATCCGATTAATTCTTATCACAGAACATGCCAGGGAAGCTCTTGATTTGTCCAAAATGCAGGAGAATACCAGGCAACATGAGTACACCGCCAAAGTGAAAGAATACGAAGCTCATATTGAGCAGGCAAAGGTGGAACAAAAACGGATAGACCATGAGGAACGCAGAAAGACATTAATAGTATGTACGAATTATATAACCTCATCTGGACTGAAGTTCAATTGCATTTCTTTTAGGAAGAAACAAAACAGCAGCAACAAAGAGCACAGTACCAAGATCAATTGGCTCGTCGCCGCTATGAGGATAATTTAGCTCAACAACAGCGCGCTCAGGAGGAGAATTTAAGAAAGTACGAATAATTAAAATTGACACTTGCCAACAGCTTGAGTAAATTCATTTTTATTTAGGCAAGAGGAGAGCGTATCGCGTCAAGAGGCCATGCGCCGCCAGACGATAGAGCATGAAATCGAAATGAAGGAGAAAAACCGCCTTAAACTGTTGGAGCACGAGATGAGGATCAAAGCTAAAGTTGACAGAGAAAATCGTGACATCAATTTGGAACAGATACGACTGAAAGCAGTGGAAAACCGAACAACAGTTCTTGAGGGAATAAAGTAAGACTTAACTCTTCAACTATGCAGAAAATCATTTAATATTAATTTTATTAGAACCGCTGGTGCAGTCATTGGCACTGGATTTGAAGCCATGCTTACTGATTGGGATAAAGTTCTGACAGCGGCTGGTGGTCTATCATTGGTCGCACTCGGTGTGTATTCGGCGAAGGGAGCAACTGGTGTTGTATCACGTTATATAGAAGCTCGCATTGGAAAACCAAATCTTGTTGGGGAAACATCTCGCTTTGCGCTAACTGATGCACTGAAGAATCCACTGCAATACCTCAAACGGTTGAAATCCAAACCAGCCGATGCTCTTCAAGTAATTAACACAAAATTCCTTTTACAAAACCGATTGCATTTTGTTTACAATTTTTGTACTTCACCAAGGGCGTTGTGTTGAACCCAAAATTAGAAGAACGCCTACGAGATATTGCAATTGCAACGAAAAACACCCGCCAAAATCGTGGCTTATATCGTAACATCCTTATGCATGGACCACCCGGTACCGGTAAGACAATGTTTGCAAAGAAACTGGCTCAGCATTCTGGCATGGACTATGCCATTATGACGGGCGGTGATGTTGCCCCAATGGCTAAAGAGGGAGTCACAGCTATTCATAAAGTTTTCGATTGGGCCAATACCAGTCGACGCGGTTTGCTGCTGTTTGTCGACGAAGCTGATGCATTTTTGCGCAAACGTTCGTCAGAAAAAATATCCGAGGACTTGAGAGCGGCATTGAATGCATTTTTATATAGGACTTCTGAGCAGAATCCAAAGTTTATGTTGGTGCTAGCCAGTAACACACCTGAACAATTTGACTACGCAATAAATGATCGCCTGGATGAGATGGTTGAATTTCACTTGCCCGGATTAGAGGAACGCGAGCGACTGCTGCGATTGTACTTCGACAAATTTGTGCTGGACCCCGCTGCCAAGGGCTCAAAGTGAGTTATTATAAATTTGTATATATGTACATGGTTTTAAAGGTTCCTCAAAAGAAAAACCAAAAGCATTATGAGGTAAATGGTATTTCGCAAAAAATACCATTACTTAGCTGCAAGCTGTAAAAATCAAGGTGCTTTATCGACGCAGTCCAAGGTTTATACCGCATAATTTGATACGTAGACTTCTTTCCAGAGGTTTTAAAGTTTTAGTCGGCCCGTGCCGTATTTTAGATTTTATTTTGTAGGTCAATTGTGGCTCGTACTATAATAAGTAAGCTTGCAAACTTTTTTGATCACGGAAACAAGAAATTATACCTCTGGGATACCAGCTAGAATATATTTAAAAAATAAATGTATGTATATAGTTTTGCCTAGACTAGTTTAATGTTTGATTCGGTGGGGGACATTTGAATTTATGTCAGAGTCTTGTTGTCTTTCTGCTTGGATTGAAGATTTATAGTATATAGTACAAAAGGATAAAGTATATTGTCAATTTTCACTCCGGGTTAATGGCGGCATAATGATGGGCGTATTATTTCCAGGACTCAAGTTGTAGCGTTTCGCAGTCCTTTTTTTAACAATTTAAGTTCACAAATCTATAATCTAGGTTCCTAAATCTATGATCGCGCTATCAACTACTTCGTTGCTTTGAATACCAACAGGGCCTGGTATCCATATCAACTTAAGACGGCTTTTGTTATGTAGCAGTTGAATTTCTTATATTTTGAATAATCGATGTTCTGTTGATGTTGAGAGACTGTCTGTGTAAATGAGCAGTTTTTTTTATTTGAGTTCGTGTTTTGCTAGCGCTCAATATCGCAAGTGACTCCGCTGAAGAGAACTGGTGTACGATACCTTTTAAAAGGACTAAACCAATTTCGTCTACAACCGCAAAGGCTGTTCCTTGTGAATCCTTGGATCCACCGGAAAAATAAGCACCCAATTGTTGTTTTAATTCTGGACGAAAAACTCGGTAAACATCGTTTTGTATATGACGCTGCTAGTAGAATTCTTGATTAGCGTACTAAGGTCGGTAATGATGGAGGTGGTTGAGAACATTCATGGCGGGATAGTAAGTTCGGTAGGTCATTTTCCTAAAAAGGATCGGAATTAAAAAAAAAAAACACAAAGTTACTTTTGTTTTGAAGCCAGTGATAAGTGCATTCAATTTTAACCAGTCATTGAATTTTTTCCAATTACTTTAATGAATTCACTTGTTGATCAAGAGAAAGTAAAACAGATAGATTAGGTCCTAATACAGTGAAGTGATTAATGTATAATATCCATGCATTCATTAATAACATAAACCAGTGTCAGCAAAGAAATATTTGTTTTCAGCGCATCGATTTGAATTCTTTGGCCGATATTTTCTCAAGTCAACTGTAAAGAATTGTTAATAGTTACGTTGAAACTAAAGTTTTAATTATGAATGACTTAAAAGATTTAAAAAGAGAAAAAATAGTCTTGTACCGTAGAGTGCGTCAACTGCTGAAATACGTGATTGGGAGATTTAAAAATTATTTTTAAATAGAATTAATAAAAAAGGAAAGGTATTTATGTGCAAAATAAAATTCTTATGCAATCAAATCAAAATGGAATGTGGAGAGCTTTAAAATAGTATTAACAGGTTTCAAAAAGTGTTTCTATTAAAGATAACATTTCTTTTAGCTGGACTGTAACTTAAGGCATACGATAGCAGATAGATTTAACGCATTTTATGTGGACAATGAACTGAAAATAAATCAGTCGAATGGTGTGGTGCACTTTACATTTAACATTAAACACTGTAAACCCATACGATAAATTTGAAGTGCTATGACAAATGAAACATAAAAAATATTTTAATTATATGTGCCTTAAGATGTTAATAGACACTTTTGGAGTCAATTTAGGATGTATTCCAATCTCATAGCAGTAATCGTTTTTACACCAATTCAGGAGGTTAAAGGATCGAGACGTTGTGAAGACTGTCCACCAGTGAACGCACATGCACATGCAGTATACGAAAAGATTATTGAAATGATAGTTAAAACAGAACTTCAAAATTACATTGACATCTCTGACAAACTGCTTAAATTATTTATTATTTAAATAATTAGAACGTCTGTAAAAGGCAAACTTTCGGACCTAAGAACATCGAAAAGACATTGAAACGATGACTCAACAGTTACAAGAAGATCTAGAAAACATAAACAAATAGTTCAAGGGGAAAAAACTAAAAACAAATGTACAAAAACGAAGTCCAAGATATTTAAAATTGAGTAAAATATAAATTTAAGAAAAGAAAACGAAGATATTGAGTAAGTAGAAGAAATAAAGTACTTAGGTGCAATCATAGATACACAGATTTAAAGATGGATAAACACGTTGACCATGTAGCTAGAATAGTATCCAACGAATAAAGTGAAAAAGTTGTGATCCCTCTTGTCCCGGTCACGAAAAACTAAATAATGTTGAAGTAAATCCACTTACTTCAAATGAATTCAAAAAATTTACTGAATTTAATCGATTAAAGGTGAACTCTATTATGATTTCAAGGAAAAATATTAATTTAAATGATTTCAATTCTGATTGCTAGAAAATGATTTCAATTCTATGATTGCTAGATTTGTTGTGCTATGATTGCTGTGGTTATTAAAGTCGTTTCAATTCGCAGTATATACTTTTGCATCATTCAATAGTTTGAATTAATTGATTTGATCTGGTCCTAACCAACTTGTCGTTCATCGCGACTTTTAAATGTTTCATTCTGTAGTAGCATGTGATCGTCTTTATCCTTACAGACTTCTGTTCCAGGCTTCAAACCTTAGTACACTAGTCTTACATGATAAATTTGCAGTACGATTTTGTCATAATACTTTACTTGTAGAGCTTGCGAGGAATTCTTATTCTTTTGTGTGGTGCTGCTAGGCTTCTAATAAGCTGCATACTCTAATCTGTGTTCTGCATCAAACCAAAGATTATGCTAGGTGATGCCGGTAAAGGATATTTTAAGAGGTATTCGTGTATGCGATTGGAAAGTTTCTGACAGGTGTCATTGACCCTCGTTTATGGTATTAAGGTAATCTGCAAGTTGCTGTGTTATCGCCGCTCAAATTTAGATTACTCTGAACTGATTGTCCAAAAACTTGTGGATCTAGTCAAATTACAATTAAAACATAAAATTAAAATTTCATAAATAATAATTAAATTTCGCGGCTGTTAATCTTAGAACAAGGCGTAGTTTCGGGAGAGTGAAGATTTATTACACCGCACACAGCGTACTAACTCTCAAACACCCAATGCATTAAGGGTCATACTTAAATTGTACTCTTTTTTCCAGACGATTCAAACTGGAACAGTTCGATTATGGCGCTGCGTGTTCAAAGATGGCAAAACTCTGCGAAGGAATGTCAGGACGTGAAATATCTAAACTAGGAGTATCATGGCAAGCAGCAGTCTATGCCTCCGAAGACGGTGTTCTGACCGAAAAAATGGTCATGGATCGTTGCTTGGCTACTGTTGAACAACACAAACAGAAGGTAACGTATAGTCTGTCTATTTTTTGTTTTAAAGAATACAAATACTCTCATTCAATCTTGATTACAGATGGCATGGTTGTCAGAACAAGAAAAGGGTGACCACAAATCAATCAGTGGACACACTACACAATGATCCTAGTTCTTCTCCACATCTAAATACCTTATGTTAAGATCTGAGTTCACTTAGCAATCGTTTATTTTTACCAAACGCATTAATTTAGTTTTAATCAACATCAGCTGCTTGTTGTGAGTGCTTGTTCTGTTGAATTCAAATAATTTTTGTTTCTCAACTGGATGTACATTTTTCTGATGAAGCGCATATTGTTAACGCCATAAGTGATACCATTAGCAATTGCTACGCAACCGGTGGTGGCTCCGATTATTTTTCTTACGAAGGAGCTACTTCATCTGCGCGACGAGAGCAATATAACTTTTAAGACTGCAGAGCCGCTTTTAATTTGCTGGGCTTCGTTTTGGAAGTTCTTCTGGGATTAAGTGGCTGGGGAATAAGGTTTTTATTATCTTTATTATTCTTGGGCTGAACCAGGACAAACATACACTGTGGTAAAATTTGGCGCATTCCTTTTTTTGGCATATTCAATGGGAAATTTATATTAAACTTCCACTGCCAGTTAATTGAATTTTATTTGTTTTTATGGGTTTTAACTAAATAGCTATTTAGTACAATAGATTTGTACATTTATCTGTATAAACAATCTAAATTAATAATAAAATTTAAGAAAATGTTGAACAAAATTTTATGCTTACTTATTTACGCGACACATTCTGATTAATCAGTACCGATCTGTAGGCTATAAAGAATGGCTAAAAAAGTATAAAATTTTGAATAGCTGTTATAGAAATATAAAAGTACGGCGATTTTTTTTAAATGCGTTGATGAAAAAAATTGCAGTTTTAAAGAAAATGTGTTTAAAAAATGGACCTTTTGCACAACTTACAGGCCTGCCTTAAAGGGAGCGATTTGAACAACTTTTTCTTTCCCGATAAAAGAATCTGGGTTTCAATTGATTATTGCCAATCTGGACCAAGTATTGTAACTTTATTTGGCATAGCTATTGTTGAACTAATACAGCAATTCTATTAAAATTTTACTGTAAAAAAGGGCGGATTTTGTTATCAGTCAAAGTCCGGTAGAGAGACATTGGATCTTTTGTTATATAATATGGACTTAAGTCATGTAAAAGGTAAAGAAAAATGTTCAAGCTTACAAAAGGCTTGCTTATGAGTAATTGGACTTGGTTATATTAAAAACAGAGCAACTAGCTGGAGAATATTTTGGATACCAACACAAGCTCGTTGATTTTGTTGGTAAGACTTTAATCGGAAGCTAGTGGTTAACATTGAAGGAATATGTACTACCGGTGCCCCTTTCCTAATACATAGTGACTACATAATGCTGTTACTTAAATTTTCATCTACCGTCACAACTAATAATAATATCTTTATCTTTGTGGGGTTTTTCCTCTGCCGAAGCATTTGCTATCTTTCATGCTTTCAAAGTTACAAAATATAAGAAGATTCTTGTCTTCACTGATAGTTCGTCATCAATTACAGCTATAGAAGACATAAATAATATCGACCATATAATTTAAAGGATTCGTGAACAGCTTACTCGCAAAAGCAAAAATCTTAAACTTGCATGGATACCTGGTCGTGACGGTATTAAGGGAAACGAAATTGCAGATGTAGCCGTAAAATTATCCAACAAAAAACAACTTTCACCTTTAATAAAAAAGATATTCGAGAACACCTTCTTTCTTCAAAGAAATACAAAAATAAAATGAGCTGGTTCGAAAATAAATACACATTCAAACAATTCAACCCACTTGCGGAAAAGGCTTTACATCCAGAAAATATACCTAACAGGATGTTAAAAACGTACACCAAAGAATCACCGCCTCTTTGTAAATTTTGTGATACAAAACCAACATTGACTTTAAAAAATCCAACCGAATACTTTCTGTTTGTTTAGTTTCCAGACCATACGCTTTACACGTAAATTCTCATTTTAAAATTGCCGTGATAAGGGCAAGACCTCTTCGAGTGAACTGAAGAAGTAACATGAATTGTTTCTGTTTCTGGATCTCATGAACTATGCGTGCCAAAATGAAGTTGCCTTCAGGTTTAAATCCATTCTCTATCAGTTGTTTGCTTTTCGTTTTCTGCTGCACAGAACAATATATCAGCGGTTGCAAAAAGCATTCCGGTTGCTGATAATAAGCAAGTGTTTGGGTTTGGTTTCCCTGTCCCTCTATCAGTCAAAATGACTCTAATTCCAATGACGCCTTTTTTGGTTGTAACCACTTGGTTCATGGACATGCCTATCAATCCCACGCTCGTGTGGCCAGGCACATACGTAGTTCGTAGTAGATTGTTTAGTTTTCGGTTATTTTAAGCATGGAAATGCAGAAAATGAAGAAATTTATTTTGGAAGACAGGACAATTATAATTAAATTACACACAGGAGAACAGTCCTACAGAACTATAAAAGAAATTAATGGAAAAAGTTTCGCTAAAAAACAGAAAGTAGAACAGAAGTTTAGAGAAACAATTTTTTTGTTTTTGAAAACAAGAGCCTCAGTGGCATATCAGCACAATCAAGAATTCCAAGGTAGGAAAAATGAAAAAAAAGCTCGTTACTGGCGCGTCAAAACTTGTGGCTCAACTGAAAGAAAGCTTGGACATAATGGTAGTAGCGAAGCAGTGAGACGTACTCTTCGGGAAATGAATTTTCACGGAAGAACTGCAATACGCAACCATTAATTTCTGAGGTAAATCAGAAGAAAATTTTGCTATTCGCAAAAAGTCTTCGTCCCAACCTCGTGGAATTTTGGAAAACATTTTTTCTTCGGATGACTTTCGAAAAGTTTGGAGAAAACCCACAAAATCGAAAAGAATCGAATTTGAATTTTTTAAAAAACAACGAGGTGACAAACTTCTATGGAAAAACTAGCATGTAGTCTCACCTTTAGCAGCAAATCTGACAGCCGCCATGTTCGTGTGACAATACTATCGCCCATGTACATGCATTTTCACTTTGAAAAAAGTTCAATGGTGGCGAGGTAAAAAAATATTTTCGAGCCGAGAAAAACACAAAAACCTTATTCGCGACAACGTTATGTATTCCGGTGGTGATTCCAGTGGCGAAGGTGTAAATAGCCGCAATCAGTTTAACTGGCAAATGACTTCGCAAACATCGTGTAACGTAAATTCGGGTTCGATCGATTGGGCTTCTCTAGCCCAGCAATGGATACAAATGAAAGATTCAGGCGGTGGCCTACCTAATACGCCTCCGCCGCCTCTAATCAGTACCAATGCTAAAGCAACAAAAGCAACTAGATTCGATGAACAAGGTGAGGCCGATATGGAAGTTGAAAAGGAAGACGAAATGCAAGTTGTCGGGTTTGCTGATAGCATAAACAATCCGATGACCAATAGTCTAAACCCTGATCATTGGTTTGCTCCGCAACATGATGCAGGATTATTTTGTAAGTGTGCCTATGTATTTCTCGCAACCATCTAAATATTCGTATGTAGGTGGCCCTCAACAAAATCAATGGACTCCGTGGCCAGCTCGTGTTGCGCTGCCACCACCGATATTACATGTACCCATTACATCGGGTTCATTGACTCCCCCTATTCTTCGAGATACTATAAGCACAACACCACCTCTCCAAAATCTTGCTAAGGTATCCGTCACCGCGGCTGCGCTTCTTCCCAACAAGGAATCCCTGGATCCTCCTCTAATGGATGCTGCTAAACGGAAAATTCTACCCGCTTGGATAAGGTAAGCACGTAGATAGAAATTATTAGCAAAACATAAACATATATCTGATTATGATAAATAAATATTGGTGTCGAACCAAAACCGAAACCAACCGAAGCTTTGGCCGCGGTCTGTTTCGGCTGAAACCGAAACATTTTGAAACCTGTAGGAATTTGTATTGTTTACCAAATTTTATTTATTTTTACACACACGCATATCTACAGAAAGCTAACTAGTCCGAATTGACAAGACACCTCGTGCAAACACTTACCCACTCATTTGTGCGCGAGAAAAAACACAATTTCGATATAATCACGATTGCCAGCTGGTGACCATACGTCTCACGGCCAAGAACTCAGGCGAAGTTAACCGTTCTAGTCAAACAACATACAAAGCACTCGAGTGGATTTGGTCACTCCACATTCTTTGGAGAAGATTTCCTCCCCAACAGCTATAGAATATGTAGTCTAAAAAACAAATTTCACCTCCAACTTGGAAACCCGTCTCCCGTTTATCTTTTCGAGTAATCTTATTCTAGAACTCTCATTCCACGATCAACCATGGCCGCCAAGTGGCTGCTGTGTAGTTGCATTTCCACAAAGGAAATATTCATTTTCGCCTGCCACAAAATCTCTTCTTAAACACCACATCTAAGCTTGTCAAGAAACGCCGGATATTCCTTAAGGATATAGCGCACTTTCCCACGGTTTACCAGGACAAAGTGGTATCTACAGCAATTCCAAAGCACATGAGTTGCCGGTGCAGGTACAATGCAGTCCCGCAGATGCGCATCACTTTATACTGATATCTCGTTAGCTCTGGTCAAACTAAGCATTCAAAATAAAAACATAAGTCGTGCAAATTTTATCTAGGCAAATAAACTATCCTGCAACAACACGAGACTAGACAAATCCTTAACAGGAAGCTAATAAATTTGAGTCGCAACTCCTTAGTCGTTCGAATATCTGTTCTCATGGAGCACTGTCTTATTGACAAACTTGCGGAAGGGATACGCGTGCAGTCAAATGATTTCTGCAGAACCTGCCTGAGGAGACCATCACCCATCTCACCGGTGAATGCCCGGCCATAGAAATATTGAGATATAGAAATCTTTGTACCCATATCTCCACAGCTTCGCGTCAACTTGGTTGAGCAAACCCAAAAGACCGCGCCCGGTTCATTAGAGAAACAAACTATTCTATTTATTAGAGAAACAAACACCTTGCCCTTCTTCGTCACCCAGAAGGAAATCCTCTCAAAACCCTCTTCCTCTTCAATATGGTAAGATACAATAATCAACATTACCCTAATAGTATCACAATTGTCCACAACATTGTGTGCCTTTTAGCAGCCACTGTTACTAAACTAAACCTTACTTTTAGCCGAAAGGCGCTACATTGCACGAAGACTGAGTTACGGCCGATGCGCCCGAAACTGAAACTGGCCGGAACCAATTTTTTTGACCGAAAGTGGCCGAAATCGAATTTACGGTCGTTCATTGATAATTATATATAACGACCTCAACTTAATACTTTTTGAGAATGTCACAAAAATAGTGTTTCCAAATGTGATAAATAAGTTATTTAAAATGAAGGCATGATCAAAAACCAAAATAATTTGCAGTATTTTAATCGCCATTATTTCATATACCTGCAAGTACAATTTTATGTGTTATCGAAGTTTGCTTCATCACTCTACTGCCAGTGCTATACCTTCAAAGTAAAGGCACCGATAGTTCATCTACACAAACCTTTATTTTGACGACGCGAATATGAAAGTACACCATGCCAAGCCGACAGAGTAATCAGTACAGCAGAACATGGCTCTGTTTTTCCCAGCTTACTTCAACAATCTGAAACCAATGTGCACTGGTACCTTCTTTCACTCCCTTTCGCTTTTCCTTCTGCTCGTGCTGTGAAAACAATCCCGTTAAGAGTACTCCCGATCCCTTGAACACTTGCACTTTTTGAAAAAAAAAAACAGGTCGACTACTCCAGTGACTCCGTTCCATTTCCAAAGCATATGATGATTGCAAAACTCTATAAATTTGCAATACGTACTCTAGAAACTGAACCTCCCAGTTCTAAAAATTTTAATATGTCCTACCGAAGACCTCAACAAATAATAATTCTTTTATTTGGGGTAAAATAAGGCTTTTGCGTATAAGGTCATGCTTTATCGTGCTGTTTCTCATTTACCAAACTACTTTCCTGATGAACCAGATCCTACCATTATTAATAACGAAAAAAAAATGTTTTTTTTGCTCTTTAAAGGGAAGGACTAGAAAAGATGGAACGCGAAAAATTGAAGCAAATGGAACGCGAACTTAAAGATCCCGTAGCTGCAGGCACATCTTTACCAGAAAGTGATATTTGTAGTAAACTTAGGACTATGGTAAAAAGTAGCACAACGGAAATGGTAAATAATTCTATTTACTTATCTTTCAATCGCGTCTTTTCATGCTTAGGAAAGATATTTTTCATAATGACTAGTTCTAGCACTTGATCCTTCCTCATAACAAAAAAAAAAACAATTTCCCTAATCTCGCTTATGACCCCAAAAAAATTAATTTCAAAACAAAAATTTAGGAGGGTGAAAGTTCAGGTAACGAAGCAAATGAAACCGATGACGCCATCCCTCCAGATGATGACGATGATACCGATGCCAATTCGGCAATCGCATCTACTATCTCACATTTGCCAACTAATTTGTGTTCGGGTAAAACGTATGAAGAAAGAATGTCGGACATGGTAGGTCTCTAAAACGCTGTATGCAGTTTGCATGTGCGGACAATGTGAAATATTGATTTTTGTTTTTCATTTTTTTATAACAATTAGATGATTGCAGTGCGAAAGACTTTAACGGAACTTCTTCTAGAAGTAACTAACGAAGAAATAAGTAGTATAGCACACGAAGCAATTCGAAAAAGAAGAGCAAAAGGTAGTTTTATTTTTTTGTTTCTGTTAAACTCAATGCTTTTCTAAAAAGCTTAATCTAATTTAATTCACAATTGGAAAAATATTGCGATAGAAAATATATGTGAGAAAAAAGCAAAAAACAAAAAAGAATAAGCTCATGAGTAATTGTTCTTTGTTTTACACCTAGGGATGAAGATACTTTTATTTGACATTTTTTTTCTATATATCTTTTTAATAATTTCATAAAAAAAATTAAATACTATTGTGTACATAAAGCGTCATCGGCTCAAGTAATCCGCAAAAGCGCAATACCTTCTATAACCGGCAAGCTTGGTAAGTTTAAATTTTATAGTTTATTTAAAATTTGTATCCCTTTTCTAGCGTAGATAAATATATATTAAAATAAAAAATACTCTTCCTTTCTTTTAACCAAATGATTGTAAATATGCCAAACGACATTTTTCTTTAATCTGTACAGTTTGAACCTACACATTTAGCTACTGATATTCTAATTCAATTTTTGGGGCATAGGGATTACAATGCTAATAAGATGGGCTCTTGATTCACTTTTATGGAGACGGTCTTAAGCTTTTATCTTTATTCTGATAGGCGCATTACTTCATTGACTATGTTTTTAAGTTTCATAACAGAACTAAAGATTTAGGAAACAAAATTCACAATAATACTACTTGTTTCGCTCCATCCCTTTCGCCGCAACAAGTTCAGTGAAAAAAAGTTACTGATCAATTTCTTCCTTATGCGCAACGATTCATGTATTAAGTCTTGTTTTCCACTGCGAAAAAGAGACCCATTCAACTTGTTCCATTGGTACATAGAAATCTGAAATCTAATATCTTTTGGAATCAAAGTTCCACTGTAAAAATCATTTTGAATTGTTCTGTACAAAAAAAATCAAATACATTTTGACAAAAATAAAGAAGAACTAATCTCGCTCACTTGTTAATATCACTGCTATTCCGTTCCATAGATTTCGGCTGCATATTCGCAATGCTAAAATTCGAAATTCTTCTTCATGTATCTAACGCTGGTCTTTAAGTTGTTTGTTCTTTGCATTCTATAAAATATAAAATGTAGTTAGAGCAGCGGCACTGCTCTGTTATTTCTTGGGCTCCAACATTAACAAACATAAATCAAAACTGAAGCTTATTACTCGATTTGTATTCCGTGTACTAGTTAATTCCCACATATTTTAGTTCTTTGACAGGGTCTTCTCCATACCATATTTTTAGCGTACATAAAATCCAAAGCAGTCAAATCAAACAAATCCGACAAAGTTGGTTTCAATCCTTAATTCCATCTTTCGAAATGTCAGCCATCAATCATGTTCCCTGATTTGTTCCTGAGTCTCAACTTTATCATTCTGGATAATATATTCAATATAACACTTGATTGAAACAATTGAACAACTAAGCCATTATTTTGAACTATTTAGGACTCGTCATCGAAGCTCTATTATATGTTAATGTTTGGAAGTTTCTAATTCTTTCCCACGGAATCAATAGGAGTACTTTTAAGTTGGTTGCATATTCTCTAGGTGGTCCCTGTGAGGGTCAAACTAGTTTATTTCCCAAGCTTTGTTTTTCAAACGGAACAGGGTTTAATCTGTTGTTCTTTTTTCCAGCAAAAGTTGAAAGAAACATGTCTTAGAACAGACAGTTTATATAAGGGGATAGATATATAATTTTTTTTGGATCGAAAAACTGATGAAATCGAAAGCGGGTGAAGCTGATATCTAATCTTGAGTTGCAATCCATGTTGCAACAGAAAAGAACCTCTTTAGAACATTACATTAAAAGAAATCTTAAACAAACCATCATAATGATTGAGGCTCTCAATTCAAAGAGAATCACTTTGATTCAAAGCTTTCTCGATTGTGAATATATTGGCCTCTATTTTTCATTTTCTTACAAATTTATTTATGTACATAGCTTTCTTTGTAATGATTAAGAGGCAAACCAAGGACCCTTCCATTTCTGTCAAAAAAGAATTTTACAAAATAAATACAAAGTGATGGTAGTCGAATCTCTTGTTCTTTTGAAATAGCTCGCTTGAAAATAAAAACAACAACCTGTACAATTTACTCTACACCATTAAATGTAAAATATGAACTACATATTTACTTGATACTTTAAACAAAACCAATGCCAACAGATCAAACAAAAAGTATTAGTGCAATCATAAATTTTTAGGTCTAGAAGCCTACGCAGACAGCGATAGTGATAATAGTGCATCCGGCGATGAAGCTACCAATGATGACAGTAAACGTTCGGATGAAGAAAATGATTCTGAGGAAGAACTTAAGGTAAGTGTTTATTTGTTGTTGTTTTCTGTTCTACATTTAAAGTTAACGTGTTTGCTTGTCCAAGGCTAACATACGGATTTGTAAACGCGCTTTTGCCAAAACAGTTGAAGATATCGAAGAGAGGTTACAAGCATCAGCCGCGCGGGAAGAATACCTTTTAAAGGAACATCAGCAGCAAGAGAGCAGTAATCAAGGAACAGATTTAAACAAAAGTCCAGTGCACAAAACAAAAGGGTTTGACTTGGAAATCGGTGAGCCTCAGCCTGATAAAAAATCTAACTCAAACGGTGCGTTTGTACATGAAACAAAAAAAAAAAATCAAATCAAAAATGAAAAAAGAAATGCTTTGTATCGCATTTCCATTTCGAAGGAACCCGCTTTGCATATTTAAATTGTTCGTCGACCATAAATCTTAATATACGATTCTCCCCTTTTGATCTAATACAAATTCAATTTACTAACTCTTCACTTTTCTTTTTTTAGGTAAAATGCGAAAAGAACGCACAACACGTTTTAGTGACAACAAAGATTCCAGACATCGAGTGACAACAAGCTATTATCCCCATCCAAGTGCAAGTTCGGGAAACTTGTCAATAGTACCGGGAGCTTCTGTACCGCCACCATCAAATTTTGCAGCCGCAAAACATAAAACAACCAACAGCGTTGTTGTGAATTCCTCGTTGACTGTTCTTCCAATAAATGAAAAACGAATTGTGAATAGCAATAGCAGTGCCAATAATGTCAACAAATCATCAAAGCCCACACCTGTCCTATCATCGTCCTCCTCATCAAAGCAGCATAAGCGTCACAGTGATGCATCCTCTTCTTCATCAGATTCGTCATCAAGTGGCACTCGCAGTTCGCATAGTCGTCGCTCCAAGTATAGTGAATCGCGTCACAAGCGCTCTTCCATCGAACGATCAAAGCATTTACATCGCAACAGTCGTAGACGAGATTCTTCCGAATCAAATGACGATGATCATTATAAAAAAAGATCATCACACTCAAACAAGCGCTCCCACAAGGGCAGCTCATCTTCAAAGTATTCGCGCAGGGACGATCGTCGTAGATCTGATTCGAGATCTTCTCGTTCACGAACGAGATCGAGGTCTAGATCCAGATCTACGTACAGTTCAAATCGGCGAAATGATCGCTACTAGTACGAGTGAATAAAAGCAAAAAAACATATTCTTTTTTTTCAGAATCCCGCATGCAAACTTGTGTTGTTGTAGACTGTACAGAGCTTTAAGAGCGAAATTGTTTTTTTCATAATTGAAAAAGATGCCCTTTTCTACCTTATTTTTCCTGCCCTTGTTCACATTTGTTGATTTACATTTTCAGAAAGAAATGAAAACATGATAAAACTCTTATTTCTCCAGCTTTGAAAAACACACATTTATTTAGTAACTACTTAAGCTATTAGAATCTTTAAAACTAATTTAGTCTAAAATATATTTTCAATGAAATTTGGTTGTCTTTCTTTTTTACTTTATTTTTTTTTTGGAAATAACACCTAAAGCTCCTCTTTGACTTCTTCTTTTATGCTGGAGTGTTTGTGCACACCACTTGGATCGAACATTGACTGGTCATCTTCGGCTTGCGAACCAGTCGCATGCATCTTTGTCCGCCAACATGGTCGATTGGGGTTCGTTACACGAATCTTTTCATAACGATCTCGCCGCTCGTCTTCGTCCTCTTTACCAAAGTGCGATAACGATTTGCGATGATTTTTCAACGACGTACCATTTATAAAACATTCTCCGCATACTCCACATTTGTATGGCTTTTCGCCGGTATGGCGGCGAATGTGCAAATTCAGATCATTTGACTGAGCGAAGGCTTTATTGCATTGATTACACTTGTATGGCCGTTCACCGGTGTGCACGCGGATATGCCGCGCAAGTTTATTTGGTCGAGAGAACGCCTTTCCACAGACCATACATAAATGCGGCTTCTCACCAGTGTGCGAACGTTTGTGTATCATGAGATCTTGTGATCGCGGGTAGCCTTTGTCGCAAATATCACATTTGTATGGCTTTTCACCAGTATGCCGCCGAATGTGGATAATCAAACTTGCTTGCGGGAAACTCTCACCACAAAAGGGGCAAAGCCCGTGTTTGTATCTTTGTTTTCTAGGACCTTCGCCATTATTGTGCTCCTTGTGTGTTGCCATGTGCCTTAAAAGATTGTCCTTGCGTGTGAAACATCTTGCACAGTGACTGCACTCAAATGTACCTAAGTGAGACTTTTGATGGCGTATTAAAGTCTCCTGCTTGGCAAAAATTCTCCCACACGTATTGCACTGGTTTCGCGAGACCTCGGTTTGTACATTTTGGATTTGTGTTTGTTGATTTTGTTGTTCAGTTTTAGCGATAGTCTGACTAAAAAAAAAGTAAGAACGATGTTTTTCTTTTTTATTGTTAAGTGTTTGATAAGTAAAATAACTTACACAACATATTCGTCAATTGTTTGTTCATTCATTTCTAAAGGGCACGCTGATTCCAATTTAATGACAACATTTCCAATTAAGTCATTGTTAATGGTTGCATCACATTCAACAGATTCCTCTGCAAAGATGGAATGTTTGTTATAAATATAAACTGAGAAAAAATAACTAAACAATAAGAGAAGTTTTCGAACGCATAAACTAAAAGGCAAATGCTAGACAAATGAAACATGCTCTTCAATGGTAAGCAACCAAAAACTACACAAACAATTTTTACAATTCAACCTGGCGATACCCAGTGTTGTAACTTTTTACTACACATCAATTGGGCCTATTTTACATCCTCATGGTAGCCAGTTGTCGTCCATCCGGACCCGGCTTGCTTAACTTATAAGCGCGAGTGTTGAACAAAGGCAAATGCAGCACTATAAAGACGACAGCTTCTGGCGCAAGCAGAATACACTTAACCTGGGCTACTTCGACATATTCAGAGATCAGGCAGTTTAATATGGTGGTGGATGAGCCGTTATTTGGACCAACAGCAGCACTCACATCCCCGAAGAGGGTTCTTGACATCGGTTTAAAATGGTTCTAGAGGCTTAAAGAAATGGAACTGGTCCTCCAGGTTGGGGGTTCTGGCGTCAGGATTCGTCCACGTAAAAAAAAAAAAAACAGCTATGAGAGAGATACCAGTCTCGGATAATAACGCACCTCCTCATTAACGACCAAGGACGCCCACGGACTACGAATTGAGAGTATGCAGCGACTCTTCACGGGTCGGGAGTCCGTTAAGTAAGTTTATAAGTTTATTGACTTGGAAATCTTAGCAGACCCGAAGGAATAGGTGAAAATTTAGACATTTGCTTAAACATCGTCTTTATTTAAAAAACGTTTAGAAAGATGTTGTTCTGAATGTAATCAAAGCGACAATAAATGTGAAAATTTGAAACTCATGCACAATTTTTTTCAACGAAGATTATCTGCGGCAAAGAAAACGTGGTTGTGATGTTTTTACTACACACCATACTTTACTAAATGCCAAAGTTACTTACCATCCTTACTACACAATTCAGGTTTAATGCCAATAGATTGTATTACTTCAGTATCCGACTCTATACTACTTTCATTTGGCATTTCCAGTGAAGGTTGATAAATCGACTCCCCTGTTTGGTTCTCTTGCAATTCCATAGTAACAATATCCTCAAAATCATAGTCTTCATTGTTGGGGTCCTGGGATCCATCTTCTATGACTTCGTACTCCTCCGAATCAACCTCAATTGAATCTATCAAGCCATCCTGATCCTCCATATTCTTCATATCATCAAAATAATCGTTCAGTCGTCTTTCGCTTTCTTCCACTTTAATAAGAAAGTCATAGGCTTCAAGAAGTTTTTCTGTACATTCGGTGCAAATTCGCGTTGGCTGGACATGTTCATTGGGATCGATCTATGAATGAGAAATTATTGAAAACAACAAAAAAAAAGGAAAGAAAAACACGGATCTTGGCATTTTCTACTCACAACAACATTGGAGAGCCTCCAAAGAATTTCTTTTAACTCTATCCTCGTCTCGTATTCAACACAGTCATAAAGAGAATTCGACGTTTCAACATTATTTAAGCACGTTCGGCATGTAAAATAGTCAAAATTTAGGATACTTTCCATTTTTTTACAAAACAACTGTTCCATCCTCATAGCATCACAAATCCATATTACACAAATCTCATATATGACGATTTGACAGCTTGTGTTGTTACACTTCACGCGAATGTCAGTGAGCAATTTTTGAGCAAAATGGGAGCTATAAACTTGTCGGTATGGTAGTGTTTAGATGAACTTTTTATATTTAAACATTAAAGATAGGAATTTAATCTCTAAAAAAAGTTCAATTCATGATTTATTTTTAGCATATGGCTTCCTTAAATATCTTGGAAACGTTGAGTGTGCATAGAATTGCAAGTTGTTAGATCTAGTACTGGTGCATCGCGCCCTTACTCCACATGAGGTTCCAGTATAATACAATCCAGTCGGCTTTTGTAGTTTATTCTTGAATAATTGATTGTCAAGTTGCTCAAAGTGTGTATTCAGTAAGACGCAGTGCTTGATTATAGTTTTCAAATATAATTTTGCTTATTGATTGGTAATAAATAAGCAGTGCTACCAATCACATATAGATTTGTTGCAACTTTGCTTTTTGTTCCGTTTATATACCGAAAAATGTGAGTAAAAAGATATGTAAGAAAGCAGACACATTCAATTTGATTAGTTTCACAGCTAATTTGTCTTTTAAATATGGTATATATGCGATGGTTAACGCGCATTTACGCCATTTTCAATTCTGAATCGCATTTTTTGAATACGATAAAAAGTGCGCCCTTCGCCTACTAAAAAATGTAATATTTTGGTTAATGATGCAGAAATATTTGCTTTTCCATGCTTTAAGTTGTGGAAAAATTTCATATCAATATCTCGTTTGCTCCCCGCGTAAGAAGAATATAGATCTTTATTCATTCAAACGCGTATTCAGTCTTGAATGTATGCTGAGCGATATATTATAACAAATATCCAAGTTTTGCTTTAAATTTTACACGGCGCTTAAGAGGAACATTCAAAGAAAGCTCTTGAAACAAAGAAAAATCGTTTATACTATACTTATTTTTTGAATCTAGGCAGCTTTCTTGATATACATAAATTTATAAAACTGATGACGTAGAATATTGATGAAAATTAGCTCAAAAGTCGACATCTTCCATTTTTGGGTTTTTCTCATATAACATCCCTGTGGTAGTTTATTTCCAATATATTTTACTGCTGGCAGCACCCTGCAACAACTGAATTTTTCAAACGGCATTTTTGAATTGCTCACTCGTCTAGTCAAAGTTGAAAAGTTAAATCTTTGCCGCGGTTTCATCGAAACCTCATTTAATTAAATTCGCCATCAAATCTAAAAAAAAAAAAAACAAGAAAATGTTTAAACGTCCGATGGGAAAGGAGAATTTGCGGCAAAAAACCGAAACGACAAAAAATCTACCCATATCGGCAAAGCCAACAATTGCAAGAAAGGTAAAACAAATTCTAAAAGAAAACATATTTTTTTATATTAAATAAATGAAAAATTAACAGCTGGTCCACGATAACACACATCAACAAAAGGCGAGTGATAAAACGGGTTCGCAAGCACAAAGAAAACCTCTTATAATTACGAATTCCACGAGAATTCTGTCCACCAAACCAATAAACTCGACGACTGATGCAAAAGCAACAAATCCTGCGACTGAAACGAAACCAACAAATCCTACGACGCAAACAAAACAAAGCTGTGATGCAACCACAACCGCAACGACTGTTCCAAAATCCGAGAAGGCTCTTCCGAAGGCTGAATCCTCATTAGCTGACACAGCAAAGACTGCTGATGGTGGGAACCTTGATAGTGCACAAAAGAGTGGTGAGAAAAGAACCTAACAATAATCGCAACATTGAATTAAAGTTATAGTTTTTAGATGATAAGAAAGTATGGCAACTTTCCAACTTCGATATTGGGAGGCCATTGGGTCGTGGAAAATTCGGCAATGTGTACTTGGCCCGTGAAAAGGAATCAAAGTTCGTTGTTGCTCTGAAGGTTCTCTTCAAAAAACAGATCTACAGCAGCAATGTGGAGCACCAAGTACGACGCGAGATAGAAATACAATCGCATCTTCGTCATCCGCACATTCTCCGTTTGTATGGTTATTTCCACGATGAAGCGCGTATCTATTTGATCCTTGAGTATGCTCCGAAAGGGACGCTCTACAAAGCACTGCAGAGCCAACCGGATAAGCGATTCGACGAGAGGCAAAGTGCCATATATATAAAATCGTTGGCATCTGCGTTAAACTACTTGCATGAACGCGATGTCATCCATCGTGATATCAAGCCAGAGAACCTTCTTCTCGGTTTCAATGGTGAACTCAAAATCGCCGACTTTGGGTGGTCGGTTCATGAGCCGAACTCGATGCGGACTACGCTGTGCGGCACTTTGGACTATTTGCCTCCAGAGATGGTACAAGGCAAGCCGCACACCAAAAACGTCGACTTGTGGAGTTTGGGAGTCCTGTGCTTTGAACTGTTGGTTGGACGGGCACCATTCCATGCAACCGCCTACGACGAGACTTACAAAAAGATCATTAAAGTAGATTATAAGTTGCCAGAGCATGTGTCCAAGGCCGCTGCTCATTTTATGGCCAAATTGTTAGTGCTTAATCCTAAGGGACGATTGCCGTTGGATCAAGTTATGACTCATCCTTGGATCTCTGCGAATACCGCTTAATTGAGCACGAACGTTGACTGCCAACGAGAATATTTATGTTTCTTGTTTCCCAAATGTTGCACTAAAGATAGATAGACTCATTAGATTAGGTGATTTTATCTTTGTTTAAGTTTTAATTCTAAAAAAAAAATATACATATAAAAATCCGATTATCATGGCATTTGGCCAGCTTTTTTAGTCCACTGTTTCATATTTAATAAATAAAATTAATATTTAATTGGCTTCGGCCGAGAATTATCTCAAGTTGATGTTAATTATTTGGGCGTACGTGGCTTATATATTCATTTTAACAGCCAGAGCTTACCCCAATTTGGCCAACTTTCGATGACTTCAACCTCAGCCAGCTTAGCACCCTTAGCGGGTGAGCATAGGTGAACTTATGTGTGCACTGAGACGCAATCCGGTTCTGCATCCATGTAAAACTTCGCATTCATGAGAAAACAGTCGGAGAAGTTGGTCTATAATATTAATGTACATGCTGGCGACAGCTATAACATTGCGGCGAATACCAACTCCACGAACGATGCTAGTTCGGTCTGTACAAACAACTAGGATCAAAACAGGAAAAAAAAACACTCGTCTTGCCAGTTTTTCTCTATTGAGCTAAATATTCTCCGACACATAGATTCCTGCTAGAGAGAATGAATGAGAAGGTACAACTGCGGACTTACGAGCTGGTTTGGAAGGCTTCAATGGCTCAACCACATTGACCGAATGTATAACAATGTTCGGGTTATTTTACCCGGTACACAAAAAAAAGATCAACCGAACCTCTGTGAATGATAGAAACAGTGTTTGCGGCCGGCTTAGAATCAGGCTCAGAATCGGTCAGATAGTTAGATAAACTTTATTTGGCACTGGTTAGTGCGTAAGTGAACAAATAACAGTGCGTTTGTATTTCATATTTAAATTATGTTTTCTCATGTGTAATCAATAATATTTGTTTTAAATGTCTGTTCGATCCGATCTTTTAAATTTAGATTTTAGATTTAGATTTAGATTTATTATTATATATAGCTTCATCGAAGCCAATCACTTTCCTTTTACAATTCTTTTACATTCTTAAAATTTAGATCTAGCGAATTCTATACATTTGTTTTTGAAACTCTTAAATATTAATTCGTTCCTGGTAGTAACTGGGAGTTCATTATATAATTTAAATCCTTTATATATTAGTGAATTCTGTGAACTAGCAGTTAACAAATTTGGTAATCTGAGGTTATTATTATTTCTTAGTAAATACGGTTGAACATCACTTATATATTGCACATAGTTTCTTAAATAGTTTGGTAGGAGATTGTTCTTGATTTTAAATATAAACACAAGTACATTCATTACAATTCTTTGCTTTACAGACAACCACTTTAGCGAATTCAACATAAAGTTTATTGACACATATCTATTGCACTTTAATATACAACGCATAGCCTTATTTTGTAATTAAAAAAAAAGTCTTTGTATTATACTATCACTACATAGAAACAGAATTGTCGAACAGTATTCAAAATGTGGCTTAATAATTACGTTATAAATATTTATTGCACTTAAAGTTGAAACATCGTTTCTTATTCGTCTTAAAAATCCTACTTTCTTAGCTATTTTTTTACAAATGTAGTCAATATATTTACCAAAATTAAGTTTATTGTCAATAATAATCCCTAAGTATTTAATAACGTCCACTTTCTCTACAGCTTCATCATCTACCATCAGCCTTATGTCCTCTCCTTCTCTTTCGTTCATTATCATACGTATGGTTTTTGTTACATTTAGTTTAAGTCTATTTTGTTTAAGCCAATTATCAACACTTAACAAATCCTTTTGCATTTTGGTGTGGCATTCTTCTATTTTCTCCTCAGCAATGTATAACACCGCATCGTCCGCAAACAATGCAAGTTGGCAATATTTCAGAACACTTTCCATATCGTTGATGAAAATAAGGAACAATAATGTTCCCAGAATTGATCCTTGCGGCACGCCAAATGGAACTTCCTTAGGCTTAGAAAATATTCCGTTTACTTTGACTGTCTGCGATCTTTTTTCTAAATATGACCTAAACCATTTCAATTCGTTGCCTCTTACACCATATTTTTCTAATTTTTTTAAAAGTAATGATCGGTCTATAGTCTCAAATGCTCGTTTTAGGTCCAGAAAAACACAATACACACGTTTCTTTTTAGCAATTTCTTCTTTCCAGCCACTTAAAACAAGGTTAATCGCGCTTTCACAGGAGTGTTTCTTCCTGAATCCCGACTGAATATGTGTAAATAAGTTTTCACTTTCAAAATAATCATTTAATTGAATGAAAACTATTTTTTCTAACACTTTTTCACACAAAGGTAACGAATTAACAGGACGAAACTCTTCACATTTTTTTGAATTTGTAACTTTTTCAATTGGTGTAACGACGGTTTCTTTTAATTATTACGGATTATTTTCAACAAAGCAGAACCAACACAATCAAAATTTTCCAAATATATCTTGGGACACATAAACTCAAAGTCAGTTTTGTTTTTCATGGTTTTGAGTACACCTTCAACGTCTTTTATTGTTACATGTTTAAATTTAAAGGTAGAATTAACGTACGTAGTTCACACTAACGTAGTTCACAAATGGGACACACTGAATAGAATTATTTATTTGGACGATACTGTCAATAAAAAAATCATTAAATCCATCTGCTATTTCCTTACTCTCCTTGCAATTTTCACCATTGATGATAATGCTTGTTATTGTATTCTGTTTATTAGACCTTAACACATATTGTTTTAAGTTTTGCCACATGTTTTTTGGTTTCTTGAATTTTCTATTTTTCGTTTAATAAATTTGCTTTTTTTTCCGTTTTATTTCCGCTTTGTACTTATTTCTTCTCATCCTATACTCAGTCCAGTCGCTCTCTAAGTTACTCAATGTTGCTTTTTTATAACTTATATTTTTGTCCCTTTTCGATTTCTTTAGGGTTTGATCGAACCATTCATTGGTTACATGTCTTTTGAATCTTCTTATTGTAAACTTTTTATCTGTCTCAGTGACTCCTTCTCTAAATAGTTCTCCCATCGTATTGGCGTCTAAGTTATTGTCAATGTTTTTTATTTGACTATTTCTTAGAGCATACTTAAATTGACTGCTTCTTGTTTTTATTTCATTCACCCATTTCCCGTTTTCTATTTTTTCTCTTGTCTTATTGTTGGTTAGATTTATAGTTATTGTTTGATGGTCGCTTATTGCTAACTCACTATCCACACATACTTCAACGTTTTTTATGTTTGTTATTACATAGTCAATTACCGTTCGAGACTCTTCTGTAATCCTAGTTGGCTCATTAATCAACTGTTTACATTGGTTGTCTTTAATTATTTGATACATTTTCTTCCTATATGTGTCCGTTCTTTTAAACCAGTCAATATTGAAGTCTCCCGTTATGACAAAATCCTTATTTAAATCACTTAAATCCTCCATTAGGGCGGCAAAGTCCTCACAGAAAGCTTTCCGAGACGATTTCGGTGATCTGTACACACCAACAATAACAAAAGAAAGATTTTCGATACATATATAGTTAACCAGCCACCAAGTGTCTTTATGTTTAGCGTACTTCTTTAAATTAACTGGATTCAGTTCTTTTCTTATATACATTATAACACCACCTGTGTGACTAGATATACTGTCACACCTTTCGATTTCATAATTTGTCATCACTATTTCGTTGTCGAAGACATCCTCTGTTACATGTGTTTCCGATAGTACGATTATATCATATTCCTCCTTCACAAGCAGAGATTCCACCTCCTCAAAGTTATTTTTTAATCCTTCAACATTCAAATAAACTATACGGATATTTTTTGGTTGCTAGTACGCTATACGATTTCTTTGGATCTCTAGTTTTTTAACAAACACTTCACATTTATAGCTTCGACAATCATGGTCTGTGTCAAGATTTAAATGAATGTCATGGCAATTATGTAAAGCCTTTGATATTTAAGACTATATGTTTGGTATTAAATCATAAAGGTTTTTTTTTAACTTAAGACTATATGTTTGGTCCTCTTTAGAACGAGCTGAATCTTAGCTTTGAGGCGAAATTTGTTTTATTGTAGTGGCAATTTTATTTATTTTTTTCGTTATGCTTTTTACCCTCACTTCTAGAGTTTCTTGGTCGCTTAACATAAATATCAATATTCTTGGGAGTAGGTGTTATTCTTCACGCATCGGATACGTTATGAGAGTCTTTCTGCTATACGTCTGCGATAGGTATCGGAGTAGTAGATAGATTCTTTTATTATTTAGCTTGTTACCAGCTATTTTGAACATTTCAATTTACAATACCAATAACAAGTTTAATATTTAATTTAAAGTTTAAAATTTTTGTCTTGCAAATTCAATTATACATTTTTTGAACATTATAATATTTGTTTCATATTTTGCATTACTAGGCAGGTCATAATATAATTTAAGACCTTTATATATAAGTGAATTTTGTGACTCTGCTTTTAATAAGTTTGGTAGACGAAAGTCATTCCCATTCCTTAGTGTGTAAGGTTGTACCTGTCTTATATATTTTACATATTTTGAGAAATATTTTGGCATTAAATTATTTTTAATCTTAAATATAAACATAAGAACATTCATTACACATCTTTGTTTAATCGACAGCCACTTTAACGTATTTAACATAAAACGTATAGGAACATACTTATTGCACTTTAAAACACATCGCATTGCTTTGTTTTAGAGCAGTTGCATTCTTTGGATCAGATTATCACTACATAAAAAAAGAACAGTTGAACAATACCCGAAATGTGGCTTAATTATTACATTATAAATGTTTATTGCACTAATTAACGATATTTCAGACCTTATTCTCTTCAAGAATCCTATTTTATTAGATGCTTTTTGACACACATAGTCAACATGCTTGTCAAAATTTAATTTTATTTAAAATTTGTCTACAACAAGTCTTGAAATTTCTCCCTCCTGTTCGTTTATGATGAGTTGTTTTGTTTTGCTTACGTTCAGCTTGAGTTTATTCTGCTTCAAACACTCCGAAACATTGTTTATGTCTTCTTGCAGCTTCCTCTGACATCACCATCACCCTCGCTTTTGTCAGTAACGTAAATTACGGCATCGTCAGCAATTAGTGCTAGATTTCCATTTTTTATCACAGATTTTATATCGTTTATGTATATAAGGAATAAAAGGGTTCCCAGAACTGATCCTTGGGGAACGCCGAGTCTAACGTATATCGAGCCAGACTCTGTCCCCTCCACTCGAACCCGTTGTCTTCTATTTGTTAGGTAAGATCTAAACCATAATAGTTCCTTATCCCTCACTCCATACTTTTTCAATTTGTCAATAAAAATATCCCTGTCGATCGTCTCAAACGCTCTTTTCAAGTCCAAAAACACACATGACACTCTTTTACCCTTAGCCAATTCTTCCTTCCAGCTCGTTAAAACTAAATTAATCACCGTTTCACACGAATGATTCTTTCTAAACCCGGATTGCAAGTCTAATATTAAATTATTCTTTTCGAAATATTCGTTCAGTTGTCTAAAAATTATTTTTTCAAATGTCTTTTCACATATAAGGAGCGAATGGGCGAAACTCTTCACACAATTTAGCATTTGACACTTTTCCTATTGGAGTCACCATAGATACTTTCCACGCGTCGGGAAAGGTATGTGTTTCTATAGATTTGGTCATAGTCATTTGCATTAAGGGGCCCAGTAATTCGAGGTGGTCTAAGTACTTTTTCGGTGACATCAGTTTTGTTTTTCATTTCACTAAGAACATACTGAATATCACTAAGCGATATAGCCTTAAATTTAAAGATAACATTTGCTTCCGCGACACTATTGACGAAATGGACTTTACTAATTGATTGATCAATTTCTTCAACACTATTTAAAAAGAATTTGTTAAACTTTTGGGCTAATATACCATTTCCTGTACAACGTAGTCCATCGAAATCGCACTTTTGTTTTTTTAAGACATAACGCTTTAGATTATTCCAGTAGTCAAACCAATTAATGTTAGGATCACCAAATATTACAAAGTTCATATTGTTTTGCTGCGCATTTCAAATTCGCAAAAATCTTTTTTAGAAAATAAATGAAACCTTTATTTGAACACATACAATACGAATATCACTGAACTTTAATTTGATTGCCACCAGAACCCCATCTCGGAATGAAGACTTTTTGGACAGTTGAACGTTTTTCTTAATTTTTAACATAAAACCCCATCGGTGTGAGTTGATAAAGTTTAGCAGTTATATAGATGATAGCCATCAAGTTGAATTTCATTTGGAGCATGCTTAAATGCAGCATGTGTTTCCTATGCAGAAACTATGTCGATGTTTTCCTGTTCATCTAAGCACTGAAGTTCACTAAAATTATACGAAAGCCCTTACGCCACAACTCAGACAATTGCTAAAGCGCTCTCTTCAGCAATAATAAAAACCGAACATTGGGATCATGAGCGGTATGGTTTATGTCGTTATCTATATTCAAATGTTCCTTAGTGTTCGCTGTTCCAAATGCAAGAGCGTATGGTGACGAGATCGACACAAACAGCATGTGTTTGTGCTGCGACATGCTTCCTGGGGGTGACCAATGACAAGACAATTTATGCATAACGACTTTTCATTGGCCGTAGAAATTCGACCTTCGACCGACATGGCTCGAAAGCTGTCACAGGTATACATCTTATGTTTGCTGGCACATATCGGACATCGATCGACTTTTTTGGTTATCGTGAACTCTGAGTTAACTTTGTTTTTTAGCTTGGCCGGCGACGTTGTTTGTTGATTGGAGGGCTTATATGAACTGATCGCGTCCAGAGAACGACACCTTGTTTCTGGAAACTTCACAAGTTTCTCAAAAGAAGGAACCTTGTCGTCCTCCAATGATAATTCCCATTGGCGACGCGTTTCTCGATCCAATTTGCTCACAGTCAAATGTACAAGCCAGTCATCCCAGTTGGCTACTCGTCTACCTAGCGTCTTAAGAGAACGAAAATGTTCCTGTGTATTGTCTAATAAGGCGCGAATCCCGATCGATGACTCAGTTGATGGATAGTTTGCGAAGCGAAATAAGTACTCAAAAATGGGTGTCCACAATAACTCGTTCGATGTTGTATCGCTTCTTGAGCAAAGACAACGCTTCCTCATAGTTATCGTCAGTCATATGAAATGCCTTGATAACCTTAAGAGCTGGAGTAATGGAGTTTTTGCGATCCAGACAAAGAACCTGGGTAACCAATGATTGACAAGAATGCGTCGTGAAACGTGAAACTCCTTCCACTCTGAAGGATTGCCGGAAAATTTGGGCAAATCCATCGGCGGCAGCCTTACGTCCGCGTGTTCGGTTACAGCAGTTTCAGACTTTCTCTCCTGCGCACCGCTCCTTAACTTTTGCTGCTGCCTCATGACATTTGAAAGAGCCACGCGATACCAATCCTCCGCTTGTTCACGTTGAGCTTCCTCCGTTGCCAGCAAATCGTCACCGCAAGAACACTCTACTTCGGTTTGCGCTTGATCGAATTTCAACCACTGCTCGTCTTAAAGCATGCGGAAAGATTGCAACTCTGCTTCGTCATATGTGGAAGCCTTTTTACTGGTTGCTAGCAAACGCTCTAAAGAGTGTCTAAACACATCTCTTTTAACTGCAGTCGACATTATATTTGCTTAATTCATTAATGCAGACTACTCGTATATCGCTTTTACTACTTAAATCCTTCACATCATGCTTATCTGAACACTTCATACTTCATTTTTCCTTTTTACAATATCTTCAATCAACAATAAGATTAAAATATCTTCTGTTGAAAATAGGAGGACTTCTTTGGAATGTGTACTCCCGCCAAAAGAATATTAAGTAAATTTGTGTCATGAAATAACAAAACAAATATTTACTTATTTCCATAAATCAATTTATTCCCTCTTAAAGTATAGCATACACAATATGAGAAACAAAAAAAAACAAATGCAATAAATTCTCTCATTTAAGTAATTTCATTAACGTTATTAACAAAAGCGTTACAATAGAATTTTAATTATAATTATAATAAAAAAAAAAAATAATTATACCAATTGTTCGAAATTTTATTCTTTCCTCTGGAACTGTAGAAATGATGGTTTATTAAAAGGATAACGACGAAAGAAACAGCAATTGTTACTTTCGTACCGATTATGAGGTGTTGTATTTATCACAGAAAAATCGAAAGCATGTTATGGTGAAATAGTGTGATCGCATGAAGTGTGAAATTACTGGTCTTAAGTATGTGTTCTTGGTTTTATTTTGAGAAAAATTAAAGTCCTTTCATTTACACTTTAATGTATGGTTGAGATCCATAAGGGTCTTATGCATTTTTTTCCTCAATTAAAAAACAATTGCACAAATCAAAACTGTTGACTTTCTAAGCCGACAAGCTATAGCACTTTGACAAATTGAAAAACACTTTGAAGCTAAAGAGTATATGTACCTACATAATATATAAAAAAATATTTAGTTTTATGATTTCACTTCAGCGTATTTATACTTAAACAGTTCTCTGTGCGTGTCAATTGTCGCAGTTGTATAGAAAAAGAGAAGAGCCTGGTTGGTGTAAACTTTCCAATTCCAAGGATTAGTTACGAATGGCCGGTCCTTCTTGTCTTGCAGCTGGATTGGAGTAGTCGTCTTCTGCAAATTGGTAAAAATTAAAATGAATATAAAACATGTAAAAAACATGGCATGCATCCCAATTAGTCAATCCACCTGCCATGGATGCTTAAAAACATCATCAAAAGAAGCAGAATTTAAGTAAATGGTCCTCGATTTTTTTTTGAAAATAAAACTGATTGTTCTAACCTACTGTTTACTAACAAATCCAAATCTAAATCCGGAGTAGCTTTCACACAATAACCGAGACCAAAGGAATATTCAAGGCGCTCCAATGATCGAAAAGATACGTGCTGAACTTATCACCACTCATGAAAAAATCAAACTCATCGGGCATGTTGGAATAAGAGGAAACAAAGCAGCCGATGAAGGAGGCAAAATCAGCGATAGGAGAACCCTCATTTCTCTTCAATATCCAAATATTAAGAAAAGAATCACCAAATATCGGGAAGACAGGCGTAAAGAAGCTTGGGCTTAGGATAACTACAATTACGCCAAAATGAACTTAATTGGTATTTCTCTTGGGATCTACAAGAAAAAAAATTATTCTCTGGACTTCGTGTGAGTCATTCTAATCTCACACACGGACAACCCAACCCAGTCTTCAGCATGTGTTCGTTGCATATTAAAAAACAAAGTTACGTGAAGCTCAAGCAATGGAAACCATCTACTTCTAGCAGTCAATTTGATGCAGAATTTTCACCGAGCACAGGAGGGCTGACTCGTTTCCTTTTCTAAAAAGAAATGCTTTAAATTCCTGCTTTGTAACAATGCATCAAATGATTGAATGCTTAAACCCTTGCTCATAAATCGATCTCTTAGACCACGGACACTTAAGGGAAAAGATTTAATAAAAAAATTTCCAGTGCATTGGATTGCCAATAGAGAGGCTCGGGTAGCATCTGCGGTTTTCACTGACTAATTTAATCAATACTTTTTCCAAAAGTAGAAGTTTATATGAAGCAGAAATCACTCTTTTTTAAAGTTTTATTCATAATCCGTTTCAACCGCAGAACAAGGAAATGTTCAGATACTGTTTCTGCCACCTAATGCAACGAGCACTATTCAACCACTAGATCAAGGCATAACTGCTGCATTAAGAAAATATTATGCTACACGAACATTTCAATTTATTTTGGAATAAATTAGATTGCATTAATCATGCTTCTTCTGCAATCAGTAAAATCAGACCATCAACTTTAAATGCCTGCGCAATTCAACTAATCAAAAATTGGTAATTTCGACTGAAGTTATTGCTTTGGCATGTGGCTTGTTTTATAATAATAAAAAATAATAGTGAAGAAAAAGATAACAATCAGTTCGTGATGATATTCAACTTTGGCTTAAGGGAAGAATTTTGATTGCAAAGTTACTGAAATAAGAAAAAACGAGTGTATTGAAAAGCAACTGCAAGCTGATATATATGGTAAAGGGAAAAACAATTTAAGACTAAGACTAAGAATGCAACAATAGCTCTGGACATAGGTTCATTAGATTTCTTTTCCTTAAAGGTCTATCCGGGACATCAATTGGTAATTGAGCTAAAAGAGTTGAACATTTAAGGTGAAAGCGTAACAAGTCCCCTACAAACTAAATGTTGAAATGCATAGTAATTGGCATCGATTGAATTTTGTATAATGGGTGCCATAGAACATGCGCATATTCTAGCAAAAACCTAACTAATGCAATGAAAAGTGAAATGAGGATATGAGGATAAGAAAATAACTTACTATTTCGTTAAATAAAACCCGAAGATTAACTTGCTTTGGCAGTAACGTGATCAATATGAGATGCAAGAGTGAACCTTGAATCAATCACAATACCAAGATCCTTTGACTTCTTCAACTCTATTCAGAACAAAACTGTCGATTTCGTATTGAAACTCAAAACGAGATAAGCCTCTGTTAACTTTACTTTTAGACAATTATTGACGCACCAACCTGAGGGATTTCTTTTAAAGTTTGGATTTTAAGGAACAACAGTTTTAAGTCATCAGCATACATTAAGCAATAGCAATATATTAAAACAAGCGATATGTCGTTGATAAAAATTAAAAAGAGCGGGGGACCTGAATGACTAATTAAACGACTAGTCTTGATTCCGATCGTTATACCCCCTTCCAATATATGAAAAACCATGTGGTTATTACATAGAACTATAACGCGGACCTCTCTTTCAATAACAGATTTAAGACTTGTTTGTAAAAGCATCATCAGTTTCTTTATCATAAAAAGGTAAAAAGTTCCAATTAATCGAAAAAAAAGTGCGCCACAATATTAACACAACGAGAACGGAATCGGTATCATCCCTGCGACAAAGTAGAATTCCTTAGTTATGTAAAGCTTTTGAAAATACTTATATTCGCTGTAAATTAGGGACTCTAGGCTCTTGCAATGAGACAAAGTCGACAAATTAGAGCAACTGTTATCAGACATTAACTTACAAATCGAGTAATTTGTTTCGAATATTAGAATTGAAATTACGCTATTAGTTAGTAAATTTGAAATTTAAAAACAAAAATAGTTTGCCTACCATCCTCCTCCTCTTCGTTTCCTTCGTCCAAATGCAGACCATCGATAAACTGTTCCTTGCCTTGATCGCCAGCTACTTCGTTATTAAGATTATCGCCGTCAAGCAAACCATTTGCAGCAGCCGCCAGATCATCCTCGCCTCCCTTATGATTGTGCTTGTGACCAGCCATACCAAAAACCTCAATGTCCTCCCCATCGCCGTGATCCTCGTTGTTGTCCTTCAGCCCAACTTTATTATCGAAAAAATTATTGTCCTCTTCTGCCCCGTTATTTAAATTCTCATCGTTCTTGTCGACCTTCAAATCTGGGTCTTTTATCTCATGCGCCCCAGTGTCCTGTTCACCTTCATTGTTCTTTCCAATCAACTCGTTCACCACATTCGAATACCGATTGTTATCGGCATCTTGCTTATTGTCTGCCTCTCCTGGATGCACTGCATTGCCCAACCTTTCACCATCCTGCTCATCATTCTGATTATTATTTAATAAGTCCTCAAAGTTAGCTGGAATTGGGGCCACACCAAATGGTATTTGCTTGGGTGGTTTATGCGGCATTGGTGGCGGCGCTCCAAAGTCCTCCCTTGCAGTGCTGGATCGTTTGGCCTTATTCAAGGTAGGTGTACTCGCTTGATTGGCCAAAGACAAAGCATGACGATTTCCATCGTGATTGCCAACATCAGCTAAGCCTCCATTTCCAAGTGAACTAGAAGAGGTGGACGTTTTTACTGTTGAATTCAAGGGTGGCACTTGCTGCACACTCTCTGCTGCTGCTGGCCGATTTTTATCCTCATCGCTTGCCAGTGGCTTGGGAATTATCTGAAAGTTTTCAACAGAATTAATTATCACATTTTTGTGTTTGTATTCGGATGGGCGATTATGTGGAGTGTCCCCAGCACCGTTACTGTTAACTACTAACTTATTTGCTTGGGGTTTATTTTGAGTGGATACATAATATAGACTCGTTTGAGTAGTTGCCGAGTTGTTAGTTAGCTTAATAGAAACTTTGTACAAATCTGGACTCACTAGCTGTTGTTCGTTAAAGGACTTCTGTACAAGGGGCTTATCCAGCGGATGGTTTGGCAATTGCTGTTGATTTCCAATAAGCGGGGCTGATAACGGCTGATCATGGACTTTCTCATTTTCCACTTTCGGTTTGTAGTCACAATTATTAACGTACTCCTTAATTGTGTCCTTAAGAGAAGAGATTTCTATTTTGTGTTTTTCCGCACTCAATGCAGTAGATTTTAGCAGTATCTCTAGACGATCCTTTTCTTGGGCTATTGTGTCATACTTTGCCTTAAAAAAAACAAGACTGGTATGAGTATTTGAATTGAATTATATTTAACATTCTTACCTTGAGCTCTTCCAAATCTTTATCGTTAAGACTCCGCATTTGCTGTAGCTGTGACTGCAATGATTTCACCTTGCTTTCCAGACTGTTCACGACTTCCAATTGGGATTTCTTTGATTTTGAACAGTCCTCTACGAGATCACTGTGCTCCTTCTGCAACAGCTTATAACGCTGATGAAGACTATCGTAGTGCAGGTCTGATTCAAGTTTTGCTTTTGTGTGCTGATCGTTTTGTTCTTTGGCTTTTTGTTCGAGATTTTGACGTGTCTCGAGATGTTCCTTTCTCTCGGCTTCTAGGCTTCGCTCCAGACGGAATTTGTGTTCAATTATTGCTAGGTGCGGCAGAAGGGTGTGTTAATTGGGTCAACTTATGTTAGTTGACTTGTCAGTTAGTTACCTTGCATGCGAGCATTTAACGAGTCTTGTTGTTGTTCACATCTTAGGCGCTGCTGTCTGGACTCATCCAGCTGTGTCTGTGAACTATGAAATATTGCAATAAATCCAAACATTAGTATTAGAATACCAAATCCGATTAGAAAACGGCTGCGGCCTGACCGCGTCAATCGTGCAGCCGTCATTATTTTTGTTCGTTTCTTTAGAGAAGATCAATACGCAACCACTACTTGGTTAAATAAACGCTTAACTTAACACTTTATCCTAAAATAATTGTTAATGCAAAATCAAAGTGAATAAATATTAGTCTTTGATGTGGAGAGAATAATTTCGTATGGGAGCTGGTCTGGCCATAGCCGATGTATTAAAAACAATGCTAGAGAAGGATGGACCTACATTGTAGATGAGATCACAGATGGCTCTGTTTGGTTTGTGTGCAGAGAATAGGCAAGGAACTTTGTATTACCACAGAATGGACTTGTGCGCTCGCTGGGAGAGCATCTTCTGTGGAAATCTTAGAGCGATGCTCATGTATGCTGAAGCAAATATAAAAGATATCACTAAAGTTCGACCACATAGTGGAAGAAATATATAAATAGATCCGTTTCATATACGGACATGTCAAAATTGTAAACAATAAAAGTACCAGGAGAAAGGGAAAAACTACCCTGCTTTTGTACATCGCGACTCAGGTAGATAGAATATGAAGAGCAGGTGACTTGAACTCTCCGAATCACCACCAGGAAGACCTTACTTACGGAAATACACACACGCTGCGGCAGAGAACCATCCCATATACCATTAAATTAAGTGTGCAAGTCAGTTTTCGTAACCGTAGCTAACTCGATTTTTTTTAAATTTTTCAGATAACTGAACATTCGACTACCTGAATTCGATAAGAATGGAGTTCAATGAGTGGATAACTCGTTTTGCTTACTTTCTGCCATCTATCCTGTACTTATGGCGGAATATGTTGGTGGGAAGAGTCTGGTAAAATATAGGCAAATATAGTTTTCCTTATTTTTCGAAAACATAGAAAGTTTAGTTACCTAGTTCCTTCATTCACATGACGACGACCCTTTACTCATACAACGCAGCTCATGGAAATCATATGAAAAGATCAAAGATGAAGACATGTAATCGTACATTGTTTAGCTAGTCCTTATCGGATACCACCAAATAATGTAAACATTTAGACCGTTTAAATTACCAGATCCAGTTCAGATGGGATAAGGATTCGATCCAGGTATATGCTATACCGGAAAAGGATTCAGTTTGAGAGTTCTTCTCTCGCTGCCAACATTTTTATTAGTCTATTATATTTGGTTAAATATTTGTTTCTTCGTGCTTCCAAATGCCGTTTTGTTCTGAACAAAATAAATAAACTCGATTTGACTAGAAATCGTTTCGCCTTTCTTACAAACTCATTTGCTCAATTTGCGTTCATATGCAAAAAATCAATCCGATTTTACACACACATTTTTTTGTCGGATCGATTGAATCCGATTTGCATTTGTTTGGCAATTAAAACCCGGATTGAAGCCGGCTGTTTATTAAAAAAATGAGTTAATTGTGTTACAATCATTGTGAATCAGCCAAAGGGTTCCAACATCAAAACGAACAAACCTTTTTACCAAGCAATCTACTCCCTTGTGTCGCCACATTAGGATTTCAAACCAAACATATTCCATCGAAAAAATACCCTTCTTCGCACGAACTCCAGCAATCTCTCAGACAAATTGCTTTTGTTTCTATTCAAGTTCAATAAAATTTAATAATTTTGTGTTTAAAACAATCCAAAAGTTTTTCCCAATTCAATTATAATTCCACCTTCCAAGTGTGAGCTATAAGTTTTGCAGAAAATCATAAAACAAAGAAAACCAAGTTGCCCCAGCGAAAAATTCTCTGCACCACATCCCCGTATTCGAAATCTTCGGATTTGAAAAATTGTAAAAAAAGAGTAACCCAAGTGTGGAGAATTACGTACGTAATTATGGCGGAAATGTCAAATAATATGTTGCAGCAGCATTATTGATTGACTGTAAAATATTTACCCTGTTCAGTTTTTATTAATTTCGTTTTGTGCCCTTTGATGTGCCAGTCAATCGCAAATAAAAGTTTAATTAACTAAAGGAAAAATCAAATATTAAAAAAGTGCGGTGAATGGGCGTATATTAATTCCCCAAACGAGGAACGCTGCTGTGGCTGCTTTTTCCATTGCTTCTTAAGGTCAGTATCACATTATCTGTAAAGTTTACATACATATACTATATGCACGATAAAAGTGTACAAAACAAGGATTTCTGTTTCTTTTTAGTTGGTTTAAAGTAAAAATAATATTCAATCGATGTACACGCCCAAAAATTGGATGTAATGAATTCCGATTAGAAAATGTGTCGAAAAAAATATGTTTTTTTTTTTTTTAATTTTATTTCTTTCATTCTCGTTTTTGGTGTGGAGATTCTTTTGGTGATTGCTTGCTTAACCTTAACCAAAACAGACTCGGGAGGGAAAAAAATATACTCGTATAAGTGGAAGCGAAGATTAATCGAAAATGCAAAGTGAATTCTCCCTTTCTTCGATAGGGTAGATGCACATAATGAGTTTGTAGAAAGTTGCTAAATGCTTTGGTTGTGTTTTAATTGCGGCAGAAAATTGCAACAGAAGGAATTGTTTTGTGGGGTTTCTCTTTTAATTAAGAGTGTTTTGTTAAGTGTGTTTATTGTACTTAATGCATGTCCATCTAAAACGGATATGTTCTGCGGCACGCTTGCACGAAGAAAATAATTGGAGCATAATGCTAAGCCGGCTTTTGTTTTTTTCTTTTAGTATTTTATCTGATAAGAGTATCAGAGTTTCAGAATCAATGCTGGTTTAAGCAAAACTATGGTGAACAATACACTACCATGGAAGTCTTGAACGCATAAAAAAGTAAGAGCAACATTTCCCAAGTTATCAATGCAGCCTTCCTGCTCGTTTCCATTTCTCAGATAATATTTTTTTCTTATTGCTCGCACTGATTCTTTGATATTAAACATAAAACGATTTATGAACTTGGAAAACAATTCAAACAAGCAGAAGAAAGTAATTCGTAAAAGAACCCAATTTCAAGCCAATAATTTGCAAATCAATCTCCAAGTTTCTCCAACCAGATCGTACACACATTGGTTAGTGCCTTCCTCTTGAAGGCAGTCCTCTTGTGTAGATTCGGGTTCATTGAGCTCAGATCCTTCTGGGATCTTGGAATAATTTTATTCGCCTTTGACCAAGTCCATTATTGTACCATTTTGTCGCTTCAGCTTTTATAACACAACTTACCACTTAATACTTTCGTATAAAAACGCTTCTCGGGTTCTTCTCGAGTTCTCCTTTAGGTGCATGTGTTCATCTGTAATCTTTGTCATACCATTATTTTCGTCATGTTAACAATTGAAAACTAGCTCACGAGAGTCGGTATCTTTCTGGAAGTTTTGCTAATGGTTTCCTGCACACTTTAGGCAGGCAGCATATACCAGGATCTCTTGAAAGGTATAAGGATAAGCAATCAATTTAGTTATAATCGCTCTCTTGTGTTTTCAGTCCAGCGACGTTTAATCTCTTCATGATGGTTTTCGTGTTTCTCAGAGTCCAGGAAATCGTCATTCGAACCCTGGCTGCAACAAAGTAATGGTTCAAGTTTATATTGGCTCCTCGGTGCGTCCGGAGATCAAAAATGGTTGAAGAGCTGATTGAATCTGGAAACCCCCTCAGAGGCTGTTGCTACTTACTTAACGTGCTCCCGACCTGTGAAGGGTCACTGCCTGAGACACGGCCGCCTTCCACTCTTGTTGATACCGGGCACGCTAGATCCGTACAACGGAGGTTCGGTATTCCTTGTTATCTCGACTTTAGGGGCTATGATTCGAAGATCCTCTTTGCTCTTGCATTATTGTTTATTCTCTCGATGAGGCCGAGCCAGTGTAGTCGTCGTATTTTGGCTTTTTGGACTACATCCACATCTTGATACAGCTCATAGCAATCGTGGTTCTGTTTTCTCCTCCATTACTCTTTTGAGTGTGTTGCAAAAAAGCTGTAGATATTTACTCTGAACGTTGGATATGATCTAAGAGGCTGTTGGGTTGTGGGAAACATGTGCTGTAGTACATATGTCCAAAGTCAGAGGTGTTATTTTCGATGCACTCGTTTCTTTACACTTCTAGATCTTCGTCGTACCTGATCTTCATGAATTAAGGCTTAATGCCTTATGCCTAAGACTTCTTGCTTAAGCCTGCTTGTGATGGCAAATCCACTTCCAAACTTAGTAGATGTCATAGTTTTTATTACTTTTTTCCGGGCCATTCCGTCCCCTATGCAACTTGAACAATTATTCTTCCATGACTGCGTTAAAGTCCATGGAAGCATGATAACCGATTATTAAGGGCAGACATTGAGTATTTAAACCAGCAGTGTACATGCCACTGGAAATGTCTACATATCGATTCATGGCACGTTAAGTTTAATAATCGTGTTTTATTGACGTTGCTTGGTCCGTGTGGACCTAGGGTTTGGTGTCGTTGGAGTTGTTTTAAAGATATGCATTCAAAGAAGGCTCAGAAGGATCAGAGCTATGAGAACAATCTTGAGATGATTCAGGCACTCAAGAGCAATGTAGACGAAGCTATTCCCAGAATGGAGGCTGAACAATTGAACAATTAATTTAGAAGTTTACTCTCCATCAAAGAAATATTGAACAAGCCTTTCTTTTTACAACCTTTTACAATTTTTAAAATTTTCTTTTAAAAGCTGCAAATATTAATTTATTTACTTGTTTCGTTTTTAAAACCTTATTTATAAAGATGGTTTGGGAGATTTTAAACCCAATGTATAATTTTTCATTTGAAATAAAATCTCCTGTTTTTGTTAACTTCGTCTTCCGCACGGGGAAAAAAGGCTTTCCATTTTATACTTTGATCTGTGCTTCCGAAGCTCAAGATAATACCCTCGATTAAACGATAGACCTTCTTTCTGCTTTACAACAGCTTTAAGATATAAAAACAGCAATAGAAAGTCTTATCTGTAATCAACAAAAATGATAAGGGCCTCATCTATCATCAGAGCTTACGTAGGTACTGTATTTACTTACTAAACTATAATGCGACAAATACTAATTGGACATTTTAAAAATAGGCTTTTTGAGTATTAAAATACATGTACAGAAATAAAATCAAGATTTGCTGACGCATGGCTGAGTTACAAACAAAACAAAATATGCAAATGTGAGTTAGGTCGGCATAAATCTTTTGTGGATGCATCTATCTATCTTATCTTCTCAACAAACACAACTATCTTGTAAGTGGACTTATCATTCAAAAATCTGCGCACATTTTCAATACATTTTTTCTGTTTCTGTTGTCAATTTGTGATATGTTTCAGTTCGAGCCGATTTACCCACTTTAATCTCCTTATGCAAATCAACATTTTCGATAAGAAAAGGATAAGGTTATCAAAAGACTGTTGCTGCACGATGGTCCACTCAGCTAAATGCTGCACCAGTTTGCCTGACAGAAACTAAGTTGCTGAGAATGGTGTCGAATGAAAAGAATGAATCTCAGGAGAAGTATGTGGTCAGCATTACCCAGGTCGTCCAGCCCATTATGAAAGTAACTGCCAAGAGTTCTCAATCTTGTTGTGGCTAGTGTGGGACATTCGCAGAGCAGATGACGTACAGATTCTGTCTTCGAGCAGTCTGCAGCCCTATGAGCATTATTGAGCCTTTCGATGAGGAAAGAAATGTATTTCCCTGATACCATAATTTCATTATCACCGGCACAAGGCGTGGCATTGAAGCTCTCATTGTGGCGTGCTCCGGTTGACTTTATTTTTGCAGATAATAGCACCGAGTGCAGAATTTACGATGCGCAGTCGGCATGAGACCGATCTAGTCGCATAGTTTCTTGTTAATGTGGGCTTTGAATGGCTTCAATACTCACTTTATTATGCTCCCTATATGTCCACGCATACTTCGAGAGTGAACTCTTTGTTATTGATCGATTTATGACTACTTTATTTAGTGCAATGTCAACCAATCTGCCTTTAATGTAGGCATTGGATGATTTCGATAGATACTTATCCCCTATCGCGGCCTTGATGTAATTATAGATCAACCTTACCAAGATCTTTAGAAGGATAAAGGAGAAAATAGTGAGTCTATAGTCCTTGGCAGATAGGTGACCTGTTTTACTTGCATTGGGAATAAAGACAACTTCACCCTCTCCAGCTATTTGGGACATAATTAAGTATGAGGCATTGGCTGTATATTTGTACAAGCCACGATGTGGTGGTATCGACGCACACTTGCAGCAATATCTTTTGTATGCCGTCTATACCAGGAGCTTTATATCGAGCAAAGAATCTTAGTGCCAACACCATCATTTCGTCATTGATTTTGTCGACGAAGCTAGAATACCATCGTTCTGGCCAGAGGTCGAGCGCAGGGTTTTCTACCTCTGTACGATCCGGATAGTGACAGTGACATTCGTTGATCAGAGGTTGAACGTATGGTTCCCCTACCTCTGAACAGCCTGGAAAGTGACATTTTATTAGCGTTTTAAGCGGAATTTCTTGGGTTTCTGAACATACACGACAATCTATCTTTTGTCTCTAGTATGATGGTCTTTTCAATTTTCTCCTACTAGTGCGACACTCAGAGAGAAATATGAAAAAAGGAAAAACTTTTGGAAACAAAATAGATGCAAAAGAAAGGGAAGAATTTCTTTGATGGCACTACTAATTTACATCCACATGCGCTTTGTAGAGGAATGCCTCATTCTTATTTGAGATTGTCATGCAAATTGATAAAAACAAACGTTAGCAACAAGTGCACAGAGAGTACAAGTACCCTCATTGCTGCTAAATATGGTAAAGCCATTCATTTGTTTGGCGTTACTTGCACGTTTTCATAGAGCTGCAATAGCCCATTGTTTTGACCTCACTAATTGATTCTAACCGAGAAAGCGAGACAGACTAATTTGCCTGAATTCGCAGTGTCATAATCAAATTGATTATTCCTGCAGCAATCATTAATAGAATCGTTGTGTTCGCGTTCCTCGTCGTTCCATATGAGTGTGTAACAACTGTACGACGAGTACGTTAATTCTTCAACATCAAGACTCATTGTCTGCGGGTCAGTCTGCAGGGCACCCTTTACATATTCGGTTGATATCTAGTGATTATAAATTTGTAAGAAACGACAACGTCTCAAATTAAAGTTAAATACATACATTGATAAATGCTGCTTTCGGTTAAGTGTACATTGATAAAAATTTGCCCCGACTGCAAGTCACATTTTCTTATCGTTTTTATTCTTCGTTCAAGTCCGGCGGTTACTTGTTTAGTTCAAGGGAAATGTGTGAAAACAAATGTTTGTTTGCGGAATAATGTGTGCTAATTTGTCGACAGGGAATCCGAAATACTCGTTTATTCCGCAAAATATGCTACGCGGCAGATACGGCGAATATTAATTAACATATTTGTGAAGCTTACCCGCTTAAAACAAGAACCTGTGTTTGAATTACAACGAAGGTGATATGAAAAACTAATTTCAACTACAATTCTTTAAACAAAAGAAATAATATCTAACTGAAAATAGAGACGGAAACCCCCGCCGTCAGCCTTTTTAAATACATCTAGTCTAGTGTACCCTCATAAGTGAGAAAAGGCGGTGAACTCGATATGGGCAATTCAAAAGGTGATTTAATTTATATAAAACTTAAACGATGAATTTTTTTTTCAAATGGAGCGTTCTTCGCTTCTTCTAAGTTAAATCATAAACAGGAGTTTTTAAGCTTAATCCCATATCCCACAGGTGTTCTTTTATTTGTTCCCATTTTTATTTGACGCACTATCTTCGTACTTATGATTAACGAATGAGATGTTAAAAATTCAAGGAAGCCCAGACATGAAACAATATCGATTAAAGTGCACCGTGGCCGACTCAGCTGATAATGTCTAAAGGAGGGAGAACTGTCATTTCAATGCTCCAATGCGATCGCGTAAAAGAGACTAGCTTGAACCTACTTACGTTGATTGTTGTGTTACGATATAAGAGTTTTCATCCTAGTCGTTTGGACATACAGAAATAACATAGTTTGTGGAGTTGATATTTGTCCACGGGTAAATAAACTCCTTTACTTTTCCTTTGCCTTGCCTTTAGGTCCTAGCTGGTGTTCGATCGATCGATTTGGAGATCCGGCCGGTTTCGTCTGCTGCCCATTGATTTTATGATTCTACAATCGAGTGATCCCTCAAGGATTAAGATTTCGAGAGTAGAATGTCTTGGCTTTTGCTTCTTTCTCTCTTTTCTGCCTACGTTTTTAAAGAAAGGTCAACACTGCCTCTTCAAGGCGAAAGCAGGTTAATGCCTAATACCTTTGGCCAACGGTGTACAGGATAAACTGTTTTAGCATTCGTGGCAAATCGAGTATGACGATGAAGAAGATAAGAGTGTTTTTTGTTGGAAGTCAATGTCTATGATATAAGCTTTATTTAAAAGATAATTTTATGCACTTACTGTTTAATAATGATTTGGGGCATATGCGTGCCACAGCTTGCTCGAATGCAGCACAATCGTAATTTTGCTACAGGGACCGTTAATCAGCAATATCACAGTGAATGTTGACTTCCAAATCGTGCAATGTCTTTAGTTTATCGGCATAGACTAGTCACTTCACCTGCACCCAAAGAAAATAATCTAAAAGTGTAAGATCACAGGATCATGGAGGCGAGTTCACAGGTCGAAAATTATGCGCTCAGCAAATGTATCCTGCAATAAATAGATGGTGTCGGGCGCAGTATGTCGTGTTGCGCCATCTTGTTGAAACAAAAGCTCTGTCACGTCAATGTTATTGAACTGACTTACGGAGAAGTCAGAAATAATGTTTCTATAGCGCTCTCCATTGACAGTCAAGTTTGGCCGGCATCGTCCTTAAAGAAATATAGGCCGATGATTCCACAGCCCGTAAGCAAAACAAATAGTGCGTTCAAATGGATGTTCAGGCGTCTCGATTAAGGCTTCTGGGTTTTCTCCCCTTCAAATTCGCCAAGTCTGCCATTTAGCCAAAAATGGGCCTAATCGGAGATCAAAATTTTGAGTTCAAAGTGAGAATCCAGCTGATTATGTTTTCGGCCCATTCACAGGGGCACGCGGTTTAAACACTTGCAACATCTGGACGTTAAAAGCTTTTAACCCAACGTCGTTTCATAAAATCTTCTACAAAGTGGACTGGTTGAGCTCCAATTGCTGTGCACGATGGCGAATCGACTCATTCGGATTCTCCCGAAAATGATTGTTAGTTTATGCACTTAACAAACAGGTATCATGCCTCAATAGTTCTTTGATGAAAAATGGGTCCATAATGTCACCGCGTTCATGGTGTATTGGGCTTTTTTTAACAGTATGTCTCGAAACAATCCACTCATAAATATATCCTGAAAACCTAATAATTTTGACGATTGAACGCCTTTGAACAAAACGATGCAGGCATGTGGGATGAATTTAATCTTTTATAAATTCGACAAATTAATGTAGAGCGTGCTGCGTTTCTATACTACCTACATCTGAACCCAAACTGATAATTACTCAAGAAATTTGACTTATCCACAAACGACAAAATTCTAGACTGCTGAAGAACGAAGATAGAGTGATAAGCAGGAAATTGTTAGAAATCTTGGTAGCGCACTTCTCTGATGAAAATAACTATCAACCTTAATTTTCATTCATCTCTGAGAGTAATTGCTTTGTGCACTTCCATTTAGGTCTTGTTCATATAAAGGGTCCGCCATCTAACGTTTTTTTTTTCAACTATGCTTATTTCGTGAATGGTAACACTTAGCTCATGTCTGATTTGACAGATAATTAGTTTTATCCTTCCGCTGAACGAATATGGTTGTGTATACGCTTGAACAACGCTGGGAAATATTGCGACATTACTTTGAAAATCATTGTAATGTTGCAGAATGTGTACGAAAATTGCGTACAGATTTTGGAAGAAGAGAAGCACCGTCAGTTCCGTATGCTCGTTATCTTGTGAACAAAGTGAAAGAAACTGGCATCCTCATCGATAAACCAAAGCGTGAAAAGACAAAAACGGTGCGTATACCCGAGAATATTGCTGCTGTGGCAGAAAGTGTGCGTGGAGTGCCATCAACATCAAATCACCGTCGTTCTCAACAATTGAACATTTCGGAGACATCATTGAGACGAATTTTTCATAAAGACCGTGGTATGACGCCATACAAAAGTCCAATTGGTTCAGGAGTTGAAGCCAACTGACCATCCAATGCGTTTTCGCTAAGTGGGCCTGCGATCGACTTACAGAAGATGCCGATTTTGCCAAAAAAATTATCTTTTCAGATGAAGCTCATTTTGATCTTGACGGGTATGTAAACAAGCAAAATTGTCGCATTTGGGACACAGAAAACCCGCACGCATACATTGAAAAGCCGATGCACCCAAAACGAGTCACTGTTTGGTGCGGATTTTGGTCTAGAGGCATAATTGGGCCATTTTTATTCGAAAATGAGCAAGGAGTGGCCTTTACAGTTAATGGCGATCGTTATCGGGCCATGTTGAACGAATTTTTGTTCACAAAAATTGAAAAGGAGGATATTGGCAACATTTGGTTTCAACAGGACGACGCTACGTGCCACACAGCCGAAGCTACACTCAATGTTTTGCGCCCTGTTTTTGAAGATCGCATTATCAGCCGCAGAGCTGATGTCGTTTGGCCACCTCGGAGCTGCGATTTGACACCGTTGGACTATTATTTGTGGGGTGCCCTCAAAGATAGTTGTTACGCCGACAAGCCAGAGACAATTGAAGCTTTAAAGGACAATATTCGTGAAGCCATTGGTGAAATACAGCTGCACACAATCGATAATGTGCTTAAAAATTGGACCGATCGTGTAGGCTACTGCATGGCCAGCCGAGGCAGCCATTTGAATGAAATTATTTTCCATTATTAACCGGAAGGATTGTACTTTCAAGTAAAAAAAGAAATTTTAGAAAATATTCAGCAGTTTTTTTTTTATAGCATTTTCAAAAAAAAAAGTTATTTGGCGGACCCTTTATATACAAGTATAGTATGTGGTCACTTTTCGCTATTCGTTTGAGAGTTTTTTTTTACATAACTCTTCTCTCTTACGCCGAAAATAAATCAGAAGTGTTCAATATATGAATTTGTAAATATTAATGATAAAGTTCACGAACTAATAAAGTTAAATAATAATAATAATATTCTTGCCTTTATTCCACTTGTATTAAAATTATTTTTTTAATTTTATTTTATAAATCAAGTTTTACTAAAAGAGAACTCTTAAATGTTTTAGAACTTTAATTTTACATCTCTTACTTTAAATAAAATGTTAGGAAAAAAAGCTCTTTCGAAAGTTACTTGCATTGCCGGAACGCCAAACACAACCCATGCCAGATCAAAAATTAAAGGAGACTATACGCTTGCAATCTCTTCTTAATTTGACGAGTGTTAACCAATAATAACCAAAACAAATCTGCAAGTCCGCACATATGCCCTGCTTGATAAATAAGCGACAATAGTAAATGAGATTTATTTTTTTCTCTCATTGATTGAATAGAACCCAAAAAAAAAAAATCTTCGACCAAGAGCGAACAAGGTAAGGTAATTAAGTAATCTCTTAGTTTACTTTTACTTTAAGCGGCCAGTGATCCTGCGAGAATAAGAGTCTCAGTCAGATATGCCCAAGCTTTTTCGGACGCTAGCCGCGAATGCTTCCAAGAAAACTGCCTTTGAATTTTGCAAGTTTTCGGAGCCAGATTAGTTAAAAATCATTAACTTGAGTTTATTGTATAAAACAATAGTAGGTTCAAGATCCTTGTATCGTTAAATAATATTCACTGTTGTGAAAAACCCACGAAAATCAGTAAGTGCCAAAGGTGGCCGACTCGACTCGTTCACACGCATTGCTGTGTTCTATAGTTGATAGACATTAATAACAATTAAACAATAGATAGATTGGAACTCGGAAAACATTCCTGAAGTGTCAACATGATGTTTGTGTACCTAATTGATATTCGAATCACCAATTTAAATGACGGCGTATATCCGGCTGTACATTACAAACCGTGCAACGAATTCAATTCGTTTCAATAAATATATTTAATAATTTGCTTTTTTGATAAGTGGCAATTTGTTCATCTTCGGCACGAAAATGAATATTATTATTTTGTTATTTAATGTGTTTTTAGGTATTAAGATGAACGGAAAGGCATTTTGACGATTCATTTTGAAAACTCTAATAATAAAACTTGATTGTTTTGTTTTGCTTTGTATAATGTAGAACAAATTAGAAAATGCATGGCAAAAAAAAATATGATCATTTTGGGCTAATTCTAATAAGTTGCTTTTGCATTCTGTGTCCCAGTGCCAATCGAAATCAGTATAAGAGTCGAACTTAGTTTCAAACCACTCCTTCTGCTCTCTTTGTGAAAAGTAAATGCAATTGTTATCCCTTGGAAGAATAAAACCAGAAGCTAAAAAAGTTCCGATCAAGTGTTGCAAAGATCCCTTAAAGATGTGTAATTGGGGTTATAACAGACATACTTATGTAGATGCCAAAAATGTTGGAGTGAACATGGACAAATAGATCTTTTTCAACCGAACAACTTGAGTCGACGAACGGAGAGGTCGATCGCTTTGCTGAAGATAACATCATTATGTCACCGTCTTCTACTGCTAGAAGATAGTTTACAATTTGTGATAAGCCTCTTACTAGAGCTAGTAGAATATTTTTAGATTTTAGGAGTATATTCGTATGCTCGTAGCGCCGTGGCTGCTGACTCTGTCATAACAACGGATGCTTTACGTGGCTGGTTTGTTAAACCAACGCACAAATGCTATCTCGACGTGTTGGTTCGCTGTAAATATTACTTTAACATTCAGTGGTCGCTTAGATGGTCATCAAGGAACGCCATATGTAAGCTGTATCTCAGCTTGAAGTGCCTAGAAAAAGGTATGGTGACTGATTTTTGTAGGCAACCAAAATTTTACCCTGTTTGAACTCCGAAGAAAATAATCTCTTTACAATGTTGGGAATCACATTTCCGCCGCTTCTTGGAAAATGCATTTTGACTCCTGTTTATATTCTTCTTGGTCAAAATCGATATTGTCCCCTTCAAAGTACTCCCCGACTGCATTAGATTTATGCCAGCGCTTGAACCAATCCTAGAAACATTTTTTATAATCGGTTTGCTTTATGGCCATCAGAGCCATCTTCGATTTTTCCATGATCTAATTTCGGGTTCTGTAACGCGTTTCGCGGAGCGCTTTCTTAAGTCGATCGAATAGAAAAAGTTGCCGCAGGGAGCCAAATCAGGTGAATTGGGTGGTTGTTGGTTTGGTATTTGTTCCGTGTTTAGCCAAGTGGTCATTGAAGACGATGGCATTGTGCGACGGTGCGTTATCGTGTTGCAAGATCCACAAGTTGTTTGTCCACAAATCTAGTCTTTTTGGCGAATTGCAAACGTCTCATAATGCCAAATAAAAGTCCTTGTTGACGGTCTGGCCCTGTGGAAGGAATTCGTTAAACACAGCACACTTGTAATCCATGAAAGCTGTGAGCATCGTCTTCTTTTTAAATGAAAATGACGTGGTTTTTTCAGTTGCGGCTTATTCAATGCAGGCTTGATGTTTGTATTGCGTGTAATACTCATATATCCACGTCTTGTCTCCAGTAATGATCCGTTGAGTCGGATTCAGCCTTGGATTCCTACCCTTTGCGACGTTAACGCGGAGTCTTTTTTGCACGAAGTTCTACACGTCTTGAGTGGATCCAAAAGTTATGTCCAATTTCTCCTTATGGTCGATTTGCGGTTTACGGTCATCCGTTCTTTGGTTGTATTTTTGTCAGTTTTCGATGTCGATGGCTTTTTGACAGTTGGGCAGTTCTTCCTCCTTTAGGTGATTTATTTTCGTCAAACTGCCACAATGAATTAAAGGAAAATGCAAAACAAATAATTTACACATTTACACAAACATAACAATTATTTTATTTTCATAATTGATTGATTTAGAGTAACCAGTGTATTTTAATTGAGTTCGTTCGCATCTTAAGTTGCTTCTTTAAAATTAATTAAGAAAATCGCCTTAAATGTGTTAACGATATGGAGTTGAAACACTAGAACGTATTATAAAATTAATAAATTTAGCTTAGTCTTACCGCGATATACGGTCAAATGGCATAAAACGGTGAAAAAAATGTTGGACAAATTTTCAAAGATGTAAATAATCGACCCCGCTCCGAAAGACCAAAGAAACTATCAGAAGGTACCTTGTGAGGAAAGTTTGCGAGAATCGAGTGGTTTTTGAAGTCACTGTGAGCGCGAGCATTGTTCGCCGGACCATCCATAGTTATGGGCTACATGGCAGAGTCCCTCGCGAATAGCACTTTTTCCGAAAAACAAACGAAAGCGAAACTTCTTTATGCCAAGAAATAAAAAAAAAGTAGAAATGTGTGAATCTATCTATGATCGTGAATATATTTTTGTAAATTCATGCGAAAAATTCATCTCATCTCAAAAGTTTAAATTCGTTCGGAATCCGTTGATGATCTTCAAAATTTCCCACCTTGCAAGTGATACGGCTTAGGAGATACAGCTCTGTCACACACGAACAGACGGACGGCGGGGGCTTAGTAATATGGTTGAGTACGCAACCCATTCTGGGGGATTCTTTTTAGTGACGAGATCAAATCGGCTGAAGAAAACCGCCAAAAAAATGGCGAACGAAAAAATATAGAATATGAACAGCAAAATTTAAATTTCACAAAAAAGCACGAAGGAATGGCGTCATCTGGAGATCGGCAAATCGTCTTTATTGAAAGTACGACGAAAAAAGAAGATTATCTTCAAATTTTAAGAGACAATTTGCCGTCACTTAACGATTCTTGGGTCTTCCGACAAGACAACGACCCCAAGCACACATCGAAATTGGTTAAGGAATTGTTAATATATCGTACGCCTCAGCAACTGCACCACCCTCCGCAATTGCCAGACCTAAACCATATCGAGCAGATGTGGGAGTAACTCGGTTAACAGATCCAAAAGTGGGACATTTCAAGTAAAGAGTCACTAAAGACAATTTTTTAGTTGCAGGGTGGCAAAAAAAAATCCTGCCGAACTGACAAGGAAGCTTGTGGAGTTAATCTCAAGACGCATAGATGCTGTTCTAAAGACGGGAGAAAACCAGACGAAGTACTTGTTTTACGTGTTCACTTTTGGCGACACCATGAAATTGCAGTATTTTTTGTAAATTTTTTCTTGCATTTTAAGAATAATATATTAATAGGACTACCGGTTGAAAATGTCGTTTCAATTTCATATCTCTTACTCTGAGGTGAAATTTGACCATGACAGCTGTCACATCAGAAACTTCATGTCATTGTCTAATTATTTCATTAATGAAAACACACAAGTTTTTGTAAAGCCGTAAAACATTTTTAGATCCGTCACAAATGCAAGAAGAACTTGCAAAATCACTTGGCGTCGCTCAGCAAACAATTTCCGATCGTTTGAAAGCAATGGGAATGATCCGAGAAGTAGGACATTGCTACCTCGGTATATTCGGAAGCATGTCCGCAATGCAGCTTGAACGCCACAAAAAGAAGTCTTTTTTGCATTGAATCTGAAACTGGTGATGAAAAATGGGTACAATACGATAATCCAAAACGTCGGGCAACGTATGGATACCCCGGACATGCCTCTACATGGACGGCCGTTCAGAATATTCATGGTCTGAAAATTATGCTGTGTATTTGGTGGGACCAGAAGTGTGTTGTGTATTATGAGCTGCTAAAACCGAATGAAACAATCATAGGCGAGGTCTACCGACGACAATTGATGCGTTTGAGCCGAGCACAAACCCAAGACACGATAAAGTTATTTTGCAACATGACAATGCTCGGCCACATGTTGCAAATGTCGTCAAAACTTACCTTGAAACGCTCAAATGGGATGTCCTACTCCACCCGCCCTTTAGTCAAGACCTTGCGCCATCCGATTACTATCTCTTCCGATCGATGCAACATGGCCTGGCTGACCAGCACTTCCGTCATTTCGATGATGTCAAAAAATGGATCGATTCGTGGATTGCGGCCAAACCGGTCGAATATTCCAGAACGGGTTTCCATGAATTGCCTGAAAAATGGGAAAATTGTGTGGCTAGCGATGGGCAATACTTTGAATATTGAATCTATATCTATTTTTCCTCAATAAACCATTGATTTTTGAAAAAAACGACATAATCAACCGGTAGTCCTATTATATTAAAATGTAAACATGCCAATTCACTGAAAAGAAACCGACTTAAAAAATGATATAAGCATTTTATTTGAAAATTGAATCCACTTTCTTAAATAAAGCTTCAATTATTCATTTTTGACGTTCACAGTATGTATTCATTAATAAATAATAGTAATAATAATAATAAAATTTATGCTGGCTATCTAATGACATTTTTGTAATATACAAATTTTTCAACTTCAAATTCTCGTTCACATATGAGTGTTGATCACGTTTCTAAAACTTTACTCTTCTTTTCTTACGGTTCCAATTTAAAGGACTGTCTTGATTGATTCTTCTTCCCATTTAACATTTAAATATATTATCGTGCCTATTATTAGTTTTTGTTTTTATATGAATTACATTTTTAAGACATTGTTGTGATGCAGGTAATGTGGTGGTAGTGAGTTTTAACGATGTTTACTTTGTCTTAAATATTAAGTTTTTCATAAGTTCAATTATACATATCACGAGGTCATAAATTCAAGATTGCATATGTTTTTTTCTCGACAATACGCCCAAAGTTTGTTTGAGTTTTATTCGTAAAGTAAGCAAGTATTTTTTTTAGATAACATCGTTTGTCTCCTTTTGCCTCCACATTACCTATTATTTGTTAAGTATGTGTTTTTCTTTTGTCAACATAACAATTAAATATGAAACTTAATCTACTAGTGCGGTGTTAAATATAAAAATAAAATAAAATTAAATCAAGCAACGTCGAAACTCACTCACCACCCCACTACAACTCGCCTCGCATCAAAAAAACAAACCAAAATACAAAATCCAATTCAAAAGTATAACTGGATATTATTAATCACAATTTCAGCGAATGGACAAGAATTAGATGGTGGCACTTAGGCTAATGCCAGACGAAAACTTTCAAATGGATCGGAGTCTTATTCCCGGAGAAGAGATCAAGAGCGAATCCGAAGATGACAAGAAAAGTGAGACCGCGAACCAAACTGAAGAATTAAAAAGCGAAATTGCCACACACACCGAAGATATCAAAGGCGAACCCAAAGACATAAAAATTGAAGACAAAGATACGCTGAAAATGAAATATGATGTTCCCAAGAGCCAAACTGAAGATATCAAAATCAAACACGAAGATAATTCGAATGCTACCAAAAGTCAGATTGAAGATATCAAAATGGAACAAGAAGAGACAAATCGGCATACAGACGCAGTCGATTCGGGATCGAAGCGTTGTACAGAAACAATTCGACGGTTTACACATTTACAAAATGTTCCAAATTCGAATGCGTACCACCCACAGAGTCACCCAAATGCGTTTTTACCTTATAAGCGCCTTAAAAACGATAACGAGCCACCGAAACTTTATCCGCAAAATGTCGACTATACCAACAACAGTCATCAGAAATGTCCCAGCACTCTGGGATCTGTGGGAACAGTGCTCAATAACACTCTGATACGCAAAGAACACGCAACTGAAACATCTTCACCTGTTAACCAACCAACACCAAGACCATATGATGTAGAAAATATATCGAAAATTTTGAAAACCTTCCAATTGAATAAGTTCATCAACTCATCGCTGATCAATGATGAGATTAAGGAGGAACCACCCGACACACCGCATACAAATGGTGTCAGGTCGCGTGAAACGAACGGAATAAATGTGACGGGGATTGGGGGCTTTAAGAATCAATTTAAGCAGCAGTCGCCACCCTTGCTTACAGTGAACACGGATGTCGATATCGAAGCGCAACTGCCTAGCACATCAATTAAGCAATGGACACCACAAAAGAAGAAGAGACCATCGAAACCAAAAGTTAAAAAGATTGACCCAGAGAATCCGCAAGAGAAACCAATAAGGGTGCTGAAGAAATGTGCCAATCGTTCCACTAAACGGAAAACCAACTACTGCGAAGCCTCTTCCGATGAGGAAAAGAAAAGAGGCAGACATGCAAAAAGCAAATGCACTTTCAAACCCATAAAAAATCATTCAACGCCAATTAATACCTCACTTCCTGATGTCACCGCCAATGTAGAAGTTAGCCGTGGATCGTTGGAAATCAAGATGGAAGTTGATTCGGAAATAAAACAAGAAGACAATTCCGAAGTCAGAACAGAAAAAAGTTTAGAAACCAGTAAAGAAGAAAATTTGGAACTGAGAACAGAGCCTCCCCTCAGTGAAAGTATTAAAGATGAACTAAAAAATGAGAAGCTATCGCCAACTGAGAGTTTATCGCTGAACAAAACACGTCCTTTAAAATCTAAAAGAGTTCGCAATCCAGCTGCAATGGCTGCAGCGGCTCGAAATAGAACCAAACTACATCCACTTACCAGAAAAGAACAGATTATGATGAACAAGTTGATGGAAAGTCGGGAGCCATTCCTGCAAAATGTTCCTTGCCTTAAACTGGCGTCTAGGGCCAGCAAATGTCGCGAATGTCGATGTGCATCCCTGCGAAGTGATAGTCAATTTTGTCGCTTCTATGATTTCCGACGCTTACGATTTAAGGATAAGTCTATTCTTGTCGTGGATGGCTTCTCTGATCCTAACAAAGACCCACAACCGAATGATATTGCCATATGGATGCCGGGGCCGCCACCAAGAGACATCGATTTGGATGTTTGCCGTTATATTCTAATGCATGTTGGCGATCAGTTTTGTCAAATTTGGCAAGAAGAACAAAACGCAGTCAAAGAGCACATGTCAGAGAACAAGACAATCGCTTGGAAAAAGGTAGTAAAGGGTGTTCGAGAAATTTGTGATGTTTGTGAGACGACGCTGTTCAATTTCCACTGGACGTGCGGCAAATGCGGCTTTGGGGTTTGCATCGACTGCTATAAGGATAGAAAAAGAAAGAAAACATTGAAAAAAGAAAAACCAGACAAGGGCTATGATGATTACGGATGGTTGGTTTGCACCTGCAGAGAAACACATCAGCAAACATCCTTGATGTTGACACAAATAATTCCAGGTAGCTCTTTAAATTTTCTCGCTCAGCGATTGCATGAAGTGTGCAAAATCTGGAAAATACCTCTTAAGTGTGGTTGCCCTTTGATGGCGAACTTACAGGAAGAACTCTTTGCACCTAAACTTGTTGAAATCTCAAATAAAATCATACAGGATGCATATTTACGATTTCATAGTCGTGAAAGTGAAATAAAATACCGCACCAAGATCAAAGGACTGGATCCGAATGATACAAATGATTGCATGAAAATTATGGAGGCCGAAACCGAATTAATGGAGGAATCGAGGGCAGCTGGTACATTACCCATTATATTGGCTACGTCCTTAAAACATTTAAAGCGTGTTGCGACCTCAGAAGCGTTCAAACCAGTTCTCGACCAAGATTGGATGCAGGATGTTGTAACAAAGGAGTACAATGCCCTGAAAACGCGTTCCAAATCACAAAGATACTTGCCGCCAAAAGTGATGACTTCGCGAATGACGCAAATGATGTTTCCAGGCATTGAGCACGATTGGTTGTGTCACGGGAAACTATTGCGACTGCTCGATTCGCAAAATAATAGAAATGTACTGCTGTTCCAAGAGGTGTGGAAACGCGGACAACCAGTTATGGTTTCAGAATTGTGTAAATTCCTGAACATACCCCTGTGGCACCCAGAAGCCTTCTGTCGGGACTTTGGCGAGAAAAAGAATGATTTAATCAATTGTATGACTGGTAACCTGGTGCCAAACCAGCCAATGAAATACTTTTGGGAGGGCTTTCAATGTGTGAGTAAGCGTTTGCTGGATTCTAAAGGTGAGCCGATGTTACTCAAGCTTAAAGATTGGCCACCGGGTGATGACTTTGCGGAGATATTACCAACACGTTTTGCAGACCTTATGCATGCCCTTCCTTTGCCCGAGTATACATTGCGAACTGGAAGCCTTAATATCGCCAGTCGATTGCCCAATATATTCGTTCCACCCGATTTGGGACCAAAAATGTACAACGCCTATGGCTCCGCCTTACATCCTGACAAGGGCACAACGAATCTACACTTGGACATATCAGATGCTGCTAATATAATGGTCTACGTAGGTATACCTACTGATGCCTCAGCTAAAGCACAGATTAATGCAGCTCTCCGTGCGATTGATGGAGGTGGATGCGATATTATGACAAGGCGCCGAGTACGCCAACCGGGAGTGATGCCTGGCGCATTGTGGCACATCTATTCTGCACGAGACGCTGACAAAATCCGAGATCTTCTCAATCGAGTGACCATAGAGCGCGGTTACCGCCTGGAACCAGATCACGATCCCATTCACGATCAAAATTGGTACTTGGACAATGAATTGCGTGAGCGACTCTACGACGATTACGGCGTCGAGGGCTATCCAATGGTGCAGTGCTTAGGTGATGCAGTCTTCATTCCAGCCGGAGCACCACATCAAGTTCGTAATTTACACAATTGTATCAAAGTAGCTGAGGACTTTGTATCGCCGGAGAACATTCAGCATTGTTTTCATTTGTCGCAGCAATTTAGGAAACTCTCCATGTCACACACGAATCACGAAGATAAGCTCCAAATACGAAATGTAATATATCACGCTATAAAGGATACAACATCCTACCTGACGTATCTTCTCAATCGACAATTGTAATAGCAATAACAGGAATTTCTAGAGCAATGTTATTTTTTGTTTCTTTTTCAATAAGCCATAAAGATTGTTTCCCTTTCATTGCAAAGGTAAAATTTTTCAAACGAAAAAATGTCTAAATTGGTTAAAGTCAATATTTTTATACCTCAACCTTTGTACATTTTCTGACATATAATTTTTACAAAGCCCTTTAATCAATAAAAATCCATCAATGTAATTAAATACTAAGGCTATATTGTAATTGATAATAGAATTGAAGCCAACATGTACATATATGTATTTCGTCAATGTAGAAACGTCTTTGTGTGATAAAAACAATTATGCTGAACATAAAAGTATTTTCTAGATTAAAAAAGTCTCGTTTGTTCATTTGAATGACATTATAAACATAAAATTAAAAATATTAAGAACGTAAGAAAATAAACACGAACAATGCCCGAATTGCTTATGAGTTTCTGTTCATTTATATTCCACAGCCAAATTTTATTCAGATGGGATACAGAACGAACAGTACATCAAAATAAAACTCGTACACAAGTGTTGATTTTAAGAATTTTCACTTAAAAAGTGAAAGTTGCATAAATTTTGTTCTATAAAAAACATTAAAAATTCAATAAAAAATATTCCCAATAAGTTTTTCATTACATACGGTGTCGGAAAAATTCTATCATGAAAAATACTTAATTAATTACTATGAAATTCCATAAATAACTTCTCTGTTATACAACTGTGTTCAAAAAATAAGGTGACATTGTATTTATTTTGAAAATTCTTTATTTATTCTTCCAAATCAATTTCATCCCCTTCAAAGTAATCCCCTCCCGATGCAATGCACTTATGCCAACGGATTTTCCAATCTTTGAAACACTGGTTGTAGTCACTTTCCGGGATGGCCTTCAGTTCCGTCTTCGCTGCGGCTTGAATCTCCTCTATCGTATCAAAACGGTGTCCCCGGAGTGGTCTTTTGAGCTTGTTGAACAGCCAGAAGTCGCATGGAGCCAGATCAGGTGAATACGGTGGTTGCGGAACGATATGGGTTGAGTTTTTGGCCAAATGATCACGAATTACGAGTGCGGTATGGGATGGTGCATTATCGTGGTGTAAAAACCAAGAATTGTCTTTCCACAACTCCGGCCTTTTTAGGCGGATAGCGTTACGCAAACGACGCATAACGTTCAAATAATATTCCTTGTTGACTGTTTGGCCGGTTGTAAGGAATTCATAAAGCACAACACCACGATAATCGAAGAAAACAGTCAACATGACCTTGATTTTTGAGCACGATATTCGCTAGATTGATCGGTTGTTTCGGGGTCGTAAGCATAAATCCAAGTCTCATCGCCAGTTATAATGCGTTTCATGACATCCTGGTAGTCGGAAAGCATTGTTTCACACACTTCAACGCGACGCCTTTTTTCCAAAAAATTCAATGTTTTCGGTACCAGTCGAGATTGGACGCGCTTGAGGCCCAAAGCATCCTTCAAAATGGTATTGACTGAGCCTTTCGATAAGCCAACTTCATCAGCAAGGTCTCTAATCGTTAATCGATGGTTTTTCAACACCAAATCTTTGATTTGTTGGACGTGAGCTTCATCGGTTGAGGTTGATGGTCGCCCAGAACGCTCTTCGTCTTCGACACGTTCACGGCCGGCTTGGAAATCACTATACCACTTGTAAACATTTTTTTTAGACATAGTCTCATCATCAAAGGCTTTCTGCACCATCCTCAACGTATCCGCAGCAGAAAATTGATTTTGCAAACAAAATTTAATGCAAATTCTTTGCTCAATAAATTTCGACATCTTAAACAACGAAAAACTCACTTTTAGCAGCTCAGAAAACGACGCGTATCTCAAACACTATGAATATATTTTGACATGAAATTTCACATAGATGTCACTGACAGTACTACCAACCTAAAAAGAAAGAAAAATTTCCAAATCCTTCGACGCGCGCAGTTTAAATTCATATGTCACCTTATTTTTTGGACACAGTAGTATGTCTAACGTAATACCAAAAGGATATGTATGTATGGCAACACTGCCGAAAATAGTGACAATAAAACTCCCCTGTACATGGCAGCACTTGCGGAAAAATGTTTGGAAACATAGCGGTATTATCTGTCAAAAATGGAAATGGAAGCGTATTTAGTAGGCAAAAGATCATTCGAATGCAAATTTCCCGCGACATGAATATACCAAGAGGAACGATTTCACAGATTATAGAAAACTTCCACAAACGAGGCAATTTGGAGTGTGCGCCGAAGTCAGGTCGGCCCAGAAAAACAACATCGACCACCGACCGCATAAAACAAAGGATGTCTAAGAAAAATCCCGAGAAAACGACCACTAAAATTAACGCCGAATTAAGAACAAGAGTTATTGCAGATGTTACGGATCGCACCATAAGGAACCGATTGAACGAAAGTGGTCTTTTCGGAAGATCTCCACTGAAGAAACCGCTCCTTTCAAAAACAAACAAAATAAAAAGGCTCACTTTCGCAAGAGAACATGCTTTTTGGTCCTCAGGGAAGTTCTGTGGAGTGATGAGAGCAAATTTCAACTCTTTAACAGCGACGGCAGACATTACGTAAGGAGGCCCAAGGGTGGTCGGTCATCGTTTGGGCATATTTTTCGCGTTCAGGAGTTTGGCCTATCTTTCGAATAGACGGAATAATGGATCGGTTCCGTTACTTGGAAATATTGAAAAACATAATGCTCCCGTATGCTGAAGAAGAAATGCCGATTAAGTGGATTTTCCAACAAGACAATGATCCAAAGCATTCTTCGCGGTTTGTGAAAGACTGGTTTGTAGCGGAAAAAGTGAATGTTTTAGAATAGACCGTCCCAATACCCAGATCTGAATCCGATCGAACACTTATGGGAACTCGTAAAGAGGAAGATTCGGGGAAAAAAGTTGTCTAAAAAGAATGAACTGTATGAGGAAATTGCCAAAGAGTGGAAAAACATCCCAGTTTCAGAATGCGTCGAATTGGTTGATTCAATGGAAAGAAGATGCAGAGCAGTCTTAAGAGCGAAGGGTGGAAGCACGAAATATTAGCAGAAAAAAAATGTATTGCTAAAAAATAAAATTTATTTGTGTTAAAATCATATGTTTCCATACTTTTTTCCACCCAAATATACTTTTACAGCAATAAAAGGATTTTTTTTAAGTTTGTTGCTGTTTGACTTCGTAGTTACAATGAGAGGTACCATTCCATTGTAGGATGTAATAAAGCCAAGGTAAACTTTAAACTGGACTTCAATGTTGGCAAACATCTTTGGATATGAGAAAATTAATAATTTTCCGCCATAAAAACGGAAAACTTTGCGAGAAATTAAACTAATCGTTGATCAAAGTCACTCAATCATTAAAAAAAACTTGATGAAACGTTACTGAGAAGAAAATATCATCGAATAAAGGCCTAAAAGAAGTTGCCGAAAGATTTTTTATGATAAAGAGAATCTCAACGGATGATTTTCGTTCCTAAATTTGTACAAGAAGCGGAAAAGTTTGTCAAGAAACTATTCGCCTTATTTAAAAAACAATTATCATGGCCAAATGACCAGAAATAAACCCTTCAGGGCAGTCAGGGCAATGCTTACATTCACCAAGACTTATCTTGTCTAATGAAAGCAAATTTAATGTTTTTGGATCAGACGAAATAGTTACTTTTTGGACAAAACACAACGAAGGCTTGAGGGAGAAGAATTTGCAAGCAACCGGTTATTGCTTGGAACCGGCAATCTGTATTTCATCGAGGGTATCACGAACCAGGACGGGAACTTAAACATTTTAAAATCGAATTTAAAAGCAAGTGCAGAACAACATGATATTAAACAACGATTCAAAGGTCCGGAATGTGCGTTCATGTTTGCTGTACAACTGCCCTAGCGTAATTCAAACTCCACAATTACGTGATCTTAATGTGATCGAAAATCTTTAAAGATATTTGGAGGAAAAAATTCGACATCACAATAATACCAACCGCATTGACCGCCACCCTACTTCCTACAAAGTATTTTTTTTTTTATTTATTTATTAATTATTAATTCCATATTTTTCCTTATCTTATCTACTATGTACGAGAAAAACTTTGTGGTGCTTTTTTACAATCGTTAAGAAAACCAATTATTTTTTGGTTTATTTTTTATTGAAATTGTTATATTTTGAAATAAGTATTGAAATTTATACTTCATGATTCGTTGTAAAAAAAACAGCTTTTTAAGTGGAAATGGAGAAAATACTCACGTGTACGAGTGTTGCTTAACGTTTTTTATAAAAAAAAATAGCTAAGAAGATGCAAATCAAAGTTTCAAAATGACAAACAAAACGTTGGTGTAGTGAAACAGGAAAAATGTTCCAATATAACACGTTGTCATAAATTTTTTTCAGATCGCAGATTCTTATTTGCTGAAAATTTGTTTCATCCTTCTCAGTTGTAAAAAATATTAGGATCCATCCTTTTGCTTATTTATATTTCATCAATCTGGACGGGCGTAATGATGGTCTTCAAACGAAAGCAGAAAAAGATGAATGACAAGAACCTACTTGCCTTTAAGCCTTAAAGTTCCATATCCGTAAACCATTAGATATAAAAAGTCAAAGTCACATACAAATATATACCAGATTTAACAGTTAAAATGGATACCCATTCAAAATTGTGTTTCTTCACGGTCAACGGAAGGCACTAACGCAGATATACACGGTTTTCCAATAAGGAAATAAGAATCGATTGTAAGGTGTGCTGTGTGGTTTGTGGCAACATCCTGTTAGAACCACATGTCGTCCAAGTCCATTTCTTCGAATTCGGGCCAAAAATAATCCGTAATCATGGCGCCATTCACAGTAACGTGACGATCGTTATCGTCAACGAAACAATATTGCCCAATAACGCCGCCGTTAGAACAAAATGAAAGATCTTGGTATCATTATTGATACTAAGCTTACGTTTGTTCCTAATTTGGAATACATAGAAGCGAAAGCTAACTCGTTAGTGGGGTTTATTAAGAGAAGCTCGAAGGAGTTTTTTGACCCACATACTCTGTTATCCCTTTTTATAGCACTTGTTAGGACGATACTTGAATATGCAGATATTATTTGGAGTCCAATTTATAAACTCCATTCAGATCGGCTTGAAAGAGTCCAAAGACGCTGCACAAAATATATATTCTTAAAAATGCGTTCGAATTTTGAGCCATCTTACAAAGCAAGATGCCGATTCCTAGGCATATTGAGTCTTAGAACAAGAAAGCGTTGCCACAAAGTCATGTTTATAAAAGATAATTTATGGTACCGCATCAAAAGCCCCATACTGCTATCTATGCTTCCTATTTATGCACCGGAACCGGCATTAATAGAACGACATTTTTCTTTCAAATTGGGTAAAGAACAAACTGTGGACAGAATGAACCAATTTCTAGAGCTCTTTTTGTCTTTTAATGAAATTTGTAGATATGTTGATTTAGAAACCTAAAGAAAGTACTTCACAAACATTGTGTTTCGCCTTTTAAGAAATTAAATACATAGTTTTTATTTGTAACGTTTGAGTAGCTTCAATTATTTATGTAAAAGACAAATTATTTACGCGCAGCAAAACCCCACGCTTATTCATTGAGTACTGTAAGTTAAAATCGGTATGATAGAATATCAAATATAGAAAGTTCAGCAGATTTGTAAATATCATTTTCCAGGCATCAAGAAATCTGGCAAATATTTACATGCTCTCTCTGCAGAGTGATTTGAAATGATCTATTGTTGTGTGTTTACTTTTCGATTTATTAATTGGTTTGCTACAGTAACCATGGCCAGAAAAGATAATTGTTATTTCATATTTTGAAGTTAAAGTATGAATTCGAACTCCCGTGATTGGTGTCACTACGAAGAAGTCTCGCTTGTGACTTAAATGAATGCAAACTGATTGTATTTTTTTATTTTACAAATCTGCCATTTGAAGTTAACATCAAAGCGGTTGGGAACCCAAAAATTAAACATAGATTCTTTTTTCCAATGCCTATGATTTAATTTATATTTTTTTTTATTTTCAGATTCTTGCCTTCTAATTCAACAATAGTATTTGAAGCGTTTGATTGCAAATTGGCCGAACGACTGCTGCACTTAGAACAATATTCTGCCATTGGCAATGACTATTATCAAAATAACAACACCTCCAATAATGAACGAAGAAAGATGAAATTTAAATAAAAACAAAAAACCAACGACTGAATGACGCCCAACGCGTTTTTTTACATGAGCCGTTGCACTCTGTTAACTTAAATTGTAGTTTTTTTCTTAAGATATTCATGAATCCTTTGTGGAACTTAGTCAATTATAATAAAATTCATTTTTATACATTGTAAATACAACCAATCAAATAAGATATTCTGTTGAAGCGGATACACAAAACAGGCTTAAGAAAATGAAGGTGGACTTTAACGATTACTTTTGGGTAAGCCTTCTAAGAATAACTCAGATAATTATGTTGTTATTTAATAATTTATCGTTTGAAGGGTGAAAAGAACAATGGGTTTGATGTCCTTTATCATAACATGAAGTTCGGTTTGGTGGCCAGCAAGGAATTGTCGGAGTTTTTCCGCGAAAAGTCCAACATCGAAGAGCAAAATTCGAAATTGATGACCAAACTAGCTCACAAAGCTGGTTCAGGGACATTAAATAGTACTTTTGCTCCGGTATGGACTATTCTGCGTACATCAGCGGAAAAACTTTCCACATTGCACTTGCAAATGGTTCAAAAGTTAACAGAACTGGTAAAAGATGTTGCAAAGTATGCAGATGAGCTACATAAAAAGCATAAAGTCGTCAAGGAAGAAGAGTCTCAGACATTGGAATGCGTGCAGGCAATGCAGTCATCTACAACAGCTGTGCAAAAATCGAAAGATTTATACACGGCCAAAGTAGCCGAGCTAGAGAAGTTGCGTAAGGACAATGGTTCATCAAAGGATATTGAGAAAGTTGAAGCAAAATTGAAAAAATTACAAGACGACTACAAAGTGCTTTTGGATAAACATGATCCAATTAAAACAGAGTTTGAACGCAAAATGACTCAAACGTGTAAAGTGAGTGAGAAGGACGATGTTTTGCTATTCAAAGTGTATTTTAATTGTTTGTTTTTTTATTATTTTTTATCAATTAAGAGATTCCAAGAAATCGAAGAAGTTCATTTGAGGCAAATGAAGGAATTCTTATCGACATATTTGGAGTTGGTACAAAATAACCATGATATGGTTGGGCAGGTAAGAACATACGATTGTGAACTTAAAACGATTAAGGTATATACATATATATATATCCGCATACAAAATAAAACAACAACAACTTGTGTTACCTTCAATGCAAGAATTTTTTTAAGTTTACCCCAATCTTCCTTCTTTGTAGAATAAATACTTGTTGTAATCCGAATACGGAAGATAAAAGGATTATATGATCTCTCAAGTGAAGGGTTTTTTTTATTCATAAGCGCTTTGAGACATAAAAAAAGCTTCGTTAATAAATACAAAAAAAAATTGTGGCACTACAGCTCTTTTGAGGGCCATCGCCTAGCTTAACCATTTGTGTGTGCGTCGTACATTTTTCGCAAATAGTGGTGGTTGGACCTACAGTTTATTTCCGATTGCGAACGGCCCCAGAAGCTTTTCTTGACAGTTTGTAATCGTCCGGTGTAATGTCAGTCACTTGCGAGAGGTTGAGCCGTGAAAAATGCCGGATGTTCTTTCTTCTTCTTTCTGTTAAAATACAGACACTGATCTAGCCAGATCCCAAGGTATCTAACAACACTCCGATTAACCAGTGGCTGTCCGTTTTGTCCAACGATAGAGAATATTTGCCACTTTTTTTAAGTATTTCTACAGGCCCTTGACAACGGAGGCCTGAACAGAATGGTCTTCAACTTCCAACCATCGCAATATCCCTGAATTTTTTTATAAGTCATTTTGCAAAAGACTTACGATGACCTCGATCTTCGGACTTGACCTGTACGAGATCAAGTCTGCGTACACTTTGGAGTGGCGGAGAAATCCTACAAGATCGCTCGTGAAGATCGTAAATAAAATCGGCCAAATAACTTGTACACTGTTGTTAATTTCAAAAGTCCCAGCAGACGTCACACTGATAATGAATTTAATTCATTTTTAAATTTTCCTCCGCTGGATGTTTGAGAATTTCATAGAATTTGGACGATGGTTTTTTAAATGCTGTACTTGGAGAGAGGGTGGGATCGTAACGTAGGAGTGTTCCTCAAGTAGACGAAGAAAATATTTTATCGCATTGCTTAAACTGCTAGTGATAGTGATAGACACGACGTTCTCCGGAATCTTGATTAATGGACTTCGAGTGGGATTACATTTTTCTTGGTATTTCCCATAAATAACTAGTCCGTAGTCGACTTAGCTCAAGATGATGGATTGCAGAAGTCTTTTGACGGTGTTTATGTGTGAGAAACTTTATTTGAACGACAAATACTTAACTATAGCAGCTAGCCATACTAACATCTAACCTGGCAGCTACGTTATTTTGAGTCCTTAATTATTTTTGGTAGCAAAATTGACTCCAACGACATTAAAGGTGCTTGCATTTAAAAAAATAAAGCTGTTGTTATTAAGTGATAAATATTTAGAACAGCTGGCTTTTCGGCAAATATGGAATATTTAGCTCTTTCTGTGATATATTCCTGACTCGAGACTTTCTGTTTGTTAAGAAGGACCCAATGTAATGAAATATATTGGGGCCGATTTTCCAATCAATAAGCTTCTTCATTAAGGTGAAAAACCCGAAGAGGTTCTTCTTGTAATAATAAAACAGACGAATTGTGTTAAATTAATGGATTATTTCAATAAATTGCATATCATTTCTTTCTTTTTCATTGTAATATTTATTTTGCAGGTTCATTCCGATTTCAAACGTCAATTCCTTGATATGACTGTCGATAAATTATTGGAACAATTTGTTCTAAACAAATACACTGGCCTTGAAAAACCCGGTATGTAAGATATTTATATATATTTTTTTATTTCTTTTAGTTTTAAGGTTCAAAAGGAGTAAACATATTTAATAGAAAGAAAAACGCAAAAAGGTTTGTGCAGTTTGAAGACGGAAAATCGTTTTATAAAATTAGATCAGAAAACATGCCACAAGTCCTTTTTTAATTTACATATTGTTTAACCCGTAGAGAGACAAACACAATTATACAAATACTTTAATCGCTATCTCTGTACGAATGAATGATATACTATCGTATATTTTGATTCTGAACATAGCCACTTTCAAAATTTATAAAATTCGTCATTGCTGTTCCAAGGCTAATACCGGGAAATCTGTAATTGTTTTAATATTTTTACCATTAGTATTGTTTCGTTATTTTTTGTTTTTAAAAAGCCGCATCAAAATTATGATGAAAGCATGTATTGATGTTTTTTTTCTCACTTTTCTTTTGTTTGATGTTGCTTAATGCTTTTGGTTTGCTTCCATTTGGATACTCAAGTTTTAAGGTAAATTCATTACTTCTTTTGCAGTTCTGTTTTACTTATTTTTTGTTTGGCCAATGCCTGCGAATATTATTTTAGAGGTTTGAATATAAGTAAGTTTATTTTTATGTAAGGAAAGTTTATTAAGAAAAAACAAAATATTTTAAAACTTAAAAATTATTCAATTAGGTTTTGAATATTCCTTTAAGTTTGGTGTGCAGAAAAAAAAGACAACCAAAAGAATTATTATACTGTAACAAAATATTTATAAACTATTGTAATCCTTAGAAGATCTAAGTCGGAAATCTTTTGCTTTAGGACGCTATATTATTATTTCATCGGCATAATACAGAACTAGTGAGTCCAATTTTGCTTTCAGATTATGAAGTAAGAAAACGATAGCCATATTTGAATAATTTAATAGATTATCTTAAATTAATATCAATATTTTCATTTCATTTTTCATTTATTTAATTAACAGGTTTGTACATTAAGATTATTATCTTTTATAGTACTTAGCATGTTGGCTTCAGAAAATAACAACAATTTTTAAAACTTAAATTAACTTACAATTATTAATGAACAAATCTTAACTTAATAGGAAATGCCGGGTTAGAGAGGTAGGATCAAATAGAGTTAAGGAAAATAGTGAGAAGAAGAAAAAGCAGTGGAAATACTTGGGATAAAGAGGTGATTTGTTAGCTTGAGAAGTGTAGGAAGATTGCTCTTTTGAAATCGGATGAATTTGAAATATATTTTATATTTAAGGGTAAAGAGTTCCTAAGTCTTGTAGAATGCTATTTGCAATTTGCGTTGGGAGTCAAGAATACAGTAAACAACCTCAGCATAAGTTATAAGAGGCAAGACTAGGGCTATCACCAGTTTTCGCCGTGTTTCCAGTGGGGTATAGTTAGCGCTAAGCCACAATTTGCGAAGACACCCATATATATGACCAATGACCACGTTTATATGACTGTAGCCAGATAGACTACGGTTGATTAGATAGCCAAGGCTTGTGACGGTTTCCACAGCAGAGATTTTATTATTATTGACATGTAGATCAGGCAGTAGATTTAAATTAAATTTTTTCTTAGAAATAGGAATAACTTTCGTTTTAGCCGGGTTTAGTAATAATCCATTTGACACTGACCAGTTATAAATATTTTTCAGGTCCTCATTAATAAGTAGAGCTAGTTCATTTAAGTTACTGAAAGGCTTTGCTAAGTGAAATTGGACATCATCAGCATATAAATGCACCGAAGAATATTTACAAACAGAAGGGAGGTCATTTATGAACATGCAAAAGAGTATCGGTCGCAGAATTGAGCCCTGGGGTACACCTTGTTTTACTTCCCTAAAGGATGAAAATCGTTCAGCCGAAAAAACTCTGCGATCGATCAGATAAAAATCTGCTTATTAATTTAACTGCCGTCTCACTGAGACCGAAGGTGTTCTTAAGTTTCCAGCATAAGATTTCATGGTTAACCTTGTCGAAGACCTTCGAGAAATCAAGCAAGCAGAGAACCGTAACATAACCCTTATCGTAATCTTGTCTTATTCCTTCGAGTAAATTAACCATTGTTGTGGAACAGCTGTGGTTAGCTCTGAAACCGGATTGCTGAGCGTACAGCAAATTATTGAACGTTAAATGCTTTGTTATTTGCCTTGCAATAACTTTCTCGAGGACCTTCGACAGGCAGGGAAAAATGCTAATCGGTCTAAAATCAGCAGGAGATGAGGGCTTATTTTTTTTGGCTATAGGAAACACTCTTGCAGCTTTCTAGGACTGAGGAAATGTTGATGTTATTATGCTCCAGTTAATAGCGTGTGTCAGATGAGAGACAATCTGTGGTAAAATAATTTTAATGAAGCGTATTGGAATTCCATCCTCGCCTGTGGAATTTGACTTAATAGCTGTTACACATTCGATTATTTCACCTTCAGGAGAGCAGAAGTACAATAGAGGAGAAGCTATCGTAAAAGTGAAATCTTTCAATGCTTCTTTAAAGTGTTTCCAAACAATTACGAGAAATGTTTAGATTGAGTGGTAGGTATAGAAAACAAAACTACAATTGCATAATTCTAAGGGCTCAACAAAAAAATGAAGAAAAACTGGTTAAAGTTGAACTCCATTCAATGTAGTAAAACTCAATTTTCAGATCTGAGCTTTATTTTATTTATATATAATATAATTTTGAACTTTATTTGATTTAGTTGCTTTTGCAAATAATATTTTAAAGTGTCCGTGTTCAAATTGCACAGAGTTGATTGAATTGAATTAATTTCGTGAATGCAATAACTTATTGAAAAATATCAACTTTTTAATAAAACCATCTTAGAATTGCTATTACTAACAATATTTTTTTTTTTTAATAATTTGAATGATTTTTTTTTTATTCGTTGTCATATATTTTTTTTTGTTGAATTTATTCGTTTTGTTGTGTTTTTTCGTTTCATTAACATTTTTCTTTTCCAATACAACAACTTACAGAAATTTCCGAACTCCCGTTTATTACCTTATCGACGCAACCCACTTCTTCGACAAGTTCAAATTTAAATAAGACCAATCAGCCAATATCACCTGCAAATCTCACAGGTACACAACAACAACAACAACAACAGCAACACCATCAACAGCCACAACATCAACAACAAGTGAATTTGGATGCAATAACATCATCATCAGACATCGGTGGGTCAAGCAGTGGTGGCATCGAAAGCGGAAATGTGCTTTTCCTATCCGCAAATCAGGATTCTGATCCAAAGAGCCCCTACTCTTCGGAGCGTAGTACCGAACTTGGTGCTATTGGTGGTGAAAGCATTTCGCGCGCTATGTCACCAGAGCCAACAACACAAACAGCAACCATAAGCACTACGGCCACTTCGGTGAAATCGAACATACGGAGTTGGTTTAGCTCTAACATTCCATTGACGAAACATTCCACAAGTAACACTACTAGTACATGCAATAACAACTCCTCCTCCTCTTCATCTAATGCAAATAAATTAATTAATGGGAACTTTGGTACGGAAACTAACTCCAGCTCGAGCGTAAATAATTTCCAAAGTGCTAACCACTCAAATAGTCCTTCCCAACAAATGGACACCAGCAATAATACTACCACTACTACTACCAATGCCAACGTCATTCAAAGTTCATTTATATCGTCAGCATTGAATCAACTGTCTGAGCAAAATTCATCGTCTTCCTCTTCGGTTCCAAGTATGAATATACACATTTTTCATTATTTTAACATTTTGTATATATATATACCTACCTACCTATCTACCTACCCACCCACCTACCTATGTTACCTATCAGGCAGAAGAAACTCTGCGTAAGGCGCGACGAAAATATCATCTTCATTTTCATTAAAAAAAAATGTATTTAAAAAAAAACATATTGTGTCAAGTGTCGTCTTTGTATGTTGGTTGTGCGCGGTTTATAAGGCAAACTAATTGTGTCTAGTGATATGGCTAAAGGATCAGTTAACAGAGACTTGAAATGCTCAGAATCAAAAGTTTTCTCGGTGTTGAAAAAAAAGGAGAAATGTTCATAGGCAAAAAAAAAACTCTTTACAAAATTTTAGATTTAAAATTTGGGCAATGCAAATAGGAAAGTAATATAAAAGCGGGTTGGAAAATATTGGGTTGTATGATTTATTTTTTTTTGAAAATACATGAGATCAAAATATTAACCATAATTTTTCTTTTTTTTTAAGACTAAAGAGATTTGTTTTTAATTCTTTTGGTTTAAAAATAAACAAATGTCATAGTGCAAACGATCGCAGGCTTCTGCTCGTACTTTTTACTTATAAAAAACAGTTCTCATTCGATTATCCATGTTCGTAGTACTAAATCGTAAATATCGTGCAGTGGGTGCACTTGTCTGCACCATAGCTTTTGCTTTATTGGCCTGTCGAAGCCTAGTTCATCAGATGAAGAACCTCTGTTTGCTCTGTGAAAATGTTTAAATTTGATCTGTAGAAAAGTATTTGGATTAGCGATCGGCAAAGTTTCTGGCAGTCTGAAAAACTTTGACTACTCACCCAAAGTGTTCGAGAAATCCTCATTATACCATCTCTGCACCTAAGTAGAAGTCAGAGTCGATGTTTAGGTCCTTCGAATGCGCGTTAAGATTTTGTTTTTGGTCATTGGTACAATTGAACGAATTGCTGAAACGAAACAAAAAGCAAAGTCGCTGCCATGTTCCTTGCAAATCTACCGGCCGGAAAGCATGTTAACTATTCAGGGTTGAAAACTACCAGCATTGAGATCGAAAATCGTTCAGTTACTATTGTCGCTAATTCGAAACAAAAGACGAATATCTTCAGCACATCTTTGATTTCTTCGAAATTTAAGTATTACACAATGAAAAATTTTAAGTCAGGATCTCATGTAAACAACTGTGTTTTGCTGCTCCTGAATTGCATCAAGCTTTCAATTCTCATTTCTTAAAGACTAAAGCGCAAGATTGTTGCTCTGTTTGTTTATCTTGTTATGGATGCTCAAAGGATATGAGTTAATAGCTTGAGCTTATCTGGTAAGCCATTGTTCGCATTTTTTTGGCTTTACTAGGCATCCTTTTTGTTTCAGGTTTTTTAATTTTGTGATTTTCTCATAAAAAAAATACAACCCAATATTTTTTCAATCGTACATGTATCATGTACCAATTTATAATTTTAGAAATGAGATTTTTTTTTAGAGATATTCGAAATAGATCTTAACGAATATATCATTTTCGCACCCTTAACACCTCTTTATCTTTAATCATTCACTGCAAAATTTATATCTTAGACTGTTTTTTTGTTTTAAACAATCTCTTTTTCAATTTCTCTTGTGTTTCCTTTCGTATATAATATAACCAATTATTTTCTTTGTTTTACATTCACTTGAAAATATATATAAATAAATAAATAATGGATAATAAAATGGATAACCGCACTTTAGAACGCCATCAAACATCTCAGCAACAAGAGCAGCAAACCAACGAACGACATCAACAACAACCGCAGCGTCGAACGACTTCCCTGCTAAATATTTTCTCCTCAAATTCTCAGGGTATGATAAGTGAACAAAAAAAAACAATACTTTAAAGATAAAAATAAAAAACCTTTTTTTAATTCCAAATGGTTTAAAGCACTTTTTGGCAATCTTGCAACTACTCTTTCCAGTTTGTTAACTTTTTATGGAGTTTACTGCACAGGTCTTCAAATATCCTGTATTATTGTCGGCACATGAATTAAGCACTGATAATGTTTTCCTTCTCAATGCACAACACATTAATTTTTTTTCAAAATATGTTTTAAATCAGTGTTTTTTCTGTAATGTTGTTATTGTTTTCGCCAGAAATGCAAATACTATGCTTGAAAAGGAACACTTGTGTATGAAAAGCAAATTCTGTCTATGTGTCTTTCGAAAAGATAAATATTGTTTTCAAAGGAGATCCATTATTCTTGTCGAAAAATGTGTTTATCAAAATTTAAAGGTTTAAATTGAGCGTGACAAGAATTTTTAGATGATTAGGCCACTCTAGAGGCAGAATGGAAGTGAACTATGTGATACAAAGGAGATCCTACGAAAATTTTCTGAGTAATGTTTCCGGCCACCTTAAAAAAATCAACTTTGAGATAGACACGAAAATCGATTTTTCGAAATTTCTAGAGTGGCCTAAAGTGACCCCTTAAAGCTATGCCCATTTCATAACATAATTTTAATGAGATCACAAATATTGACTCATCCAACAAAAGGTTCCGTTCCAAAAAAATGAAAAAAACGAAACACGGTTTGTTTGTCACGACCCTTTTTCTCAGGAACTCGTGAAGGCAGGACTGTTTTTGCCACATATTTTGATACTCGCAAGGAGAATCAAAACCTTGGAAGTTTTTCTAGTTGACCTATTAGTATGAAAGTCGGCGAGAAGCAAGGGAAAAATCCTTAATCGTAATTTTGAACTTGCATCACAACTCAAATTAACGTCAAGAGAAAAGCTATGTGAAACTTGAAATCACAGAGATATGTAGTTTGCTGCATATTTTGATAATCGCAAAAAGTGATTACGAACTATTAATATACCTACAAGTTTGTTCGGAGCCTTTGTTGCGCGAGTCCGACCCGCACTAGGACGGTTTTTAATAATAATGTTGACATGTTTATTTTAATCTAAAGAACAACTGAAAATTCACGAAATACAATATTTGCCGATGTCTATTCCCTGCCGACACAGAGTCATTATTTTAATGAAATTCTACACCACGGTTCCTCGTTGTCACTGCTGTATTTCGGGAATAGGTCTTGTATTTTTTTTTTAGCGTTTGAACCGTTGATGAAGCATTGGTGTAGAATTTATCTATCTGGATTGGTCTCACGTTCGCACGATCCTGTCGGACAAATAAAGTGCCAGTTTTGACAAATCACACGTTCAGAAAATTTGTCACGGTGTAAAGTCACCTTCTGAGAATAATTCTCGTCCATGTGTGAAACATTAATTTGTAACCAAAAAACAAATCTATCAACATTGTTTCCTTACGTATATCATTCACCGAAATGGTCCGTGAAAGCTGTGTTCATTCACACGAACGAAACAATATACTCTCGAAATGACCAAGAGATCTTTAATAGAATTAATGGATTATTTATCTGCAAGCTTGCTTAAATGTGGATATAAGGTCCGCAGAAGATCAGGCAAATCCATGACCTCAGTTCTTTTGGTGTGTGCTGCTCATGTGCGGTAGCTTTATGCTTTACACGAGTGGGATTGCATATGCTATGATACTCGATCTTTCACGTTTCACCGTTCTTGTGTATGTATCAAGGACGTTACTCAATACTGCCGTGATGTCGTACATATTCTCTGAACTTTGTTCAGTTCTAAGAAAGTTCTTTAGTATATCCCTTCATGTACTGTGAGAATTAAGTTACGTTTAGTCAATTACTTTACAGTATACTTTTACACACTAAAGGGTAAGTTCCCCAATCTGACAAAGTGAAGTGGTGACAAAATAATTGATTTTTAAAAACAGAACAACATGTTTTAGTAAGATGATGTCACTTCAAATTTTGTGGCAGTTCTTACTTTGATCCGTAAGCATTGTTCCAGTTCTATTCTACCTCTAGAATTTTCTTAGCACTTTACAGTCCCTGATAAGTTTCTTAAAAAAGTAGGAACCTTTTTGTTGTGTACCCAAAAAACTATAATAAATAAGCATTGGACTTATCACTGCATAGAATTCGAAATTGAAGAAAAAAAAACAAGAAGCAAATCGGAAAAATTAGAATTCAAACAACTCAAGAACATGCCACACTACCATAGAAGCACAGAAAAACAATGATTCAAAATATATCAAAAAATAAATATTTTTCTCTACACGTCGTGAATCCCATATTCTTCTGTTTTGATACTTCCAATTCCACTATTGGCTTTTTGTTGTGTCAACATCTCTTCTTAGCTTCCATTCAAATAAATTTACGTGTCTGGTTCCAGAGCAAACGAGCACAAGTCTGGAAAAAAAAAATACCAGAGGATATCCCGTTTTGATGTGATAATCTTTGTGAGTACCACGATTCTTGCAGATTCTTTTCGAGCATGCTAAGTTTGCTTATATTTTATTTTTCAACCAAAATCAGTGGCGTCCTGCAAAATATCATGTTCTCCAGCTAATCGTGTGACATGATCGAATTGTATTTCTGTTCATTTTATTCTTCAAAGCTTATTGCCATTCCTTGAATACTTCATTTTAAACTAAAATTTATTGTAAATGTTAAAATCGAGATTCTTACATATATTATTGATTTTGTATTAAGGGGTTGTTCTGATAATATGTACAAAAAAAAATATTTTTTTTGTTTTACAGAAAAACCTTTTTGTTAACAGAAAATAGAACTTAAAAATGTTATAATTCATCTTTTAAACTAACAAAATCGAATGTAAAGGGTCCGCCAAATAACTTTATTTTTTGAAATTGCTATAAAAAAAAACTGCTGAATATTTTATCAAATTTCCTTTTTTATTTGAAAGTACAATCCTTCCGGTCAAATGGCTGCCTCGGCTGGCCATGCAGAGCCTACACGATCGGTCCAATTTTTAAGCACATTATCGTTTGTGTGCAGCTGTATTTCACCAATGGCTTCACGAATATTGTCCTTTAAAGCGTCAATTGTCTCTGGCTTGTCGGCGTAACACCTATCTTTGAGGGCACCCCACAAATAATAGTCCAACGGTGTCAAATCGCAGCTCCGAGGTGGCCAAACGACATCAGCTCTGCGGCTGATAATGCGATCTTCAAAAACAGGGCGCAAAACATCGAGTGTAGCTTCGGCTGTGTGGCACGTAGCGCCGTCCTGTTGAAACCAAATGTTTCCAATATCCTCCTCTTTAATTTTTGTGAACAAAAATTCGTTCAACATGGTCCGATAACGATCGCCATTGACTATAACGGCCACTCCTTGCTCATTTTCGAAGAAAAATGGCCCAATTATGCCTCTGGACCAAAATCCGCACCAAACAGTGACTCGTTTTGGATGCATCGGCTTTTCAATGTATGCGTGCGGGTTTTCTGTGCCCCAAATGCGATAATTTTGCTTGTTTACATACCCGCCAAGATCAAAATGAGCTTCATCTGAAAAGATGATTTTTTTGGCAAAATCGGCATCTTCTGTAAGTCGATCGCAGGCCCACTTAGCGAAGCGAAAACGCATTGGATGGTCAGTTGTTCAAGCGTATACACAACCATATTCGTTCAGCAGAAGGATAAAACTAATTATCTGTCAAATCAGACATGAGCCAAGTGTTACCATTCACGAAATAAGCACTAGTTAAAAAAAAAAACGTTAAATGGCGGAACCGTTATTTGTTTCGTTTTTCAACGCGTAAATACGCTTCAAATTTGCGGCTACCTATCGACAATCATGTCGTCTAGTTGACAAATGTTTGATTTGGCCAAAAAGAAAATTTAAAATAATTGCTTTTCAGACTAACGCGAAAAATTGTGATCTGCGACATTTTGCAAACTAGGGGATACGATATCGAATCAGTCTGTTTTTTTATTCTTTTATTTTGACAAATATGGGCGGATCAATTGTGGGAAACGTTTGGCACGGCATAAATCTTAAATCCTTTTTTATGAACAGTTCATTTGTTCGAATCATGCCCATGTAATTGACTCTATAATTAATTGGATATCTGATTTACAAAATTTTCTTCGATCCACTTATTACTGACAACCAGAAAACTCCATAAAAAGTTTAACAACAAATAAACAAACGCTTATTTTACTCTCTTTCTCTTTCCCGTAGAACTTCCAACATAGCTATCTATTTTCCTAATTCTTCCAATTGTTAAATTTTCGCTTGGTGGAAAGACATACATAAAAACATATTTTTTACAGCATCTTTCTATTTTACCATCGCACGTTATTTCCTTATTTTGAATTATATGTATTTATTAAATTTCTATCGTATTCACTTAATTTTTACGAGGGTTGAATTTGTTATGGATTCGTATTTATTTGTCTTTATTGTTAACACAAACACAAACATAAGCAAGAGAAATTCGACCTCTTTTACGAGTTAAGCTTAAAAATTAACATTCAGACGAAAGCATCAAAGAGAACTTGTTGAAATATATCCAATTCATGCTAAATAAAGTCTCCAAAGGCTAGTATGGCTAATGTTCAGTTGCTGAGCGCAGAGTACAAACAGTTGAATATGTTTGGTTATCACTCTAGGTGTACTCTTATACTGCCAAGCGTCGAAATACACAAAGGAAGTGTCGTATGAAAGCCACTTTCAACACAACTTTGACTGCTTGTGGTCGTTTATTTTTGATAAGGACAAATAAACCATTAGTGGCTGGTCCTTGAAGGTGTGGATTAAGCTAGAGCTAATTTCTAACAAAACGCCCTTATACACTTTACCAAACAAAATCATTTCAAAGATTCCCGGCAAAAGTCAAGTGCTGTACTGTGATTTTTTTTTTTAAATGGGCCTGCGGGTTATATTATTTCTATAGGCAAACTTTTTGTCAAATAAAATCCAAATCAAAGAAGATTGTTTTCTTGAGAAATTGAAACTATGCCTCATATTTAAAAACTGTGTTTTAATAACAGCTTAAAAACTTATGTTGCAGCTCCTACTTTAAGAAACAGTTCCAATTCTGCCTTCCCGCTGTTTAACTTCACTTAACTCACTTGTGGTTCTTTGAACTTTGTTATTGAGAGCGTGCCATCAGTAAGTGTACGTACTGTTCGAGAGTCTTCTGTTGAAAACCAATCAAAATTATTATAACTACAAGTTCAACCCTCGTAAAATTAAATCTATAAAAAAAATATCCTTTTGGAAAATAAAACAACTATAAATTAGGCCGTGATCTATTTTTGCAAAAATGGCAGATCAAAGTTTGTATGTTTTGCTATGTTTTTTATTTTTCCGATCAAGAACTGATGATATAGTACTAAAGGGATTCTTGTATGTATAATTTTTTTATTTTCATTATTGCTTGACACAAATTGAGATCTAATATTTTTGTAAAGAGTTGCAAAAATTTAAAGAAATTTTGTATGAACCCCAATTCTATCGATACCTTCACTACAATACCACACCAAACATGTATCCAACTTAACAAGTTTACTTATCAATTAATTGTTTTACATTTAGTTTTACATTTATTATTCAATTCATGTGTCAGATATTGTAACAAAATTTCTGGTTGTGTATCCTTTCGTTGGTTTGTTAAGCGCTATAAATATTTATATATATATTTTTTTTTGTGAATTTAGTTTTTACACTCCTCATGTTGCGGTCTCTTCAGTACTAACACTTAATAAGTTTAACTAAAAATATAAATTAACAAATAATACTTTCGCAGTTTAGTTATTGGGAAATATATGCCTTCCGTTTGTTTTTAAATTGTTTAACTTATTTATTATAATAGTTTCAGGAATCCTACGAAGCAGACGAGAGAAGACAAAAACGAAAAAACTCAAAAAGAAAAAAGAACTCGAAGCTGGGGACAGTAACAAAGAAGAGAGAATTGTTATGTAAGATTCGTATTTATATTAATATTATTTAGCTCTTGAAGTTAATTTTTTTTGTGAATAATGTTTCATTAAAACATCTGGGTGGCGAAGTTGGTAGAGCGCCTGCCTTTCAATTGATTCAATTGATAGGTCCCAGGTTCGATTCCTAGAGAAGTAGTCTAGTTTTTCGAATCTGGTCCAGTCACCATTTGCCATTGGGATCAAGTTAATGGCACTATCACTGGGTTGGTCGACCAGTGATGGGTCGCGTTGTTGCAGTGGTTGTTGTATCGGCTTGGCTCCTAATTCGTGTTTTCAAAATAGCGGTTTGTGTAGATTGTGTGTAGATGGCTCTGCTGTGAAGGCATAACACTGACAGCGGGGTGTTTAAGCTAAATCTTCCAAACTTTCAAAGTTCATAGATCAAAACTAATGTCGAATAAAATCTTGCGACTTAAGTTAAAGCAAATAGGTCGATATCAAAATCCTTCGTTCCGTTTCGGGCTCCACCCACGGAAGTGAGTTGAAATCAATTACACCTGAGTTTCTCAAACCACTATATATTCTTTCATTCTTCCCCTAATTCTTCCGCTCGCTCTGTGCTACACGTATTATAAGAGTCTTTACATCCTCTTGAAGAGCGAGCAAATAATTAATAGACATTTCTGAAACGTTTGCATTGATTTGTTTAGTCAGATATTTTACTGGAAATATATGGATATTTATTTATTTATTGGGAATATCAACATACAATAAAAATTGTTTCATTAATATTTAATAAAGAGCAACTAGCAGTAATGGCTCTCGGCTCTTATGATTTGAAATGTACCTATTCTATATAGCTATTTTTAGTTTTTCATATACTATATATTTTCTAATGCTATAATATTGCTTTGGTTTGGTTTCCTACGAAGTTCCACCAGGCTTTGATTTGGATTGTATTGCAGTGAACGATCTGATGATAAGAAGCATGAACTTAGTAGATGTTGTGTCGTTACTGTGCTGAAGCAGTTGGGGCAGGTTGGTGGTGATTCCTTTGTGAGCAGATGTTTGTGAGTGTAAGCAGTGTGACCAATGCGGAGTCGGATAGTTTGTTATATCGGATTTGGGTATATTTGTAGGAAATTTGGGATGAGTTTTAGTCGGGTTGACTGTTTTTTAGTGGTATTTGTAATGTCCCCAATCGAGTACCTGTTGTTTGCGGCATTCCTGTTTTATGTGTTTCATTAAATCGAGGCGAGAGAAGGCATTTGAAGTGAAAGTGGGAACCTTTAGAGCTGCGTTTGCAGCAGCATCTGCAAACTCATTACCCTTTATACCCACATGTACTGGCGTCCAGATGAGCTTTTCCTTATGTCTTGCTTTTGTTAAGTATATCACGAATTCTGGCTGTGGTGATTGTGTCATTCCGTGGATTTGCGATAGTCTGCAATACAGATTAGAGCAAATAGCCCATTTACGTGCAGCTTGAGAACTTCTCTTAACTGCTTCAAGTATTCCTGTAGCTTCCGTCGTATATATGGAGGCAATGTTTGGGAGGATTCCCTGTATGATGGTAGAACCTTCCTGATTAACAACTGCAAAAGCAGTGTTTGTTTTCGTTTTTGAGCCATCCGTATGTATAAATTTCCAGCCTTTGAACTTGAGGTCGCTTGAGATTTCGAGGAATCTTGCTCTATAAACATCGTTGCTTGTCGCGTCCTTTTGCAGCTCTTGTAGGTTGAGAACTACTGAGTCTTTTTGGATTGACAAAGGTGGTTGAGTTGGTGTTAATTTGGTTACTCTCGTGAAAGGTGAACTTTACCTGTTTTAGGATTCTAGAATGTTGTGTATTGCCGAAGGAAGTCGTCGGTTTCGCTTATGTTTGATTAATTTCGATTAAATGTAACCGTTTATTCTTTCTAGTTGGCTGGTTCCTCACTCTTTGTACAGTCATTTAAACAAAAAAAAAAATACTTTGTCTATTATTACATCAATTTTGCATCCGTCTGTCTGCAGGTTACAGATGTTTTCTCAAAAGTTGAAATTCTAAATTAAACATGATGTTCACCAAATTTTTCAGATTTTCTGAAATCCTACATCTAAATCTTAAAAACCTTAATTCTATCCGAGTCTGGCTCTTAACTTATGCGTAAACAATGATCGCGTGCCTGTTCAATAAAACTTATAACCGATAGCTAGGCATCGTTCTGAATTCTAGAATTAATCTATAGAAAGCGAATGTATCTTTCGGCATTTGATAACAGGTTTCGGAGATCGCCTCTTCAATATTTATGTTCACGTTTTATAATGTGTTTGTTTATCAAAAATAAACAAAGTGAAAAATAAATAGTAAATGTACTTTTCTTATTTCGAGTTAAAACAGTCGGATTCGAAAGACTTCTATAGAATTTTGGGCATCAAAATGAATTCAATGACTTCAAAATGAATTCAATGTCCTCAAAATGAATTCAATGACTTCAAAATGAATTCAATGACTTCAAAATGAATTCAATGACTTCAAAATGAATTCAATGACAAAAATGTTTTAATGGCTTCACTGAAAACACTTAAGATTGTATTCATTTGAATTAAATGAAAGACAAATCAATAACTTCAAAATGAATGTTGATTTCATATTTTGTAGTTAAAGTATTTAAGTGAACTCATGATTTAAATAGTTTTGGAGATAAATCAGCCGAGTTTAATTCTAAAATGATTTAATTTCTTAACAACCCTGATATGTAGCTTAATCGTCAATATGTTCAATGAATGATGTGATTGATTGATCTCACTTGTTACTCCAGCTGAAAATTTTTTTTCATGAATATGCCTCATATGAGCATTTAAAAAATTATACGTCGTTGATGTGCACCTCGACCGAAACAGCGACCAGTGTGCTGTTCAGTATCTTACCACCGGAAAGGAAGCTGTGTGCACACACAGTAGAGCGGAGAGTGAGCAAGGGCAGAGAGAAAAGAGTAAAATCAAACACGTGCATTTCAAGGGCAGCACACAGAGTGCAGCCTCGCTCGATGATCGAGCAGAGCGTCAACCAGTGAGCAAAGCGGCGATTTAAACATTTTTGATTTCGGAAATTCGGAAATATTCTTCGAACTTAAATTCATCTTCTCGTAGCTCTCCGAATAAATGAAGAGCTTTCAATTAAGTACGCATTCTAACTCACAAAAGAAAAAAATCTTAAACATTTTCTTGTTTTCTTCTTCTCCTCCTTTCGTGCTTTTTACACTTTACACTTTGCTCTCCGCTCCACTCTGTTTGTACACTAAGATTTGGATTCACTCTCACTCACTTTGTCTGTTGTCCGTCTTTGATACTCAGGTTATAGCCAGTTGCATGAGTAACATCGTTAGCCACTCTGATCACTTTTTTAATCTATGTGTACTCGTTGTCAAGCTTCGACTTTTTTTTTGGAGTTATTTTCTAGTAAAACGGTTTCATTTTGAAAGTAAATGGTCTTCACTTATTAGTTATTTTATTTAAATAATTTCTTTTATTTTTCTTGACAGTAGCGAGGAGAAAGACCACTTGCAAGAGGATGAATCCAATAAAGTACAAAAATCATCATCAGCGACAGTGGCTATTCCAGTTATTCCAGGTGTTGCACCAACAGCTGCCCCTGAAGTTGATGAAGACGGTTACAGTATTCAACCACCAAAGGAAACCGCATGGGAAGAGAACCCAGAAAATGGTTAGAAAACTTTGTATTTCGTTTCATTGCATTCATATCAAAATCAAAATTTCAGCGGGAAGCTTCTATTCGGATTCGGACTCAGATTCCGAAAACGAAAAGCCTGATAAGAAAATCCATGTTAAAATCAAACCTCTCAACAACGGCACTGCACCCATGTCGGCCAGTGTTGACGAACTAAGGGCTACTGTAGGGAATATATCACTCTCTCCAGTAGGGATTTTTTCGGTAAGATTTAAGTACTTATTGAGAGGCAATAGCGTGTGTTTTCATTGTTTTCTTACAGCATAGTCAACAGCTGGAACAATCTAGCATTGCATCAAGACAACAGAGTCCAGAAGCATCGAACGCTTCAACCCCGACCGCGACTGTGCATCCTTATGCGCCCTTGCAAAGTCCAACTCTGTCAATGTCTAACAACTCGAGGTAAGTTCATAAATAAGAATAAGCTTAAGAATTTGTAATACTTTATTCTCTCAAGATACGCTGACTTGGGCGATATTTTCTCTGAAATCGGAGAGATAAGTGCATCAGCTCCTGCCTCTGCAACACTTTCAAAGTCCGTGAGCCGACAAATACCGACGCCGACATCAGCTAATAGTATTGCCATTCCACGCCCACCGTCACGTCGCTCGGAAATGGCTCCACGAGGACGTATTAGTCCATCGTCAATGTCTCGAGCGGATAGCGTCGGAAGCATGGAGTTCCGAATGGGCGTCGGGCATGGATCATCGCGCGGACCATCACCATTGACCATTGGAATATCGGATACAATACCCCTAGCTGTGGCCTTCCATGAAATTATTCATGCTTACTTTAGGTAATGAAAAGTTTCATCACATTTCGAAAAACACAAAAATTTAACTCTTAATTTTATTTAGGGGAACCGATGAGTCAAAATGTCAAGTGAAAATTTCTGGTGATATGATGTTGTCCTTCCCAGCTGGCATAGCCGGTGTGTTGGCCAACAATCCGAACCCAGCCAAGTTGGGTTTCCGTATTAAGAACATTAATAATCTCGAAAATCTTATTCCCAACAAACAGTTGGTACACATGTAAGTTCGGACCAAAACGAAACAAACCATTCTGTATCATGGATTTTTTATTTTGTCTTTTTCAGTGACTATGGTCAATCAAATACGTTAAGTACTGTGCTTGAATTTAACATGTCCGCACTTACGGCACTGTTACGACGCCAGTCGGAACAAAACCCATCCGCTGCTTACTTCAATGTGGACATTTTAAAGTATCAAGCGCGGACCAAACCAGGTGCCTCTTCGTGTCCATTTCAATTGGTTAGTTATTGGAAATGTGAACAGACATATACCGCCCTTAAAATTGACTATAAGTACAATAATCATGCAATGGCAGTTGCCACACCCTTACTAAATGTAACACTGTCGGTCCCTGTGAATGGATCAGTTCGAAATGTACAATCAAAACCCCATTCTGCATGGTAAGTGCATAATAAAAGTGCACAATTTTTGTGGCAAATCCGCTTAAAAAGCAGAAGGCAGTGCTAAAGTTTACCATCTCTTTTTCCAGGCTCGGTGAATCGAATCGTTTGGTTTGGAACTTTACGGACATATCACAAAACTCTGCGGGTGGTGGTGTAGGAACTCTGCGCGCTCGACTTGAACTGAACGATGGCCCATCCGATCCGAACACTTTGACTACGCAATTTAATTGCGAAGGAACCACCTTATCAGGAATTGAATTCGAATTGATTGGCGGAGGATATCGGTTATCCTTAGTAAAGCGACGTTTTGTTTCCGGTAAAAGCTTTGCTCTGAAAACCTTAAACAATCAAAACTCATATTTCTAAACATTTTCTAAGGTAAATACATCTGCGAAGGAGATGGCATCCGAAGCGGAGCAACGCCAACTCCACCCTCTGTGGGCTCGTCAAGTCCTTATTCGGCGAAGTCAAATTAACAAAACAGGCATACACCCATGGCATACCGTGTGCCAGAACGAATCGAACAAATATGATGCGACTGTGGACTGGGAGAGATTTTTGAATTATTTTTATTATTTAAAAAAAAAAAGAAAACCAACATATAAGGAAAGTGTCATCCATAATGTAATAATTTTGTTTTTTTAGTGTTTACTTGTTTGATTCTATGTACGATTGTTTATTCTCTTCTTCGCTGATTTCATATCTTTGTTTATTATTAATAATTAGATTTATTATTATTGTTTTATTTTTATTATTAGTATTAGCCTATCGCAACATGTTTCACACAATTTCAGAACTACTATATAGAAAGGATCAAGAAACAAAACAAACAAAAATGTAGTTAAATTATTATATAACCAAGCCTTACTTCTACCAAATAAAATATTACATGTTAAATGTCTCGCTCATTTATACAAAAATGATTTCCAAATGGCTTTTATTTAGAGAAGTTATCAGCTGCGTCTGTAGTCGTGACCAAAAGCCGATAGCTAAATTTATTTTGGGACAGGTAAGAACATAATTCCACTGGCTTTGAAAGCAACTAGACGCAAACATATGCCAGAGTAGCGCAATTAACAGGTAAAATTTATTCAACTGCCAAAGCTTCATGGATTCGATCGGTTGGATCAATAACTATCTCTCAGCGGAACTTGGCCCTAACGATTCTACTATGAACGGTGTAACTTTTGATTGCAAATAACTTCAAGTATCATTGTCCAGCACTTAAAAAAATCCTAGTGACCAGTGTCAACCAAATAAAATATCTAGCATCAAACAAAAGTTCTGTACGTTGATAAGGGTCACTAAGATGATAATACTCTCCAAAATACTCTGCAGACACTCAAATCATCATACCACACTGCCATCAGAAAAAGCCTTAAAGCATACAGGACAACAAAAATTAAAAATCTATTAACAGAAGCTGGATTCCTTTTGATCGACAACAGATTCGAATACCTAACGTCGCTCCTGATGCCCAAAATCTCTACTTCGCACAAGTCACCAATAACCCAGGAAGTTGAGAGAGCCTACCGAAACATCTCTCGGTCTATTATATCTGCGAAAAACGAGGACATCCCACTAAACACATAGCTGTACCATTCGAAATTCGACCACCAAAACTCTTTCTCACCATTACAGATCTTGCAGCGCTTCCTTAAATTCAATCAATAGCAAATCATACCAACAAATATTCAAAGAAATTGAAAGTGAACACAAAAAAATGCATTCGAATCTTGTCGATGCTGAAAGTGGTAAGTCCATATACTTAGGATTTTAACCTGTATGGTCATCGGTCTTTACCGCTAAGCTCAAGCAATCCTCCACTCTACAGGTAACTCAAATAATAAAACTCTAATCTGCACGGATAGTTATCAATAATCGAATCGGAACAACCTTATCATAAGACAAGGGAAAATAAAACTTATTTGGATTCTAGGACACACCGGCCTTCGAGGCAATGAAGAAGCTGACGCAGCAGCCAAGCTTGCAAATAAATAACCTCTCAAAACATTTTAAGCAAACAATAAAAACGATCTGTGCAGAAAAATAAAGAATTCCTGGGAGCAAAAAACAAGAGATACCTAGAAGGAGCACATCCACCATAACTCTGTTATTAGCCCCCAAGGAGAACATCCACTCTGCCCCACCAAAGTTAAAAAACGGATGACCAGTAGCCTCGGCCTCGTCTAAACTGTCTAATCGGATATCCAATGGAACAAAGGTAAGAAACAATGCACGGGTGCCTTATTGATAGACTTGGAAAAGGCCTTTGACACTGTATGGTTGCAGGGGCTTTTTTTCAAGCTTGACCAGCTCAGCATAAGCAAACCGCTGCTGTACATAATCTTAGATATGCTCACCAGCAGACAGTTTATTGTGAAAAATGGCTCTCTTCACCACGCTAAAGCATACGCAGATGACTTGATCGCGTACAGATCAGGGAAAAAGATTGAGAGAATTGTAAGTCTTTAACAGCGCGACTTCGATGAGATTAAGCGATATTGCGACGATTGGAAATTGAAGATCAACTTCCAAAAGTTCGAATCCATTTTTGCCGCTGTCTGGGGCCTCTTGGGATACCAAAAAGAATTGGCGAAAGTTCTCTATCGTCGGACAAAACGGGCAGCCACTGGCGAGACGGAGTGTAGTCAGATATCTTGGGATGTGGCATGATCAGTATCTATATTGTAACAAACATATAGATGCTGCTCTAGCCAGAGCCAAATCGGCCTATGCCATGACAAAGAGACTGTTTCACATCAGCCAACTCGATGCCAAGGTAAAGGTGATCTGCTACACGGCCCTCATTCGGCCTGTGCTTGCATATGGATGTCCCGTGTGGTTCAACGTAGAGACGTTGTTTTAGGGCTTGTCTCCATTTATGTAGAACTGCAGAGTCTCATGTCAGTACAAGAAATTCTATTCCAATGAGGTCCTGTACAACGGGGCCAACCTAATCCGAGGGGATAAGTTTATTATTAAACTCATTCAGAGGCATGTGGCAAGAGCAATGACCTCGGGCAATAACCTGATCTCCGGGGCTTCCTACCCTAACTTCATGCACCACGAGACAGTGCGCCTTAACGGCTTTACACCACCAGAGGCTTTCGTCTATTTTGACACTAACGGCGGTTCCATTAATCTTCCATGTTGTCCGAAAGAGTGTGGACAGGCGACTTGCCTACAATGGAGATGTCGCTCGCAGCTCAGAGGAGAATCTTCGGTTCAGTAGGGCGGTATCAGTTCGTGACAAAGAGGATGTTAAAAGACAGCACCAACAATTTTGGTGGTTAAATGAGGCAGAGGATGCTTCGTAGTTTTTGTCTTGGTCATTGATCTAATACTATAGCTGTTAAATTGTTCTTAAATGCCTAGATTATAAGAATAGGTTAAGGTTAATTATAAGGTAAGCTTTAAGTAAAAAAAAAACAAAAACCCCCAAAAAAAAAATAATAAAACTTTAACACAGCACAAAAAACACAAAAAAAAGTTGTACATATCTGTTATGTATCTAGGTTAAGTTATTTTTAAGTTTTAAAGTTTATTTTAAGTTAGTTGTAATTATTTATAGACTTTAAAAAAAAGGAACCATGTACATACATACATATATCAAGTTTTTCTTTTTGTATACAAATTTTCTTGGTAATTGAAGAATACTTAAACGAAATTTAATTTTAGTTCAAATCATCGAAAGCCATAGGTTAAGCATTAGGTTAAGTTTAGAGCGCCCGCGTAGGGCCAGTAAGTAAAATGTATATGGTTATTTAGACTAGTTTAAACATTTTTGTATCTAGCATGTAAGTTTATATGACTTCGATTAAAAAAATGCATTTAAAAACAAAAAAAAACGTGTCGAAATATAAAAAAAACCTTGTTTTTGTCGGAAATTTTTCGTGAGCTTTAGTCCATGATTTTCAGACCAAATTTGGCAAAAACTTGATTTTGACTTCGAATGAGGTCATCCTGTTTATAAAAATGCTTTTTGACTAGTATTAAGTCGAAATAGCTTTAACATGTTAAAATAAAAAATAAAACATTTAGTTTCTTGTCACAAAATTAATGATGACTTAAAATGACCTGTACCAATTTATTAAAACTCTATGTAACTAGTTTTAAATCGAAACAAAAGCAATCCAAGCACGCCATAAATTTTTCGTGGGCTATAGTCCATGTTTTTCAGACGTCTTCACAAAAATTTGATTTTGACTTCAAATGATGGACAGCTTTCTAAGTTGTTTTCTACCTTACTTTTTAAGTTACACCTTTTTTAAGGTTCCGTTCGTCAAAATAAAAAAAAAGCGGATCCATTAAAGAATCACTTGGTTTGATTAAAATTAATTCTGAATACTTACGACTGTGGTGTCTTTAAGAAGTAAAGATCTAAGCTTCTAAATCAATGCAGTCATAAGATCCGGCTGTCTTTGAGACTTTCTGCCAACGTAGATTCATAAAATTTTGCGAGAACAAGTAAAGGGAAAATTCCGCAAACCGTAAATTCGTTGTTACATCATAAGAAACATTTTAACTCAATTTTGCGCAACGATGAAGGCTATATACATAAAAGTATATATGTGAAATATAAAATTAGAAAAATTTGTGGTCGCCACATATTTTGAAACATGCGAGGAAATCAAAGCATAAGGGTACTAAAGGGTGATTTTTTAAAAGCTATAGGAAAGTTTTTCAACAAAAAAAAAAACAGAATTCAAAATGCACGAAATCTTTATTTGAATCAATAGTACGGTCCATATATGTAATTTAATGTTTGAAGATTATTTCATGCAAATGTTGACCTTGACTGCGCCTCAAATAGTCCATCCGCTTGGTCCAATTTTGGCATACTCTTCCCAACATTTCGGCCGGTATCTCACGAATAAATACTTCAATGTTGTCTTCCAATGCGTCAATTGAAGCGGGCTTGTCTGTATAGATATGAGCTTTAACATAGCGCCACAAAAAATAGTCTAAAGGCGTTAAATCTCACGATCTAGGCGGCCAATTGACCGGTCCCGAATGTGAAATAAATGTTCACCGAACTCGCCTCTCAATAAGTCCAATGTTGCGCGTGCTGTGTGGCATGTGGCACCGTCTTGTTGAAACCACATGTCATGCAAGTCAAGCTCTTGAATTTTAGGCAAAAAAAAGTTGGATATCATCTCACGGTAGCGCTCACCATTCACAGTTACGTTACGATTCGCATCATCTTTGAAGAAGTACAGTCCAATGATGCCACCAGCCCATAAACCGCACCAAACTGTGACTTTTTCTGGATGCATTGGTAGCTCTTGCAATCGACAATTCTGCTTATTTACGTACCCATTGAGCCAAAAATGAGCTTCGTCGCTGAACACAATTTTTCGGTAAAAAAAGTGGATCTTCGGCCAACTTTCCAAGAGCCTATTCACCAAAAATTTTACGTTGCGGTAGGTCGTTCGGATTCAATTCTTGCACCAGCTGTATTTTGAAAGGCATCACACCTAAATCTTTCCGCAAAATTTTCCATGTTGTTGAGTAACAGAGGCCCAATTGCTGCGAACGGCGACGAATCGATAATTGATGGTCATCATTAACACTGGCCGATACAGCTGCGATATTTTCTTCAGTTCGCACTCTACGTAAGCGAGTTGGTGGTTTAATGCCCAACAATGTAAATTTGGTGCGAAATTTAGTCACAATAGCCCGAATAGCCGCTTCAGTGGGTCGATCTTACTGACCATAAAAAGGACGAAGCGCGCGATGAACTTTCTTAACAGAGCACGCATTTTGATAATAAAATTCAATAATTTGCAAGCGTTGTTCGTTTGTAAGACGATTCATGGTTAAATTATAGACCAAACTGAAGATGTTTGACAGTGAAACAAAAAGCGAAACGTGCTTCAGCTGTTTAAACCAGTGTTGCCAAAAAGATAATAGCTAAAAAAAATCACCCTTTACATAGAAACAAAAAAAGGAAAACCCTTCGCTACTCGTGATGGACGAACTACGAACACACCTAAGAGTTTGTACGGCACCTTCGTTGCGCAAATTTTGACATTATCATTAACATGAATTTTTCGAGAAGGTGTTAAAAGACATCAGTGAAATGAATTAGATCAAATAAAAACAACTTTTATTTATTTAACTTTACATCTTTAAATCGTCAACCATTTATTCACCTCTACGCAAATTTCTTTCCATCGTTTCTATGAAGGAGTCTAAAATGTTTAAAACGTTAGCCAAATAATTTATAAAAACACATTTTTATGAAACTAAAGCTTACACATAATTCCTCAGCTTTTCGAATACTCTTCTTTTCAACTGCAACGAAAAGAAAAAAAGTCGAGCTGTAAAGTTACATAAATTGTTCTATTATTAACGGTATATTAAAAATTACCGATTCTTTTTTGTTTGCTTGGTGCAGCCTTCATTTGTTCCAGTATTCCAATCCACCTCTTGCGGTGCTCTATGCAACTGTCCAATTCGTGGAGAAACTCATTTATTACCAAAATAAGTTCATCACTCTTAAGTTTCTCGATATTAATCTCTTTTCTGATCCCTTTTGATAGTTCGGAGATATTTTGAAGTTTATATCTATGGGGTCCTAAAATCACAGGCACTTTCATTTTGCAAGGTACCGGATTTTCCAAGCACAAATACAGTTTCTTTGTCGACAATGTTACCTCAGAAGCAACATGATGACAGAAAGAGGACAAGATTGATACTAACTGGAAAGAATATGAACGGTTTTCAAAAAGAAACCAATTCCTGAATTGAAATGGTAGGGAACAGGAAGGAAAGTAGGAAACAACAAAAAAAATCAGGATAGCTCAAAAATGTGTTGCTCTGCTGTAATTTGAAAATGATGCTACATGATTTAATGATTTTTTTTATCTCAGGTCAAGTGAGCGCCACCATTGTTGATGAAAATTTGGACCCTTTTTTAGCTGTTTAGAGGAGAGATTTGGTTAACACTCAAACCAAGAAGTCTGCAACTGTCAAATCGGATCATCATGTCGGTCGGGACAAATCGCCAAACCTTGTTCGGAGACACATCAAAATTTCCGATAGCGCGTTAGCCAGAAAATGAGACCTGATGACAACAGTGACTTTGAGTGGATGTAATGGCTCATTGTCAATGATATTTTGACCCTCCGTGGTCTATAGTTTGAGCGGTTTGCAAAAAGAAGCTGTAGTAGACGAACGGCAAATTTCGTGCCTGATCATCTGGTATATTTTGACGGCCCATCCGACAGCCAAACAGTACGCCCTAAGCAGAAGGGGTCGTTGGAATCGCCCATTGACGACAATTTTGCTTATTTAAGAGACACGGATTTTCATGAGAGCTTCTCCTGAATGTTTTTGTGGGCCTCGATGTTTTGCTCTGCATTGGCTGAGGGGTTTTCGGTGCTGAAAAGGTTTCGCGGAACCACTTCACACACGACCGAATCAAATTCGCCATTTTATGAAACATTTACGGAACGCACTCACGCCGATCCTTACAAATCTCACGATAGCGAATGCACGATGCTTTTCTGACCACTGTGGAATTGTGATTGACTAACCGGCATTCTCTCTCTTTTTTGCACAACTCAGAAGGTATATCGTCGGGTGCAACCGATTTCTTTCCGATTCATAAGTATTCGAATCTTCGAATGCCATGCCGGGTACTTCTTCGCTTTAAGGAATCATTGAAGAGTGATGAGGAGAAGGCCTGGAGCATTGCTTTCAAATGATCGGTGAACGGGTGATTGTTTACTGTGTTGCAGTGAGCATACGATCTGGTGAATTATGACTCCAGTATTAACCCGATTTCCTGAATGATGGGGATTACTTTGATTTTTGCTATGAAGTAGGAAGGGTTGTAGAAAAATCATAGAAGTCCTGTTTATAGGCGGATTTTGCTGCTCCTGCTCATCGGATATGAGGATCACTTAAATATTTAGGTCTCATCATCTCATGCCGCCAATACGGCACAGAATAATGGGCATCCTCAGAAAGGAAGATCTCACCTTCGGTGGCTAATATATGTGAAAACGGACCTCAACCACTTTAGTGTACACAATTGGAGGAAGCTAGTTATCGTTTTGTGTGGACAGACTTGTTGGTTGACGCCCAAATCCACCCGCAGTGTTTTTTTTTTAGAAAATGTTCTGCAGTGCATGTTATTTTAAAATTTATAAGATGCATAATAAAAAAGGTCCGAGTCGGACTTGCGCAACTAGAGGTTCCGTACAAACTTGTTATTGAGTTGCGATTTTTTTTTGTGATGTAAGAAGTATGATTTTTTTTACAGCTTTAAGGATCCGTAGGCATTATTTTTTGGCATTAATTTCAACTTCCTACCTCTACGCATTCCTGAGGAGAAACGAAAAGAAAGGTAGATACAGACAGACGAACAACAAAGTGATCCTTTAATGGTTCCGTTTTTCGTTTTGAAGAACAGAACCTTAAAAAGGGCGCCACATGGCAAGGGCCTTTAGCAGCATTAAATCTAAATCTCTGTGTATAGGTATGATAGTTCCTGGTTAAGGAAGAAAAAAAAGTTAAACGTTATGTCACTGCTTCGGAGTGTACCCTAAATACAAACATCGTCTAAAAATGGTACTTAGGCCATGTTTCAAAATGTAAATTTTCGTTACAGAAGAGCTCGAAGTGTCAATTGCTCGTGTTTCTTCATTCAACTTGGAAGTGAGTGTTAATACGTGTTTCTAATGTCCTGTTGAATAAGCTTGTGATTCTGGCCCCTATTGCGTATGACAGTCGTTGATCGATAAACGACTTTTGACGATTGTCGATCGATTGTTCATTTTTGTATTGTGTATTTTGATTGTGAACGATATTTGTCGATTTGACAGCCGGATGTAGTCGATCACAAATTCCAGTTCGATGCTTTGGAAGGGTTTTTAATTTCCGAAATGTAAGTAATTTTAATCATATAAAATATTTATATGAAAGAAAATAACAAATATGAATTAAATTTCAGGGCGAAGCTGGTTACCAATAAAAAACAATTGGAATATTTAGTCAGTTTTATGGAAGCAAACCCTGACATCGCAAAGGGAATTTCCACTAAAGCCCAAGCGAAGAAGCGATGGGAGAAGATAGCTCTAGAACTAAATTGCTATGGACCTCCCGTGCGAACATGGTATGTGGGTACCATCAATGCATCCTATTATGCCTGGAATCCTACTTTTTTGAAAGAAATATATTTTTGCCCGACGTTATTCACTTTCGGAATAATTAAATTTGACCCATTTTGGACAAATGTAAGTTTCCATCAGATTAAACACTTCTGTGAGTACTTATGACATGGTGGATTGTGCCAGTCCAACGCAATACTCAATACCCTCACTGGTCTGGTACGATCCTTGGGCACAGAATCGCAAAGTGGCAGCAAGTTTTACAATGTTCGGAATAGACGTGTTCCTTACACCACGCTTTAACTTCGGTTCTATTTCCATTAAAAGATCTCTAAATGCCTCTTTAGATAAGCGGAAATAGTTCAAAAATCTGTAAGGACAAATTAAACATTGATATCGACGTGAGATACATTTTGCAAAAAAAACAATACTTACACATTTGCTTCCAATTCTAAAGGATTTGACGCATCTCTTAGTTCTCTCCTTTTTCTGGCTAAGACTTTGTAATTTTCACTTTCTTCTTCTGAATCGCTAAACCATACATCAATAGAACTCATTTTTGCAAATACTAATGAAAACAATATCCATGCACAACTGTCAAAGTATGATTATTCACAATATCAAAATTTTCATTCACAATAATCTATTCATTCATCGATCGAGTTACACAATGCCAAAGCTAAAATCAATCGACGCAATCGACAATGATCGTGACGATCGCTGATTGACACTCACAATAGGGATGTCTATGTCCTTTTAGTGTCCAGGGGTCGAATTACGACATCAGTTATCGAGCAATACGTGACTGAATTATACTCATTTGGTGTGACAGCTTACGATATCGAATGGTGAGTATCGAAATTTGAAATTCTATCATACGTGATCGTGCATTTTTTTACTCGATAGCATTTTTGCGGATGAAGTTGCTTTCGGGAGAAAAAATAATACATAAGAATATTCCTTTTTGTTGTTATTTTCTGTGTTTTTGCTCATTATTTTAAATATATTTTAGGTCGATGTTGAATAAAATTTATTTACTGCAGAAGGAAATTTTGGAGAACTTTTTGAGATGTCTGCCAGCTGGACATGAAAATTTCGTCAGCATGTGGATCACAGGTTGCGGTTGAAGGAATATCTGCAAAAACGTTCGCAGTAAAGAAAACAACAATTAACACATTTTCAGACGATAAACACATATCGGAGGATAAAAAATATTAAATATATTCCATTTTGTTATAACAATTAAACGAAACAATCGGGGCAATTCCCTAAGTCGTAAACGACAACAACAACGTAAACGCGCTCAAATGTCAACTGTCGTTTTTCAGTCGTTAAACAATGTCAATTCCTAATTACCTAATTAAATTCGATACAACATACTGTCGTAAAAACGACTATTTCTGTCGTTGAGATAAAAGTGGACGACAGTAAGACGACAACGGTCAGAACTCATAGGAAAATTTTCAAAGCCGATATAAAATTTACAAAAACATATTTAAAACAAAAAGTTAATGAAAATCACAAATCAAAGCTAGTTTGGGTCTTTTGGTTTCATATGAAAATTTTCCTATGAAAACCATCAACACCCCGAGGCTTCAATAGGGGTATTAATAAAATAAATATTAGGAAGGAATGGCATACGCTTGAAGATGAATAGTTTGGGTCCACAACAAGAGATGGTGATGGCTGGCAAAAGGTTAATAAAATAGATTGAATTTGAAATTTTAAATACAATTCGTTTGATTTAGGTATAGATGAATTTAAAATTTAAAGTAAAAAAAACTGGTTCACAACAAAAAAGAACAGCAATCTACAAGAGGAGGTTAATATTAACAGAAGATTCTCACACCATTAGAAGAGGAAGTGGCTGGTTTGCTATCATACAAAAATGTGATAGATCCAAGTGGCATTGTTTTAGGTGTCCCAATAGAATCTTTAACACAATTTCCTATTGCCAAATCACCTTGCCGTTTGATGTTATCTTCACAAAATTCAGTGTTTCCGTCACGTCTGCATCATCTGCTTTAGCATCATCATTTCATCTATTTCTAAACTCGCAGGCCGACTCAGAGCCTTCAGCTGCTGACGGTACGCCCATTCCCGAAGCTTCTGACGCATGACAAATTTGAATCCTGAGTTCTTCAGACGAAGAAGATGTGCTAAAAAACATTTCTGAATAATTTTTAAGCCTTTTTCAAACTATTCTCCGCCGCTTTGATAACTCGTTTGTCTATGCTTTGGAATTAAATAATCACATTTTGACATAATAGTTATAAGTGCTGCCAATTTTTTCAAAAAAGTTATAACATTTTAGTCGTTTTCAATTCTACTACGAATTTGTCGCGTCGTGAAGGTTACGGAATGACAAAAAAAAACGACACGACAAAAAAAACGATAGTCGTGTAAAACGACAAACGACACACGGAATCAGCACGAATGTTTATTTACAAATAAAAAAAATGTCCACAAATCGATGCGTTTGACACTTATCAGCTGTCTCTACTCAGTGTGCATACGATACGTGAGTATTCTTATGTGATCATCCCAATGTAGTTTCTCGATCATACGATATCGTATGAATTTCACTCACTCGTTAACTGATGTGACGTAATTCGACCCCAGATGTTTTTCATTTCATTTCTTACAACTTTACGTATGAGTTCTGCTTGCTCCTTGAGATTCATTTGATTCGCCTTTGATTTGTTAAACTCGGTGAATAAACAAAGAATATTCAAATAAAACATCAATTGTTATTTTCTTTTTGATTTGTTTAATTTTATTTCTATCATATGAAATACCAGAAAGAATTTCATTCTAAATACGATTGTTTTGTTTTCATTTTATACTAATTATTTTCTGTTAATATATTCTGTTTTTTTGTTGTTGTTAATTTTACTCACATTTTGTATACTTAAGTCTCTAAATAAGAAAATATAATCTTATATGCGATAAGTCGTACATTACTTTATATGCTCAGGAAAGATGTGTTCCTTGTTTTGTTTCTTATATCATTTTTAACTTTTTTTGTTTATGGTAAATTAGTATTTGCTGTTTTCCTTTACTACATTACAATTAAGAAATGAGTAGTAAATATATTACGTTTTTTATTATTTTTAATATTTAACTCTTATCTATGCGATTAAATTCAAAATGAAAATGTTTAAATACATTTTCGTATTTCACTGATTTTTCCTTACATTATTTCACATCCTTTTGCTTTGCTTAATTTATATAAATTTATGTTTTCTTTTTTTATTTTTTGTGGTTAAAAAAAAACAACGCGTTGAACAAAATAATAATTATTTTGTGGATTTTATTTACAAGTAAAGATTATTTTTGTTATCGAAAATATGTTAATATATATTCAAAACAAAAATAAAAGAAATTATAGAAAATAACAATAAAGCTACTAAAAAAAAAAACATGTATCGTTAGATCGTTTTTAGTTTTCGTTCAGACTTTTCGCAAGGAAAAGAGAAAAAATCACAAATTCATGTCCTTATCTAAGAAGAAAATGGCTAGAAAAGGTTTTTAATGTAGAAGCGAAAATCTTATCCGTGAGAAATGGGGCCGTTATCAAGGACCCTTGAGAAGATGATGATGTGATGCGGGTAGTTCGTACTGTTTCAACCGAATTGGGATGATGAATTACTTTGCTTCCAAAAGAAATTGTGAAAAAAAAGAAATTGCTACGAACTAGATTCTACGGCAGCAGTTCTGTATAATAAATTAATTGTTCCATTTTTAGCTGCACCAAAACCGTTAAAATCATGTGGAGGACCACCATCCTCACTGAAACAAAATAGACTAGTAAGTATTGTGTACAACACAAGTTCTTATTTCACTGTCTAGAAAAGATCAGTACTTGAAGATGAAACTTTGAACCCCTCATCACATCCAAGCTTAACATATATTTATTGTTATTTCTTTTTTTGAATTAGTTAAACATTTTCTCCAACAAAAAAAAAATACAAAAAACAGTACTAAATGTTTGCCTTAAAAATAAAACACGTTAGGAAGGAAAATCTCGTACGAAAAAGAAAATATCATATAAATATATATAAACGCATAGCTGAACGGAGCTCTTGGTCTACTACACTTACCATAGAATAGATATACAAACAAAAAAAAATATATATTTATGTGTTTACATATATAAAACTAATATAAGTCTCGCTTGACAACAAAGCTCCGAGAAAAATTCGGACATTAAAAACAAAAACAAATGATGAATTATTTTTTTTTTCTTTGCTTTATAAACACTAGTTTGTTGTTCGCTACATCTCTTCCTCTGTTTGTCTGGTTGCGCACATATTAGATAAGAAAAGGAAAACACAATTTTTTTTTAAGAAGAAGTAGAAGTGTTGAGACTGTTCTTTTTTTTGTTGCTTTTCTTTTTTTGTGAAAAATCAGTTAATCTCGCTTTTCTTTAAAGTCTCTTGTAATAATCGGTCTCGGATGCGTAAACGCTTTCACCACACCGTTCTCTTCGCCCACCGTCAAAGAAGTATAACTCTTGGTTTTAAAAATAAGCTTTGGAACTTCTATTCGTCTTAGTGCGATTGAATGAACTTGTACAGGCATACGGGAACTAAATCTTCGTACTTGATTCGATGTTTTTGTATTGTTTTGGCCGCTAAACATTTCAGTGTTGTGTATTTGACAGGATTGACGATTTGATGGATTTTCTGAGTTTCCAGCAGGGATTCAAAGGTCTCTCCGTGAGCATTTTTGGTGTCCTAAATTTAAAGAAAAAGAAGTAAGTGATTAATTTTTTACAAAAAAAAATCAAGAAAAGGATACTTTTAAATAAAAAAAATATAAGTTTAAGTTATGCCCGCATCTGTGGGTACAAAACTTCTTACAAGAAGGGACAATTTCTCCTGTTTAACAACAGAAACGGTGCAAGTACATGCGGTTCGAGTTTGATTTCAGTTTCAAATTTGTAGAGTTCGCATAAATCGCTCAGAGACGAATTAACTGCTACAACTCGAATTAAAAAGTCGACAGTGAACGTGATTTTTACAAGATTGGTCTTAACGAACTTCTTAGGTAAAACGACTGGGAAAAAAATGAGCATGAACAGAACAAGTCCTTGGAAACATACTGTTTAGCAACGTAGCACATTTGTATATGCTTGCTTCTGTAAATAAACGGAATGATGTCTCCCATAAGTTAAGATAAGGAAACGGTCCTGCTGCTTTGGAAGAAGAAATTTCCATTTAGCGAATGAAGAGCGAATTTGAATTGCAACAAGGTCTTAAATGGAATCGGAAATATTCACCCAATTAGCATCAGCTGGGTACATAGATATCGCAATGTCGAAGCAGCCGATGAACTGACTGGAGTTTACTTTTTTTTTTTATAACTAACACGCCTACAAGGGGTTTTGAATACCCTTTAAATGGAAGGGGTCAGGGAGGAAGTAGAGACAATTTCAATTTATTTAAGGAAAAGATTAACAAGATTAAAATTAAAAATAGATAATCATTAATTCTTATAATAAAAGCAAGAGTTCATGGAGGGCAGAGGACAGGAGTGAAGAGGGGTAACAGCATCCTGTTGAAACTACATGTCGTCCAAGTCCATAACTTCAAACTCAGGCCAAAAATAATCGGTAATCATGGCGCGATAACGCTGGCCATTCACAGTAACGTGACGATCGTTGTTGTCGCCGAAAAAATATGGCCCAATAACGCCGCCGGCATGCAAACCGCACCAAACAGTTATTTTTTGTGGATGAAGTGGTGATTCACCCGACCAATAACCCATTGCGCCAAAAATGTGCTTCGTCACTGAAGATGATTTTACGATAAATTTCATCATCTTAGCGCATCTTCACCAGAGCCCAATCGGATAACGTATGTCGCTTCAAATGGTCCATTGGATTCAGTTCTTGAGTCAGCTTGATCTTGTATGGGTTTAAACCAATTTCATCATCTTAGCGCATCTTCACCAGAGCCCAATCGGAGAACGAACGTCGCTTTAAATGGTCCATTGGACTCAATTCTTGAGTCAGCTTGATCTTGTATGGGTTTAAACCAAGTTCCTTTCGCAAAATATGCCATAATGTGGTCGGAGCGATGCCCAATTCATGAGAAAGCCGTGGTGTTGACTGATTTGGATCGTTTGCTACACATGCCTGAACGACAGCGATGTATTCCACACTTCGACCAATCCGAAGTCTCATTGACACAGCACCATCACACAACGAATATGTAGACTCAAAAATTTGCTCTTGTTGGGCGAGAATTACGATTTAAAATTGGAGTTAATGCTCTTAAAAATGCAGTCACCGACTCCGAATTTCGGTAGAAATTTTTTATCATTTGCAGACGTTGCTCATGAAAGGGTGCATTCACAAATTAAATTCAAAGTTGTCAAGTCCCCATTTGAAAACCCTTTGGTTGCTTTTTACGAGAAGTTCCCAAAAGCGGCATTTTAAAATTATGTGGCTCCAATTATTTGTTTTGGTTGCTTTAGGAAGAGAGTTCCAGAGGCTGGTGGCAAAGACCAAGAAAAAACGCTGCTGAAGAACTGCTGAAGCGTAAAACCTAGGACACATGTGTGGTCGTAACGACGTACCCGACCATAGCAAGTTTTAACTAGTCTCAGCCTCGTATCCACCGGGGTAAAGCTAGAAACCAGATAAAGTTAGCGTTGACCACCATATATGTATATCCCTACTGGGGAAAGAGAGCGACTAATTTTAAGACCAAGGTTGGTAACAAGAATTGCGTATTAAAGAGGTAAATTGGCGGAACCGGTTTGGTGTTGTAAGGCATTTTCGATAGGAGAATCGTTTGGGACTTCGCTGGGTTGAGGGTCAGGCAATTGCGCGCCGCACAGTGGTACATTTCAGATAAATCTTAGCCTACAAACAAGATCTTCAATTACACCAATAGGTTTAGACGGATACAGTTGCTCATCATCTACATACAAATGTAAACTGGCATTGGAACTGACTGTTGGCAGGTCCTTTAGAAGTATGCAGAATAAGATAGGACCTTATATAGTGCCCTGAGGTACTCCTGCAAGTATACTTCTTACCTGAGAGGATCTATCACCCACCAAAACCCTTTGACAGCGATTACACAAGAAGTTGCTTATGAAATGCACCGACCTTTCGCAAAACTGACTGATTTACATTGTAAAAAGCTTTGGAAAAGTCAAGGCCGCAAAATACTATGATAAAGTCCAAATGTCATCGAGGATTTTAACCGGTGCAAGTAAACTATGCAAATCAAGGTGATGAATAATCTGCTTGCAGACCTTTTCCAACATTTTTCAAAGGCAAGGTAGAAAATCTGCGAATGATTTGCAATACAAATTCCAGATATGTAACTATATGCTGACATGAAAATGGACATCTTGGCCATGAAAAATGTTTTTTATTTGTGCCTCGTTTCTTTAATGTAATAATGGAAAAAAAAATAAAATAAAAAAGTACTTACCAAATGTGCACCATGGTCTAGTAATGTCTGTGCCAAGACACGAGGGCATGGTTGCGCCGTGGCAGCCAAATGCAGCGGTGTATTGCCCGCAACGTCTTTTGCATTTGGATCCGCTCCAACCATTAGCAGAGCTTTAGCTAAGGCAGGCGATGGAAACTGACATGCGGGATATCTACCGACAAGTGCGCCCTCTCGATAGCAGGCATAATGCAATGCCGTTCGACCAGAACGCACCACAACTTTCAGACTATTCAACTTGTACAGGGCGGTGAGAATTTCATTCTTTAATTTTGGACTAAAATCTTCATCGTCGACTAGACACGCCAGTAGGCAACCAATGTGAAGAGCACTTACAAGTGCACGACTAAGGGCATTTGGATCATTCTCCACGCCCGGCATAGATGAATGTTTGACTTGTTCTTGAAACATAAGTTGTCCTGCAATTTTAAAAATAAACAAAAAACATTGATTATAGTTAGAGTGTAAATCGAAAGCCTTGTTACCTCGTTCAACTTCTAATACAGCCTTATTAAAAATCATCAGCATGTCTTGTGCTTCAATTGGTGGAACCACACGCCCACGTGGCAAGGGACGTCCGGCTTCGACTAACATAAAACTAAATAGCTCAGCAAATGAAAGCAACGATGATTGCGTCATCGGACTCAGTGGTTGCAAGATCTTTTGTTGCATCGTCAGTGCGTATGTCCAGAGTTCGATACAGCGATCAAATCGTCCTGCATCCGCATAATGAGCTCCTCTATATAAAAAAAATTAAACCTTTAAATCCTTTGTCCAGTGTTAGAAAGGTCTATTGGAATAACTTACCTAAATCTAATGTAATAACTAGTGTCTGGATGAGTTGGTCCGAGTATTCGTTGACGAATCACTAATGCCTGCATTCTCATCTCATCTGGATCCATGACTAATTCATCCAGTGCGTCAATGTTTGTCACTTCGGTGGCATATTCATAGGCGGCTATCGGCTCGCTGACAATCTTTGGTATCTTCGGCTCTAAATTTCGATCCTCCATGGCACGACGCCACAGCGACAGCGCACTCGACATATCACGTTTCTTATCAACATAAGTTGCGCCCAACAACTCCAGAGCGTTGATGCGATCTTCACGCTTTACACTTGGTAAACTAATGAGATGCTCAACGATTGGCATGTGTCCGGTTACGCTGGCTGCCAACAATGGTGTCATGCCATAATAATCAACGTCCATGGTGGCACCATGTTTCAGCAGGAGTTGCAGAATTTCCAAAGAACCCGATTCAGCGCAGTCATGCAGTGCTGTGTTGCCTTTCACACTGCATCGATTCACATCCGCATTCAATGACAAAAGGTATTGTGCGATCTTAAAGTGACCCTTGTAACAGGCAATCATCAGGCAAGTGTGACCGTGTCTATTCGCTACTTCAAAATCTACAAAAAAAAAAAAAAAAAGAAACATTTTATTTACTCCGAACACGATGTTAATAATGACTGAGAAACTCACCTGCACCATTATTCACTAGATATTTTACAATTTCAAAATGACCATCGAAACAGGCCGCTCTTAGAGGTGTTGAATTCGTTCTGGTCGTACTGTTTACCTTAGCACCACGCTTAACTAATAACTTAACTATTCCTACGTGACCGGCTGCTGCCGCACACCACAATGGCGGCGCATCCTCTATTGTCTCCCCATCGAAAGTAACCGAACCCACTTGTTCAACATCCGCATGGCATTTAGTCAATAAATATTCTACAATATCGTAATGCCCGTGACGGCATGCTATTACTAGAGGGGTCGCGCCACCCATTTTGGCTGAAACTAAAGTTGCAATTTCCTCCGAGGTACGACCTTCAAAGCAGCTCTGAAATAGATTAATTTTTTTTAGATTAGATGCAACAAAGTCACAGGAAAAAAAAAATAAGAAATAAGAGAAGTTAATAACATTTTATATTTTAATTTGAAATAAAAAAATGCCACTTCAATCGGTATATACAATAAAATAAACAAAATGTTTTACGTATTGACCCTCAATAAACAACTTCATAAAAAATATTAAGTAAGTTATTTCATGGAAAATTTAAAACTTAACGCATTCAAGAGCAATTGTTGAAAGATGTAATAGGACTACCGGTTGAAAATGTCGTAATTGCAGACAACTTCATATCTATTACTCTGAGGTGAATTTTGACCATGACAGCTGTCACATCAGAAACTTCATGTCATTCTCTAATTATTTCAGTCTAGGTTATTGGTCATTAGTGAAAACACACAAGTTTTTGTAAAGCCGTAAAATGTCTACATTCGTGCCATCAAAACAACATTTGCGGGAAGTTTTAATATGCTTCTTTCATTTAAAGAAAAAAGCAACCGAAGCGCATCAATTGCTTACCGAAGCTTACCCGGGCTATACTATAGACGTAGGAATGTGTCAGCGGTGGTTTAAGCGGTTCAAAGATTGTGATTTCGACACCGAAGACAAAGAACGCCCCGGCCAGGTGAAAAAGTTTGAAGACCATGAATTGGAGGCATTGCTCGATCAAGAACCGTCACAAACGCAAGAAGAACTTGCAAAATCACTTGGCGTCGCTCAGCAAACCATTTCCGATCGTTTGAAAGCAATGGGAATGATCCGAAAGGTAGGACATTGGGTGCCGTATGAATTGAAGCCACGAGACGTCGAACGCCGATTTTGCATGTCTGAAAAGCTGCTTGAACGCCACAAAAAGAAGTCTTTTTTGCATGAGACATGCCTCAACATCGACGGCCGTTCAGAATATTCATGGCCTGAAGTGTTGTGTATTATGAGCTGCTAAAACCGAATGAAACAATCACAGGCGAGGTCTACCGACGACAATTGATGCGTTTGAGCCGAGCACTGAAGTAAAAACGGCCGGAAACGGTCACAAGCCACGATAAAGTTATTTTGCAACATGACAATGCTCGGCCAAATGTTGCAAATGTCGTCAAAACTTACCCTGAAACGCTCAAATGTGATGTCCTATCCTACCCGGCGTATAATCCAGGCCTTGCGCCATCCGATTACTATCTCTTTCTCATCAATGCAACATGGCCTGGCTGACCAGCACTTCCGTCATTTTGGTCATGTCAAAAAATGGATTGATTCGTGGATTGCGGCCAAACCAGTCGAATTTTCGAAAAAAACGACATTTTCAACCGGTAGTCAAATCTTTGAATTGCTATTGCAGTAGACACATATGGGACATTAAAGACCTAACGATATGATCTAATGTCAAAATAATCAAAAACTGTTTCCAATATTAAAACTGGGCAACTTTGTTCTGAGCTTAGTCATTTCCGGAAAAAAAAAATTTAGTAAAAATATTTTTCAAGAGTAATGCAACACCCTGTACATGCATTTCCTGTGTCTTGTGTCTTGGAATAAACATTTGAAAACCTTTCGTTATTATTTGCTTTCATCGCAACAAGAGTTGACTGCTGATTCAATCTTTGTCTGAAATGAAGATGATCTCTAAATCTGTCTGCATGCTCATCACAAGTCAATGATGAGCATCTGTTGCGTTTCAATCAATTTTTAATTTTTTTCAGAATTCAAAATTGAGTTCATGACCCGAAAACGATTTAATCGCGCGCAGTAGGCACAGAAATTTCTCACATATATAAATCACGGCCGGACTACACATTCAAATATGAGCTGTATGTTTTTTTTTTTATTCTATGGGCGCTCTTAAATGTAGTCTGTTGTTCAGTCGTGTTTCGGAAGCTAAACTTAGGACTGTTTAAATTTTAAACATAAATTCAATTACATCCTATACTACAAGAAAACATTCTTAGAAAGAAGAAATGTCATGAGCTGAAACTGTTTTCCGAATCTTTACGCTGTTTTCAGTGAGTTAAACCAAGCTTCCTTGCATTCCTTTTTCTATGAACCTGGTGGCTGGATTCAAAAAAATCTCTTAGCTGGAACATTGTTGTCCAATCGCTAAAATATGACCGAAATCTGGTGAAGGTCTGAAATAATTCAGAGGTTCTTGTTCCAAACTGCATCAAACATCATGTGTTTTCATGAGTTGTGCGACGTGTCCGATTCATTTTTCTCGGGACATATAATTCGCCCATCGCCTTGTTTAGTCGTTTGCAGAGTTTGGAGTTCATGGTATTTAAAAATTCAGCTTGTCTACAACTTTGCCAAGATTGTTTTCACCATTCGTTTTTTCCAACACACAACAAGTAAGTGTTTTATTTTATAGCAAACCTGCAAAGTAAATCGCAAATCCACTTTTACCAAACACTTTCTCATTCAACACTAAGACATCAATTTCAAAATTAAGGCGCAATTAACTTGTTAAATCCGACCCTGACAACGTCGAAAATTAACAAGAAACTCGTCTGCCCGAAAAGTCTCTTGCCAAGAGGGCAGTTCACATAATTTTTTTTCTGTTTTATTTTATTTATTATAAATAATTCCAGTTCGATAATTTATTTACATTTATTTTAGAACTGAAGTCAATTAAAAACTATTCCGTCAACAATTTTAAACAGAGATCTTACTCAATCAGCAGCACACAGCAGTGAGATACATTTCTCTGCATTCCCAACACGAAATTCTAAATTTCGAAATTTAATGAGAAAAGCTGAAATTTATTTAAAGTTTTTTTCAAAAATAGATCTCTGATGATTCTTCTGTGAGTGGGAAAATGTTTCTTATTATTTCTTTCAGCATTTTTCCCAATGTCTGCTCCCAATTAACGAATATTAAATTTATTTTCGAAAGTCAAATTTATTTTCGTAAAAAGTGCGTATTTTTTTTTATGTTCGACAAAATGCGAAAGTTTTATCACTGATGTATTCACCCTTATTCCGAGTGGCGTTGACGACGATTTTAAACGAAATAATTGCATTTTAGAACCCATTATTGTACGACAAATGTCATGTGAGAAATCTCACTTTTATTCTCTTAGGCTTTGAACGCCACAAAACGACAACAAAAACGTCAATCTATGTCGTTATCAAATTCGTGATCGCCCAATATGGAAAAAAGACTGAAAATGTAAGTTTTATTTACAAAAATGATTGATTCAAATTACTAAATTTAAATTATTGATTTCTTGAATGAAAATAACGAATCAAAATCAGTTTAAGACTTTGGTAGAATTGATGGAAAAAAGCACTTGGTTGGCAAGAGGTTTTAAAAGGCGAGTTTCAAATATCGACTCTAAAATCGAATGGGACTCTATAGCCTCAATAGTTTGGGGCCTCCATCAAGAGATGGAAAAGAGTGGCAAAAGGTTTATTCGTAACTAAATACAAAAGAAAATTAGCTAGATACTTAAAAATATTTCGCAGGTTTGGTCTGACATAAAATTCAAGGTTAAAAAAAAAAACTTCTTTACAACAAGAAGGAATGCGAAGCCACTGGAGGAGGCACCTTCCAACAAAAGCATCTGTCAGGCTTGGAAGAAATCATTTCTTATCTGCTTTCCTACGACAAACTGATAAGTCCAAAGGGAAAAGCTTTGGGTGGTACTCAAATCGGTGGGACGACGACCACGTTGATTGCTTAAGTTTCTCTTTTACACTGTTCAGTAAATAAATGAAGACTTCCTTAGGCTTTCTAAAAAAACATTTTGAATCTAAAAATAATACATTGCATTGAGTTTTGTTCACGTATTTTTGTCCTTACTCACTCTATATCCGGTAAATCCAATGGACTTGATTTTGTCCTTATTTCTTTCCGGATTCGAATTAGATCATTTTTTTGGGTATCCTCATCTTCATCACTGCTCCAAAATATTGCAATACTATTCATTTTTAAAACACCAACCGACAATCTCTTAAATGTAAGCTACATACAGACCATGTCGTTGAAGTTACGGAATAACTTTTGAAAGGCGAAACGCCTCAAATGACGACAAACGTCGTTCAAGTAAAACACCACTCGGAATAAGGGTGATTAACTTTTGTTTTAAAAAAAGGCAATGACAAATGGGCTTAACAGGATGACGATAAAGCGGACATATTTTCGGAATACTTTAAGGAAACATTTAAGCGATCTTGGTGAATCGGTAACCGTATGACATGACAATTTTCAAATACTGATTCTGACCAAACCTTGTCAAACGACATATCCTCAAGGAGTCAAAGAAATCTGTGTTAAAATTCTTGAATATAAATAATGCCGAAATAAGGCTGCTGGACTGATGATGCTTTTAAAACAGAACAAAAATCAAGCGATAAAAAAAAATTCAATAAGACCGATATAAAGGGGTCCGCCAAATAATTTTTTTTTTTGAAAATGCTATAAAGAAAACTGCTGAATATTTTCTCAAATTTCTTTTTTTATTTGAAAGTACAAGTTAATAATGGAAAATAATTTCATTCAAATGGCTGCCTCGGCTGGCCATGCAGTAGCCTACACGATCGGTCCAATTTTTAAGCACATTATCGATTGTGTGCAGCTGTATTTCACCAATGGCTTCACGAATATTGTCCTTTAAAGCTTCAATTGTCTCTGGCTTGTCGGCGTAACAACTATCTTTGAGGGCACCCCACAAATAATAGTCCAACGGTGTCAAATCGCAGCTCCGAGGTGGCCAAACGACATCAGCTCTGCGGCTGATAATGCGATCTTCAAAAACAGGGCGCAAAACATTGAGTGTAGCTTCGGCTGTGTGGCACGTAGCGTCGTCCTGTTGAAACCAAATGTTGCCAATATTCTCCTTTTCAATTTTTGTGAACAAAAATTCGTTCAACATGGCCCGATAACGATCGCCATTAACTGTAAAGGCCACTCCTTGCTCATTTTCGAAGAAAAATGGCCCAATTATGCCTCTAGACCAAAATCCGCACCAAACAGTGACTCGTTTTGGGTGCATCGGCTTTTCAATGTATGCGTGCGGGTTTTCTGTGTCCCAAATGCGACAATTTTGCTTGTTTACATACCCGTCAAGATCAAAATGAGCTTCATCTGAAAAGATAATTTTTTTGGCAAAATCGGCATCTTCTGTAAGTCGATCGCAGGCCCACTTAGCGAAGCGAAAACGCATTGGATGGCCAGTTGGCTTCAACTCCTGACCCAATTGGACTTTTGTATGGCGTCATACCAAGGTCTTTATGCAAAATTCGTCTCAATTTTTGGCTTTTCACGCTTTGGTTTATCGATGAGGATGCCAGTTTCTTTCACTTTTTTCACAAGATAACGAACATACGGAGCTGACGGTGCTTCTCTTCTTCCAAAATCCGTACGCAATTTTCGCACACATTCTGCAACATTACCATGATTTTCAAAGTAATGTCGCAATATTTCGCAGCGTTGTTCAAACGTATACACAACCATATTCGTTCAGCGGAAGGATTAAACTAATTATCTGTCACATCAGACATGAGTTAAGTGTTACCATTCACGAAATAAGCACTAGTTAAAAAAAAAAAACGTTAGATGGCGGACCCTTTATTTAATTTTCAATAGCATAAACCTATTTGTACAACAATATATAGTAAAACTATGAATTGACCGAGACGAAAAGTTGTAGGCAAAAAACTCTTCTAAACTTATATTTTTACATGGAAAACTTACAACCTAAGACAATAAATTCAATTCAATTCAATTCAATTATTTCTTTATTCTCACTTAAAATATCGTTTACAAAATTCCTAGCTTAACATATAATATACTAGATGAGAATAGATTGTGGCATCTGTTGCTTGAGATGATGCCACATTAAAGTGTAATTTCATGTGTGTGGTGAATACAGAAGGATGAAAGGGAACAAAAAATAAATAAAATAAAGTATATGTAAAAAGACTATTAAGAGACTTAAAGAACTTCAAATTATTATACTTAAGATAAGCTGAACTGAATTTACAAATTGTAACTCAAATATACTTTTTCAAACTTTATCTATCTTAAAATCTGTATAGGCTGTACACTTTGTGGGTGTTCCCATGGACAATATTGTGACTTCAATTTTTTTTTTTTGGCTATAGCTTTCGATCAGAGCAATACCAGTGTCCAGAATGCCTATACAACTTATAGTTGGGCAAAACGGACAGCCACTGGCGAATCGAAGTGTTGTAAGATACCTTGGGATCTGGCTGGATCAGTATCTATATTTTAACAAACATATAGATACTGCTCTAGCCCGAGCCAAAGCGGCTTTTGCCTTGACAAAGAGACTGTTTCACAGCAGTCAACTCGAAGCCAAGGTTAAGGTGATCTGCTACACGGCCCTTATTCGGCCTGTCCTTGCCTATGGATGTCCCGTTTGGTTCAACGTCGGAACAAGTTTAATGGAAAAGATTCGGGTTTTCGAGAGACGATGTCTTAGGGCTTGTCTCCATTTATATAGAACTCCAGAGTCTGAGTACAAACAATTCTATAGTAATGAGGTCCTGTACAACGGGACCAACCTGATCAGAGTGGATAACTTTTTGATAAAGCTTATTCGAAGTAATGACTTCGCCCAACAACTTGATCTCCGGGGCTTTTTACCCCAATGATATGCACCATGAGATTGTGCGCCTTAACGGCCTTATTCCCCCTGAAGCGTTTCTCTATTTAGATAGAAAAGGTCTGGTCCAGGATAGATAAGCGGTGCCGTTAATCTTCCACGTGGCCCGAAAAGCTGTGGACGGGCTAGTCAACTATAACCAAGACGTCGCAATTAGCTCAGCGGAGACCCTTAGGTTTAGTAGGGCGGTATCAGACCGCGATAGAGTGGATGTCATAAGGCAATACCGACACTATTGGTAGCTAAACGGCGAGTAAAACTCAATCGTTTTGTAGTATTCAACTTGAGTGCCCTTAAGGCAAACTGGAAAGCATGTCCTGTTAACCTTGGCTGGCTTACTTATGTTTAAGGTAGTGAAAGTAGTTTTAATGTTGTTTTAAGTTAGGTTAAGATTTTATGTTTAAGATTAGTTTTTAGTTTAGTATTTAGGTCTAGTTTAAAAAAACATAAAAAAACGTCCACTCACTAAGTTTTTGTTTATAATTAATATTTTTTTTTAGTTTTCTAATGTTTAGTTGTTAAAATTTAAAATTAAAATTAGTATTGAATCGAAAGGCATATTTTCAACTTGTTAGGCTTAGCTTAGAGCGCCCGAAGAGGGCCAGTAAGTTAGTTTATACATACATAGTTAAGTTAATTAAGCTAGCTTTAAGCGTTTTTGACTAGCAAGTAAGAAAAATTAATGAATTAAATAAAAATGCTTTGCAAAAAAAAAAAAATGCCTACACAACTTGTAAAACAGTGGCTCTTTTATCTCAACTATGCTAATTTCGAATCCATTCTGTCTGAAAATCTGATTAAATTATTTATATTTTTGCATTGTATTTGCGCTTTTATTAAGATATTTAATTTTCTTTTTTTTTTTTGGCTTTCTATTTTTTTATTTTAATTTTTTTCTGTTATATTATTCTTATCCATGCATTCCATTTTATTTTTACAATCGATATATTCATGTTAATTCATTACACCCATTGAAATGGCTTTCAATGTTTTTCTTAAAAATATATGTATGATTTTTTATTTTTTTTCTTAAGAAACTATTGTAATGAATTTTGAAGAAATATTATTATTATTGTTATTATTATTATTATTATTGTTATTATGATTATTATTATTATTATTTTTATTATTATAATTATTATTATTATAAATTTATTAACAAGTGAGTAAATTACAAAATCAATAACTAAGGTCTAGCTAGCTAATATAAATGAATTGATATGAATTATGAATATTAATAGCAAAAAAAAATGTTGCTCTTCCACTTCAAGCAAACGTATTTCATTTCGTCACTTATTGCATTTTAAGTTCTACAAAATTTAGTTGAATAATAATTGAATTCAGCGTGACTAAATTCGATTCTGCTAAAACATGCTAATTCTAATTTTTCAGGTGACTTGCAGCGTTTGGCCTTCGCAGAGAAGAAACAAATCAAGGAAACAAGAATTCTTTTCGTTTTTTTTTTTTATAAAATTCTAATTTAAATTTATTATTCGCCTTTTTTTTAAGCAAGCAAAATTCTTGCTTATAACTACTTATATGCCCATTTGACTTCCTTATTGCCAGTCAGGCAGTTTGTCTAGAAGAGAATGGCGCAAAGTTTATCAAAAATTCAATCGAATATTCTGAAGAACCAAATGTTTATAAATAAATCAGCTTAGCCTCGAGATACGAGAAATTGGGTCGTACTTATCCAGTGTCGAAATGTCATGGCATTCAATTAAATTTGTTGTTCTGTCATTCTGACAGCATCTGGTTGTTGCAATTCGAGTTGGAAATTGCTTCCTCGTTGCATGAAGACACAATCAGCCGGAAGGCATGTGTCAAAAGTATTTTTTTTAATGAAGACACGCGTATGGTGCGATTGATTGATTCGCTGGCTAATTTTGAACACGCTCCAAAGATGATCACGTGTTTGGGTTAACATAATGTGTAAAATATTATTTCACAGTAAGTTCAACGCTTTGAAAAATTTTTGACAATTGGTTTGGTTAGACAGGGGTCTTAATTTAAAATTGATGGCAAAATTTATGCGCATTAAGCTTATAAGATAACTCATGATGCCCATATAGAAGCGCGTGAATGTAAACGTGATGCGACGACAATGGTTGACATCATCGTAACTATTTTTCCGTCGCGGTTAAAAGTATAATGTGCGGCTTATGTTAATATTTAAATCTATGAATATTCGCAGCGTTTTAAGCGTAAGAGGAAAACACGTTGAGGAATGATGTTTTAAGTGTACATAGATTAGTTCTTCTGTGTGTTGACAAAGCGCATGCCATTCATTTCGATAGGGTACAGCTTCGAATTGAAGAGTAAGTCTTGAACTTTTAAGTGGATGACGGGTTACTCACTAGTTCGTATCATCAAAATGACAGCAGACATAATTTTCGAAAAATAAACAAAAAACTGCACCTGGTAGTTTATCAACGTGTGACGAATAAAATACTGCGAATTGAGCGAATGCAAATATGTCGACATGAAATTCTCCTTTCTTATTCGGACTTCGCTAGACAGTCTTTTGTTTCTTTTTCTTTTCCGACTGCTCACTTTTTTGTAAGATTAGATAGACCATAACGAAAACCGGCGAAAAAATAAAATGTTTTCAGTACGACCAACTTACAAAAAAAAACCTTTTATTTTTCGAAAATTGTCTTTAGACTTATCGAATTGGCTTCGTCTTTAACGCTTTTGGAAATGGGTGATGATGTTTTCCAATGCACCGGAAATGCACTGCACTAGAGCACTAAGCAGTATCTATACTTGCCTTACTATTCCATTTTTAGTGATTCAAAACTAGCCTGCAAACGAATGGAATCGATGAAGCCTAGGTTCTCTGGGCGCTATTGTTGAATATCATGTCGCAGGTAGAATTTTTTCGAAAACGGTGTGTTTTTGCTTGTTTGGGTTCAGGCCAATGCATGCGTCATTTACTTGTGCCTTTGCTTTATAAATATGGATGCTTTTCAAAAATATAAGAAACTACTGTGAACGTTAAAAGAAAGTGTGCAATTATGAACTGCATATTTAAAACCTTATTAAAGCAAGCGAATCAAATTTTCAAGTAAAATGCTTATAACATTTTTTTAAGGTTATTAATTTTCAATTAATTGACATTAATATTGTAGCATAAAATATTTTACTAGAAATACAATGAAAATATAACAAAAAGAAAGCATTTTCATGGAGTCAAAAATAGTCTGATTTTTTTAATTAAAGCAAAAAACTCAAAGCCAGTGGTTCGTTTTGTTTCCTTTTGGCATCTATACGTCTTGGTATCGACTCCACTAACTTCTTTGTCAATTCGGGAGGAATTTTTCACCACTCTTCGACTTAAGTGAGTCTTGGCTTGATCTTGATTCGATCTACTCTCACAAATGCTTGATAGGGTTTATTTTGGGGTACTTGTCTTGTTGAACACAAGAATCACTTAATCACATTTTCGTAACACTGCACGGCAAATTTTCTCTCCAAATTTGAAGATACTCATCTTTTTCCATCGTACTAGCAATAAAGACGAGGTTCCCAACTCCAGATGACGCTGTACATCCCCAGACCATAACAGAACCAACTCCATGCTTTGTTGGAGGCTTTAGATTTTGTTGTTCATATTCTGAATTTTTCGTATGCCATATTTTTGGCGGTTCTCTTTTTTCAAAAATCATAAATTTGTTCGCGTCACTAAAATTAAAACAGTACCCCAAAATGGAAAAGCCTAATTTTTAATTTTCTTGGCATAAAGAAGTATTTGCTTTTTTGGAATAAAACCATTACTATGGAGGGTCCGGCGAACTGTTCTCGCGCTGACGTTGACTCCAGAAGATTGATTAATGTTTTCGGCAATCTTCTCTGCACTTGCTGCTGGATTTTTGCGAACTTCCCTCACAAAAGCACGTTGGTCATCTTCCGACAGTCTCTTTGGTCTTGGATCTATTACGTCTTTTAATTTTTAAAATGTGTCCGAATTTTTTTTCACCGCGTCATGATTTACCTTAAATTTTTAATTTTATAGTTCTCGTGTTTCAACTGCTTTTTGTTTAGGGGATCTGGGGCATAACAGGCACACGGGCCATAATGGGCCCTCTCCCCATTTCACTGTTGAGCAAAGTGGCAACCCCGAAAGTAAATCTGTCTGCTTTAATTTATCGGTGGCTATTGGGAGAAAACCCCTTTTTGAACAAAAGTTATACGTGTGCTCTGTTTTGATTAAAAGCAGGATTTTCATTGAGTTGAAGTTATTTAATTAGTCAATAATTAGAACACTTAAACACGTATGGCTGGAGAAGACTGGACACGCAACTTTCTTAAACGGAACCCCACAATTTCATTAAGAAAGCCGGAAGCAATATCTGCACCTCGGGTTATGGGGTTTAACCGCGTCGCTGTCGAAAGCTTTTTTCAACTGCTTTCGCATATTCAACGTTAACGAAACGGGAATTACAAAGGTCGCGAAGAGTCTCGGGAAAATTTTGGCAACAAAAGGGAGGAAACAAGAAGGACCACTTTCTTCCTCGGAGCGAGGACAGCTTCTTACCGTGGAAATTTGCATGAGCGCTGATGGTTCGTTCATGCCACCAATGTTTATTTTCCATTGGAAAAGAATGAAAGCCGAGCTCATGGATGGAACACCGGCTAATTCATGGGGCGAGTCTAACCAAAATAGATGGATTACGAAAGAATTATTTGTAAAGTGGTTCAAAAGGTTTACTGAATGGTCGCGGGTAATAAAAGATCAACCGGTTCTGTTACTTTTGGATGGACATACAAGCCACGTTAAAAACATTGAAGTCATAGATGTAGCAAGGGCCAGTGGTGTGGTGATGTTGTGTTTCCCACCACAACCCTTGGATGTTACTGTCATGAAGACCCCTGAGTTCATATTATGGAGATGAAGTAAAGAAATGGTTCAGACAACACCCTGGAAGAACAGTTTCCCACTATCAGGTAGGAGAGTTGTTCGGTAAAGCCTTTTTAAGTCATGTCAGTCGCCATAAACGGCTTTCAAAAGACTGGAATATGGCCGATTAATCCAAATGTATTCGAGGATCATGACTTTTTGCCATGCCAAACCACGGACATGGCAAATGAGGAGGAGTCTCCACTTTTAGTTGAAACTACTCTTGTCGACCCCTTTTCAGGGCCACCAAGTTCATCAACAACCACTGATCCACTGATGTCATCTCCAAGCCCTGTTTCCGAAACTAATCATTCAAAAATGTTCCCCCTAAATTCCGTTAATCTGAGACCTTTGATACCAGAGCCCATTTTAAAAAATGACCATAGACAAACGTCATCAACTTCTTTCCAAAACATAAGCGGGGGAAAGACTGCTGTTATCACAAGCTCACCTTACAAGGCGCAGCTTGAGGCTGAATTCACCAAATCCAAGCCCCTTACTTTGAAAAGGAAAAAAAAACATCACAAAAAAGAAAATGGCCAGGAAGGAAGCATCTTTGTCAGAAAGCTAGGAGGTAGAGCAGTGTCTTTATTGTGGGAACTTATACTCCCAGTCTACAGAAGGATCCTGTGGTAAGTGGGCACATTGCTCTTGTGCTGGCGAGGATCATATTGACGATGAATCCAGTCAAATTTGCTCGCGCTGTAACCCAGCTTAGCTTTGTGTCCATCATACCCCCCCTATGTCCATTGTGCCCCAGCACCGGGGTATAATGGGCAAATTCAATCCTTTTTTTTAAATTCATGTAAAATACTAAATAATTTATTTTTATTTATTTTCCTTTTCCATATTGATGTATTAATCAATTTTCTTTCGAATAAAATTGTTTTGGAGTTATTTTTTTTTAATTATTATTTAAAATATTTTAATTATTATTTAAAATTTTTTTTTAATGATTATTAAAAAAAAAAAATCCTTAAGGGGCCCGTTATGCCCCGGCTTCCCCTACTCATCTTGAGTAATTTTCTTAAATAATTTTAAAAAAGCAACTTTAGAAGTGAATGAACTCAATCAAAAATACACTGGTGTCTGTAAATCAATCAATTAACAGTATGTGCGGCAAGCTTGTAATGATTTCTGGAGCAGTTGACCTAAGCTTGTCACTTAAATCCTTTTTAAAGACCTCGAGCATGCTTTAAATTTTTTTTTAAAACTCAAAACGTGCAAAATTGATTTAGGAATTTTTTTTTCCAAAAGAACTTAAATTTGTTTATTACTTGGAATGACTTTGACAGAGCACCGCCACATGCTAGGGTTTCTCTACCAACACGGTATTCTCTCCACAAACAAAAAATAATAATAATTCTGATAAAAAAGTACAATCATGTCTGCGCTTAACAAATTCAACTTTTATGTTTATCGTTGTTTTTTTGTTTCATTAGAATAAAAATAAAACGGAATTATTGGTGCGCTATTCACTGTGGGGAATTTTCTACGTTCATTGACGTGATTACGATATCAACATATTTTTATTTTATTTGAGTCTGATTCATGCAACGCAACCGGTTGACTAGAAAGAATATATTTAAGTGTGCGATCAAATCCTACACTTAATATTGGCTTTAATCGAGATTAATGATAATCGGTTCGAGTTAACGATAAACTGGTGTTAATGGCAAATTTATATGTTTTACTCTAGAAGCCGCAATCATAAGTATGTTCATAAAGATCGTCGTCACTGCTGACAGTCAATATAGTAAGTGATTCTTTGTTAATAATTTAAAATTAATTGTGTTAATTCCGCGTCACATTTCAATTTGCATCAGTTGCATGAGGTAGTTTTTACTAAGAGCAAAAAAAAAACAAGGCGCTTAACTATTTTTGAATTTCACAATAAGTGTAAATTGTAGAAAAGTTTTAGTGAACAAGTAAGACTTTTTAGACCTGTTTCATAAAACAACAGTACATTAGAACAATAAAAAAACAAACGACCAAATGTGAGTCGGACACGCGCAACGAAGGTTCCGTACAGTTCGACATTCACGGGAATCGAGTTTCAAAAATGTTTTCCGCTTACGTTTGTAGTACCCTTTATCTATTCATTCCTTTGCGACTATCAAAATATGTATGCGTACGGAATGAAAGTAATTTTGACCGATAGAGGAAAAGTTAAACCTGAAACCAAACATTTGCTTTTTTAACAGCGACAGGAATGCTTAAAAAATGGATTAAAATTAACGTCAGAAGCGGTACGGTTTGGAAACGAAACATTCATGCCAAGGCAGAAAGTAAGCGTTTGAAGATGACTTTCGATGCAATTAACCTTTCTTTTTCCAACTCACCAAAACGCAACCTGCTTCACCCGACATGCCTCTCAACCGTATGCCCAGGCATTTATGACGTCAAATCGCAGCCCTTTGGCTCCCAAGCAACATCACTAAAACATGTATTTTTTGTGGAATATGTTGGAAGACGTGGCCTCATCTTGTTGGAGCCATAGATCATCCAATCGACTTTAACATTTTCCCATTTAGTCGTTTTGGAAGAAAAAAAAACGTCAACAAAACCTCCAATACAAAAAACAAACCCAACAGTCACACGTTGATGATATAAAAATGTACGTTATTCTGAGTTCTCGGTCAGCTATAGAAAATTTCAGCGATAAATATGAACGTTTAGACCGGTTAGTGGCGTAAAGACTCCGTCTTGGCAAAGTCAGCTGAGCATATGAGCGTGTGACTGAAAAGCATTGGGCCATCGCAGGGAGAAGAATTAAAAAAAAAATCATTGATTAGGTTATGTCATTTGACAACTTAGCATAACTAAAAAATGCTATTTAAAGACTGTGAATTATGTGAATGCAAATAAATTGATACAATTGAAACCTATCACATCTGATCTTCAAACCACTACACAAACATTGCGTTCTCTTTCTTCTGCCCGTCAGGGTAGTCATAATCCCTTCAGAGTCAGCAATTTAAAATTAAAAAACTCCTTTTCAAAGATGTCATCGCGTTCAAAACAAAGGACTCTTTCTCTTTATCCAAAACCGTTTTCGAAATTATCTGTGAGGGTCTGACTTTATTGATTCCCCTAATGAAAGTTTAACTGACGGAAACTTTTGAAATAAGGGTGTTTACCGCTTGTCGAAGACTACAGTGACAGTGCCGCTTTTGATGCGAACGACGACTGGTGCTTGGATCGTATTCGAAAACGAGTTAAAAAAACTAGAACCAATCAATTTGTTCAGATAAAAGGCAGCGCCTTAACCAACTGTGCCACCCAGTCGCATGAAATTTTTATGTGCGTCTTTTGTAATGGAGAAGCTCCACTTAAGACCTTGCTTAACTCTTTGGATGCTGGTTCTTGCATTTTAAATGCACCTCAACCAATGGAATTACAGAAAACGAAATCCTTGATGAGTTTGCTAGGCGTCTTAGGCGATGTCCGGTGCAGAGGTGACAATGAATAATGGCAATCGTTGTGGTGCCATATTCTTGCAACTTTGATTAGAACAAGATCTAACTGCAGCTAACGTCATTTCCTCCGCGAGAATTCTTATCGAAAACCGCTTCAATAAAAATAGGAAGTGGAGTACCTTCAAATCAGAGGTCATAACACTGCAACAAGTTTTGTGAAAATTCGAAAACAAAAACTCATCAGAAATTAAATATTTAATTACCTGTTCTTGGCTAGACTGTTCAATCATTGTTTGACAATCTTGGCTACATAATATAGCCTTGTTTGCTTAGGTACATATAACATTCCACAGTTTTATATATTTTTGACAAAACGGAAATAGAAACTTGATATTTCGAAGTGTGTTAAAGCGGAAGGTAAACAAATGTAGTTCAACCTTTTGCTAGACTTAGATACTTCCGGTATGATAATACTTAAACTCAGGCAGCAATCGAACACTGAATATATGCAAATGCTGCTTCATTAAATCATTCAGTGTCAAAGGTTAAAGGGCCCAAATGAATGGCATTTAACATAAGGGCTTCAGAGCACACAAATAAAATTTTTCATGGCTGATTCATCTTCGAGTAGTAGTAGATAAATATGTTAATTTATTGTGTAAATAGTTAAATACTATATCGGCTGGTAGAAGCCTTAATTTGCATATATTTAAGTTGTAAAACATTTTCTTTGGCTGTCAAAATACCAAAAGAATTATTCCGAATTATTTGAGATTTGAACGTGCAAATTAAATAATCCGTATTTTTATTTGTTAAACATTTGTTTACAAAAAAACTAAGTGAATCAGAACATATTTTCAAAAAATTTCGATGGCACGTCATGCAAGGAAAACAGACGTGATGAACGATTTGTTGATTGTCAAGCTTGGTTATTGGGAATAGAAATCAGCTCATTCAACGATTTGTCTTGTTTGAGGGACGACTCAGATCCAGACTGGTTTGTAGGGTTCCCATTTTAGGGTACTTAATTCGACCTTCGAGAGGATTAAAGAGTAGCGGCAACTGGCTTAGCTTGAGCATTTGTACATTGACGTAACATTTAACGCACAAATGAAGCGAGTTGGACATGGGAAATGTAATTTTCGGAGGAGTGCCAATCACACTCACAGGTGGCGGTTTTCCTTATGCTCCTTTCCGGATTTGAGCCTGAAGCCACACGCTCTACAGCCAACGCACTTATTCCTCAAGACAACCCTTATTCCAAATTTTTTCAACCAACCAAAAAGGATCAAGGATGGCGAAAATTCCCGCCGAGTCATATTTCAAAGTTTGTAAACAATGAGAATTCGCATGGACAAAATTTGAGGTGGCGCTCTGATGTAAAAAAAATTGTGGATCCAAGTTTGATCAAGGTTACGTTAGAGTTATAAAGCGCGACACTCATCGCGCCGACACGGTTTTTTATTCCTCATGCTACGTGCCGATTATTCATCGCTCGTGTGTACAAGTCTGCCTGTCTTCTCAACTAATCCGGTTTTGTGAACGTTTGCCATTGTCTCCGCTGTGGAGGCATATGACTGCCAGCAGATTGACGGCGCAGTCTTTCAAAACACAACAAATGCCCTTGCTAGTACGAGGGTGGTCTGAAAACTCACCGACCCCAACGTGAAGATAGCAGCACTCGTCAATAAAAACTGGTGAATGCAGTTATGCACCTTTTGACACTTACTCACGAAACTTTCAACCATTTTTAATGCGCAGTTTTTGACAGTTGACAGTCGTTTGAATGAGTCGATGTGTGAGTTTTAGTCAATGCGGAAAAAATTGAGTACCGAGTTGTCATTAAAATTTTGTTTTTGAAAGGCAATACGCCTTCGCAATTCAAAGATGAATTGAACTCTGTTTACAGTGAAATTTTGGCCAGCTGAATTTAAACGTGACCGTAAGAGCTTGAAAAACGATGAACGTTCGGGACGTCCAAAAACTGCAACTACTGACGATAAAATCAATTAAGTTCACCAAATGGTGCTAGACGACCACCGAATTAAAGTGGGAGAGACAGCAGAGGTTATGAAAACGTCAAAAGAACGCGTTTGTCGCATATTAAATCAAGATTTAGGCATGAGAGTCAGCGCGTTGGGGTGCCGCGTTTGCTCACAAGAGACAAAAAACGTGTTCGAATGAACATTTCCAACGCTCTGTTGGCGTAGTTTAGGCGCAATAAATCCGAATTTTAGCGCCGATTAATGAAACTTGGATACACCATCATACGCCGGAACCAAAAATACAGTGGACTGCAAAGGAAGAACCGGCTCCGAAAAAAAGCGAAAACAGTTTCTTCGGCTTGGAAAGTGATGGCGACTGCTTTTTTGGGAAAGTCACTCAGTTATATTAATCGATTATCTGCAAAAAGGAAAAAGTATTACAAGAGCATACAACGCATCATTACTTCACTTCTAGCCCCAAGTGACTTCTTTTTGTTCGCTCATCTAAAAACTGCGCTCGGACGACAGAGGTTTTCGTCAAATGAGGAGGCATGCACCTTCGTGAACAATTATTTTGCCGAGAAAAGCCCCGAGTACTTTTTAGACGAGTTACAGTGTGTTAAGTAAGTTTTCAGAACACCCTTGTATATATATTAATTAACGGCCAATAAAATACTGTGAATTGAGTGAATGCAAATAAGTGATACTTATGCCATAAAACAAATATATCAGTTTCTTTACACTTTCAGGTTAGGTGGTAAGTACTTCTGACCACCTATTCGTTGTTTTGTATTCTTCTTTACAAAAAATTGAGGTTAAAATGTGGTTAGTGGTACTGACCACCGTGACGCGAGTGTGTGCGGATCATGATCAGAATTTCTCTAATATTTGAACTACTTTGAATTTTTTAGAAAAATGGTTCTCAAAATTAGTGATAAGGATATCGAAGAGAAGCTTTCACAGGGTAAACGTTCAAATGATGACAGCGAGTGCAGCTTGGAGCCAGATGAAGAATAAACCTTTGTCTAGCCAGTTGACTGCTTTGCTTCCAGGTGAAGGTCTGCGTGAATTTCGACAAACTTTTAGTGATGATTTTAGCTCATAGATTCTGCCACTTATTCTAGTTCATTAATGGTATTAACATTAAACCACCAACACGCTTACGTAGAGTGCGAACTGAAGAAAATATCGCCAGTGTTAATGATGACCATTAATTATCGATTCGTCGCCGTTCGCAGCAATTGGGCCTCTGTTACTCAACAACGTGGAAAATTTTGCGGAAGGATTTAGGTGTGATGCCTTTCAAAATACAGCTGGTGCAAGAATTGGAGCCGAAGAACCTACCGCAACGTAAAATTTTTGGTGAATGGGCTCTTGGAAAGTTTGCCGAAGATCCACTTTTTTACCGAAAAATTGTGTTCAGCGACGAAGGTCATTTTTGGCTCAATGGGTTCGTAAATAAGCAGAATTGTCGATTTTGGAGTGAATATCAGCCAGAAGCATTGCAAGAGCTATCAATGCATCCAGAAAAAGTCACAGTTTGGTGCGGTTTATGGGCTGGTGGCATCATTGGACCGTACTTCTTCATAAATCGTAACGTAACTGTGAATGGTGAGCGCTACCGTGAGATGATATCCACCTTTTTTTTGCCCAAAATGCAAGAACTTTCAACAAGACGGTGCCACATGCCACACAGCACGCGCAACAATGGACTTATTGAGAGGCGAGTTCGGTGAACATTTTATTTCACATTCGGGACCGGTCAACTTGCCGCCTAGATCGTGCGACTTAACGCCTTTAGACTATTTTTTGTGGGGCTATGTTAAAGCTCATGTCTATACAGACCACTTCAATCGACGCATTGGAAGACAACATTGAAGCATTTATTCGTGAGATACCGGCCGAAATGTTGGAAAGAGTATGCGAAAATTGGACTAAGCGGATGGATCATTTGAGGCGCAGTCAAGGTCAACATTTGCATGAAATAATCTTCAAACATTAAATAATATGGACCGTACTACCAATTCAAATAAATATTTCATGAATTTTTCTGAATTTTATGTGTTTTTTTTTTTTTTGAAAAACTTTCCTATAGCTTTTAAAAAATCACCCTTTACTTCAACGACTCTTGAAGAAATTGTTGTTTTCCTTGCTTTGAACTTAATGATGGGAATAAAAAAGCCATCTGGTCACCTGCTCTTATTTTTCAACCTTAATGCCACTAAATAGACAATTTTCGTATGCCAGCTAGAACAGATCCGAACTATGACATGCTCTATAAACTTCGAACCCTATTTGATATACTGAACAAAAAACAAAACTTCCAAAAGTATTACAAGCAATGCTAAAGATAAACCGATCAAACGAGGCTTTAAGGTCTGGACGAAGTTTAGTTAATCAGTGTATTGTCTTGATTTTGAGTTACATATAGTTTATGCTGGGAAAACAGGCAAGAAAATAATTATTGATCTGGAGGGAAAAATTGTTAAAAGCTTTTGCAGAGTTTATTTCGACAGCTACTTCAACAGTTTTTGCAAGTCGAATTACGACGAAATGTCATATTTATTTGCTTGAATGACGGTTAACTTGAATCGAAAATTATTGCCGAAACAAAAAGCAGACAAAAACGAGGAAAATATGACTACACAAACATCGAAAAATGGAGGGATAAAAGGTCAGTTTTCATTCTGTCGAACTACAAAGATCCGAAAAATGTTGGAAGAGTTACTCGCAGGTAACGCACTGGGGAATTCATTGAGCTAGCTTGTTCAGAGTCTTTAAAAAGATTTCAATGTTGAAATTAATTTAGTGTTTAAATTTGATCAGATGAAAGGTAATGAAAGCTACGCTAGTGACAGTTAATCCCATAAATGGTAGCACAGAATTTTCCTCCACTTTCTCGACTGCTGCCTTGTAAGTAAATTTTACATTTATTTAGGTATTCAAAAGCATCATCAACCTGACTTAGAAAATGTGGGCCTAAAGGAATTGCGACGAAGATAGACCAGGTTCAACATGCAACACAAAGTCTACAAACTCAATATTTATAATATACCACCAGTAGCCAAAAGTCCCAGAAGAAGTTCGCTCGGAAAGCAGTTACCATCAACCACAATTGGCCAATATGCACAATGTATGTAAGTTCCCCATTGTTTGCGAAAATAAAAAATCTGCTTTCAGGATTTCACCAAAAATAATATTTGGACTATTTTTGTAATTCAAATTACCTTAAGTCAGTTCAACATGTTTTTATTTTTTTAATTTTTTGAAGAACCGTCACGATCGTAAGCTGTGTCTACCACGTCATTCCTCGAGAGTCTTTTAACAAATATTTATTTTGACATTAATTTCAAAATATTCAGGCCCTAAGTAAAAACAGTTCTATTTATATCTATATCTAATCTCCTTCACATTTGAGAGCATGTCTGAAAGAGTTAAGTCACAGTAAAATTTTCCATTTTTCAAAAAAAAAATTTTCGCTTAATAGGTGCTTTAGGGTCTTAAAAATAATATATCAAAAGATGGAATACGGCAAGTGTCCGAGTGACCAAATTTTTCACTCTGCAGTTACGCCTCTCCGGTATGCTCATAGATTTTCATATGGTTTCTCAGTACTTAAAACGTTCAACGCATTTTTCTCGAAACCACTTTTTTTGAGCTCGCCGAAGACATAACTCGAGCAAATCTTTACCGATCGACTTGAAATTTTGAAATATCTTTCTCCAAGGAGCTACGTAGGATTTTTTATTTTATATGAAGGAGTTTACGTCTTCGGCGATCAACAGGCTTTCAAAAATAGGCGCCTTGGGGCATATGCTTTGCAGCGCCATTTTTGAATATTTTTTATTGAATAAAATACATTTCGTACTTTTTTAGTATTGCTATAAAACCTACTTTACAGATTTTCGATTGATACTTTAAGTCAGCCAAAATGAATTCCCGAAAATATGCCTATTTTTTTGTGTGCTACTGTGATTTCCCCCCTTAAAAAATATTTGAGGAAGTCTTTAAATTTCAACTGTAAGTAAACCAATCCGTGTCTTGAGTAAGAATAAACTTTAAAAGCGATTGTTTTTTTCTTCGCTACATAAAAATTCAACAATCATTGTCATTTTGATGTATTGACATTTTATCAACAAAACACTTCACAAACTCAGAAAAGATTACTTACAGAACCATAACCAATTTTGTGTAACACACGTGCTTAAACTGGTGACTGTTCCGGTCCATGAACTTTCTGTCGTGAAACAATGCAAACATCACGAACCATTTGCTTTGCTAATTGGTCGCATTCTTTTTTTAATAGCTGGCACCGATTCCACTAAAAGTCGTCAATTTTACATTCGGTGATATCGATAAAATGTTACAACAAAGTAGGCAGTGGAGACGTAGTGTAAAAATGAGTGAGAAGCGGACTAAAAATCATGCTAATTACTTTTTTTTAAAATTTTACCAAGAAAATAAATAAGCTTCTATCAGATAGAAGACCGACAGTACGTCTTTTTTAATCGACTTCCATATTGGTGAAAAGATGGTAACGTGCATCGGACGCAATTCATTCTATTTTTTCAACTTTATCTTTTGTTAAAAAATGTGTTGTCATTGTTTGAAAATTGACAAGAAAAAATTAAGTTTTTGAGATAAACTAAAAAACCATGGCGCCACGCTTAGCTTAATAAACCAATAATAAAATTTATTTTCGTTAAAAAGAAACATTTTCCTTCATTTTGTGAGCAAACTTATGTATTTTTAAATTTTAATGATTTTAAAACTTGATGTTGAAAACGTTTTTGAATATTCTAATTTTTTTTTAAATTAGCCAATCAAATAATCAAAAAAAAATTGTCTTACAATTTAATAAAAGAAAAAAAAATACGTAAATGATAATATTCCGTTTAAGAAAACAAAAAGGTTTCTTTTTCAAAATTCAGTTCCACTTTGTTTTTTTTTTAATATACAGTTGCTACCATAAGTATGTTAACAAAGCCGAATTCATTTCGACATTCTACATTGTTCTACTTTCTACATTCTTCCGGAGTTATATTTGACTACTATGACTCGACAGATATCGAGGAGTCCTCTCCGAAATACTCAATTTTAAAACTGACCAGATGTTTTCAATGGGGGACAAGTCGGGTCTCTGCGGTGGCCCTTCCAGGACATGAGTATTGTTCCCCTGAATGTTTTTGGAGACGATTTTTCACGGTAGGTAGGGGCATTGTCTTGCTGCTGGATAAAATCATTTTCAATATGCTTTTGTCCTTCAGGTTATATCACATCTGTCAGAATATTTAAGTAGACTGCAGCTGTGACTCTTCCTTCCACTATGACTACTTTGCCGACACCTTTAGGGAAAATGCATCCCCACAGCATAATGCATTTATCTTTCTCTTTAAAGGTCCTCTTAACGCAAGTTCTTCCTCCTTTTTTCGCCAAACGTTAGTTCGGCCATGATTGTACTTTAATCGAAGCATTGATTCATCAGTCTCGAGCACTTTGTCTCAAAACTCAATAGACTTTAAAAAAAAATACTGCATTTTTTTTGCCACATTTCTTTTACTAATATGAGGGACTTTACGCGCAACGCGTCCATGTCATCTTCATATTATCTGCGAAGAACAGTTTGGTGCGATGGTGGAGTTTGGTCCTTCATTCCTCTTATTTTCAGTGAGTGGGCTCTTATTTTTGGTTAGCAATAAAAAAAGCAAAAATTAGTAGTGCAACATGTGGTCGTAGACTTTTTATGGAAAGTGTACGTCAACTTTAGTGCTGAACGAACGAACTGGAGAGCATCAGGAAGGAAGTAGAGACCAGCTTCTGCGATACAAGTCTTCAGGAAAACGGCAACGTCTCTGCTCCATTCTGACATCCTAAATGCCCCAAATGAAGAACAAGAACCCATTGGAAAGCTTAACTTTCGCATGGTAGACACCACAATAAGACTCGTCGAGCATAGTGCAGGCATGGTAATGTCAAACTCTTGGCTTCGATTCGGAAACCTAGATCCAAAAATGAAAGGCTTTATGGTAGCAATTCAGGATAAGGTCAAACCAAGAATAAACTGCCTGAAAAACATCGTCAGGAATCATGAAATTAAAATCGACAACTGCTGCTGCTGCGTGGACGTGCATGAAACAATACACCAAAGACATATTTGCTGTATGAACAACGCTTGCTAATGACAAGTCCAATCAAAGACAAGACGCCATCCATTGGGACAGGATAATTTTGATTGATACAAATGTGCCGTGCAAATGAATATCAATAACATGGCTCGACATACCTCACTATAATCCAGAAACACATTGCCTTATGCGACGAACTGATATAACTCTATCAGTAACAGATGGGTCCCGATGTCAATTGTTCCTGTACTGGCGGAACTTAGCATCCGACAAAAACTAATCTATGTCGTTAATATTTCAGAAGCCTTTGGACCGATGGTATTTAGGTGAACGTAGAGGAAGCGATGTGCTTATAAATCGGCAATAATAATAATACAAAAATGCTTTACAATATTTTTTTCAAAAACAAACATTTGATTGAATATGTTTTCACAATCACGTTTGTAAAATAGAGAAAGGAATTAAAAAAATGTTATATAACAAATGCATCCGCAATTAATCATATTTTACTGATTGATGTTTCATTTCACACTACATCATTTTTCAAAATTGTTTAAGTTACGTCGACTGGCATAAACACCATCAGACTGCACCAACCCACCTTGTTTTTTTGTGACTTAAATCCGCCCAGGGAAATTAATTATACATGTAAAGCAGATCCCTGTTTATTAGCTTCTCACGTTTTACTCGAAAGTTTTTCTGTTAACATCTAATTAGACAGCTTAAGGTTAAACATTGGACATCACGTGCGTGACAGTTAAAAGCCGGCTTTTGAAAAAAACGCTTCAGGCTCGTAATTGTTTTCCACTCAAACTCGCTTATAAGACTTTCGAATTCGACATTAACTTATTATTGTTAGTTAAACAACAATATTTCATTGTTTCGTCAATAAATGACAGCTTTTATCTATAGCTCGACAAGTTAAGGTATTCCTCATTGACAGTTTGTTTACAATAATTGCAAGCGTGACTAAATTGATTGCACTTTAAATTGCTACCGGATAAATGGTGGGATATGGACGCTGTAATTAGAAGTTTTTCCACTCGGCTCTCACTTACAATTGTGTTAATTGGATAAATTGGACGTGGCATTGCACCAAGGGTTACATCAATTGAAAATAAATGCGTTCACTTGTAACACTTGTATTTTTTTTTTTTTTTATTTAATTATAATGTAAAAATTAATTTCCTTTTTGCACATGAGACGAACTCTTATGGAAGATTAATTGAAGATGATGCAAGAAGAAATTGGAGCAAATGCAATTAAAATTGAAAGTGTTTAAAAAAAACTTACAGTTCTCGAAAAAAATTCCAAGAGTTTATTAAGTCTGAAGCATTAATGAAAAAAAAAACATATTATTTATTATTTTATTTTTAACAATAAAATAATAAAATAAATTACTAATAATAAAAAGCACAGGCAACAAAGCTATCGGCCCTGGAAAAAAAATTAAGTACAAAATTTTTTAGAATTTTTTAAGCTTATGGGATTTGACACCACTCATGGACTTGATTACCTCCAATTATGGGTTGGGTTTTTTTAGCCTTAGGATTTTTTTTTTAAATATTTGTTTTTCAAAAATATCGCAAAGCTTTTTTATCTGCCGAAACGCTTTCTTGGAGCCCATCATTTTGACAGTATTGATTTTAATTTCAAATTGAATTTATTGTGCATTTAGAAAGAATAGTACAATAAGTACTACTTTAGTTTGTTTTTAATTTATTTTATTGAAGAAAATTTTAAAATAAATAATAATAAAATTTAAATAAAGTAAGCAAAAAAATAATATTCCAGATAAGTATAATAATAATTCAGGGAAATGGGAAAAGGGATGGCATGTAGGGGTTTCATTGCTGCGTACTGAAATATTGAAAGATAGTGTTTTTTTTTTTTTTTTTTTTTAAAGTCACTGTGTTAAGGGGTTACATGGGTTTAACGGCTTTAAGAAATCGATTCTCTTGTCATTGTCTTATAAAATCCTACAGTATCTCTAGAATATTGTCCTAAATTTTCAAGTTGATTTAAGAAATAGTTTTGAAGATACAACCTTGAGCGGTTGCGCGCTCGAAGTCAGGAAGGCTTAGCGCTCAACTTTAAAAACGGTTATCTCGAAATTGAGTTTTCAAAGTTGGTTGTCCAGATTTCTTGAGAACTCCTGAACCGATCTTGATGAAATTTCACCCAGAAATAATTCACAAGGAGTTGGCCGAAGGATTTTTATTTATTGCGATTTTAACTATTTAAAAAAAAAATTTAGAGAAATTTTTGCCAAAATTGTATTTTTTGTAAGGTATGCCAAAAATCAAATTTTCACAGTTTTTTTGCTTTGTCCAATTTCAAGTTTATAATTTCAACCAAAACTCTTATTTTTTCCCTGCGGATGATCCTGTAAAAAGATCTACTGTCAACTCGGACGCACCGTTTTTCCGAGGGGTTTCCGGAAATCATGTCACAATGGCGGAAATTTTAAATATTTTTTTTACGAAATTCTTTGTCAAATGTGTATCTTTAAGACCGTAAAAGGTTTGCATAAAATATTTTATTTTTGTATGAAAAAAAAAATTATTGAAAACACACCGTTCTTTCCTTGAAGAAACCCATGTAGTAACCCCTTAAGTATTCTCCTGATTTGCACGGGCAAATTCAAATATTTGAACTTAGGCAACAGCAGATGTTGAGATCTCTTTGAACGCACAAAAGTTAATTTATTGTACAGATAAATGCGTATTTTCTCTTGTATAATAAAATGCAGAAATATACAGTTCCTTGCATGCAGATAGTCACTTTAAAAGCACCCCAAGACCAAGACAAGATGTGTGACCAAACGTACGAAGACGGTTAATATGCCGAACCGCATCGTAAAATGCTAGTTAAATCTTGTGTTGGGACAACGAGTCAAGACACCATTACTGAATATGAATTTGAATTTACAGACAGAATAAGTGTAGTCACTTATTTCTTGTGAGTTTCTATCGGTGTAAAACTAGCTCTTGTGATTTCAGTTGTAACCTTTAAGTACTGATGCGCGGTCTAAAAAGCCGCGGCGGTACTTGCGCAATATCGATTTTTAGTAGCTTCAAGGACAGTGCCACCGTTGACGTCGGCGCAGGAAGTGATGAGTAATTACGATTTAAAATTCCTAATTTTTTGTTTGTTTTTTTGTCTACAGTGTGAACTATGAATATACCTGAGAAGTAAGGTAGTAAAATAATTGGTCCTGTGACAGATTTAGAGAATTCAAAAAGATCTCGGATATGTGTAAATGAATCGAATCCAAATTTTAAGCGAGTGATTGAAAACTGGCGAGTTTTGTTGATCCGATAAAGTGAGAGAAATGTTATTTGAAAATTTTCATGTTTTATGGCCTTAAGGGGGACTTTGTCCTTGAAATTTTCAAAAAAAAAAAAACCATACTTTAAACCCGTTTTACTCGAAAACACGTTTTTAAAAATGACCGCTGTTAATAACATATCGGTCTGAAATTTCTGAAAGCATACTCAGAAAAAAGGTCTTCATAGAATGACGGATCGTTTTTTCTTTTTCGATCATTTTTGTATTTTTTATGCAAAAAAAACGCGAGAATTAAATTTTTTTTAGGTGCTGGCATTTTTCGAAATTTGTACTAAACGAAAGACCACTCCGCCATTCCATGACCAAAGAGTCACAGACTGATAATATGCCTTGAATTTGTGTTTCAGATCAACAAAAAAAAAGGGACAGGGATGCCAGCCATTTACCTCCCGCGATTTGAGGACGTTTTTCGCGGAGCTGCAACGGCCGCCACTTGTTTGTTGTTTTTTTGTTTTTAAACGTTCTGTTTATAATGTACAAAAGCAAAAAAAACACACTCGAAAAGCTTTACTCGTTTCCTTTAAAAAAATAAATAAAATGTAAGCACCTGAATTGACACTCCAAGGACAAAGTCTCCCTTAAACTGTGAATTAGTTCTGCTAACTATCGCAAAGTAAATGTTGTTCTTCTTTCCACAATTTTTTGGAAATCCCAAGTTAGTTAAAAATTGTTTCAAAAAATTGGGTCCTTTGTTTTTTTGTCATTTCTTTTTTTGTAAAGTGTTTCTCTAGATGTCGAAACGCCCTCCATAATCGAAATGCAGGATCTACCGAAAATCTGACTGGGATTTTGGGCGAGCAAAGCATTTTGACTTGTCTGACACCATATTATGACTTATTTTACGTTTGAAAACCAGCCGACCACGGACTGCATGGAACATACACCGTTTAAATGGCCAATTCCCAAACAGCAGTCTCAGTTTTCACTCAGTGGATACTGTGTGAAACAGTCGGGAAACCGTACCATTCAGGATATGATGTGCATTTTGGTTTAGTGGTGTCTTTGTGTCATACATCATTCTATTGCCATTGCTATAGCCAAATGTTTTGGACAAAAGATTTGACTGTGATTTCAAAAAAGGGTTGCCACATCTTGTACCACCAACCAAGATCGATTTCAAAAGAACAACGAAGGAAGGAAAACGAATATTCGTCAAGCTATATACAAGTCATTGCCCTCCAAAAACCGTCATAAGTAGAGTGTTTGAAAATTTATGTGCGGCAGTTTTTATCCTTTTGAAAAGCAACTTTGATCCCTCTTCGCGATTTGACAAAATAACAAACTACACAATCCTCTCGCTGATTGATCAATTTAATGTGAAACCAAAACAACCAGTGACACTAATTTGAGGGCAATTTTATCGTCATTATGACTGAAATGTCAAAAGTACATATGTACATTAAAGAGACCTGTCATTGAAAAGGACATTCGTATGGAATGAATATTGTTGCAGTCATTAAAAAAATCAATGGGAGGAACACATCGGCGAGGGATTGCAGAAAAGGTTAATAAACTGAATTGTTGATTGTCGGGCATGAGGGGAGCAACTTGACGTTAACCCCATGCAATGGAAAGCCCAAGTTTAATCAGCACCGAAGGCAGATATATGCATATGTGCATATGTTTCATGTCCTCCGTTAAGGAAGTATGGTTTTTTTCTCATTCTATTAAGTGTAGATGTGTTTATTTCTGTTCCATGGTATTGCTTGTTTCTCTACCGAGTGGGGTTTGAGTCAAAGAATGCCCGGCTTCTGGTCTTGCATAACAAGAAGGTCAATTCGAATATGAGCATACGGGCTGGAATGGATGTGTATCTTTGTAATTAACATGGAATTGGAATAAATTGATGGTAAATAATGTATGATTGCGTTTCTCTTTTGTTAAACTGTACGTTAATGAGGACTTTAGCTTTAAGTGGTTATTGGAATATTTTGTTGGTTGAACGTATTTTTATTCAAGATAAAGTATGTTTTAAGGGAGACAGAAATGTATGCAAGCATTTTGACGTATGAAAAGCTTGTCCATTATTGATCTCGTTTCTGCATTTTGATACTCCGGCTCAGTAATATTCGTCAATGAAGTAAAGAATGGGTACTAAGTCCTAAGTCATAAGTAACTCTGTCTACCTAGACTCCGATACTAATACAGAGAACAACACTATGACCGGAAAGCCTTTGAATTCACTCCCGAGGGACGGTGTAGTAGAGAACGACCGCGAATCAGGTGATGCATACAAGTGGACGGGGACATCAACTAACTTGGCGTGTTAAACCGAAGATAGCTTGCTATAGATTGATCTTGGTGGAGAAACTTGCTGATTGTGGCCCTGGTTCACCTCGGACTGTAGCGCCACCTTAAGTAAGTAGACCCACTGCAGGTTCGACTATTGTAGTTAGACTCAATAAGCTTAAGCTTCGGCTCAGAACCTCCAAAGACCTGGAAAATCTTTCGGATTCTGTCACATAGGCCCCGAGGACATAATGGCTAGGTTAATGACGGTGTTTTTCATTTTAACACCGCTTAAGTTCTCCAGCTCCATGAAAAAGTGGTAACCTAACCAGCTTCGATGTCTGAATGTCTGACGCTATCGCCTTTATTGTCGCTTGGTTATCAGAGAAAATGGCAATCAATTTGTCGATTAAGTTGTGGTCTTTCAACACGAGTGCCGCCTCGTGTATCGCAGCCACTGCGGCTTGAAAGACGCAGCTGTCATCTCTAAGTGCCAGCGATGTTTCGAAGAGGTCACCAAAGACCACCACGCCTTTACCCGCACTTGTCTTGAAGCCGTCGGTGTAAAGGACCTAGTAAAGGTGTCTTCCTGCCAACGTTTCGATCCGGAAATCGTTGATTAAAATCCTTCTCCGGGAATAGGGTTGGTCGTAAATAGTTTGTTTGTCATATATTCTTAACGGCAGTCCAATTTTTTAGTATGGCAGCGTAACCGTATGGATTTTCCCTCACATAAACCCCCTCATGCCCGATGAGGCTGCAATGCTGCTGCAGAATAAGTTGAGGGGAGGGAGGAAGAAGACCCTCGAGTATTGCCTCCGGTGTTGTACTGTGAAAACCTGCTAAACGGATCTTGGTTGGCTGCTATAAGTTATTTTTCTTTTCCATTGCTTTGGTATGGTGGATACCAGAGAACCGTAAATCAAGATGGGTCTTACTTAACACCTTTAGTCTAAGGTCTATCTAAGCGGATATCAGAGATAGCCTCTTTTCACTTTTATAGAACTTTTTCTCAACGGATAGGCATCGGAACGGATGTTATTTATATAGTTTAAGATACGATTTTTGTTTCATTATCTGCTTGATTGAGATTATAAAGCACATCCTTATAGTGTCAACCAATCATAAACCTCAAAAAAAAAATAAAATTATCTCACTTAATCGCTAATCTCAACAATCATTTGTCCCTGAAAAGGCAACGGTTGTAAAATAAATAGACATTCAAAAGCCCAATGTCGTTCCACATAATTTGTAACAACTTCCTTCCTGCATCAACAATACACAATTGAAAATCGAAAAGCGTTTAAATCAAACCGGCACTCTGGCGGCGTTTGCCATGATAAACCAAAAACACTCATTCAGTTCAGCCATGCACTCAAAAATCAATTCATTGCCTCGCCATTCAACTTGACCCTGACCGCAGCCCTAAATAATCGAAATCGTTTTTTTTTTTTAAGCAAACGCGTTGCACTGCCGGCCAAAAACACCATCAACCAGACTGACAACTGACGATCAGCCTTCACTTATTGACGGCAAAACTCCTCAGCGGTCATTAAGCTCGTTTTAAAAATTATTTATGCAAACTCATCTCAATAAATATGATTAAAAGCAAATATTGACTTTTTTCTTGTAAATAGCAGTAAAAACGAAAAGTAAAAAAATAAAAAAAATGCAAGACATTGATCCGCACTTTGCGCACAATTTGCCCACATTTTCCGCGATCGAGTTCCGGTCGCCGACAACATTGAGTTCTCATTTGGACGCGTCTAATTTTAACACCGCAAACATGTGACAGCTGCTATAACAATACCAAAACAATGAACTTGACAAGCAACTTACCGTCTCTCACCCAAAAATAGGTGGCAACTATCCGTCGTCGGTCGATTGAACAACAACAACTGTGAATGAAAGACCAAAAGCGCACCGAAGAAGAGAAAACAAAGCCAAAACCAAATCGGCAACGACCTTCAACCGTGTCAATTTTGTTTGTAATAATTTTGAGGTTATGGCGAGGGTGGACGGTCTTTTATGAGTTCATCTTACCTAAAAGAGAAAACAAAATTAAGTTAACACATCAATAGAAAACATTAATGCTAAATAAATTTAAATAATAAGATGGAACAAAAAATGTATAACACGTTCAAACGTCATACGATTTTGACGTTTAGAATTAACTGAACTGTAAGCTTGTTACGAAATTGTTTGTTATTTGTTTTAGTGTTGCTTCCGTAACGTTAAAAGAAGGCTGATGAAAAGAAAAATAAAATAAACCATAATCGGATTAAATTTTGCAAACTATTTTTCTTTCTAAAGTTCAAACGTCAATGAGCTATGGTGGCTTACGAAGATTTGACATTTATGACTAGCTGAAAGTCGTTGCCATGTTGTTTTTATTTTTTTTATATAGCTTCGAATCACACGAGAAAGTTATCAGTGACCTTTGCTATGCTTAGCTCAGGACAATTTTGCGTTCTAAACGTCAGTGAACTTTAAGTCTTTCAGACAAGCTGATGGGCACGTATATTCAGACGTATGACATTTGTTTATATTTTGTTTTTTTTCAACGAATGTTTGAAATTTTGAATGGAGTTTTGTTTTGTAATAGAAAATCAATGAATAAACACAAATTTAATGTGGGTTGATTTCGTATTTTTGACGGATAAAATTATTTTGTCATCTGGTGGGATGGTCTATTGACAAGAAAATTATCTCACAGAGTATAGCGATAATTGCTTTGAACCAGATGGAAGACGGTATTCAGTCTCTTTGTTTCAATAAAAAAAATATACAACTTCGCTTTTTCCGAGAAGCCAAAACTAGATCAATGTCACAATTTTTTTTCACACCTATCTATATAGACAGGCAAACACTAAACCACTCTTTTGTTTGCCAGACAATAAATCTGCTTTACAGAAATTTCTTAAATGTCATATCCTTCCTTTTTATCATCTAATGCAAACAAGGAAGCAGAAAATCGTGAGGAATTAAAATTAAAGCTTCATCTAAATCAAGGCCAGATACGACTCCCACGGCACTGTTAAGCAATAAAATAAAAATACCTTCTCGTACTCAAACGCTTTAAAATATAAAACCCGGGGGAAAAGATTTCGGAGGTTTGATTTGATTTGAATGAACGCCAAATGAAATCACGTCAAGTTTACGTGTTTTCACTGACACAAAGGCATTTTCGAAATGCATTTCTGTGCGGTGACGGGAAACATCAGAGCAATTTTCAATCAAAAGCCAATGAACACACCCCGAGCATACAAATAAAGTCTTAGACGTGAGTTACAAGTAAACTAAGAATAAATTAATTTACAAAATAGTTTTATATAAAAATGGACTAAATTTGTTTCGCAGGCGCATTTATGATGGGATGTCTTCAGCAAAGAAAATTCAAGGGATTATGACTACCCTCACAATGCATTTGCAAAGAGCCAAAAGAAGGATAAGAATAAAGTTTGAAATATTCTATCTATTTTGGTTTCGACGGCTCAATTGATAATGTCCGAATAGAGAAAAAAAAGTAAAAATTTATATTTGCATTCTCTCAATTCACAGTATTTTTTTTCCATTTAATAGGACTACCGGTTGAAAATGTCGTTTTTTTAAAAATCAATGCTTTATTGAGGAAAAATAGATATAAATTCAATATTCAAAGTATTGCCCATCGCTAGCCACACATTTTTCCCATTTTTCTGGCAATTCATGGATACCCGCTAGAGCCAGACAACGGGCGCTTGGTAGACCCTTCTTCAACTCAATTAATGAGATTTCTGCTAAGGATATTAAGGAACTAATGTCCTTCTTAAATACCTCGGGCTGGATTTAGAGATATCTCAAATACACCAAAATAACATCATAAATAAGGTAACAGAGCTGTGGTATTAAAACGGCACTTAGTGCTAATTAGGTTCTCACTGAACCACCACTCGACCGGTTTGACCGCAATCCACGAATCGATCCATTTTTTGACATCATCGAAATGACGGAAGTGCTGGTCAGCCAGGCCATGTTGCTACGATCGGAAGAGATAATATCCGGATGGCGCAAGGTCTGGACTATACGGCGGGTGGGGTAGGACATCTCATTTGAGCGTTTCAAGGTAAGTTTTGACGACATTTGCAACATGTGGCCGAGCATTGTCATGTTGCAAAAAAACTTTATCGTGTCTTGCGACCGTTTCCGGCCGTTTTTCCTTCAGTGCTCAAACGCATCAATTGTCGTCGGTAGACCTCGCCTGTGATTGTTTCAAAGGCACAGCATAACCTTCAGGCCATGAATATTCTGAACGGCCGTCGATGTTGAGGCATGTCCGGGGTATCCATACGTAGCCCGACGTTTTGGATTATCGTAATGTACCCATTTTTCATCACCAGTATGGATTCGATGCAAAAAAGATTTCGACGTCTCGTGGCTTCAATTCATACGGCACCCAATGTCCTACCTTTCGGATCATTCCCATTGCTTTCAAACTATCGGAAAAAGTTTGCTGAGCGACGCAAAGTGATTTTGCAAGTTCTTCTCGCGTTTGTGACGCATCTTGATCGAGCTATGCCTCCAATTCATGGTCTTCAAACTTTATCACCTGGCCGGGGCGTTCTTTGTCTTCGGTGTCGAAATCACCATCTTTGAACCGCTTAAGCCACCGCTGACACATTCTTACGTCTATAGTTTAGCCCGGGTAAGCTTCGGTAAGCAATTCATGCGCTTCGGTTGCTTTTTTCTTTAAATGAAAGAAGCATATTAAAACTTCCCGCAAATGTTGTTGTTGTGTGTTTTCACTAATGACCAATAACCTAGACTGAAATAATTAGACAATGGCATGAAGTTTCTGATGTGACAGCTGTCATGGTCAAAATTCACCTCAGAGTAATAGATATGAAGTTGGCTGCAATAACGCCATTTAAAACCGAAGCCGGTGGCCAACTGCATTAAGGCAACATCACCTAAAAAAAAAACTTCACATAAAAACTTGACAGGGTTCACTGGCAAGAAACCACAATCGTAATAGGCAAATTGACAGTTGACCCCCTGACTTTCGATTTCGATATTTACACTTAATTTAAAACCTTGCTTATTAATTGGGCAATTATTATGTTATATTGACAACAAGGACTTATATTATGCACAAGTTGATGTTGTTTCATATTCCACATATTTTACGAGTGACAGTTAATGGTCATAGTGACGTTTTAAATTAGCACATAATATTTACTGCACCCTTTTTATTAGCAAACTTATAATTAATAAAAACTTTGTACTAATTGGGTCGAGACGATAAATATGCTCAAGTATAGTACAACTCATTAAAACGCTCATGAATGACCAGAAAGTTTAAAGTTTAAATTTATACATCAAAAAGTTTTCTTCATTCAGCAGTGTTCATCGACATCATTGCATTGAACTGGGTTGACATTAAAAACACTTTTTTAATTGAGTGCTAAGTGCTTAAGGTAAGACACCTTCAAGTTAGACCACATTTGCAATTAAACAATGATACGCCAATCCAGTGTGAGACTACATGACACATGACACAAATTCGCACAAGGAACTAGAAAACAAAAGTAGAAAATTACTTGTTATTGACTCGGTGACGTAAAAGGAAAACAAATGTCAAAAATTAAACAAAGACGTGAATCGATATTTGTCGCTTTACTTTCCCTCTTCATATTTCCTATATGATCATGGCACGCAATTGAAAAAGACAGTTGTCGCATGTGAACGCTATATAATAAAAAAAAAAATGAAAGAACCGCGAGCCAAGTCAATCATTGAAGTGTTTGTTTATTGATAAGACACGTAGACAGCTGCCTATATGCTTAGGGCCAACAATAATTAACAGACTTATCTGACGTTTATACTTGCTGTTTATGCATACAACGGCACGTTATCGCTTAAGGCCAGTACTTAGGTCGTTCATCTAAATGACGCTCGTACTTTAGATTACTAGACCGATTAAATATTCATCAATAAGCCTCACAACACACAATTTCGATGTAAAACTGATCAAAAATAATGCATCTTAATGACACGCTATTTTTTGCGCGCCATAATTATTATTCGATTTACTGACAAAAATCGATAGCAATTTATTGTATGCGTCAATAAGTTGCACAACAATGTGACAGTGAACGATAAAGTGTCACCTCACACTCTCTTTCGCAGTCAATTTGTGCAAATAAGTTTATTATTATCAAACACGTGAAGTTTTATTTTAAGGTTCAATGTCATACAAAAGTAAAATGGCCTGTTCGGGGAACTACAACCAAAAATCAAGGCGAAAACAAATTACAGAATTATGTAAAGCATTTTTTTTTACCTTTTGTTTTCTTTTTCAATAATGCAGTCACCCACTTTATTTAATGTCAATTTAAATATTGTTGTCAGAGAGATGCTCTTTTGAATCGGGTTGGTCAATTAAAATACAAAACAGCAAATGCGTGAGGAGACTTTAATGCGTCATTTACATGAGAGGGAATTTATGAACCAATTAGCATCAGGGAACAAAATTAACAATGAATAATGATATTTTACCCGAAAAAAGGATTCGCCATTTGCGTTGAAATTAATGGCGCTGTCACTGACGTGCTCAACCATAGATCCGACTTGGTAAGTGTCCTTGCTGTCGTGGTTACTGTATCAGCTGCTGGGGTTCTAAGTTCGTGTTGTCAAAAATAATGGTTTGTGTGGATGATATGTCATTGGATATGTTGTGAAGGCATAACACTGACAGCTGGGTGATGGGCCAATCTTCCAAAAACATAACTTAACCAGTCCAACTCACTCAAGAATTGAAGTCGGCGTTAGTCTTTCGCCGAATGGGTGCTTGAGCATCAGCGATTGGGTGACAAACTTGCTAATTTTTCATTCGGTGGAAACGTCAACAAACAAACTTGTCGCACAAGGGGAAGTGAAAGCCCACATATAACTATCGAAAGACAATGACGTCCACAAAATATTATGTGTTGTGGTGGTGCGTGACTCGCAGCATCTCGACTCTATGTAAACCAATATTCGTCATTTTATAATCGAGTTTTTGTCTGGATATGTCAAATTTCATCTGCATGCACTCCCACGGAAGGCATTTGAATAATTTTATATTCCAAACATAATTGGAAGGTCTTTACAATAAGTTAATATTAATTGGTGGCGCTCAATTGAGAACCGTCTTACATGATTTGCAAATGGAGGGGGTGTGACCTACAGTCCTGAAACAGTGCTGAAACAGTGCTTCATGAGGTCTTCCCAATAATCGAGGCTTACTACACTACAAAGAATTTTTTTTTGTTTTCTTAAATTGACGGTGCTTTAAATATAGGTCTTAAGGACAAAGTGAATACGTTATCAATATTGTAAATATAAACACTGGTTATCTCAAGTCAATTACTCTTTTTGACCGAACCGCCTCAATTGAAATTACCTACGCATAAAAGCTGACCCAGTTTATAGTATTAATATGTTTACTGGCGGGGTTGTAAATCTTACGTCTTATCTTAAGCAAACCTTGAAGCTACCAAGCAGATTTTCTGGCAATCCTTATCAATATCAGTGATGCTTCCTACAAAGAAATATATATAATGAGTCAAGCTGAAGTTAAATCAATCAATAGCAATGAAAACAATCCTCGCTTTTTACATCTCATTACAGAATCTTGAACATGGTTCAGAGTCACCAAGGTTCTTGGTTCTATTTGAGATTTTGTTGCCTCGGAAGCCCTCGTTAAGGAAAACGAAGAATTACTGTCAGAAACCGACCACTGTTTAACGAAAAATTTTCGTAACGCGAGCTGTTTCTGATGTTTATTAATCCAAAGTACACTGCCGTCCATAAGTTTCCGGACAGAATGTTGTGGTAGAGAAATTCACATACACTATGTCTTCTTTAATTGCTTTGAAGGATCAAATTCTGCAAAGATTTTGGGATCCGTAAGACGTCGATGCCTCCCGTCTTTCATTTTAAAGCTCAGTCTGAGTTCGTTCAGGGAGCGATGGCCTGATAAGTATGGTAATTTATTTCTTCTTCTTTGATGTTAGCCTGCTGCTTTCGCTTCTTTTCCGGTACCCAAGAGTCGATGATTCTACAAAGCAACGTGCAACAGCAAAGCCTTCCCTACGCCTTTACCTTTATTATACCACAACACACGCTTTTTAGGGGCTCCGTACTTTAAGGGTACCAACGGGACCCTTTTTACTACTAGGCAATATACTACTATGGCTACTATACCAACAGGTTATAAATATAATAATAAGCAAAAAAATAAAAGGCTTCCCTTTTCAAATAAAGACCGCACAAGTAGCAGTCAGACTTGCGCAACGAAGGTTCGGTACAAACTTCCATCACGGGAAACGTTATACACATTTTTATTAATTTAAATTTTGCACAGCAGTGCAATGTTAAAGGAACAATTTATGTGATGTAAGTACAAATTTACAGTTTTCGGATATTTTCCTTCCAAGTCAAACAATCATACCTTTTGAATGCGTCGATTTGGAAGCTTGATTTTTTTTCACAGCTTGAAGGGAACATCATAAGTATTTGGTATTAATTTCAACTTGATACCTTCACGCGTTTAAAAGAAAAATAGTGATGAACGAGAGACGGACAACGTTTGAGTACCGTTTTTCCTTTTGAGGAACAGAACCTTAAAAACGTTGTTATGAGAAATTTAAGATTAAATAATTTGTTTACTCGCAGATGGGATTCTGCCTGTCTAGGCTAGGAGAAAATTCAAATAATAAAAACATATAGTGTTGCATATGGTAGGGTGGTACGGAACCCTTCGTGTGCGTATCCCATCCGCACTTGGCCACTTCTTTAATGTTCCCTATTAATTCCCATTTGAGGGTTTTTTGTTCGTCTTATCGGACTTACTGGTGGTAGAAGAATACGTTACCTCAGTTCCTGGTTTAAAAATGGCCCACTTTTTTTCAAAAAAGCACCTGATTTGAAGTTTTTGTGAAAATTCTGTGTAAAAAATTTAATCATTTCCATTTAGCGGTAGGTTTTTTGGTCATGACGTTTGCTTTTTTGTTTTTAAACACACTACATCAGCTTTTGCCTTCATACCTGAAACCCTTTTATAGCTTTGAGATTAAGTTATATCGACCCAAAAGGATATTATCTACAAATGTGTTATTATAGAGAAAAAAAAGGTTCGTCCGAAAACTTATGGACCGCACTATAAACAAGACAGTAGACGGCATGGAACACACTGAACTAAATGTAATTCTGGCACGTTTTGTAAACGAATCGCCGAAATAAGCAAACGTTGCATAACAATGACCCAAAGTAACCCAATGAATAAAACAATCCCAGTTCACTGGCCCACAAATGATAGAATTCCCTCGAATTACCGCCGCCGAATGCCAATGAACTGCGATAATTATTTCCTTTTTTCTGTCGACGTCCCCGCTCTGGACAATGTTCGTCCGAATTCCCCCCGAAATTAATAATAAAAACTTTAATTAATACCCACAATAGTTTTCAATCGGTGAATGTTTGAATGATGAAACGTCAGTTCGTTGAACTGTCTGCTCGCTCTAATGCTGCTGACAACTGAGGCCACGATTACATCTTCAAGTGGATTTCTTTCGTTTTGTATTTTATATTTTACCTTTTCAATCTGATTCCATAAATTAACCTTGAATAAAAATCGAGCGAGAGATTACAATTCAGTTTCAAAGCGCGATTAAAATCCAGCAGACATTAGACAGAGACACAAATAATGCGGATATGAAAACGCTTACGCATTTCAATGTCACATTGACATTAGCATATGCATCGTAACTAAACTTCAACGTACAAACGAGTATGCACACTTGTCAAACGTGTAATTTGTAAGTTATATCAGTTGTTATTGTTATTGTTGTGTTCGTTGCCATGGCTACAATCCGAGTTCATATTAGAGAGACACGGGTGGGTGAATACCTTGTTCGTTTGCTTGTTATTGGGGCTAGCCTGCGCATATGCGCTTCAACGCTATTCCGCCGTTCTGCGTGTTTTGTTTATTGTGGTTCGTTCTTTAGATTTTTTATAATAGGAAAAAAAAAAACAACACGTTTCTATGCCAATCAGTGTAATGTGATACAAAAAAAAAAATAAGCTTGCCAGGGAATTTTCATTTCGTAACATAAGAATACCAAGAAAACAGCTTCGAGACGGGGCTTTAAATACTCATCCACCATCGGTGGTGCTGTGCTGGATAAGTGAGGTAGCACACGTGATCGATGATATAAAAGAGAGCCATGAAGGAATGGGAGTGCATATAACGACAATTGCAGCTTCAACGACATTCTTTGACATTTCAAATGGAAAATAAATTAAGTTTCAGTGGAAACATCGTTTGCAGAAGACTTTCAAGAACAAAGAACAATCAAATGCGCTGACATGGAACTTTGCCATTATTTCATCAAACATTTAAAAGGTTTTAAAAGTAATTTATTTATTTCAAAAGAGTGACAATGGCCAATGTTTGATTGGAAAAGTTCTAGGGAAATCTTTTGAAACAGGAAATCTAAATAATAGTATTGTTTACAAAGGAAATGAAGCTTATAGTTAAAAGTTAAGCTCAATTTTGTAACATTTCAATGGCAGTTTTATGACATTTATCCAAGGTAAAATCTATGATTGATTCTTAGAAAGATATGAAGTTTGAAGGACTTTTTGTTCGAACCCTTTCTTTACAAAATTCACACAGGCGAAGATTGTGCTTCAAGGTCTCTTAATTGCACGTCCTCAAGGCATTATAACTAACCTTATAATGGATTCTGTACATCGCGACCAATGGAATTTTGGACAAAATAAAAAGTTAATATAGTAAAAGTATTTTGGTAGCACTTCCTCAAATAATGGAGTCCTATAAGAATGAGGAATTTAAAATCACATTTTTGCATTCGTTCAATTCGCAGTATTTTATCCGCTATCCGATAATATACAAGCAAGTGTGACGTTTTTGAAAATTAAATCTTAAGTTAGGAGCTTGGAAGTATGACAAGTTAAAAGAGCAGTAACGCTACGCCATAGCAATCCATTAACTCACTCAAACTTTTATCGTTGGCCGAATACTGCAGTAAAAGCGTCGTTATAATTGATCTCAAAGACAAATGTTGACTGGACCAGATTCGATCGAAAGTTTGTCATGTGCGCTAAATCAATTTCCCACCGTGGAACTTAAATTTTCTTTATTAAATTATTGTGGATTTTTAATTTCTACAGGGTGACCAGTGGCGGATTTATGTTTGCAAGAAGAAAAAAATTAAACGTTTCATTTTATTATTAAGTTAATCATCAATAAAAAAGGATATTTTGAAATAATGTCGTCAAATTAAGGCATCTGCTGGATTCTTTTTGAATCATGTTTAATTTAAACAGGCTTATGCGTTTAAGTAATTTTCAAGAACTCATTACCTATAGCTCGAAGTTGAAGACAGTCTTGCTCAAAAACTAATTTTTTCAGACGAGGGGAATTTTTATGTCCGCAGTTTTGGCAATTTAGCCATATTTGGGCATTTTTAAGCCATTTAACTTCCACTAAGACAGTGGACACATCATTACATTCAAAAGGTAGCGCAACTGAGGCAAGAAAATATACATAAATTGGGCCTTTAACGTGCTATGGTTCACACAAACCGTCAAACATTTGTCGCTGTTGGTCTTTTTTTGGGGACAGATGAAAAAGCTTACGCAGTGGTTTTGCCAGCGAGAAAGAACACTTCTTCAGAACTATGTTTCCCAGCGGATTTGTGTATGGCTAGATCTTTCCTTTGTCCCATAGAATAAACAACGTTCTCGAGCACAGGTGGTAGTAAAGCACAATTTGGAAATCTTTGTGGCCGCAAATTGTGCAGCAAGCAGGTTGGCTTCGTCAAGATTCTTAACGACAGGAGTGTCATTCGAAATAAGCGTCGGAATCGATGACGAAGTAGACTTCTTAATATTTGTGGCGAAGGACCATAATTGTTTACTACCACTGGGACATCGTTAAATTCTTTGCCTTAATTTTAGTCCGTGTGGGAACTTCGTAGGTCGTAGAAGATCATAACAGACATTAAGTACTTGTTGAAACATTTTCAAGTTTTCCTCTAAACGGTTGGCTTTATAAGACCGAAAACTCAGCTCCCACACCCTGACAGCCTCTTTTTAGCTTGAGTCGAACCCTGAATTCTCTTTTGACCTAAGTGTCTTCACTTTGTTTTGGATGAAGTCGTTCATGCCTTGGAGAATATTTGTGACCATATCAGCGGCGGCGTCCACGTGACTATCGAGGAAACAAAGTGACCAGTTAAAACACCTAAAAAAGTAACTAAGGCCATCTCAATGGGCTCTTTCATATTGCCAAAGGAGTTTTTTAAAATTTTTTCCTTAACTGGGTGGTTTGTTTGTTTGTTTGTTTGTTTGTTTTTATTAATTCAATATGGTTTGAAATTGAATTGACGGAAGATGAAGAGAATCGGGCCAAACTTAAGGTGGCTGTAAATGGATCGCATTAATAGAACATTCTAAATACGATTCTCTAAATAAGACAAAACCCACAAGGAAACCAAGAACATATAGTTTCCGAGGTCGCCCTCTCCGAATGCACAACGGGTTCGGAAAACGAATCCAGTTAAATAAGTTCTTGTCGATGTCCCCTCTAAAAATTCGTGTTCATAGGGGGAATTGGTGTTTCGTAGACTATGTTCTCGAAGAGCTTCAGAATGAACGAGAGTCTTAGTTCGATACATCGTTCTCAGTATAATTAGAATACGACTTTTTCCCGAGTTAGGAAAAATAACTTTTGAAACTGAAATTGGAAGAGTGGTTGGACCAAGAAGTTATCGGGTTCCTGAACATGAACCAAAGTTGATTGGCTTGAGAGATTTGTGAAAAAAAAAAACGATTTCATTGCGGTCTGCTGAAGATGAGTTGATATGTTTGAAGATGGATCATCCAGCATAAAAATCCGTTTTCTATGACTGGGTCGCTTTGAAAGCTTGACGTTTCATTAGAATTTTGCATCATTTTCAACTTCATAACTCTTCACATTCCTGAGAAAAAGAATCATGACAGAGGGAAAGACGGACAAAGAAGTGATCGTATAAGGGTTCTGTTTTTCCCATTGAGGTACGGAACCTTAAAAATGTTAAAACAATCAGCCTTAATAATCTTTTATGAGGTGAAATTGTGAAAATATTGAATCAATTTTGTTTTTTTTTTTTGTGGAAATATGGCTTTAAATAACTAGTTAACATGTTTTCCTTCAAACGCAATATTTCGGGTTATAAAGCATTTCTCGTGACAAAAGGCAATCTGGAAGCGTACAACAGGTCACGGAATATTAAATAATTGGATCAACCTTGGCGGAATATGGTATTCAAATGGGAAAAACATTAGCAATTTCCATGCTTATAATTGGATTTCTCTAAGCTATAAAACACTTTTGGGATCATTTAATCTATTTAAGTAGAACCATCTGAATCTGGGTGGCTTTCCAGTTTGAAATAGAAAGAACTCTCCTAAATTTTTTTATTCGTTTAAAGCTGTCAAAATCAAATACACATCATTAGACGACGCACAGGAGTATGGTGAGAATTTGTGAAGGACATTTAAGACGTTCCCACATTGTTTTGTGCAAATTTAATTATGACGGTAAGGTCAGGGAGATTTGGCAAAAACAAAGGGAAATTGTCAGTGACTTGAGTGTGACGGATTATGTGGGTGAAGGTTATTCATTTTAAAATGTCATCGTTAAATAAATTTAAAAAAAAAGCATGCAAATAAGTTTGTATGTAGAGGGTAATCTGATCCGATTTATTAAAATTCTCTTACCAGTATTACTTTCAGGGTGAACAATTATCTATATTATCTCGTTAAGATAAAAGAACATCTCGAGGCGATCGAGTTTGTTACTTAAGTCAACGAAAAATCAGTCGGTTTGCTGAACGCTGCCGTAACGGTCAATGATATTTAAGTGCTTTCTATGGAAAAGTTGTAGAACTCAAAAAGTGTTATAAAAAGTCCGCGATGATATATCTCTATATGTAAAGATTAAAACAGAAATTTATAAAATATGAATAAAAAATATATTTAAATGAATTTCATTCTGTCAGCTAATGGACCTTGTGTTTACCGCCAACTTCAAACAGCCCAACAAATTTATTCGCTACAGTAAAACTTATGAATTAATGCCAAGCACTTGCGAAATGTAAGGACGTAAGAAACGTCCAGTCGGGGCTTCATGGTCACCACTTACAACTGAGTCAGTAAAATTATTTCATAATGGACTACCGGTTGAAAATGTCGTTTTTTTTTCAAAAATCAATGCTTTATTGAGGAAAAATAAATATAAATTCAATATTCAAAGTATTGCTAGCCACGCATTTTTCCCATTTTTCTGGCAATTCATGGATACCCGCTCTGAAAAATTCGGCCGGTTTGGCCGCAAACCACGAATCAATCCATTTTTTGACATCATCGAAATGACGGAAGTGCTGGTCAGCCAGGCCATGTTGCATCGATCGGAAGAGATAGTAATCGGATGGCGCAAAGTCTAGACGTTTTTCCTTCAGTGCTCGGCTCAAACGCATCAATTGTTGTCGACAGACCTCGCCTGTGATTATTTCATTCGGTTTTAGCAGCTCATCAAACGCAACACCCTTCTGGTCCCACCAAATGCACAGCATAACCTTCAGGCCATGAATTTTCTGAACGGCCGTCGATGTTGAGGCATGTCCGGGGTATCCATACGTTGCCCGGCGTTTTGGATTATCGTAATGTACCCATTCCACCCACGTCTCGTGGCTTCAAATCATACGGCACCCAATGGCCTACCTTTCGGATCATTCCCATTGCTGTCAAACGATCGGAAATGGTTTGCTGAGCGACGCCTAGTGATTTTGCAAGTTCTTCTTGCGTTGTGACGGATCTTGATCGAGCAATGTCTCCAATTCATGGTTTTTCACCTGGCGGGGGCGTTCTTTGTCTTCGGTGTCGAAATCACGATCGTTGAACCTCTTAAACCACCGCTGACACATTCTAAAGTCTATGGTATAACCCGGGTAAGCTTCGGTAAGCAATTGATGCCCTTCGGTTGTTTTTTTCTTTAAATGAAACAAGCATATTAAAACTTCCCGCAAATGTTGTTTTGATGGCACGAATGTTGACATTTTACGGCTTTACAAAAACTTGTGTGTTTTCATTAATGACCAATAACCTAGACTGAAATAAATAGACAATGACATGAAGTTTCTGATGTGACAGCTGTCATGTTCAAAATTCACCTCAGAGTAATAGAATGAAGTTGTTTGCGAAAACGACATTTTCAACCGGTAGTCGTATTAATATCTAAAGTTAAACTAGATCTTTGGATTTTTTTACCCTAAGTCTCGAACGAGTGTGTTCGGAATTCAAACAGACGTACGATCTTTCGGAAATCTGTCCTGTCGCTCGCTATAAAAGACAATATGGGAATAATTGGCATAACGCAACGATTGCAAGAATCAAAACAAATGCGGGAAAAATCGAACTCAATGTAGAGCGGCTAAACGTCAACACTGTGAGCTGAATTGTGATAAAAGAAGTCGGCAGTCGTGTTTACGAAAGCATCTAATCAGGAAATGCACATACATATATCCGTAAATACAAACGCTCATGTTTCCCCTATTTCTTTGGTTTTGTTTAGTGTGTCTATTCAATTTTTTTTTTCTCTCTTGGGTTTATTTCCCTGGAAAATAACGTGTATCGTGAGAAAATACCGCACAAAAGGAGCGCTAAAACGCGCTCATTCGAGCCGCATGAGCTGCGACTATGAGGTGTGTTTATTTCAATGCGAAATGCGCAAGGTCGTTAACTTTACTTGAGAGTGTAGCCAGCTAGTCGTGCCGTGTGTCTTTGAAGACTCTGCCTCGGGGCGAGTGTTTTCCGCAATAATCTCGCACCTTGTTGTGTGTATACACACAAACTATTCCAAGATTTTGTTTGCGATACAAATATGATTTTCGAATTCTTGTCCACACAGTTTATGCTAAATGGATGGATAAACTGGGTCGTGGACATGAAAACGTCCATTGTTTGACTTCTGCTGACGACAAAGACCCGACGACGGAAAGTTTACTTGTGTATAGAAAATGGGAATGCAGTTGTATTTATCGTTTCTAATTGCCCAACCAACAACAGGCGGAATAAATGTAATCTTACGAGTACGACAAATGTGACAGGAAAAAATCTCGTTTCAAGTGATTCAATTGTACAACGAGCACAAGACGAAGGCATCGGAATTAGGTTATGCTGGCTGGGGGCAGAACAGCAGCGATTGCGGCAGAATAACTGATTTCGTATGGAACAAAGGGTGTTCATCATTATTTTCTTACGATCTCTTTTGTTCTTGTTTATTTGATTTTGTATTCGTTATTCGTAGGCACACACCAAGAAGGAACGCAGTAAAACTGATTCGTGTATAAATTTCACGAGCTTAACACAATCGTTTCATTATTTCGTAGGCAGAACGTAATCTTGAGATAAAGAACTGAGATGTTTGAACGTTATTCTTACTTTTTTTTTTTGTGTGTTACCACGATCTCGGGGCTTTTCCGTATGATCGTTATTTAATAAAAAAAAAAATAGGTTTTTAGGTTTCCCGATGAAAGAAGAACACGAAAATCCAGTAACGCCTCTTCAATGTTTGTGCGAAAGACTTTGGAAATGGCACTTAGTTATAGGTTCAGGACAGATATGTCCAAGGGGACCCAAAATGTATCAATCTATCAGACAAATCGTCCTACTTCCTTAAAAGACGAACAACTCGTGACAGAAGGAGCGTCGGAAGGCGTTTTGAAGAGAATGTAGCTGTGGCTTAGGATGGCTCGGATACACTAGATGACGTGCTCAGCAGTTGGGTCTTCCCTGCAGCGTATTTTATTGAAAGAATTGAAAATGTTTTCATACCAAATGGAGACATTCCATCAGCAATTCCCGTAAAATCGTCAATACCGTCCAAACGACCATGATGCAGCCGACAATTGTCGGTCAGAATTGATGTTGCAATTCTGTGACAGCACGAACTTATCGCCCGAGGTGTCTGTCGAAGCGAAAAAAAGCACCCAATTCACCGAAGATGATCTTCATAAAATTACCTCAACTCTGGAACTCAAGGGTCCCGATATGCAAGTTAAAAGAAACATATAATTTAAAATTATGCCGGTTCATTGTAGAGCAACAATAGGTGAGTGTTTTCACAGGTAGCCTTCATTATGGGTTGTCGGCACGATGCTAAGATTAAGATCGAGTTGCCACCAGAATCGAAGCCAGTAGACACCGCACAACGCCATACTTTAGCTGACTGAGTGCTGTTAGCGGATGGAACAAGATCATGATTTTTTTTAAATCAAACAAAATTGTCGCATCTGGCGCCTTGAAGTCCTAAAAAGGAGAACGACCAAATAACCGACAAAGTATGTGTGTTTGTTGCGGTTTTCGAGCTGACGATGTCACCAAAAAAGTATGCTCGTGCGACCGAAAAAATTAAGACTCTTTTTATAGAAGAGTTGAGTTCTCTACTAAATCTTGATACCACGGAAAGGTTTTTTTTATTCTTTGTGAGATGAATTAAGATATATTATCTGAATCGTCTATTGCGTTGAAAAAGAATTCAATTATGCCGTCATGTGGCTTTGAAGCTTGCAACTAAAAGGTTTAACTTCGGATTTACACTTTATTTGGTGCATGTTATACAAATTTTTTTTTTTGTCAAACACAAGCTTCAAAGTGTTTCAGTGTTCGTGCAATATCTAGCTGGCCTTTCCCTAGGTTCAGTTATAGGCCTTGTATTGTAAAATGTCTTCAAGTCCGATTTTCCGAATCTGTTCCAAACAGCATTTTTTTTTTTTTAACTCATTTATTTTCCACAATTAAAACTAAAAAAATTTTAAATACAAATGAGAAATACTTAATTCACTAACTATTAAAATACCGTGTAAGACCGATGATCGGTTCGCAACACATAAAAATTATAAATTGAGACTTATATGTAACCAATATTAAGTTAATAATATATTTTTTTTATTTATAATAATCTTGAACTCTAGAAAGAAAAGTGGAGTTAAAAAAAACTTTCTCCTTTTATTGTTATTTTCCTTACAAAAAAACTAACCTAATTTAACCTATCTTAACCTAACTAAACCTAAGCGTTAGCTTCAACCCAGTCAAGCCACCAATATTTTACTCTGTTTAATCTATTTATGTAATATTTATGTAGACTTACTTAAATCTCTTTCAGGCACGCTCATGCAGTACCTCCAGTCAGCAGATCCATCCCCCGAGTGCATTGGCACACCGTGAACCCTTTTGTCTGCTGCTCTTCTAGCAGCATGGCATATAATCGGAACATTGTTCGAGTCCGATAAGTAGCCATGTGCGTCCAGATACAGGAATGCTTCAGGTGGTAAATGTCCGTTTTCTAATGAATTTCTAAATTATCCCGGGTTAGGATAAAACAAACCCGATATGAGCTCATTCTCAGTAACATTCGCCGACCGCGCAAAATGATTCCTCACAAGGTCCAGCATAACGTTGTCAATCCTAGACCCGCCGGAAACATCCAATAGTCTCTTGTTAGAGACGTAATGTCGAAAGTCGGAATGTGAGCTCGCAGGCACTTTCGTTCAAATATTCTAAACTTTTCCATATAGGATGGACTTATGTTCCACCATACTGGACCCGCGTAAGTCAGAATTGGACGCACAAAGGCTTGGAAGCAAATAACCTTCACGTCGGATCTACATACATAAAATTGTAGTACAAAAAATTGTCTAAATGAACACCTTAATACTTCACAACAGTCTTTGACTCGATGCGAAGTTCATCCGAAGATTTTATTACCATGTTTTTCCAATTGCGTCGTTAATCTGAATTACCGTATCCTACTGGCGTGCGGAACAGTTTAGTTTCACACTTGGAGCTGTTTATTTTAAGTTTCCAGTCTCGGCAGAATGCCTGAAGTTGGTCAATTTAGCTTGGAGGTCGTTCTGTATATTCATTATTTTAGAGCCATGAGCATAAAGGATGACATCGTCAGCGATCATTTCAGAAACGTGGATGTTAAAGAGTATTGGTACCGATACTGTGCCTTGCAACAGACCTTCAGTAACATCAAAAACCATAGTCGTCATATACTCTCCACGTGTTACCACAAATTTCTTCCCGCGAATCATTGATATAACGATCTTTATAAGGTAACAAGGAAACTCATGTCTGATTAATTTATAAATAAGCCCGTCAATCCAGACCGCAGACAGGCAGTATTTGCTTCGCATCAATCTGTCTCAATTCACTCTTAAAAAAAACTATTTTAGTATGTGGGAAAAAAAAGCTAAACGCTGGAAAAATTCAAGCTTTCTTTTTAAGTAGAAAAGAAAGTATTGTTTCATTCCAAGTAGTACCTTAAATTTGAACGGAGTCGACATACACCGGGATAAGAGCGTCAAATACCATGGAATCCATCTCGACAAGAGACTTACTTTTTGACACCATGTGGCCAAAGTAACATTGCCACCAAAACAGTCGTTCCTAATTAAGGAGAACTTGAAATTTGTGCAAGTTTTCATGTTTTAGAATAAAAAATTAAGCAGAACAAACATTTTAAAATCATGCTCAATTTGCCAAGGTATCATTCTTCTCATGATCTACATGCACAAGCAAAATTAGAAGTGGTGTCCCATTGAAGCTTAGAACAAACTTCTTGAGCGAATTCGAATTGCCCTCTGATAAATGCCTTAGTTTCTTGATTCTGTTTTTTATATAAAACTGCACTTTCTTTTTTCTTGTATAAACTAATTTATTAGAACTACGATCTGTATGAGACTATGCTTTATTTATTTCTTATTTATTTATTTATTTATATATATTTTTTTATTTATTATTTAGTGTATCTACTTATTTATTTATTTTCTAGTAATACACACCTGATCAAAAAAAATAGATATACCAACTCGATTTTCGAAGAAGTGCCAACGAAATGTTAAATATGGTTTACCTAATTGATAAAATTTGCTTTAAACAAAAGAATGCAATCTGGTTACCGTAGTAAATGATCAATTATAACGGTACTTTAAACAAATGTCATTTTCCTTACACACGATCGTTTTGTCGCGTGATGTGGTGTGATCAAAATAATAGATACATTTCAGATTTTGGTTAGCATTTAATTGTTTATTTATTTTCTTTTCGAATTTTTGAAAAAAAAAGGTTGAGTATATTCTATTTTCATTGCTTGCTTTCAATTTTAATGAAGGTAATGAACATATTAGGTGTACAATGGGCCGAAAGAGTAACTGCACTACAGCAGAGAGTTTTGGTTATGTCGCACAGAAAAGAAGGAAAATCTCTGCGTGAAATAGCGAAATGCATAGGACGGTCACTTCATATCATGCAAAATGTATTCAAAGATTCACCAAAAGAAGAAACTCGAGGTAGAAAGAAAAAAATGACTCCGGCGGATGATCGCCGAATAATAATATTGTTAAAAAGTGCCCCTTTTAAGTCATCGAAGGCGATTTCTGCAGAAATTGGCAATATTATAAGTGCTCCAACAGTTCGTCGACGCTAACAAAAAGTCAAACTTCCAGGACGAATAGCTAGAAAAGTTCCTCTTATGAGAAAAAATATGTGAGCATGAGGTTACAGTTTACCATGGCACATGCAGAATGGACTGGCGATATCGGTTTAAAAAAATGGCGAAATATTTTGTGGAGCGACGAAACAAAAATTAATTTATTTGGAAATGATTGTGAAAAGAATGTAAGGCGTCCCCAAGGCAAGGAATTCCATGATCGTTGTACAAAAAAAAACTGTGAAACACGGAGGCGGTAGTATAATGGTTTGGGGATGTTTCTCTTGGAATGGTGTCGGTCCAATATTCTAAACCACAAATAAAATGACGGCTGCCGAGTATAAGGACATTTTGGAAATGATAATGTTACCATACTCCGAGAACAACATGCCGCTATGTTGGGTCTTTCAGCAGGATAACGACCCCAAGCATATTTCAAGGCTTGTCAAGAAATGGTTTGTTGACAATAAAGTCGACCTGGTGGCTTGGCCAAGTCAAATCCTATTGAAAACTTGTGGGCGCATCTCAAACTGAAATTGGCTAAGCCAACATTTACCAATAAGGAAAGGAATTATGGCAAAATGTAGAGAAGACTTGATATGAAATACCAATAGAGACACGTAGAGCTTAAGTTAGCAGTATGCCGAAAAGGATGGATAAAGTTGTAGGGCAAAAGGGTAACTTCACTAGTTACTAGTGTAAGTAGTTTTTTAACTAAAAGAAATAAACATTTGAGACCTTAATTTTGGATATTTTCAGAAAACAATACAAATGTATCTATTTTTTTAATCAGATGATTTGTATGTGCTAACACAATTTAGTCTTCATAACAAAGTTATTTAAGGTTATATTGTAAATGTATTTAAGTCAAAAGTTTCTAACAAGTATACAAAATATACTATAAATATATAAGCCTTATCTAGGAACTTTTACCATATCTTTAATTTTGCTACGTTAGAAACAAAAAATGTAAGGAATTTGAAAGTGTATCTATTTTTTTTGATCAGGTGTGTATCTATAAATCTATTTATTTATTATATTTTTTATATAATTTATTTATTGATATTTGTTCATTTATTTGGACAGCACTTAATATCAACATTCTCTTACATGAAAGGTTTTTTCTCGTAGTTTTCGTTCAGATTTTTGATGATTTTTCCAGTGAACTTGTTTCTTCGTAAATAAAAAAAACGTTCCTTAAAATTACTGAAGGTGTTTTCAAGAAAAAAAATATGAAAATAAATCTTGATTCTTGAAATCATTTTTTACACTTTTAATTTCTTTTATTTGTTTATATTCCTATTTGTTTGTCCCAGAACTACAGCAAGTATCTACTACTCAATAAAAACCTATTCGAAAACACTATTTCATTTATCCAATTTCCATCTTTATACTTTTTTGTAAGGTTGCAATGATCTTTTGCAACTTTTATAAGATGAGCATTTGCTACAAGTATCAACTTCAGGTCCAAGTTATTGAGTTGTTTTATTATACTCCAAAGACTGCATTTATTTGAGACAAAGAAAATTCCATAGACGCTTCAATTACACTTCATTTACAATAAACATTTCTCATGGACAACATTCTGTCGTTTCCGCCTTCAAGATTTCTCGCACAATTTAATCCATTTGATTACTCTACACCCACCATCTCCTCTGGCGTTGAATATTCTCGCTGTCGCGGACTTGCGTTTGTGTTTTGTAAAGATGGCAGCATCATACATTTTGATTCCGTTACTGCAATTAAAACACCTAACGAGGACATCAATTCAAGTAAATAACAACGCACTGACATTTCATTTAAGTTCAAGCTAAAATGTGTAAAAACCCCCCGTTTACATTTGGTATAGTCTCTCGATTCCCTTGAACTGACAAACTTAGACACACGGTTCTCCTCCTTCCTACTCTCTACTCGTAGTATTCACACAAGGAAATCGCTTTGAGAATTTTATTTTCTCAAACTTTCCTACAAACGAAATCAGAAAATAGATTTTGGCACATAGCCAGACAGTACATATTTTCAAAAGAGATTCCACTTCTTATTTCGCAGCTTGGCATTGCCAACGTGTAACTAAAGCCCAACAACTTGAAAAAAAAAACTAGGCGAAATAACGAGCAAATCTTTTGGGTGGAAATAGACGACAGCGCCGCCATGAAACTGTGGTGGGAGGGTAGAACAACACAGCGACATTTGTGTTAAATTCACTTCCTTAAATAAAACGAATTCCTTGGCGTTATTTCGAAATAAAGATATTATTGAGTTGTTGACACAATTGAACTAAATATTTATGCAGTGCGCTGTAATAATATTATAGATACGGTTAAATGACTGACAACAGAGTTGACAGTTTGGGAGACAATTAGTATTTTTGACGTCTCGGGCGAATGGATACGGGTGACATTTTTAGAACATTTTTTGCTATTCTTGATTTTGATATGAAGGTACACATCCATTACACTGAATTGCCAGACAATTGGATTATTTTCTTCATTTTCTTGTTCCAAACTTCTTTAGTGGACGTCTGGAGTTGATGGCTTTTTTAAAGAACTCGATAATTTTCATTCTTAAGATGGTATCAAAGCGTTTGGACATCGCAAATTTCAACCTCTCTCAGAAATCGACAATAAAGAAAGAACTTTTTCATAATTAAGAACCAATTACGGTTTATCCAGAAGATAAACAGGCCAAAAAGAAAGTTATATTACATTAACTGAACACTTTGTTTTTCAATTACTCCTTAAAAAATTGCATTCTGGGCACGCATGAAATTTTTGAATCTCATACAACTGAACATTCGATAGGTAAAAAAGTAAATATTTTAAACAGTCTTCCTGAAGCAATTGACAAGAGCGATTATTTAGTAATAGACAATGTTCCGAATGTTAAAAAGTTGTTGCCCATGATTTAAAAAAAAACTCATCAGACATGTGTAGCTTACACTCGGTTAAAGTGTGCCTTAAAGTCATTCTTAGAAAAGTGTAGCAAAATTGTTAGACACTTTTAACAAAACAACGTAGCTTCAAATAAACTCAGAGAATTACAGGAGCAAATGCAATGACCTCACCTTAAAGGAAAAAGTACCCAAGAGAGAGTTGACTCTCACACTAAGGGTTCCGCGCCTCTTAAAAGAATGCAACGCCATATTTCTTAGCTTTGGGGTTTCTCACAGCATCGCGCATAAATTTGTAGGATAAATTGAGACAAAATAAAAGCTCAACATCGGTTTATTTGTAATTCCAATGAGAATAAAAACTTCCAAATAGAAAATGTTAAAAAAAATAAGGATTTAAAACTTACATAAGGTTATAAGTTTATTTGATGCAGACTTACTGTAAAAAAGTGTGAATTTGAATGACATTTATAAATAGAACACTTGGTTGTCTTAAAAGCTTAAAATCTTTAGCAAACAATACGTTTCTAGTTCCCCGCTTTAAAAAGGCTTTGTTTGGACTTCAGGAGTAAGCGGAAGTTATTCAATACAAACTTGGCCGATCTGATTGTTTTACGACTGCTCTAGAAGGACATAATTGCAGCATAGATGTGACATTTGGGAATAATCGTGTGCATGACTTGTGGATTTATATAGATCAAAGCGTTTCCAATGCAATGTTAAATGTTTATGTTTATGTGGTAATGAAATTGATGATCTTTTTTTTTTATTTTCAGTATCAAATTTGAATCCGATCTTCTCTGGAATCGATTGTTTTCTGATGAAACCGAATTAATCGACAATTGAATTGCATTTTTAGCAAGTGTCTAAATCGATTGTAAGATGCATTCGCAATTGCCCATCGCCCATAGAGCTTTCGAAACCAAAATAAATCTGAGTCTCGGGCCACAACATAATCATTAAATGCATTTTAAGGGTAGTCATTTTCCCTTGAGAACTCGCATATTATAAAAAATAGATATCCAACGGGAATTGGTTGGTGCTCATCTGGACATGAGAAAAATAAGAGCACTTTAAAGCTAACAGCGATTACTTATTACTTAAACGACGTTTTGAAAGCTTCATACGGAAACAGCACGCATACCCAAATTGGGCTACTTCGCTCAGTTCTTCAGAAATTTTCATGAATATACCAGGTTTTTTTGGAAAGGAAACGCTGAAGGATCTGCCCTTTATGAGCAAACAACAGCGATCCCTTCTGTTGCTGACATTGATTTTTCTTCCGGCTTCTTGTCCCAGTTGGAAACTGGCCTTCCAGGTAAATGGTTTTGCATCAGGGTAACTAATACAGAGACACCACACTCAGATATCAACAGACTTTCTCATTGATGGTTACGGAAATATCCTGTCCTGTATACAAGAGATGAGATGGCTTCCGATGACAACTTCTTATTCGAAGGACAATAATAATTCTTGCCGGTGTTTTTATATGGAACCGAATGCTGAACGGCAAGCATGACAACCGAGTAGATTTAAGGGACCTTTGAAAGAAAAAATCTCCTGTCCTGTACGCAAGGAAGGGGAATGGACAAGATACAGCAGCAAAACTCTACGTCCCGGGGGGATCAATTCCGGAGGGAAAAAATTGGTCGAATACAATGGCTCGGCGACTTGGAGTGCATGGTTAACAATGCTCCAGCTAAGACTGTCTTCGAATCTCAATGCTCTGGGTTCACGAAAAAGAAAACCGAGTCTCCGGTCAACGGATGCCAGAAATATGAGTCTAGCGAACTGAAAGCAGCGTGGCCGGGACCGGGAAGAATGGAAAGCAGCTTGGCAAGATAAGACACTACGTCATTTATGTGAAGTTGTTCAGTTGTAACGTATAATTTTATCGAGTCTCTGTACTGGCAATAATATTCTGTAATTAATTTCTAAATAAAATTATCTATTGTAAAAAAAAAAAAACGATCGTGGTCCGATCAGTGCAACCAGCTTAAGAAGCATGCAGCAATACGACTCGTAGTTCAAGTTCTGGACTGTGTATAACTTGTACCGTCATTTCGCTTCACAAATAATATATGCAAATATATCGGTCTTTGAATTCAGTCAATCAATCTTTCTAGTCACGATTTCTTGCGTCAAAGCTTTCTTCTGACAACATCATCTGATACATCATTAAGCTTTTTTTTCTCATGACATTACCCGGAAGAACATCAATTATTTCAAAAGCAAGCCTCAAAAGGCAGTAACAACAATAATGAATTCAATAACCTTTGTAATCGTAAAATAATTGTCAGCCATCCAATGAAATATATGTAAACATTCAGCATTTTCCTGACCAATGCCAATGAATGCCTATAGCTATCTCCTTACCAGGTTCTAGATGAACAACAAAACGTCTGGCGCGCAAGCATTGTACTCGATCTTATACACAAATGAAAAAAAAAAATAAAATAAAAACAACGTTTGATCGTACGACGACGGCGACCAGCGTTGTTGTTATTGACCAGTCCAGGACTGTGTGAAAGATGAGATTCTCAACCGGAAATTAAACGACTGTCTGCGATTGATACTCGAGTAGATTGCACGGGCTGCATGAAGGCAGTACAGTAATAATAATACTTCCAAGTGCGTGCTGCAGCAAGCTAGCGTCGTCGATTCGCCTCGAGTTGCGTTTATTTGCGCTGTTGCGTTGACTTCTCGTTGACTCAATGCGTTTCGCAAATGTTGTGTTGTGCTCACCAAACGGGCTAAAACAAAGGCGAACGCCGATTGGGTTTAACTTGTTTTATTTTCTGACGCATACAGGGTGATTCATGTGATTGCGAAAATCATTATTTCCTATAAAAAATTATGAATTACAATATAAACGTGAGATTCTTTACGAGTATTGTTGGAAAAGATGAATGGGCTTTGATGTTCGAATTTCTATTTATAAACCTTGAAAACATTTGGTAATAAAAGAAAATAATCCTGCCTCCTTCATGACATTAATGTCAGTCTATGTGACACAAAATGACTCTCTGGTGGCAATTCGTCAATCTGTCAAAAGTAAACAAACAAACAAACATTTAATGTGTTGCACACACTTTCATGACAGATCGTAAAAAACTCCGCGCATTAATCTTTTTCTTGAACAAGTTGAATCCTTAAAAGCATTGAAAATTTAAATTTATACAAAACCGTGTGCCAAATTTTATTATTCTTCTCATAAAAACAAGTTTTATGTCTGAAATATTTTAAAATATCGGCAGCATTCCTGAGATAGTGGTTATGGTGGTATAATAAGAGTTGGAACTGTTTGATAGTCCAGTTTGGTTGTCAGATTCCAAAAGAGACGCAGAAAAGGCGGCCAAGGATAACATTAACTTGGGCCTCCCAGAAACTGAAACTTCAGCAGCGTCACTTTCACAAAGGAATCACCTTTTTTACACAATTATTGGAAAAAAGGGTTGGACACAAAACGATGAAAAGATTCCAATCCTGACACATCCAGCAAGGTGAAACACACATCAAGGTGAAATTTTATCAGAAGGGTTTGGTGACGTCTCGAAAAAAAAATTATAACGAAACATATTAATACCAGAAAATTTTATGCTTACAAATTGATTAGGAAATAGCTAAGGAAAGTTTAGCAAGACGCCAAGTTATAAACTAAACTCCATTAACACACTACTGAATATTTTTTTCTTTTTTTTTCATATGTATTTCTGGAACACACTGTGCAGCGTTTCCACACAAAACTCACCCGATATCAAAGGAACGTTCCTTTGATGTTTCGTAGGCATCCAGAGTAATCGGCGGTGGCAAAATTCTACACTACTGTCGTTCCAAAGAAAGATATTTTAAAGCAGAAATAAAAGTGATTTTTTTGTCGATAAGCAAAATGGGTGTTCCCACACAAGAAGTTTCTTTTTCGGGAAACGTACGCTTCATTTGTGCAATTCAGTGTAGGAAAAATGGATGCATTCAGGCTGTTATTTTCAAGTACAAACTAACGTGATGCTCGAACAAAACTACCATACGTGGTTTCGTACAGGCTGTCTGGTATCAGATTTATGATTTCAAAATTGAAACAATTGTTTCGTCTTGCCCTTAAAAGAAAATTAAAGCTTGTTTTATTTTTTTAAACTTTTGTCCTGTAAATGCCGTCCATTTTTGAATTTCAAGAGTGATAATAGGACTACCGGTTGAAAATGTCGTTATTGCAGACAACTTCGTTTCTATTACTCTGAGGTGAATTTTGACCATGACAGCTGTCACATCAGAAACTTCATGTCATTGTCTAATTATTTCAGTCTAGGTTTTTTGGTCATTAGTGAAAACACACAAGTTTTTGTAAAGCCGTAAAATGTCTACATTCGTGCCATCAAAACAACATTTGCGGGAAGTTTTAATATGATTCTTTCATTTAAAGAAAAAAACAACCGAAGCGCATCAATTGCTTACCGAAGCTTACCCGGGCTGTACTATAGACCTAAGAATGTGTCAGTGGTGGATTAAGCGGTTCGAAGATGGTGATTTCGACACCGATGGCAGAGAACGCCCCGGCCAGGTGGAAAAGTTTGAAGACCATGAATTGGAGGCATTGCTCGATCAAGATCCGTCACAAACGCAAGAAGAACTTGCAAAATCACTTGGCGTCGCTCAGCAAACCATTTCCGATCGTTTGAAAGCAATAGGAATGATCCGAAAGGTAGGACATTGGGTGCCGTATAAATTGAAGCCACGAGACGTCGAACGCCGATTTAGCATGTCCGAAATGCTGCTTGAACGCCATAAAAAGAAGTCTTTTTTGCATCGAATCGTCACTGGTTATGAAAAATGGGTACATTACGATAATCCAAAACGTTGGGCAACGTATGGATACCCCGGACATGCCTCAACATCGACGGCCGTTTAGAATATTCATGGCCTGAAGGTTATGCTGTGCATTTGGTGGGACCAGAAGGGTGTTGTGTATTATGAGCTGCTAAAACCGAATGAAACAATTACAGGAGAGCTCTACCGACGACAATTGATGCGTTTGGGCCGAGCACTGAAGGAAAAACGGCCGGAAACGATCACAAGATACGAAAAAGTTATTTTGCAACATGACAATGCTCGGCCACATGTTGCAAATGTCGTCAAAACTTACCTTGAAACGCTCAAATGGGATGTCCCACCCCACCCGCCGTACAGTCCAGACCTTGCGCCATCAACATGGCCTGGTTGATCAACACAAAAAATGGATCGATTCGACGACTGCGGCCAAACCGGTCGAGTTTTTCAGAACGGGTATCCATGAATTGCCAGAAAAATGGGAAAAATGTGAGGCTAGCGATGGGCAATACTTTGAAAAAAAAAACGACATTTTCAACCGGTAGTCTTATTATTTCCTTGCTGCTTGTTATAAGTGTAGACCTTAGTCTTGAGTTACCCTCATAAAAAAGAATAAAGTGCATGGGATAAGGTCTGGTCACCTCAGTGGTTACTCCTTCCCCGATGACCACACACGTCAGCATGGTTCACAAAACGCAAACTTCTGTGAAATGTATGCGTCGTTGGTATGGTTCGAACGATACTTTCGATACTAATTAGGCATCGATACTTTACGCTTCGATACCCTATACTGAGAACTGAGTAGTATCGTCGTTTGAGCATCAAGTTCGAGTACATCAACTGTGCGCGTGCTTCTGTGTTATAGAACATTTCACTGTAGATTTGTAAAGTAGTGAAGTTCATTCGTACTGCATTTTACGTAATTATTTATTTTAATGTAAATGATCTTCAATTATTTCTTTTTCTACAATTTTCTCGTTTTTTTTTTGCAGCTAAAGATCCTTCCTCATTATGAGTAAATTCATTTTCAATGAGTGAGTTCAGCAAGAAAAGTTTTCATGCATTTTCATATTTATATGACACCACTACTGTTTTCGTGTTCGCAGCTAAAGGTGAGTCGCTCGTCGCTCCAAAAGATGCAATTTGAATCACGTTATCCCTTAAATATTAATTTATTTTCAATCACAACTTAGACCTTAAAATGGTTGAAACTCTTAGCCTTGCCTTCCAACAATACAAGTTGAAAGTGATCAAAAAACAGGTCTGTTACGCTTTGAGAGTCGGTGGTGCGTGATGTTCTTCTAAGCCCTGGCTCTTTAGTGCCGCAAATTATTAAGGAACCTTTGCACCCACTTCACTTTCTCTACAGAATTATCATTTAAGAATAACAAAGCTTTTCTTCACTCCCTCATCTCATCTTTTTTACCTCTACTAAAAGTGCTGCCAAATCGACAAAAACAAGTAAAAACAATTTTCAAATGTCATTCGTTAACTATGACAAAAACACACTGCCCACAAAGAAAACGACTTATATGGTAACCTAACTCGACCATGAAAACTCACACAATTAACAACAAACGATCGATGAACTATAAATGCACGACTATCTCCGATTCCGGATCGTTTTTGTGGTGTACTGTCACTGTTTCCTCATTGCTCAAGCGATAATCATCGATGCGATGTCACAAAGAACAAAGACACTTACAGCAAACAAAAGATCAATAAACAAGAAAAAGCTGTAATATATTCCAATGGTTGTTATGAAGTTTCGTTCTCATTCTACGAGAAGCAAACAAAGAACTATGGTAACTTGTTACTTGTACTTCTCTATAAGGCGACTGAACCTCTAGAGAGTTCACCGAAGCGTACGTCTGGCTAGTGTCAACAAGCTGCACCATAAAATCCTTGGCATCACTTTTAATGGCGTTGTTGGATTTATACAGGAATACATATGAGATGATTATCTTTGAATTAAATTAACAAAAACTATCAAATTGACGTTTAACACGTGTGATTAATTTTTTTTTATTCTCAAATTGTTAGCGTATGTGTCATAGGTAAACTGAATAAACAAAAGAAAAATTCACACATTTTATAATTGAGAAAATGTTGGCATTAATCAACGGGGATTATTGTGACAGTTGAAATTATAAAGTTCCTATTGTCAATTCTTAAGGTTCATATGAATTACATGAAAGGGATTAGGTACCATATTAAAATTCAAGTAGTGCTTACAAAAAAAAAAGACGAATTTGTTTGACAAGCACGGCATGATGAATGCTTGATGGACGTCGTTCACACTTATCAAACATGCTGTCAAGAATAAGTTCTCGTTAGAATTTCAACTATGAAAGACGTTCTGATTGCAGCTTAAGCAAATGAAGAGTGCTGGAAGAGACGCAGCTTTGTTTCTGGGACGTTACAGTATATTTCGGAAAAAAAATCAAAAAATCGCTATTATTGATGACAACCATTATAATGATGCGTACTGTAACCGTTCGAGCCCGCATTAACTGGACCGGCGTCATGCTGAACTCGCGCATGACGAATTCTGCACTCGGTGCTGTTATCTGCAAACCGGGGCACGCCACAAGGAAGAGTTGTCTCGCCTTTGATCTGACTACTTGACGAATTAATAAAGATACAAGAAACTAATTGCTTTATTAATGTAATCGGCTCATTCCGATTACATTGCAATTCTGGTATCAGGCTAAGTCGTTTCCTCCCTCAGAGCAAGGCTCAATCATTCACTGGACGTCAACCCGTCTAAAACTGAGGTAGTGGTATTCACTAGGAGAGACTAGACATATACTGCAGCAATAGAGCGGCTATGATAGCGCTCAGGTTAATAGAAGCATGTCAATGGGAAGAAAATGCCTTAGGGCACGCATCTTTTCTACTTCAAGCCTTAAAGGAAACCACTTTAACGGGCTGCATCATCCCCACAACAGGCTCTTACAACAAATTTTGTACGAAAATTCTAGAAGGGAAGATGGAAAATGGTGTCGTCCGTTCTAATGCTGAGCTAGCACCAAGGCACTTTAGCGGAGAGACTCGATATACCACATAACGAATTTGCAGAAGCTGCAAAGACATTGATGAAATAGAATCTGTACTTTGAACGTCCCGCACTAGCAACACCGAGATTGAGAACTCTTTGGTAATGCTGCACCCAGACTCCTTCTGAGATTCATTCTTTTATCTGGATGGTTCAACATTAAGCCGTTTTCTTTCTTCATGGACTTCATGGTGGTCTAAGTAAGTCGCAGGGTTCCTATACTAACCTGACCTAACATAAGCGTTCAAAAACTTTCTTAAAGTGACAGTCTTAAAAACCTTTTGGTATGACAAGTACGCGTTCACATTTTCAAATTTGTTTGTCAAGCTAGCAGAATATTAAAATATTTCGAAATCCATCCAACATGTTTGATCAGCTGCTTGATGGAGCGTTCCCATTATCAAAATCCAGGCAATCATGCCATGCTTGTCCATCAAATTTGACAATGTGAATCCCATACCGTAATGACATTCGATAAGAACTTTAAATTGCTAGTGAGTATATTTGAGACTCTTCGGTTAGTTATGCCACAAACTTCAAAGATAGGTGAAGAAACACAAACTTCAAATTTTGGTCATACGACAGCTCTTATAAGGGTCAGCATAGTTGAAAAAATGTTGCTGCTATGAACTGAAACGATATCAAATGAACATCTCCAAGGGCTTGTTCGAGCGGTTAAAGCCGAGTGAGTAGTATTCTGTCAGTTCGTTACGGTAGTAGAAACGGGGATCCACCACCATACAAAAGAAGAGTCAAAACAATGCACCTAACCTGAAAAAGGTGAAGTGAAGTTGACGTTCTTGTAAAAGAACGTTCGACAACTCATTGAAAGGAGAAGTTCTTAAAGCATAGAATATTGCCCTCAATCGAGATAAAAATTCTTCGTCTAATATTCGATTCGTTATGTGAAGAAGTCGATTGGAGGAAAAGATGCAACCGCGAACCAAGACTATTAAGTGAATACACGTCACCTAAGAAAGCTCGAGTGAATGGGCAAAAGCCCACACTTTCGAGACGAATAGGAAACCAAACCTCCGTTTAAACGATCAAACAATCGTAGTTGGTGTAGACTCTAGACGACTGTTAGCAGCGTGCAAAGGATCGAAAGGCGTGCATGACTGTCGTTTCAATTGAAAAGAGTGTTCACGTGTCAAGAGCCCGATAAGTAAAAAAGTGCACAAAATGAATTCATTTATTTTTTGTTTTTCCTAAATGAATCTTAACCTACATAAAACACCAGAAGAACAAAATAAGCTGCTAAGTGGGAGTTGCACAAGCACAGGAAGGGTTCCGTACCACGGTACAATAAACTAAAGGGTAAATTTTTAGCAATTATCTTTTTGGCAACACTGGTTTAAACAGCTGACGCACGTTTCGTGTTTTGTTTCACTGTCAAACATCTTCAGTTTGGTCTATAATTTAACCATGAGTCGTCTTACAAACGAACAACGCTTGCAAATTATTGAATTTTATTATCAAAATGCGTGCTCTGTTAAGAAAGTTCATCGCGCGCTTCTTCCATTTTATGGTCAATTTAATCGACCCACTGACTAAATTTCGCACCAAATTTCGATTGTTGGACATAAAACCACCAACACGCTTACGTAGAGTGCGAACTGAAGAAAATATCGCAGCTGTATCGGCCAGTTTTAATGATGACCATCAATTATCGATTCGTCGCTGTTCGCAGCAATTGGGCCTCTGTTATTCAACAACGTGGAAAATTTTGCGGAAGGATTTAGGTGTGATACCTTTCAAAAGTACAGCTGGTGCAAGAATTGAAGCCGAACAACCTACCGCAACGTAAAATTTTTGGTGAATGGGCTCTTGGAAAGTTGGCCGAAGATCCACTTTTTTACCGAAAAATTGTGTTCAGCGACGAAGCTCATTTTTTTAAATAAGCAGAATTTTCGATTTTGGAGTGAATATCAGCCAGAAGCATTGCAAGAGCTACCAATGCATCCAGAAAAAGACACAGTTTGGTGCGGTTTTCTGGGCTGGTGGCATCATTGGACCGTACTTCTTTAAAGATGATCCGAATCGTAACGTAACTGTGAATGGTGAGCGCTACCGTGAGATGATATCTAACTTTTTTTTGCCCAAAATGCAAGAGCTTGACTTGCATGACATGTGGTTTCAACAAGACGGTGCCACATAACACACAGCACGCGTAACAATGGACTTATTGAGAGGCGAGTTCGGTGAACATTTTATTTCACGTTCGGGACAGGTCCATTGGCCGCTTGGATTATGCGATTTAACGCCTTTAGACAATTTTTTGTGGGGCTATGTTAAAGCTCATGTCTATAAAGACAAGCCCGCTTCAATTGACGCATTGGAAGACAACATTGAAGCATTTATTCGTGAGATACCGGCCGAAATGTTGGAAAGAGTATGCCAAAATTGGACTAAGCGGATGGATCATTTGAGGCGCAGTCAAGGTCAACATTTGCATGAAATAATCTTCAAACATTAAATAATATGGACTGTACTATCGATTCAAATAAAGTTTTCATGCATTTTTCTGAATTTTATGTGTTTTTTTTTTTTGAAAAACTTTCCTATAGCTTTTAAAAAATCACCCTTTACATGTTTTTTTTTTAATTTAAAATTTCTCATAGCTTACTTCTATGTGTAAACTTGAGTTTTGTTTTTTAACCCTACCATAAAAAGCTATTTATTTTATTTTTTTTATAATTTATAAAATTTTTATTCAGGTGTATAGTTAAACTGAATGTAATATTTATTTTATTTTTAAGTACTTTTATCAATTTAAAACGAAACATGTTTCTTTAACATCAATAATTAATTTATTGCATACTTTTCATTTTGACGAAGGTAAACTTTCCAGGATAAGAAAATTTTTTTATTTTGCCTGGGGCCCTTTTTTTTCAAATTATTTATTTTTTTCATTCCATAACATAGCATATGATACAATAAATTAAATTACAAGGAGTGAATAAATAGTAGTCGTCACTTAATTAGCTAACTAGTCACAAATTAGTGTTAGACGACATTTCATTACAGTTTTTTTAGATTGATTAATATTTCTGGAGTGGGGTGGCATTAAAATATACAAATACAACTAATAATGAGAATAAAAAAATATATATCTACAATTAAAATTTATTCAAGAAAGAATCCATAAGATAAGCACAGATTTTAAGGTAGAATTCGTAGTAATAGTTCAATGTTAGCAAGGTCAATAGCAAAAATCCAAGCTCTTATTTGGTTAATGTAACTATTATAATTATTAGTTAATCGTATGGATTGTGGAAGTTTATTGAAAATGCATGGGGCAGTAAAAGTGTAGAATTTGGAAAAATGTGTTGTTCGCGCAATTGGTACGTTTATTAATCCCGTGTTATTTGTCCTTAGACAATAAGTTGAATTTGTTCTGCTAGGAATGTCTCCGCTTTTCTTAAAAAATTCTCTCAGCACTTTAAAAACATATAAGTGACTAAATGGTAATATATTATATTTTTTAAAAACAGGCCAACTATGAGTACGACGATTGCAGTTAGTAAGAATGCGAACTAGATATTTTTGAGCAATCAAAACTGGTCTTATCGCATTGAAATATGAGCCTCCCCAACATACAAAGCCATATTGCAATTTGGAGTGTGCCAGTCCGTAGTAAAATTTTAATAAAACTTTATTTGAGCAGTAGGGTTTGATAAGAAACAATTTACGAGCCACCAGGTACATGTGTGATTTTATTGTTTGTAAGTGATCCTTTCAGTTCAGATTTGGATCTATTAAGACTCCTAGATATTTAAAATTCTTAACTGATTCAATTATAAAGCACTTCTTGGAACACGTATTTTGTTCATAAAAGTTTTGTATGCCGCAAGTATGAAGCGGTAGGCTAAATCTAGTACAATCATGCGAGTGAAAGCGAAGGTTCTATGTGATATTTTCAGTGTCAATAATTTGGTTTTTTTCGCTAATAAGTAACTTGTGATGAGCAAACCACACCCTAAATTTTTCTAGGTCTTCTACGATTTTCGTAATGCAATTAATTTGGTTTTGGAACATGTATGTAAAGGTTATGTCATCGGCGAATGCAGTCGCTTTTCCAATGAATTGAATTGCTGTCTGAAAATTGAGTCAATATAAAATAAAAATAAAAGTGGCCCTAGTACAGAGCCCTGAGGGACTCCATTTTTTAAGACTAGTGGCTTACTAAAAACACCATTTACTTTAACTTTTTGAACTCTGCCTTTGAGATATGTTTTGAACCAGTCATGTATTGTTCCCCTAAATCCCCTTAATCTAATTTATTCATTGCATTTTATTATTTGTTGTTATAGCGGCCAAAATTGTAAACTTTGTGTGAAAATTGGAAGTGTTTATCTATAGTTGACAGTGGAGTCTAAATAATAGGGTTTCGTTGGCACCATTTATGTATGGAACCCTCAAATGATAATTAAGAGCCAAACAAATGTCTTGAAATGTTACGATTTATTTTTTTTCAAATTTTCAACATAACGTCTTTAATTATACAAACACCACCAGCGAAGCAACAACGAATTAAAAAAAAAAAAACAAAAAAACCCCCCTGATGATGCACAGAAACAAATTTAAATGTTTGCCGACAAAAGAAAGCAACAGCCGCACGTGCGATCAAAAATACTCGCCAAACTGCTGAACACGACCCCAATATAAAGTTTAGAACGCGTTTCGCTTCTGCGAACGTTACCGTTAAATAAACAAAAAAGAAAAAACACTAAAAAAAAGAGAATAACATACGGAAAGAAAACACAGCAAATTAAAGTCAATTGGATGGAACCTGTTTATGCCTTCATCGTTTGGATTTTCAAAATAATTATCCCCACACTCCATCGATTTATCGCTAAGGCTTACATCTCGTGATGCAATCCGATTACACGTTGCAAATAATTGCATCGCCACACACATACACACATACGAATGCTCGTAACTGACAGCTCAGGAATTACAGGAAACCTGATTATTTTTTTTAGACTGATGGCTTTGATTTCGAATCGAAGGACATTTATTTTGAATTTGAAACAAAGTCCAGTTTAATGTAAAATGCAAAATCGAAGGAAACAAAAAAAAAACACAATGGCCAAAATGGGCAACCATCGGGGCCAAGGTTTATGAGGCAAATTATCCACGGAGAAGTTCAGAAAACGAAAGAAAAGACCACCATCCGGTTAAGGTCGCGCTGTGGTTCAATAAAAACGAAAAATGAAACAAATAAACAAACGAGTAAATAAATCAAAATTCAGTTATCTTTTGGATCCACTTCAGTGGTGTTGTTGTGTGACGATCAGCGATGCCATTTAAACCAAATGTGTAGTAGAAATTGATGATAACACTGGCGTCCAAAAATGTCGGGACAGTAAATTCTTTAGGAGAAAGAGAGAGACGTTTGTCTTTATTTAATCAAAAAATGAATGTAAATAGCTTCCTCAACCTATATAAAGTTTATTCAGCCATTCAGCCAGATATCGAGGACCAAAATCTGTGTGGCCCAAAAACACAGAACCATGTTCCTCTTCTGTGTTTTAAAGGTTTCAAACAAGCCGGAAAACGCTTCGGGACCCGATTCCCGAGCTGGACGAACTATTTACATACAAACAAATTATATGGAATATTCGTTGCACGAGTTCGACTCGTACTCGTACCTCAACGAAAATAGCCTGGAGAGGTCAATTTGTTCGATTTGCTCGTCAAGCTTTGAAGCAATCGGCTAAAAAACCAAGTTTTTAACCAGTTTTCGTAGCAGTAAAATTCACGTCGGGCCGAAATCACTGACTAGCAGTCACGAGTATTTCGTAATGAGCAAAGCCTTTCATGACTTGTCTCCATTCAAGCCGCTTGATTTTGATTGACGTCGTTACAAAGTTTTTCGTTCTTCAACGTGATCGTGAAGCCCTCTTAGTGCTAAACGCTGTTTTATCGTTTTAACTGTTGTCTGTTGTGAGTGATGAGGGTTCAACACAGAACAGATTTCATGAGGTGTAGGCCGTCTATCCCTCTTGCTTATTTATTTAATAGTCCGATGCTTCAGTCTTTTCCGGGTCTTTAGAGCCTATTTTTTATACTTATTTGAAAGAAGATCATGGGGTATCATAGGGAGTTAGTTAACGCTAGCAGACATTGCATCTCTCTGATGAGAGTCAGAATGTCTTAAATATACAATGTATCTTTTTGAGGAAGATACGCCTTCTAAACCAAATAGGAGCTGGACATTCACAAAGAACGTGTCCAGTCGCTCGTCGACCTTCAAAACCCAGCCGACATTCGGTACCTGAACGAAGTCCTAACTTGGTTAGATGTGATGTAAGGCAATGGCCCGAAAGGAAGCTAACGAGCTTTCTTACGCTCTCCTTGCTTAGTTCGAAGATTTTTCTGTAAGAGAAAGGATTGATCAATAATTTTGATCACCTAAGCCTCGATAAATTCCTTCAGTGAGCGCAACGGATTGAACTTATTGTCGTAGTTCAGTTTTCGCCACAGAAAGGTTCCGGACCAAGGAACGCAATTTTTGAACCAGCCCTGGCTAGTTCGTCTGCAATTTCATTGCCTTCGATTCAACGATGACCTAGAATCCATCATAACATAACTTTGTTACGTTGGCCAAGGAATTGTAAGGCGTCGTTGCAGCTTTTTGGAGTCCATCAGATTGGATGAAAATGCCTTTAGCGCTACTTTGGTTGTCAGAATACATGGGAACTCGGCTCGTTTTTGGCCTTTAGCAAGTTTTACTATGGTGCAGGATTGGACGGCTTCTAGTTGTGCCGGAAAACTTTGTCCGATAGGTATTGTGTGTTGGATCCATAGACACCGACACCTACACCATTCGCCACTGTCGACTTGGTTGTTTCATTTTAAATCAAAATCAAATGTGGTTATACAGGGCGGCCAAAAAAATTATCACTTACTGCATATTTTGATTGGGGAAAACATTTTGGAACCTCAGACGCTCTGTCGCCCAGAAGTTCAAATTCTTCTTAAATCGACCACAGTACGAATTGAGACAAAAATCCATTCTTGAATAGTCGCATGTCACGGAAATAATGCTTGATTCATTTTGTTGACCCACAAAATAGAGAAAACAAAAAAAAAAGATACTACTCGTACGTACTTCGCCTATTCATTTGGTGTGAATAAAACATAAGGCATGAAACCACACCAGTGGCAACGCTGGTAACAAATGTTCGTACTTACGCTCGTTATCCCCGTCAAGTGTGTAGTAGCCTGCAGGGCGTTCAATTATTTGTTCATTGCACTCGCGTTATAGTTGCGAGCTAAAAATAGCAGCGCGACAAAAAAAAAAATTTTAAATTGTGGCAGCCTGCTTACATATAGTATATCTTCAACCCTGAAAACTTTAGGGCGGGCCATCTGTTGGTTTCTTTTTAAATCATATGTTTGTGTTCCCACCTTCAGCTCTAAGGAACTCAAAAAGAAGACGGCAACTTACTTTATGGGAAGGTATAACAAAATTTGGTTTACTGGATAGTCTCATGTCAAGCCAGTCGAGGCAGTCTGATATAATATTAAATATTTGCATTCACTTAATTCACAGTATTTTATTCGCCATTGAACATTGGAAGGTTAATTCATCTCTCTGCTGTCAGGGTAACGCCTTCAAAGCAGAACCTTTATAATCGAATATTTTGCGTTTACGAACTTGGGGCTCCACCAATGCAAGAACGGCCACCCGCTTAGTCAGACTTCTATCGCTGATCGACCAGTCTAGTGATAGCGCCATTAAATTGATTTCAGCGGCAAATTTTGACTGGACCAAATCCGAAAAGTAAACGTAAACGTGCAAGACTTGCTCTTTGATTCGAACCTGTGAGCTATCAAGTGATCCAATTTAAAGACACCTCTTTTTGGAGCACTTTCAAGTCCTTCATTTGCAAAATGTTAAAGCGGAAAAAATGAAAAGTCTAAGATCTTATGCTGGATGGTCGAAGAGTGACAACCAGTCATCAAGTAAATGTTTCAGGAATCGTCAGAAAAACCCTTCTTAACGAATTTCACTTGAACAAGGTGTCGGAGCGTTTGGTATCTTTTGAAACCTCAAGAATTGCCAAACTGGCGTGGACACACTTTCGAGGCGATTTATTACCTTGGATAAGATCTAGAACCATTGCTTCGGTCCTGAAACGAAAAATCAGTTGATGACCTAGAAAAGGACGTCCTCACCGATTCCGAAGAAATGTTAACTCGAAAGTTACCTAAAAAACGGAGACATTATTACAGTCCCTTTCTTAGTTGGACAAATCAGAAGCTATCAAAGAAAAAAATTCGAACTTCAAGATGGATTGCTCTCTCATCAAGACACTAGACCAGCTGACAAAACGGAAGTAGCGATGCCATTCGACAGGCGGTTTTCGAAGCATGCGGAAGCCCACCGTTTTTTCCAGATGTACCATCCATTGACTTGGTTTCCATCCGCGCCTTGAGGAGCAGCTCTGAAGACAATAAATAAATATAAATTCGTAGCGCGACAGCTGTTTTGAGAGACAGGGCCTAGCTCCACCGTTTGTATGCGTGTTAGATTTTTCGCACAAATGGCGGGGGTTGGACCTACAGTTTATGGCCGATTCTGAGCGGCACTGAAGCTTATCTTGACAGTTGTACTCTTCGGAGAATTGTCAGTCACTCGCGAACGGTGTGTCTGTGAAAAATGTCAGATGAACCCAGGACTTCACACTCAACACACGACACACAAGCCAGTGGCCGCGCTGTATGTCACATGAATTTTCGAAAAATCAAGACACAAGTATTCGCGCACTCGAAAAGAGATGAACTAAATATTTTGACCTCATGTTTGCGTGGAATTGCTGTCACGTTTTTTTTACAAAATTTCCCACGAGCGTAGCCTTCATTTGTTATCAAATGCTTGATTTATGAAAAACAACGCGATTTTTTACGCGAGTAATTAGCTTTAATAAACAAAGCAACATTGACCTGCGGTTGTTGCTTGTGTTGTTGCTGCCGCTTCATTCGTCTGCCTGCGAATAGTGCGGTTAACTTTTTTGTTTTGACAACAGTAATGGAACTGAATTTAATCAAATTTCGAGGGACACGTAAAATTAAAGCAACGAAGCTCTGATTGAGAACACAAGAAACAATGACATTTCAAATTGATTGAGTCAGCACGTGATTTCTTTTTTATTTAATGAAAATTTTGTGGACTTTTTAGCATTTACAAGTAACGTGATGAATTTGAATTTTATTTGTTTTTGTTTTTTTTTTCATAAATTTGAATATTTAACTCAAAAACTAGTTTCATTAATGAAAAATCATTTCAGTATAATTTATTCGATAATGTTCTAACGACTGACCTCGATCCAAAGAGACACGCGTGCGACAAAACAAAAACCACAAAATCCACCTTGTTTTTGTATAGTAAACGTGGCAATAATAATAAATAATTAAATTCGTATAAATCGCCGAAATAGTTTTAACTAAAATGTGACGTATCGACAGGTAGTGACACATTTCTTCGAAAAGAGTTACGAGTAGGAAATGTGATAAGCTAAAGTCGGTAAATTCCTTGACGAAGTGAGAAATCAGAAATGATATGATGCAACAAACCGTTTGATCGACAAATAATTCGTGCTATTGGTCTTTTGAGCAAGCTCCAAAAAAGCCATTAAGACGGTCGATTTGTTTTGCCAACGACAAGTAAACAATTTGCTTTGTTTTCAGACAAAAGATCAAGATTGAGACGTGCGATTTGACTGACTCAGAGTTTCGTTTTGTCTTTTGACTTGTCGATTCATTAAAATTGTCAAATTGTGAAATTTTGAAATATGTCAATTGAGATTTATGTCGCGTCGTTCCCGATAACAGAGAGAAGTATCGAGGTAGCCCAAGCCGCACGGGTAGATTATTCGCAGCCATAATTTGCTTTCTGAAGAATTATTTTATTCCTTTCTTTAATAACGGGTTTTTCAACAGGGACGCTACAAAAGTAGAGCGACAGGGACAGCAAACGACACCATATTGCGCTCTTTTGACATTTCTCTTCAGTAAGGTTTGCCATTTCATGATGGAAAGATAAACGAGCCAACAACGAGTCGAAATTATTAAAATCAACGCTAAGAGCGCTACGTCCAATTTATGGTCGTCATAATCGTCCGAGCAGATCAACAATTAAGCGTCTAGTGGAAAAATTTGAATCCACAGGCACAGTACAAAATGTTCTCGTGGCAGTGAGACAATGAAGTGCCCGTAGTGGCGAGAATATTGCTGCCGCTGAGGCTTCAGTTGCAGAAAGCCCTCACGTCGTTCTCAAGCGTTGGGCATCTCTGTGACGTCGTTGTGGCGAATTTTCCGAAAAGATCCATCCTTACAAGATTAAATTGACTCAAGAACTGAAGCCGCTTGACCACCAGAAGCGTCGTATGTTCGTGAATTGGGCTAAGCAACAACTTGAAAATGATTCGGATTTTCATCGAAAAATCATATTCAGCGATAAGGCTCATTTCTGGCTGAATGGCTCCGTCAATAAACAAAATATGCGGTATTGGTCAGGCAGCAATCCACACGTACTCCATGAGTCATCATTGCATCCCGAAAAAATTACGGTTTGGTGTGGTTTATGGGCCGGCGGCGTCATTGGGCCGTACTTCTTCCGTGATGATCAAGACCAGCACGTTACTGTGAATGGGGATCGCTACCGAATATTTTTGGCCCCAATTGGATGATATGGACTTGGAGGACATGTGGTTCCAACAGGACGGCGTCACAAGCTACACAGTGAATGTCATAATCAATTTATTGGAAACCAAGTTTGGAGAACGTGTTATCTCACGAAATTATCCAGTCGCTTGGCCGCCTCGGTCGTGCAATTTGACGCCGTTGGACTATTTTCTGTGGGGCTACGTCAAGTCTTTGGTCTATGCCAACAAGCCAGCGACGATTGATGAACTTCGTACGAATATCGAACATGAAATTCCAGCAGTATCGGCCGATTTATGTTCGAAAATTTGGTTCAGCGTCTGGACTTCTGCAAGCGTGCCCGTGGTGGCCATGCAAAAGAAATCGAATTCCATACATAATGGCATCAAACGTACTTTCACAGGAATAAAGAATTTCATTGATATACAAAACCGTTTTTGTTTTATTAAAAAAAAAACCTTTGTAGCGCTCTTATTGAAAAACCCGATATTTGGATTTCTTTCCTCTCCAGGAAATTATGGGTTTCGTCCTTTTGCTTTAGATATTTTAGATGAAGGAATTCGTTAAACAATTTCCTCAGAATATCTTTAATGATCAGTACAAAAAGAAGGGTTGAAATAACACCTCCCTGCGGAGTTCCACAGCTTACTGTCGCGTATTAATTTTAATGGAGGTCCTTTCCAATCCTAAATACGACTTCATGACGGCCTGAAGAAGCTTCCCGGGGCTTGTAGAAGGAACGACTACGTTGTTTGCCTGCTTTAGATACATAAATTATCTTTTCTTCTCACCACCCGATCGATTTATCTTTTGTCTAAGACTACAGTTAAAATTAGCTTCATTTAGAATTGTCAATTTCATATAAGCCTTGTTTATGTAGAAGGCTGGATAGCCCTTTTTCTTCTCCAATGAGCAACGTTGCTATGCCACTAATTCCAGTTTAATCAAGGTTTCTTCAGTTCATAATCGACTTAGGTGTTTAGCATTTCTTGATTAATTTCTAACCACAGTTTCATCTTGCTTGCTCTCAAGGGATAACGACTTCCCTTATAATGCATTTTGCACAGAGAGAGCAAAAGGAATTGGACAAGAATCGAGCGTTTGTAAAGTGATTCGAAACTCAGATGAATTTTTATTTGAATTGCTCCGAACAGATACGAAGAATATCGAGAATATCAAGAAATTTGCATTCGTTCGATTCGCAGAATTTTATTCGCCTATTCAGAAGCGACTACACCAGATTCCCAAAATAGAAAAAAGTTCATGGTCAGATAGACGCTAAAGCAACTTCGCACTCAATGTCTTCAACAAAGAATCTTAACTGTCTTAGAAAGTAGCTTAAAAAGTCTAGAATCTTTTTACTTTCCCTCGTTAACTTGTCCAACTTAACGAGCACAACCTTACATATTCAATGACCATAATCATCCTGCTGAACAATTCATAGCCGACAAGTTCCAGTAAAATGAGACTTCCGATGAATCACGAGTACTCACAACAAATTTCCTTATAGCGCAAAACTACTCTCCTCATCTGTCAAAATCAATCACAAAATGGATTCAACAACACTCAAGTAGAATACTTCATTTCCTTCGAACACTCAAGCCATCAACGAACGTAACAAGAACACAATCGACAGATTTGGTTCACGGTCAGTTCGAACACGCGAAAACACAACTTTGGTGGCTTATGAGCATCAGAAAAAGATAAAAATCAAAACAGAAACAAATGTTAGCCGCTTGGTGTACATTTTGTTTCTCACATTAAGCAATTGTTGTTTTGTTTCTTTCTTTTTGTCGACATTTTTTTCCAATTGCAATTTAAATGACTGCATCTAGTTAAATTATTTAATTGAAACTGCTGAAGGACTGCTTATATTTTGAAATAAAACAACCAAAGGGCATTCGCTGGAGCTTGATATTTATCAAATCTTTGGTTTACGACTTGTTGCTGCTTGGTTGCTGCCCTTCTTGGTGCTTGCTCACAACAATATAACTCAATGCAAACGACTTTTTTTTTATTAGTGACCTTTCTTTGGTCGTTTGTTGGCGCTTTGACACTTCTGACAGCGTCTGAATAGAGTATTTCGTTGGAAGTTTTAAGGCGAATTAAGCAATGAAATCGAAAAGATTGGGAGAATAATTTTGAGAAGATCTCGTAGAATTGAATTTGTTATTCAGAAAGTGAAGGCTCGATTAGATTGTCAAATTTTATGACATTTGCAAAGGGCGATCGATTTTAAGAGTAAATGGATGACCTTACAGATATCTTTTACAAATAATTAATTGTTTGAATTTTTCGTCGTGAAGATACGTTTCCGGGTCGTCTTACATCAGAATTGTGTCTGAATTGACTGCACCAGGCTTTCTTCTATAAAAACAAGCTTCAGACTCTAGAGGTTCTCGAAGCGATTTTCCGGCAAAAGTAAGAGACCAACTCAACCGAAATTGCAATAAAAAGACCACAAGTGAGCGGCAAAAATGGCGGTGGACTAAAGGGAACCCTCGAGAAATCTATAAAAGTGAAATGATGAGACACTATTCTTTTTTTTTAAGGAAAACCAAACAACTATCAATTAGCTTCAGGTCCGGAATGTAGGTCCTTTGAAGCACTGTAGCTGTCACCGAAGCGCCCAGAATAGTTATTGTGTTTAGGCAGTATATTTAGCATCACCTTAGTAGACATAATTTAAAGAGTGGACGAGAAGAAACCCCGGATTAAGTCAATGAAGAAGCCATCCCTCCTTGGTTTTTTGAAGAGAGTGGCTGAGCTATTAAAAAAACTAAAGAACAAGAAAGGCAGCCTACCTGAGGCGGTTTTCAAAAAAGATGGAGACGATCTGACCTGCATGCACCCTCTACCATGGGTGATTGAAGCCATACCCGATGACTGGACATCATTTGTAAGAAAGACAACTCAACTTTTCGGGGCTTCCCTGAGAACTGAATATTTTTTCCTTGAATATAACTTTTCCTGTACTTCCCCGAGTTACTTAATGTTTAGAAACGAAGGGCAGTACAAATTATTTGAGTACTGGACAGAGAAAGGACACTAAGTGCTTGAAAATCATTTAAGCGTGGATAGTTGATTTTTGAAGTGGTTAAACCAACAATGGACTAACAATATGATCGTGAGTAGTGCTATTCTACAAAAAAAAAAGCCGAAGAGCTTGGTGGGAAATTTATGGATCAGGAAAACAGTCATAGGCAGAAAAAACGTAGACAGGCTTATTTTAAAAATTGACGCCTAATAGGACAGTGCGTTTGTATCTATAAAAAATTTTTTTAAAGTTAAGAGAATAATCAATTCGTAGCAGTTCCAATACCCATGTTCGACGCGTCATGCTTTTAAGGGCCATCGTGTTTTCCATCAATCACAAAACACTCCCCCAAAAAATTTCAATCCACTCGCAGACTGAATTGTTTCAAAACAAAATGAAATCTTCTCAAACAAAACAAACTAAAATTCATGAAAATTTTTATATAAAAAATTAAATAGAAAATACACTCGTAATGCTCTGTATTGAAATGCTGTATTTTTTATATGTTCAAAAATAGTTTTTGAACACGTTATCTTTTTCTTTTTCGATTTTCAAAAGTTGAGGATTTTTTTTGCGTTTCATTTACATATAACGAACGAATTTGGTCGACACCCTGAGTTCGTTAGGAGCGGTCCCTACTGTAATATCCTTTTTAATCATAATGTACGATGCTGGAAACATTTGAAGCCGTTCTGCAAAACATCGATCGGCTTGTACGCGAGTGGATCCAGGCAGCGCTGATCGAGGATCGGCCAAATTTTGCACTACGACGTATCGTGGAAAAGATCAACAAGTATTAATGCGGAAGGCACTCTCGTCTGCTGGTGGATTTCTGGAAGATAAGTAGCAAGGCAGAGCAGATATGAAAAGACCGGAGTCCGAAACGGAAGGGAATATGCAAACAAGTCGAATGAATTGCCTCGGCTACATGAAGCGAAAGGAAAATAAGTCTGCATGAAAGAGGATTACATACAGAACCTTAATTTTGATAATCATTCTATCTAAGGTGGGGGGGAGCGCAGAGCCCCATGTCAAGACATGGTCGAAAGCAATTTATGACAAACACGAATATCAGGAACAGTGTTGTCGGGAAATAAACATCATAACAGCCAAAGAGACTTCGAACTCTGCGTTGAATAAATGGACCCAAATTTCAAGTATGTTTCTCTCTCATTCTCTCATTCACCAAAGTTCATCTTTATAAAATGAAATATAAGATTTTATTTTAGTTTCAAATCAACTCGCTCAAAATACGTCACCCCATATCGGTCCAGTAATCCTTGCGACTTGCTCTTGGAAAATACGAATTTCTCAGGAAACCAAACCATCATAATTTAAAAAAACAAATAATTTTTATACCTGAAACGTAAAGGTTTTCTTTCGTACAAAACTGCCAAAGAAATGCCTTCTTTTTTTTTTGTTTTACCTTCGGTGCGACACAAGATTTTAAAGAAAAAATAAACAAGGTCAAGTACCTGAGGTTGAACACGAAACGATTCATGTTGTCGTTTTCTGTGAACCCCTTCTTCCGATGATTTATGTTTATACTGTGTATTTCTCTTCCACTTCATGACTGTTTGAAGTCCAGGTGTACCCTAAGCCGAGTTAGAGGACATGGGAACTTTTGGCATCATTTGGCTTCAAAAAATGTTTGCACAAAAATAGTCACAAAATCCAAGTACTTAGTAAAACAGATACTTTCGCTTTAAGAGAATACCAATTAGCAGGCTTCAAATAGGAGCAAGTCAGAAACAACAAAAACTGAGGCTTTCGGAAAAATTTTAAGAATAGAATAATCACTCCACAAATACAGAACTTTGTCTCTAACAAAAACCTCTTAAGTGCACAACAATCTGGCTTTCGGTCAAAATAAAGTTGTAAAACAGCCCTTATTTTTATTGCTAATGAGATTCGAAATGCGTTAACATTTCTAACGCTTCTAGATTTTTCGAAAGCCTTTGACTCACTTAACCATTCGGTTCTCTGTGGCAAACTTAGGAAGGATTTTAAATTCTCAACGCCTTCCGCTAAACTTATTTTTTCCTACTTGAATGGGAGGCAACAACGCGTAGTAGCAGGTGACAAATTCTCTAAATTGATAAACGTAAATAGTGGAGTCCCACACAAGGATCTATTCTTGGGCCTTGTTTATTCTCGCTCTACGTCATCGTGCTGCCCAAAATTTTAAGACACTACTAAATCCACATGTATGCGGATGACGTACAACTTCTCATGAGCAGCTCCCTCACTCAAGCTAACGAAACCATCAGCCTTATAAATGAAGATCTCAACAATATCTACCAATGGTCACTTAGACATGATTTGCGTTTAAATGCTGATAAATCTAAGGTTCTTGCTATTCACCGAAAAGTACAAGACGTCTCTGGATTTCAGAGAGTCCGTTTAAATCATAGTCCCATAGAGTGGATTGCCTACGCCAAAAACCTTGGTATGACCTTTAATTGTACACTTACTTGAGATACCCATATCAAAAATGTTGTCAGTAAGATCTATGGTGGACTACGTACTCTATGGGCCATACAGCATTTCATCCCAATTAAAACTAAGTTGTTACTGGTAAAATCTCTTCTGTTACCAGTGCTGTTATACGGATGTGAAATATTTTTTGCAATCCCGACTTTAAGAGTAGCAGAAAACTGAATGTAGTTTATAACAACCTTGCGCGCTTTGTTTACAACTTAAAAAGACAAGACCATGTTTCATCCATCTCTAAACAAATTTCCGGATGTTCGTTTGATAGTCTACTTAAATATAGATCAATGTGCCTCATGCATACTCTCATACAGACACCGCAGCCAGATTATCTGTACCAAAAGTTGCAACTGTTGCAATCACGCAGATCACTTATGCTAGTGCAACCAAGATATTCAGAACGTCAATTTTTTGTTCAGACAACTCGACAGTGGAACTCTCTGCCCCGCCACCTAAGGAGAATAGGAAACACGAATAGTTTTAAAATATCTCTTTTTGAGCACTAAGCCCCTGAATCGAGCTGATTATCCATTGTTCAATGAATTCCATTTAGAATGAATTACGTAATTTCATTTTCATTTAATATTAAAGAAACCTTTTATTTGTTTTTGCTTTTCTATTTATTTATTCATTTATTTTTGTTTATTTATTTTTGCTTTTCCTTTGTATTTTTAATTTTTGCTTAACTCTTCTATTATTGCAATTTAATTATTATTACCAGATTTTAATTAATACAGTCAGTACCTTGCTAAAAATTGTTAACGTCTTACATAATTTATAAGATTGTATAATCTTACATTGTAAGAATTCTTTTGATTAAATAAACTTAAACTTAAACTTAGTGCCATGCCTTCAATCCGGACTCTCCTTTACAATGGCATTTCAACTTTTAGTTCTGGTTAAAGTAAATCTTTTTGCGGCTAACTTGGTTATCAGTTCATCACTTTCAAATATGAACTTTCGCACTCAAATATCTTAACATTCAAAAAACGACTGCTCCAGGTGGTATTTCGACTATTCTTCTGAAGACGTTCCCTTCATATCAATGCGAAAACTTTTTAAACAAGCCTAATATGTATTGTAGTCTTTTCCTAGCAGTTCGTCTCCAAAAAAGACAAATCTTCTTTCTTCCCAAAAACTGATCCATGCCTAGAAAACTTCTCAGGCAATATGGCCTTCATAGAGAGAGGTCCACTGAGGAATTGATGGCATGTCTCACCGAAAAGCGGAACCAGAAATCTGAATCTTTCAGGTGAAAGTAAGATCAATGACATTTGTAGTTTTAAAAACATTTGATAGATCTAAAAACGAATCTTATCCCTTAAAAACTCAATGCAGCCATCTGTCTCTACACGAAAACAGAAGCCTCTATCCATAATCCATGAAGAGAACTTGTGTCGCAAAAAGCTTTATAATTTCCACACTTGAAAAGTGTGCCAATAACAGCCTCTGTTGGAATGACCATCAGCAATAATGCTAAAAAATATGCGAAAACGTTGGCAATAAAATTCGTCGCTCTATCTTATCTGTCTGCTTAACAGAGTTGGAAATCGAGAAATAAGGCTTAGAGATGAGTTCTCTTAACTCATGAATGTTTCTTTTTAATCGTTTTTCACAGAATTCCAGCGAAAAAGTCACCTTTGTTTAAAACATTTAGACGGACGAATGCCCGTTATATTTATTGGGACAATCGTTTGGACCTTGCTTCTTTTTATTACCAGACTTTTGTTCAACCACTTCACCTTCTTCATCCTCTTCGTCTTCATCCTCCTCCTCATCGAATTCGTCATCTTCGTCTTCGTCATCGACAATATCACCAGTATAATAGAGGACGGCTTTTGGAATAATGCGTGCCCTCAACAAATGACCAATTTCAAAGTCTGTCGCCAGTATGCCTTGAGATTCTTCGTCGACTTCACCTTTGTCCTGTGGTGCTTCGGGTGGATAGAAGAAATTGAAGAATAAATCACTGGGAACGATTTTGCTGATGGTCCTCACGGCACCACGTTCCTTTGCTTTTGCTTCTTGTGTATTGTTTTGACGGTAAGGTTCATGCCCTTCTCCCACTTGTTGTTGCAGCCTTCACATTTGTAGATTTCGGGTCCCTCAAATGAGAATGGATATTCCTCATCTATGGCAGCCTTTAGGAAATATTGTTTGGTTAGCACCGTATCGGAGAAGTACTCGTTTTTATCAAAGTGGAACTTTAGCGTGTACGAGTGTTCTTGCTCTTGGTTCTCTACGTATGTAATTTGGATATCGCGTAGTTTCTTCAATAGCGGCTCATCGTGTTCTTGCACCATTCCGGATTTAGTATTTCAGTGTTACGGAATATAGTCAGCCAGAAGTTGGGAATCCCTTGGACGCTCTCATCCATGGTCGTTTTGATTGCCTTTATTTTTAGCGAAATGATCTTGACCTTTTCGGTGATTTCAAGATTATCGGTTTCTTTCCAGTTGGGCTTTACCTCTGGTGGGTCGACGCTTCTCAGTGATAATCTCCATACGCTTGTCAAATATCGGCTGATACTTTTCGTGGTATTTTTTCTCGAGATTATAAGCCTCCTCGTAGAATTCAGCCTCTAATTGTAGCTGCTCCAGTTGCATGTTTTTTAAGGCAACAATCCGGTTTTGGACTTTTTGCGGTAGCGCCTTCACCATTTCCTGCAAAACTTGGCGGCGCATCACAGCCGACATAAAATGCGGTGGATTGCAATCTTTGAAAATGTTCTTCTCCTCCGTGTCTGAATCATTGCCCGATTCGTCTTTAGCAACTGCTTTAGAGTCTTTTTTACTCAGAAGAAGAAGGAACCCAAAACCTTCATTCCACACTTCCAAATTATTCACGGAAATTCCCGACTCGCTAGGAATGATCATCAGTTAACCCTTAAGAATACTTTGAGACGTACTATAAAAAATAAAGATGTTCACCTCAGCCAATTCGAAAATCAAACAATTCAAGAACAATGTGCATTGTTCCCTCTCCTTCCTGCCAAATAAAAAAAAATCAGTAATTTTTTTTCACAACCCCACTCTCGGAAGTGACAGGCAATTCTCCGAAGAATAAAAATGTCAAAGATTCTTGGGTGGTTTGGATTCGGCAAAGGTTACACCCCCCACCATTTGTGCGAAATATGGAATACGCACACACTGTGATGAATTTAGGGTCGCAAACTGTCACCGAACCCGAACATTTCCGATGACCCTGAAATATAAGTAGTAAACAACAAACGCAAACGCTAAGCGAGATGTACGTCAAGAAAACCGTTTTGAAAATTTCTTCAAGTTAGGATTACGAAAAATCCTTGCCAGGAGAAAAGTCCTTTTTAGATTAATCATCACGAAAGCCGATCAGAAGACAACAGTACAGAGTCAGAAGTTCGCATTTAACTTTAATTTATGTTGAATAAAACTTCAAATCAACTGGTTTGCCACAAGCAATAATTTGACGTAAATATTTTCGTACTTTCCCGTATCAGTCATCAGGAAACACGAAAAAATAAAAACCTGTCCCATTCCATTCAGACTTTTCTGAGAAGAATAGGAAACCTTACCAACGAGTGCCAAGTGCCAAACAAAGAACCAGACAACCAAGCTTCAATGAGAACAAGAACCCTGTTTCTATTTACATATAAAAAATCTTACTCATCCTTGATGTACTATTGATTGAGAAGATTTACGAAAAAAACAAAACAAGGACTCACCTTCAAAAGTGGCAAATTGTTATCCCTTGCTGAATTGAAGACAATCATATTCAGGTGCATTCCTTGTGACAATGACGAGGAGGAAGTCAAAGAAAACACACATACACACGAAAAACCGAATTTTCAATCAACCCCCGCACTGTTTTCCTATTTTTTTTCCGATCTGCAAACTTGCCCCCCTTTTCTATTTATATTATCTAACGATTCACTCAACGAAAATGCAAAGAAAAAACAATTTTCTTTTTCAATTTCAAATTTTCCACAATTGTGAACTGGTTGAAGTGTTTTTCTTTTTATTGCAGGCTTTTCCGTCGATTTTTTTTTTTAAACTTATTTTTGTGTTTCTTTGCGGATTATTTTTTTTTTGTTGTGCTTGTCTCGCGGCGGCGACCACGGCAACAAAGGGAAATTGATAATTTTTTTTAACAAAATCGAGACAAAAATTGAACGGATTTTTTTTTTTTTTTTTGAAAATTTCCACACGAGATAAGAATTTGTTTGTTTTTTTATTTTGATTGATTTTTCCTTTTACAGATATTCCATTGCGACGCCACGAGGCGACTTCAATTGATTGAAGCAAGAGACTGGCCAAAGAAGGAGCGTGTGGACTGTGGACTGCGGAGCACCACAGCTATCGGAACAACGGCGATACACGACACACAAGAAACAACAACAAAATGCGCAAACCAACGACGAAGCAACTCACGTTATTTCCGAGATTATTTTTTTTTTTAATATTTTTATTTTGACTTTCCTCGATTTTCTTTGTGGTTGAGGGGGAATTTTCAAAATTAAATCAAATAAATAAATTGCAACTTTTTTTTTTTATTTCTCTTCTTTTCACATCCGTTCTCTCCGCAATCGTTCTATTTGGCGATTTTGACAGATCGGCGAATTCAAAGCAACTGAAATCGTGATTCGCGATGGAATAGACGGCTCCACAGCGAAGGGGATTGGAAAATGGAATTTTGGAAGTTCATTGGAAGAGACAAATAATGCAGACAGGAGAGTCCATACAGTCGCAGAGGAATACAGGCACAGGAAATTCATTCTTTAATTCATCTGTGTTCATTTTGATGCCGTCCGTTATTATTTTTATTCATCAGAATAGCTGTTTTTTGGATGTATTAGTGTATGGCGGTTTTGCGCATGTGTATTTTGTATGTGTGAACCAAATGAACTCGCGATGAATTTTAACGAATTTGGATTCAACGAAGAACAGGGTGGTATATGAGCAGTTTTCCTGTCACTCGTTTATTCGATTTTGTTAAAAGTAGAAACAATGCGGCGATGAGATCTTATGTGATTACACTTAAGCCCGATTCAAAACGTCGCGTTGACTGCGTCGTGTTGACAACTCTTACGCGACACGCTTCAGGTGCTTTGACTTATGTTTTGACAGTCAGCTGGTAACGAGTCGAAAAAATATTGCTTCAAAAAGTATAAATTAAAATTATTCCTAACACGAAATTGCATTTTTTAATTAAGAGACATTTTGCAGATAATTTCTTCGTTGGAATTATCCAGAATTCCATCATGGGCTTCTGTTTAATTCCCAGTTTGTTTGAAAAGAAAATAGATATGTTTTTGCACACGATATGATAAAAAAAATTATATCCTTTTGTGTAAAAACGGATTCAAAAACAAAAGGTACCGGCCACAAAGGCTCTTAAGCCTTAGTTTGCGGTCCTCAACTGACATGAAGGCTATTTTTGTACACATACAAAAATAAATATGCAACAACAATTCCAACGTTGTTAGAAGGTCAGCTTATTTGCCCTATATGGGTTCCCGATCACAGTGACATCTCGCCTAATGAGGAGGCCGATGAACTTGCTATGCCGGGATTTGCCCTTCAGCGCTCGCCTGAAGGGAAGGTGTTCGTCTCACTACATGCAGTTAAGGCTATTATATTCTCATACTTCCTTGAAGCTGCATACCTTAGATTGGCCAGTCTGATGTACTGTGACGTACATGAAGGAAAATATGGCCTGAATACAAAAAATCAAAACCAAGAGTTATCCTTCGGCGAACCCGTCATGATATTGCTAGACTAGTGGCGGTCTGCATAGGACACTGGTCGGATTGGAGATCATGCCGTTAAACTAGGCATCCCTCACAGATCGCAGCTGCAAAAACACAGCTTACAGGGAAGCCCTAACACACTTCTTTTGCACCTATCCGACCCTTGCTAGAGCTAGACAGCGAACGCTTGGAAGATCCTTCTTCAATTCAATTGATGAGATTTCTGCTTAGGACATTAAGCAGCTAATGTCCCTCTTAAATACCTCAGGCTAGATTAAGAGATATCTCAAATACACCTCATAAATAAGGTAATAGAGCTGTGGCATGAAAACGGCACATAGTTTTAATTAGGTTCTCACTGAACCACCAATTTTACCTACCTACCTACCTGATCTATTCAATATATCGGCAATTATTTGCCACCGTTAATTCGTTTTTACAAAATTTGTACAGTTCCTAACATCCTCCCGCACAAGTGGATGACGTACACTGAAAGGGTTCTTTGTAATAAGGAATAAATAACAATTTCCCCTCAAACGTCAAAGCGATTGTTTGAACTTCTGCTTCACGTTTCGCCGCTTTATTACGTAACCCTTACGAGTCATTACGTTTGTCAACTCAACGCGACGCAGTCAAAGCGTGTATGTGAATGGAAACGCACATTTCCTACGTTTAAACAACTGTGTTGCTGTCAAATCTGTCAACGCAACGCAGTCAAAGCGATATTGTGAATCAAGCATTTATGTGACGTCGCGCGTTTGGTTGGCGTTTGATCGTTAATATCGTAATCCCGACCTCAACGTCGAAGTAGAGCAACTCTCTACTTTGGTGGCGTGTTTGACAGCACACAACCAGCTGCCAATTTATTTGGATTGGACTTGTCCGAGGGTCAGCCCTGTCGTTGGTAATGAGTTCATTTATTTGGAAGTGGCGGTAGAAAAATGTTTTTTGCTTAAAATTCCTTTAAAAAAGGTTCTAAAACTCGTAAGTTTACATTTATCCTCTGTTTTGAAAAATCAGAACAAGAATCATTTATATATGTGTTTTTCTTATCTTACCAATCAACTAAAAAGAGAACATTTCTACTCTTATTTTAACTGCGAAATCGTGCTGTACGAATTTAAGAACAGAACAGCAGAACATTATTCGGTCATATTCCTAACCTCTCAACGCGCGATTGTCATGAAGTCACAATGTGTGTTACAACTTTTGAGGTCGTGCGTAGTGACAGAGTTTCTCGTAAGTTGGGAGAAAATCTGACACTTGCCATTTGTCAAATAGCAGATTGCAGCCGACTTTAATCCGGGTAGAGTGTCATATAAACGCATGAGGATTCACTAAACACGGATTGATTTTTTTTCACATAAACGTGGATTGACAGATTGAATTCGAGAGAAAGAGTGTGGCAAATATATATATATTTATAGCGCGCAGAGCAAAATTGGTGAGTAGACATTTTTTTTAAAACACAAAGAAACCAAAATTATGATAAAAATCATAAACCTGAATAGAATCTCAATCCGGTCACATTAAAGTACCACATAATATCTGTTAACGTGTGTCACTCAATATCACACACAGTAAAAACCAAATTTCTGGAACCTAGTTTCTTCAATTAATCATCTGAGTTGTGCATTTGAACAAGTTAAATAATAATTTTGTTGGCTTGCCCAGATTATACCACGAAAAGTAATTTAAAATGACGAAATATTCATTTAAACAGTGCCTGTGCCGCCAAAGATGATCGCGGAAGTTGCTTACCATTCTGTTAGTCCCATTCTGTTAGTTGCTGATATAAATCATGATGTACACCTTCTAAGGTCCAGGCTTGCGGCACACAGGCTAGTTATTAGCAATGAGACAAAACTAATGTTCTTCGGGCAAAGATGCTCTAAAGTTTTCTTTAATTCAAATATCGCTTACGATGCTGTTGAAAAATTTGAGCAATTTGAATCCCTAGATGATACAATTGATCAAAATCTGAATTGAAAATAACATATCTTGATCCTGAAAGTATTTGGCAAACAATTTATTATGGCTTATTGTATTCTCATACATTCTTATTTGGAATAAGGAATAAGTTGCTTGCGAGGAGCTTTTCTAAATATACTTTAACAATTCATTGTCCTTCAAAAGTGTGCTACAAGCAAGATTTTCAACTCAACCCGCCTATCAATCTGAAGATTCGTCCAAAACGTCACTTATTTTTCTTAACATTTTTTATATGTGAGGTGGCTGTATAAAGAGTGTAAGCCTTGATAACTACAGTATGCGAAGTAAGTCAAGTTCTGTTGATGCCTTACCGGCTTTATGCAACATAGTTACATATATTTTGAAAATGGTTCAAAAGACTAAGAAATATTGGCTTCTTGATTGTGAAATTGATGGAGGCTTAAGTTTTGCTACTGTTCATTGTTTAGTTTATTGAGTAATTTTTTTTTATTATTTTGCAACTATTAATATCAAACGCTCTAATAATAGTAAAAATAACATAATTTATTGTTGTGTTGTGATGTGGCATTCAGTTCTATTTATCCTTAAATAAAAAGTTTTTAGTTGAAGATTTGGAATGGAGTATGCTAAATCATTTGAAATTCATTCTGCTTTAACCATTTTACGTATAAAAATTGTTTATCAGTCAACATGTAATTCCATAAGAGAATTGTTAACGAGTTTGCCAAACTAGGTATTTATACGATTTTTAATACATAATTTTCCATTTGAAAACTCGAAATTTTTACTTTTCTTTATTAGTTTTTTTTTAATAATAAGCGCCCGTTAAAGGAGTTAAGGATACCCTTATAACGAAGACACACTATGAGTGAAAAGGATTAAGAAGCAATAAGAGACAGGTACTGCTGCGCTTAGTTTTTTAACTTTCGTTAGTTTTAGTGGGTAGAAAATATTGAAACATGTTAAATGGACCTCATTCGTGTTGGGCTTCTAAATAAAACGAGTCGTTCTACTTGACCGTTCATCCGGCATTGGGCTAATTGATGTGTTTTTAAGATAAGGTAGATATAAGAGCCCCAGAAGCCACAGGCATGCATTTTTTAAGTACCTAGAGCAGAATGAGCATCATCCTCCAGAAAAACATAAAAAACATGTTTGATTGATTTCACTAAGGATGTGCAAAGAGCCTCTTGATGAAGCAGTACGCACCTGCGATGTTTTCACTAGTTTTTACGTGGGTTTTCAAAATTTCCTGAAACATAATAACAATTGTGAAGGGCATTATACATTTTTTTAAAGAAAATATTTCGAATATAACAGCGACTCCGAACTCGACTTCTCGTGAGACTCTCCACTGCATAATCGAAGTATTTTCGCTAGCCTCCACCAGAGGTCACTGTGCGTCCTTACAGAGAGAGAGAACACGATATCTACCTATGCATTGTTTCGCATTTTTTGTGCATAAACAAACAAAATCCATTATATTTGAAATGGCTTTAAAAATGGCGCCAATTTTTGTTGGTCGATTCTGATTTTTTTTTTGGTTTCCCTGAAATATTATTATTTTCGTATCAAAATTTTCGCCCAAAAATGAAAAACAACCTTCAACCCCAAGCAGCGCAAATGTCAAAACTTTTTTGCAAACAATAAAAAACGCACCAAACATCAATCAAAATGGCCGAATTGACATTCGTAGGAAAAGCAACGGCCATATTTGCAAGTGAGGAGCTTAACTGTCATTCTCACCATACTCATCTCTTTCTTCGCCGCAAAACATACTACACATCCTGCTCACTCGCTGCGCATAAAAAACGTGTTTGCCTCTTTCGCTAGCTACTTTTGTTTTTGTGTTCGAGCAAGACCGATTGAGGCAGTCCGTGCCAAGCAAACGTCACCCGTCAGCCGTTCGTTAGTCTTTGTAGTAAAGCGCATCGCTAAACAACGTCGGATCCAGACATTCGCCCTCGTTGTTCGTGCTGCTGTGTCGTAGCCGCCGCTGTCTCAACTATTTTAATTTTCTTCTTTTTTTTTGATTTGTGCGTTCGACTTTTTTTTCGTGTCGCGCCTGTTATTCACAGGAAAACTTAAAAAAAAAATCATTAATAAACAAACAAAGATTTGGAAATCAAAATCTGGGTGTCGTGCTTTAATTTTAGTGCGTTGACAATGCGACGCTTTGCCGTTGTCATCGCTGTCAGTGAGTGTGACTGGTTGTTCGCAGTTACAATCGCAAGTTAAGCTGAAAAAAAACATAAAACCGACCACACTCGGCCCCCAAACCGCGAAAACTTTGTGTGTTGCCGCCTCCGCCGCCATCATCATCACTGCCACCGTCGTCGTCGTCGCCGCCGTCGACATCTCGTCACCGTTGCTGGTTGCTGCTGCTGCCGCCGGCATCCATGCTTTTTTTTTTGCCGCAATTTATTGCGCATTTCGCTATGTTTACACGGATCAAAAAAACGAAAACGCTAACGCCTGCCGCTTTCGTCGTCGCCTCTGTGCCTACCTAAAGTACACATCAAGTGAGTGAGTGCTGCGTGCCTGTGAAAATTGTGTGTGTGCAACCATTTACACCAGAGATGTAAATTCCAACAAAAAAAAGAAGAGAGTTCAAACAAATTTTTGTCCGTTTTGTATTTCGGGGTCCATTTGAGAAGACGAAACCAATCCCAGAAGAATTATAAGCAAAAAGAAAAAAAAAAAATTGCCTGCCACTCGACGCCAATGTTCTTTCGTTCGGCTCCTCTGCGCGCATATATACATACATACATATATAGATATACATATAAGCACCTAGAGTGTGTATGTGTGTGACTTATTGAATCGCGTTTGTGTGTTACAAGTGGATTAAGTGGTTTTTGAGGGAGCTTCATCGCCGTCGCCTTGCTATTTTATTTTTTCCTTTTTTTTGTGTTTTGCCTTTATTGTGTTTTTTTTTTATTCATTCGTCCTCCTTGATTTCGCCCCATTCCGTGCTGCGACCGTTTGACGTCGTCGCCATCACTCGTTCGTTCGTTCGGTTTATCATCATCGGGTTTGTTTTAAGTGGTTTTCCTTTCGATTCGTCGTTCGGTTTTGCAATTTCTCAGCAATTATCATTGTTTTTTTTTTTTGTCGTGCTTTATTCGTTCGTTCGCTCTCTCTTTCGCTCGATTCGATTACATCTGTGTGCAAAGAGGAAGGGTTATCGACGCGTAGTTAAACGTGCGCCATCTATATTGGGTGTTGAAAATTAATATAAAAATAAATTGGAATACCTAGCTACATAACGGTTGTCTGAATCGAAGGAAAAAAAGGAATAAGAAAATTTATATATACATCTACTGTTATTTGTGTGTTTGATTGACATTGATTTCGTGTCATTGCCTCAATTGGATTAAACTGTGGATTAAATACTACAACGTCCGGCTACTGTTGCTGTTGCTGCATCAATTGACATTAGCCAAGGAAACACATCAGGAATCATTCATCGACAGGGATCCGGCATGTATCCGGCACCGGTACGTCATCCTTCAGCTGGGGTAAGTCTCAAAGTTTTAAATAAAATATTTCCAACTACACTACTTTTATTCAAATTTTTCAAAAAAGAAAATATTTTTGATTTGTCAAACTTTTGATAGTTTTACCAACGGCAAAACACGTACGGTGACATGTTGCGCACATGTAACCATATTTCGATGACATTTCAACGTTATTGTTTATTATTCAAGTTGATTGTGCATTGTTAAGACGTGACTAACTTTATTTATGGATTTTAAAATTTTTCTCGAAAACCCGACGGTTCATTATGCCGACGGGGAAAATTTATAAATTTCGTGCGACATATTCTGCGGTACAGCTTAACTGACAGCTTCAGATAGGACCAAATTTGAGTAGGTACACTTTTTCCAGTCACATAAGTGGCAACAATTTTCGGCGTTTCTTGTTTTCTCCAGCCTTATGGTCAGGATTCGAATGCTCCTATAGCTAGAAAGTGATTGAATTTGTTTTCCTTTATGTCTGATGAAGTCTCCGTCGGAACTGTGATCTCTTTTTTCGTGTCTTTGCCTCATTAAAAAAAAAGAGTATATTTGCTTTAATCTATCTTACTGACTGAAATTTTTTACAAATATTGTCTCGATTGATGAAGCAATATTCCAAAATAGAAAAACTTCAATTGCATGTAGATGAACTAGCAGCGAAAAAAATACTGCGAATCAAGCTAATGCTAATTATTTAATATTAAATTCTTCTTTATTATTTGGACTGCAACCATGGAGCAAAATAGTAATGTTTTGACTCGCTGTGTGGCATTTGACGTCGACCTCTTAGTCGCCTGTTATTGAAAAAATCTCTCGAATCATTGGCTCTCGCCTCCGGAAAGTAAATTGCCGCAAACAGTCAATATATGTATTAGCTAAAAATAGGGACTCACGCATTTCCAGTGGCCAGAAATGACAAATGATCATCATCACTGAAGAGTATTTGAAAGTTAGAATTCGGTTCAATTTCTAGTTACTTAACAGCTTTCATAATTTGGATCATTTACAAAATCTTGCGTAGCAAAAGCCAAGATGCTGTGAATGACATTCATTTATGAATTTGGTTGATCCTCGGTCACACTTAGCTTTACAGAAACGATGTTTGATGACTTTAATCGAGTTGGACGACTACAAACACCGTTCATCGAACGCAGTGCAACTATTCAACAAAAACACGTCCTCGGTACCATAACGTTGTTCGGCTTTCCAAAGTATGTTGAAAGAAGTTCAGTCAGAAATGTTCTTCCTTTGAATTCTATCGATTCCGCTGAATGGTTTCATTTTGTAAGCACGCAACTTGGTTACAATATAAGCAAGGCGACCAAGAAGGCCAGGAAATTGAAGGACCTACAAAATATCTAACTTTTCCTTAAACGTTTTCCAAATAGTAATTGAAATTTTTTCGAAATACAATAATTGATTTCAAAATTGGATGTTATCTTCTATCGTGAACTAATCCCAAACGGAAACCATCATGTCCGACAATAAAATGGGCTTCGATAATGGGACAGTACGGACGATCAATGCCATTATTGGATTTACATTCTCGGAATTCTGATGAGTTCTGAAACTCTGTTTCCGACTTGTTTTCTCTGGTTGTGGTTTCCAGAATTGTCAGAACTTCGAAACTGTCGCCTAATGAATCAGATTTGATTTAAGTCTTATCTTGGACTCTTCCTGAAACTATCGGCACCCTCGGTTTATTTGAATTTTAAGAAAGCTCTTGCAAATTTGAAAAGTAAATGTGTGACAGTGAAATAAGCATCCCATGTTATTTTCGCTTTAACCCGCGACTGGATTTGAATTCTTTTTTCTAAGTAATTGAGTTTTCTGCTCCGTTTTTTCGAGGATTGCTCAAAACATAAGCGGATCTGTCCTGTCGGGAATCCAATTCTAATCGTTGTTATGTAAAAATCAGTGTGGTGATTGACGAGTAGAAAAAATGGAGCTAGAATTTTAAACAATTTGAGAAATATAGTCCATTTCTGCTTCTGAAGAAGGATGTAGAAGTGAACTTTTCAGGATACAATAGGTGATCAAATTATTTTACTTGCAACCTAATCACTTTAAACATCTTGTACTCTGTTTAGGCATATTTTTGTATGCCCTTTGTTGGGCTGCAACTAGAAACTTTTGCAACTTTTTATCCAATAAACCTGTAGTTATACAGATTGTTTTGCCAGTAACCTCATCTTGTTATAACTTTAGATCGCCCAAGTCCAAATCCTGGCCAGAAAAATTTACCTTTTTTTGTCGCGAAAGCGCATCTCCATAGACAAAATATGGCACAACTTTAAAAGCCACGCCAAACAGTCACATGCTCGCCAATCGTTGGTTGTCTCTTTGATTTTCCGAACTCCAAAATCGATAATTTTGTCGAGGTGGGAATGCGCCTCATTTGAAAAGTTGAACAAAATGGTCGCCAATTTTCTTTAAAGCCGAAACAGTCACAGTCACACTGGAAATTTTCGTATCGCGATTAATGTTGAAATTCTGTCATATTTTTGAACGCATAAGAATTGTTATTTTCAAAATAGCACTGTAATTAAAAGGTTAGCCAGCAGGTGGCGATGACCCTCTCACAACACACAGTAAGGGAAATAATTGAATTTCCATGAAGCCTCTACAAAAAGAGAATTTAAACGAATTTTTAAAAGAATGGGACCAAGGATTGTTCCTTGCGGTACGCCAAGCGTCCTTTAAAATGTTTTTAATTTTCACTTCTAAAAACCAAATGAAACCAATTTCAAACAATTGATGTAAACTTATTTTTATAATGGAAAAGAAGGTTCGATTTACTGAGATAATTGACTTTTTTCAGTCAATTCCCCGAGTACTTTGAACTTTCATTGATAGGTAATTTAAAAATACCCCTGACAATATTAACAAAATCCTTTACATTGCTTGAACACATCATGTCGTCCTTGTCAGATCAACGGTTTTAGTTTTATTTATTTAATTTTTTTTTTAATTATGCAGGATTGGTTTGTAAGGGTGAGGGTATCACTTAAGCTTTCCCTTGAGCCCATTGTGGTCCATAAATCTGTTTTAGCAAGTTCGATGTACAGGTAAACGTTCTTTGAAGATTTTTGCTCTTGGAAAATTTCCAAAATTCATTTGTTGTAATCTTAAGAGACTGAGCAAATTCGAACATCTTTTTAATTCACTTTACTTACTGGAGGTTTTCTTTGAGCAACTCGTGAACTATACCCAGCACGGTAGAGTTCAGTCTTTGTATGAACTTAAGGGGGGAAATCACTGTAGCCCCCACAAAAATAAACATATTTTCGGGAATTAATTTTGGCTGAATAGAAGTATCAATCGAAAATCTGTTATGTAGGTTTTTTAGCAATACTAAGAAAGTACAAAATGTAATTTTTTTCAATAAAAAATATTTAAAAATGAAGGCTGCGCAGCATATGCCTCAAGGCGCCTATTTTTGAAAGAGTGTCGATGGCCGAAGACGTAGACTCCTTAATTTTTGACCTGGAAGAAAACACCAAAATTTTTAAGTTTTCTTATAACAACAGCTAGCGAGTTACATAGGATTTTTTCGATATATCCATAAAATCGTCGATAAAAGCAAATTAAGCCATATAAAATAAAAAATCCTACGTAGCTCCTTGGAAAAAGATATTTCGAAGCTACTGTCAAAATTTCAAGTCGATCAGTAAAGATTTGCTCCAGTTAAGTATTCGGCGAGCTAAAAAAAAAAAAGTGGTTTCGAGAAAAACGCGTTTAAAGTTCTAAGTACTGAGGAACCATATGAAAATATATGAGCATACCGGAGTGGCATTACCGCAGAGTGAAAAATTTGGTCACTCGGACGCTCGGACACTTTTGCCGTATTCCATCATTTGGTATATTATTTTTAAGGCCCTAAAGCACCTTTTAAGCGAAAATTTTTTGTTTTCCAAAAATTTAAAATTTTACTGTGATTTCCCCCCTTAATGTTGAATTATTGTCTTATTTGCGCAACAATTTCCAATGGAGATATTTTTTCTAATTTTTCATGCAACTTCTCTCACAGTTAACTACCGCGGTTGACTGAAGATATGCACTAATTTTAAAACGCTTTACTTAACTTCGAATAGTGAAACGACGTCTTCCAATAATGCTGGCGTTTTCAACACAAAATTTTCAATGCAAATTTTAAATTATTTCGGCTTCGCTTGTTTCCTTCAGTTTTCGAAACATGTTGCCGTTTTGTGTCTAAACTAAACAAAAGTCGATGCTGCTTCAGTGCAATTAAATCAGCTTCCTCATAATTTTCCAGTTGACGCCAACTCTGTCTACACACAACTTTTTAAGCAAAATTTACAATTAAAATTTAATGTGGAAATAATTTTGTCATGTGGCATGTCACAACTTAATTTTTTCATTTTATTCGTATCAGTAATTGTTTGTTTTTTTATTACTTAATATTTCTGATCTGTGCCAAAATATAATGCACCATGAATAATTTATTGTTTTCTCAAAATGTAATTAAAAATATTTCAAAGTACCCACTGTTTCAATACATTGTTTGGATCTTGTGGATATAAATATGAATGGAATAAAACATCATTCAAATGCATTTCACAGCAGTTTTTGCAGGAATCAGTTCTGAAAAAGTCACTTTCGATGTTTTTGCGACACAAGTCGGAGCAAAAACTCGGTCGAAACTTGACGATTATTCGTTTCCCGTGCATAGCTTCCACAAATCGAAATCCAACAACGACAATTTATACGATTTTGGTTGACAATTCACATCACTAAAATGTCAAATAAAGCCAAAACGAATTGTGTTGTGTGATATGCTTTTTGAAACTTCAAAACCTTCATTTTTGATGTAAGGCAAAAAAAAAAGCGTTTAAAATTTAAAAGAATTGATTGTGACGGTTCACACCTTCATTACTGTCTTTGTCCTTCCTTGAAGTTCCATTGGAACCTGAATCAGCATTTAAACTGCTTCTCCTTCTCCTTAGCTTTTTCGTTAAAGTTTTAATCACATGGCGCAAGTTCCAGGAATCTGACAGTTCGGTTTAACGTATGTGATTGAAACAGGGATGTCAAATCCGGAACACTCAAAATGATTCCCAACTTTCTGACAGCCACCAAAATTATTGGTGCTACTGTGAGTGAAACGCCTTTCTACCTACATTTTAATGAGCGACGAGGAACATCAGCAGAACAGCCAGATTAGTCTGGATCTAACCCTAAGATTGGAAGTAGTGGTGCAAATAATTAGTGTAAAAAGCCTCGGAAATAAGGATACTGGTCGAGGTCCATGCATTCAGAAGTTGTTGCTGTTTTGGCACTCCATATTTGCGAAGACGTGGATTAAGACATTGTCTTTTAAAAACCCGAATCTATTTAATCAAATTCACCGTCATTAGCAAATAAAGGCATAAAAAGTTTTATAAAGCAACTGACGTTTATCCTGAAATCAATATGGCTGCTTTAAACAGCCATGACAGCAAATGTCACTGTGGCATTGGGTAAAACAACGTCGATATGTTTGTAAAAAAAAGGGGACATGTTAGCTAATGGCCGGTGCACAATTAAGTCCTCAGCATAGTCTGTGGCAAGCTACAACATTATTCCTGAAAATATTGTGAGTGATCGCATTTTATTGCAGACATTTTTTCTGTAATCTTCTGTAAACCGTAGTCGAAGGCGTTTTTCGAGCCTGTTGTTTAGTTCTGTTCATTTGAATACCTGACATCACCTTAAATGCAGAATTTATGGCGTCATTCTAATATAATTGTCCTTCACTCAGTTTTGGCTCCATGGCTTGACGGGACTTATTTTTTGCCCTGTTTGGATGATTCGGGAGTTTTTATTTTTGATGAAACGGAAACGGACGAGCTTTTCCAAGTCGCGGATTGTGCACTCATTCAAAAGCGGCTGCCATAACCTCAATCAATTCTTGTGGATCCCCGATTGCAAAGAAGTTTTCATCCTCATCGGATTTATGGCTGCAGATTTTTTGGATCTAAAAACGCAAATAATGTACCAGATTTTTTTATAATTTTGTTTGATGAGTTGTAGGATATTGTTTTATCAGCGACTTAAGTATTTTGATTTCTACGATAGCACTTGGTCAAATTATTAAGATAATAATTCCCCTCGAAATCGAGAATACATTGAGCGCCACTCGAACCTGCAGGAAGTTACGAATACATCCCGTAAGAAGCATGCCTTAGCTCTTCTCTTCCCTATTTTGTTACAGACTAACTGCCAAATGTCAAATTTTACGTTTATTATTCTTCTCAGTCTCCACTCAAAAACATCTCCCTTAATCCGAAGGACTTTGGATTAAACCGAAACTCAAACCCATTAGTGACGTCCGTCAAGCAATTGCGTTTCCACGAAATCCTCATTCCCTTCAAATTCCATTGTTACTCCTCAATACCATAACATTTCACATTAACCCAAACCCATACCTAATTAACCTGAGCCCTTCCAAATTTCCAAACTACACAAAATTCTACCTAGGTACCAACAGTGTCTTCTTTCCCTTCTCAGTTTCATCCGCACCCAGTAAAAAAAAGAAAAAAATTGACAAATTAAACGTGAGCGTCAGCAATTGCGCCCCTAGGGCAGGCACTTACCAAAGTCACACGTAAACTATCCGAACAAGGGGGAAGCGATGAATTATAAAATAGAAATAAATAACCAATGCAGGTATACGGGGCACAAGGATGTACAAGTCCTATAATCATAAAACTGCCACAACAATAAGCACATTGGCCGTGTCCGACCGACCTGCCTCTTGCCTGCTGCACGCTCACCGAATCTGATGCATATGTCTCAAGAGCCACCCCTTGAAAAATTGATAAAAATAATATGAATTAAAAACAAAAAAAAAAACGTCAGCCGACATCTGGTTCGATTTCAAACCAGTCCTTCAACATTCACGGCATATGTATTCGGTGCATGACTGCACATCACTAGCAGCGACACAAGGAGTGACAAGCGCACATGCAAAAAACAAAGTGGAATTCGCCTGGTCGCACACACTCTGGCTATACGACGCAAAGGACGTCCGCTTTATCACTTAACTGGGGTGATCGATGTCATTTCAAATAATTACCGAGTGTGACGTGTAATCCTTGTTTTTTGTTGATATTTCTTGCTGCTCGAAAAATGGCAAGTTAGATTTAAATGTTGAGGTTTAGAACATTAAGGGGCATGCTCATACAGGGGGTGACGCAAAAACTCTCCCTCGATGTTGTTTTGCTTTAAAATGAATTAAGTCCTTATTTAGGGGAGATTGGGGCACTTTTAACCGTGTTTTTCGTTCGGATTTTTTCTGATATTTACTTTGCGAGCTTTCTGCGTCTGTGGCTTGTTAAAATCGCCTTTGGACTTCAAAGCGTTAAAAGGCAAAAAAGTCTGACGCGGTGATTTTGCTGGCCCGCTCAAACGAAGCATATTCTTAAAAAATGTCTTTTGTTGAGCAAGCTGTGCGTGCGGCTGTTTTGCTCTGTCGGACATCCTCGAGTCCCAATTCAAGAAATTTGCGTCAATAAAAACGCGGTGGGACAGCCTCGTCAGTCATGATGAATTTCGACCAAAAATCGTAAAATGTGTCGTTTAGGTTCCAAGGGGCATGGAGCGTAGTTTTGACTCGAATGGTGGTCTGCATTTTGAAAAAAAAAAAAAAACTGACGAATTGCTCCTGAAATATGGGCGTAACAAGAAGTCCGCAACTTTGAGGGTTTCATGGCTTTTATGCAGAACAAAAATTGTCTTCCAATATGGTTATTAATTTTGGTTTTATTTGTAGAAACGAAAGAGGTAAGATTGTCGCATTCATTTGTACGCAAAACCGATCTGATGATGTTGCAAGTTCTATCACTAAAATTTGTATTCAAACGCAGTCATGATATTGAACGAGAATGATATGATATGAGAATTCGCAGGTATGCCACAAGTCTCAGTCGTTGGACCAGTATTGTTCGACTTCCAACGAAACTTCTTCAATGCGCAGCAAGTATACCGATGGTTTGACAATCATTTCATGGCATGAGTTTGTTTTCAATATGCTTGAGACAAGACCTCAAAATAATGCAATTTAATAAGCTATCTTTGTTTGCAAAATAAGTCCTTGTTTTCTTCTGGCTTGATGAACACTCAAGCAACCTTTGTCAACAATTTTGTACCCTCTCATCGTTGTTGTTTTGTTGTTTCGAATGAACAACTTAGTTAGAATGTTTCCCTTTTTCTGTTATCATTCAATCATTCACCTAATTCCCTTCAGATGATTAAAAGGAAAATGTGATAAAATCTACTTAAAATCACAAAGATCTTGAGAGACCCTATCCTTACAGAAATCTGTGTGTTCCAACCTTATTAAATCTTATCAGCTGCGATAGAATTGGTCGGCAATTACTTTGCTTTTAATCTTTCGATAACAAGTCCAATAAAATGTGATGAATCCACTTGAATTCACTTAAAATTTTACTTTTGTCAGATTGTATGAAGTGTTTTTTCTTTTTTTGGCAAGAGTCTTATCAGGGAACAGGGAAAGTTGTCGTCGCCTAATAAATAAAGCCTTGCATTGTATTGAATGGTCACAAAACAAAATGTCTACCGACGAAAAATGTTCTTTAATTTATTTTGTTGTGCCTTTTACGCGCACCCTTGAAGAATTCAAAGACTTTGTAGTCTTTTCGTTAGGTTTCGATTCCTGCCTTGGTGGAGTATTTGCATTCGCTTAATTCGCAGTATTTGATTCACAAATCGAACAATCGCGAATAATTTTTCGCCTAAGGAACTTCAAACTTATTTAAGCCAAATATTTGAATTTCCTGCAACTCAGTTGAACATTTTTTATTTACGACTTCAGTGTCCTAAATTCGTGAGTTTTGCTTGTCTTTAAACCATTTATCTAAAGTTAAAGGCTCGTAAAGAGTCGGTGATGCACGTCGATTGTCACGATTAATTTTGACGTTCCCTTCAATTAGTTCGTTCTTTTAAATCTGTCTCCTGTATTTCAATCTCCCCGGACGACAAATTCCTGCTTGACTGTTCAAGAAAGGAGTTTAAGAAAAGTGCTGTTGTCAAAGTGTGAACACTGCGTCCTTCTGAACTTAATGGCATACGTTAAAACATAATCCTCCACCTCCGTAATGTCGTTGGGAATCGTCATTTCAGGAGGTCCCAGATTCGAATCGTTAAGTAAATCTTACAAATTAATCTAGTTTTCGTGTCGTCAAAATTATAGTTTATGAATATGTTGTGTCAGAGTGTATGCGGTGAAGCTTTGACAGCAGAATGAACAAAACAGAAAAATTTGCGATTGCAAATAGAATACTACGAATTGAGTGAATGTAAATAAATAATTCTAGATTCTCCCTATCGGAACAATAAAGACATTTGACTGCCTCGTCAAAAATGTATTCAAGTGACATTCATTTTCCCTTGAGAACTGTCAAATTCTAAAAATGGTCAACGACACGTCCCTTTGCTGTCCATTTCTGACAGATTTCAATGTTTTCGCTAACAAATTGAAACGTTTTAAGCAGACATGAGAAACATCAGTAAGCGCAAACGAGCAAAACAATACACCTCGCATGCGCCTCTCCCTTGTCCCATTTATGCAAACAACTTATAATCAATCCAAAAGCAGAAAACTATATTAAATAAACAAATAAAAAAAAAAAACGAAAAAGAGAGGATGACAAAAAAACGAGTTAACCAAGATGGCAAATAACAATTTATCTGTCACATTACTATTGACATGACACTTAATAACTAAATGAAATGTCTCGTGTGTGTACACAAGCGCGTCTCTCTCACCTACGCTTCTGTCACTTCATCTCGCGGATACCTACCACGGTGGTAAAGAAGAATCAATTTTCATCTTCTGTCGTTTTTCGTTTTTATTTATGATTGCAAATGAGGCGAATATTAATAGTAAATCAAACAGCAACAAAAATGGACACAATTTTTTTTTTTTGTTTTTTTTTTTTGACAGTTTGTGGTGAAGAAGAGAAGCAACAATCAAAACAAAAGCGGCGTTCAAAAGGCCAATTATCAGCGGCAGCAGCGCAACTGCTTAAGTATGCTTTTGAAATTTCCCATAATTTAATTTTATCGCTAGCGGTGAAGCCGATACATCTGTGTCGGGTGTAAAGTTTGATTTATGGATGGGTGCAGGCGTTTTTACTTTCGTTATGATTGGGTTTTTTTCAATTCAATTTTTTTGCACACCCCTCTATACATATGTATATTTTTTTTTTGGTTTTTTTTTATCACACGCCAGCAAAAAACGATGTTTGTCAATCATGTCAAATCAGAGGCGGCGCGACCGTGGTGAACGAATTCGTTCGCGCATTATTGTTTGAGTGGTGTTCAGTTGTTGTACCGTTTGGTTGGTGGTGTGTAGAGTAGGAGACGACGACGACATGAAAACCACTCATCTAATCGATAGGTTATAAGTAGAAAATAAACAAAAAGGAATAAAAATAACAAATTCAGCAGCGGTGCTGTGTGCCGAGCCCGATAAGCAAAATGGAGCGAGCATGTGTAATTGTTTAATTGGACCCCGGGAACGGTGTGCTTCGAAGGAGTCTCTCTCTTACTCGAACGAGCTCTGCCTGCTTCTGCTTCTCTACACTACACAGTGACTCGTTGTCGTAGTCGTTGTTGTTTGGTTTTTTTTTTGTTTTTGTTGGCGACGGCGACAACAACGCCGCCGTCGTCGTCGTTGAGATAATTCTTCCAAAGTGGTATTTGTTGGTTGTTGCTTTGTTTTTTTATTGTTCGATTTGTCTCGAGGGTGGGATCAACTTAAAATTGATTATTTCGAGGGGTGCCTCTGGTCTCGGTATTTCATTGAAAAGAAAGCCCAATCTTTTGAGTGTGTGCTTAATAATCTGCCAAGTCTTTGCGAGGTGTTATTATAAATTTTTCGTCGTTGGCACTGCTGACTTGTAAACATTTATTGCTTCAGGATGCGATTTAGTCATAAAGACTCCGATATAAAGATATCGTTAAAAAGTATAAAATGTACACTTGGTTTAAGCGGCCTTGGTGGAAATAGCATTGGCGCGAGCAGTGTTAACTAGATAGGTAACCTAACTACCTGATATCGATGAGATTAAACAACTTTTATAACACCATTGCCGTGGGCTGTCAAAGACCATTTCACGCAACTCAAACAACGTGTTAAATAAACAAGCCACTATATCATTTCTCTCTCTCTCTCTCTCTCTCTCTCTGTTTGCCTTGTACCTTTTCTTTCTTTGACTGCGGGTATGTGCCATGAAAAAAAAAATAATAATAATAATAATGTCTATTGGTAAAGGGCATGAGTGTTTGGTTCTCAATAGATTCGGTATACTCTGTCGGGGCTAGTGTTCCAAACGCATTTATTTCATTGCGACGACCGACAACGTCCGAGAACTTCTCCAGTGTTCATACATTCAGCTGTCATAGCCACTCCACGTGGAGTCGGTCGGTTTCTGCTCTGATATGGGTGAACTCTTGATCATTGGGTTTTTTGGTTTCTTATGGTGAAGTGAATATGTTTTAGGTATGGAAGGAGGTTCGTATTCCTCTTCCACCAGAATATGGCGGGAAGAGGAAATATGCAATGCGATGGGTTTTGTTACAAAAAAAAAAAAAACTATATCTCGTTGTTGTTCTCTGTTCTCTGGTTTAAGATTTTCGATTGTGTTGACGTTTGAAAAAAAAAAAAAAACATAGTGTCACAATATCGATAGGAATTAAATGGCTGGACTCATATTAGATGCGCACGTGACTAATTAAATTTAATCGATACGATGATGTGACGATGGCTAGACAAACGTGGTTTTTGATTTGATTAAGTTGAAAAAAAAAAAACCGGAGTAGTGAGAGATTTAAACGTTTATCTGTATCGGTGACGTTTACACCTTATGTCACTTTGGCATATTTATAAATATCGCATTTGATTGGCCCCGTTCCAGCACACCGTAGCGCAGATCCGCTACGCAAAAAATGTACTGAGATGACAGTTCGTCGCGTATTGGAAGGTAGCGGATTTAAGGGATATGTGAAGGGAATTTAGCAAAGATTTCTCTGCTACGCAAGGAAAGCTGTCAAACCCCATTTGATTTTCTGGTTAACGTGACGTCATATTTTCTGTTGCTCCAAAAGCGTTCCAAAGGAATTTTCCCGTAGCGGAGCAGTATACCAGTTTAGCAAAGGCGTACTGGAACGGGGCCATTATGATTTGTGTTACCATGGTGTGCATTCTGAAACGTCATTTGTAGGCTCGATTGGAAAAGTATTTATAAAGCAGGCCACCGAGCTGATGATATAAAATAATAGGACTATGAGCAAACTATCCTGTCTACCATAACTCTTTGAAGCCATTATCATAAGTATTGAACAGTTTTTCTTGCGGCTACAAGCGCTTCCTTACAGGATGGTTTTGTTAAAAAAAATAATCGACTTCGACTAGTTTTTTGGAGTTTAACTTCTTTTGCAAATAAGGTACGACTTTATAAAAGCTAGTTTAAAATTAAATCGCTTGGTTTTTCGGAGCCTTATGTTGAGTGCATCAGATCGTATCTAGACGGGCGAACATGGTTAGTATTAGTAAGAGCATCAGTAGTACTTCAGGAAAGTTACGTGGGATCCTTCATGTTCAAAATAACAATCAATGGTGTGGAAAGTGAAAATTTATGAAAAATCTTCAAGGATATAAAAAAATCTTGTCACACGATGTTACTGACAAGAAAACATTGTCTTGTGGTCCAAGTGGACAATTTTAAAGGACATTTGTTGTCCTTCAAGTCAATGGGTACGTACAATAAATAAGACACATAGCAACTTATCTCCTTGGCGGAATCCAGTGGAAGTCTGGAATTATTCCAAGGCTCTCGATTCAAACTGCGCAGTACATCATGCGTTTTTGAGTGTTGTGCGTCATAATAAAGCTGAGGCTCGCTCGTACTTCTTGCAGTTGGGTAAGAACCCCCCGAAACTCAGGGTGTTTGCCGACGCCATTGCAATATTCCTTCGAGTGATCCTAATGAGGAAACTATCCACCCAAATAAGGTTAGCTCGTTAGAATTGAATTTTTTGTGTTGGGAATCTGCAGTTCTGTTTTAAAGCCCTAAGACCCATATCCACGTTGAACCGCAAGGGAAACATAGGTTTCTCAATTTTGGAAGTTGATCTTTACCTTCCAATCGTCAAAGTCAAACTGCGAAAGCAATTTGATGACCTCGATCTCCGGTCCTAATGTGTTCGCGATCACAACGTTTTCCTACGCTTTGGCGTTGGTTTGCACCCCCGCTATCTACCAATCAGCCGGATAATGTCCATTTTTCAGCAGATTATTAAACAGCTAAGTGTGAATGTAATAATCTCTCGAGGAAGACAATGACGAGGTACAGATTTTCGATTTCGATGATGATTCGGGGATCGCTTGAAGATCATCCGTGATATGATCGGATGTCTTTGCGTCTCTTCAGCAGCGACATTAGTTGTCAGATTATTGTTATCAAATACAGTGGAAAGTGGAAGCGATTTCTTATCACGGTTTACCTAATGTAATTCCTGAAAAGTCACTCCTCGACCCTTTCTGGCGGATCTTCGATTCATCATCTATCTATCGCTTTTTAGCAATGATTTCAGTGTCATAATCTCAGTCAGTTAAAGTTTCAGAGAGAAGTTGTTTAGACCCTCAGTAGCCGCACTCTGTTTAATTTATTTCATCTCGAGGAATCGTTTCTTCTCCCCATTTGTGTTAGGAACTCGTTAATCGTCACCTCGCATTTCAAACATTTTGATGATTTAATTATTCGATGAAAAGTCGCAAAAGCCAATTCTGCTCAAGTCATTCATCGCTCCCATTAAACAAAGAAAGAAAATTGAAATTGAAATCCGATAAAGTGCATTTTTCTCATTTTGATTCACTACAGTAGTGTATATTCTTTATCTTTCTATTTTAAGCATGACACATCTTATTAATAAGTTCAGCCACTAATTACGACTCAGCTTGGTAAATAGAGCAACAAGCTCTGCCAAATGGCAAAATCCGAACAAATGCACTCGTTTTCGAGCCAAAATCATTACGATTTCTCTTTTCCTCTGTAGGTACCTGCTACCACCGAGTAGTTTCATAACGAAAACCAACCAAAGTGTAACAGCTTAATAGCCAAAAAGAGATAAGTGTACATGTATCTGCTGTCTATTGCATTGCAGAAAAAAAAATGTGGAAAATCCCACATAATTGGGTACTTTTACGAGCTCATCGTGTGGAAAAGTTCAACGTCTCATCGTCCGCCACACTGGCACTCAGAAACTCAATGATTTTGTTCTATCTCCCCCCGCTTGAATCGCCGTCAAAATAAAATTCATGCGCAAAAAAAAAAAACTCAAAATCGCACCACTTCGAAGTCCTCAATCGTCAATCCTCGCCCTCATCATCATTAAAAGTGACGGCAGCAGCAGAGGAGTACCACTTACAGTACAGTACGAGAGTACGAGGATGGTAAAGTGGTCGCTGCTGCTGCTGATTAAATCTTTCGTCTTTCGGTTACGTTTCGTTTCGGATAATCTTGTAAAATTTTCATGACTGCTTCCACTGCCCACACCTGTCGGTCGGTCGGCCGGCCCAACCAGATTCGTCATCGTCTAATCGACGTGTCTTCTTGCCTTCTTGTTGGTCGCGTCCACGGTAGTGGTGGTGGCGAGATTCCGACACGAACTCGAGAATGCTTGTTAAACGGATTTAATTGTCACCACCAATCGAGTGCCATCAATCAAAGGAGACAACAAAAAAAAAATAATGTTTATTTCTCGTTGCACAATTTATGAGTAATTAAATTCGTGTCAGGTGTTGTTTTTCTGTGATCGCGCTGAGCACTTTTGGCCACCGAGCATAGCACCCAAAACGACGTTTTGCCCCGTCGAACATTATGGTCGGGTAATAACACGAGAGAACAAAAATGTAGGTACCGACAGCGGCGTAACCGCTTCTGTGATGTTTCTCTGTTTCGGTTGGTGTTTCCCTGCCACACTGGCACAACAGAGAGTGTATGGCTTTTAGAGCCGTCGCGTCGGGAATGGCCATGTCGTTTAGGCATACTTATCCTCGCCGACACGATGTTGTTGTGTCGTAGAATTTCGAATGACAAGACCATTGGAATGGAGTGGGTGTTTCGCCGAGGGTAAAATGTTTTTTTCTCTTTTTGTCGTTTTGTTATAGTCATTCGTTGTAAAGCCGGTCATAAATGGACGCGCGCTGAATGTACTACTTCTTTACATTCTGTACGTGAAACCTGAAACCAGACTGTTAATCTTTTCATTTACATATGTTTTATAAGGTTTTGTGTAAACGCTACCATGGTAGCATTGAGTTTTTGATGTCATTGCATCTTAAAATTGACATAAAGAACAGAAATGTCAGGCAGGGAGTTTGACAAGAGTGTCATTCAAGTCAAGGGTAACGAAAGGTTTTTTTTTGGATAGGTCTATAAAATACGCAGATGAAGTGTTATCGGTGGTCTCCGGTCACACTCACGGAATTTAAAAATGCGTAGCACTTTCGAGATGGATTAGGAGATCATGGAAAAGGGGGCTCAGTAAAGATCTGACCATGACATTAATAAATGACAGCTCAAACATATAAATGATTTTGATTTCCTTTGTGAAACATGCTCATTGAGCTATGTGAGAAAGGAACGATTAAATGTTCACGATAAACAGGGTGTCTGGTAAAAAGGGAAAAAAACAAAAAATTGGGAACCTCTAGTTTGTCGCTAACAAAGCGGGAAATTCGCAAAGACATCTTGACGTGACCCCCAATAGGAAAAAATTTAAAGCCTGATCTTGGTCCTTACCTCATTTCTCCATTTTTTTTATTGGCAAGCACTTGTTATATTTTTGTGGTTCGAATCGGATGGAATTAAGCTTGAACAACGTCGGGAAATTTTCGTCGTAATAATGTCCAAACTACAGTTGATGTAAGCATGTTTGTGAAGAAAGTTCGCGCTACTGCTTTGCTGATTTGTACAACAATTTTGCTTCTTCAACTTCTATCAACGAATCCTTTACACATGTTTGGTGTGAGTTTTGAACTGATTGCATTTTTGACAAACTACGAAGTCTAGGCAGACCGCTAACAAGACATGATTACCAATTTTTTTATGGCCAGCAATTGTGGATTTCGACTTGGTCGAGCTATCGCTCCACAAGCAGGGCATCGTTCTCGCTTTGGTTACTCGTAAAGAAAAGGCTTTTACACAGTCTTCCGTTTTAATTTACGCTGATAACGCATAGTTTCGCGACGATCTTAGATCTGGCTCCGGCGCCGCTGCTGACGTTGATGGTCGCAGATGATGTTTACTAATCGTTGTTTGGTCTCAACTTGGGACCAGATGAAATGCAATCCATTGCTTATTGAACGAATATTGAAGCGAGTAGGTACAAATCTACTATGGAATCACCGGATTTAATGTATCACTCAACCATGGACGATTCATTAAGTATGTCCCCAAATCATGCGCGTCAATCGATACCCACCCATCTCACTGTCATTATAACAAGTTTTGAAAACGCTTAAAAAAAAACTCTGGGTGATGTCCGTTATACAGTGGTAAGTGCATCGGTTGCTGTGCGTCATCTCTTTGCAACAGGGTGCACCATTCTCACTTCATAAATTAAAGATTTAGAAGCAAAATCACTGAAATTAAGCTAAAATGCATTCATAGTGAAACGATTTATTATTTTTATTTAATAAATTTTAACATAGATAAAGGTAAATTATCATCACTACAGTCACTATCAGATGATTAATTTCTTTTGATGTTGCTTCAATTTCTTCTGGTGAAAAATGAATCACTTTTACGGATGAATCTTTGGCTGCATCAACAAATTGTTCAGCGTTGAAGACTACAGCTTCTCTACTTCTTACAAACCTTTTAAGGGCACCGCCTATACCATCAACAGGACCTTTTCCATGTGATGTTGCAAAATAGTTCCATACTATATGCATTTTGTTTCTCGATTCAAGCATTTTTAAGGTTTCAGCAATGTACCTATTTTTAAACTGTGAGCTTGGGCCATCGGACCACAGGTGCACCTCTTTTATACTTCCTGGTAGCTCTTTAAATACTCTATCAATACATACCACAGACGTTTTTTTGTCATGATGACGATTATCTGATACAATGACTATTGGATGCTGCTCATCATAATACCACACTGAAACAGTAAACAGAGTAACTTGTGGCTGCACCCAATGAAAGCTTTGAATTTCATCTTGAGCTATACTACTGTGTCCAAAAAATAAGGTGACATATGAATTTAAACTGCGCGCGTCGAAGGATTTGGAAATTTTTCTTTCTTTTTAGGTTGGTAGTACTGTCAGTGACATCTATGTGAAATTTCATGTCAAAATATATTCATAGTGTTTGAGATACGCGTCGTTTTGTGAGCTGCTAAAAGTGAGTTTTTCGTTTTTTGCGATGTCGAAATTTATTGAGCAAAGAATTTGCATTAAATTTTGTTTGCGGAATCAATTTTCTGCTGCGGATACGTTGAGGATGGTGCAGAAAGCCTTTGATGATGAGGCTATGTCTAAAAAAAATGTTTACAAGTGGTATAGTGATTTCCAAGCCGGCCGTGAACGTTTCGAAGACGAAGAGCGTTCTGGGCGACCATCAACCTCAACCGATGAAGCTCACGTCCAACAAATCATAGATTTGGTGTTGAAAAACCATCGATTAACGATCAGAGACCTTGCTGATGAAGTTGGCTTATCGAAAGGCCATTTTGAAGGATGCTTTGGGCCTCAAGCGCGTCAAATCTCGACTGGTCTCGAAAACATTGAATTTTTTGGAAAAAAGGCGTCGCGTTGAAGTGTGTGAAACAATGCTTTCCGACTACCAGGATGTCATGAAACGCATTATTACTGGCGATGAGACTTGGATCTATGCTTACGACCCCGAAACAACCGATCAATCGAGCGAATATCGTGCCAAAGGAGTGCCGAGACCAAAAAAACCGCGCCAAATTCGCTCAAAAATCAAGGTCATCTTGACTGTTTTCTTCGATTATCGTGGTGTTGTGCTTTATGAATTCCTTCCAACCGGCCAAACAGTCAACAAGGAATATTATTTGAACGTTATGCGTCGTTTGCGTAACGCTATCCGCCTAAAAAGGCCGGAATTATGGAAAGACAATTCTTGGTTTTTACACCACGATAATGCATAATCCCATACCGCACTCGTAATTCGTGATCATTTCGCCAAAAGCTCAACCCATATCGTTCCGCAACCACCGTATTCACCTGATCTGGCGCCGTGCGACTTCTGGCTGTTCAACAAGCTCAAAAGACCGCTCCGGGGACACCGTTTTGATACGATAGAGAAGATTCAAGCCGCAGCGAAGACGGAACTGAAGGCCATCCCGGAAAATGACTACAACCAGTGTTTCAAACATTGGAAAATCCGTTAGGATAAGTGCATTGCATCGGGAGGGGGTTACTTTGAAGGGGATGAAATTGATTTGGAAGAATAAATAAAGAATTTTCAAAATAAATGCAATGTCACCTTATTTTTTGGACACAGTAGTACATGTGTAGTTCTCTGAAAAGTCCACCTGCACTAACGCAATAGCTGGATCATATGATTTGGACGATATAGCAAGTTTGTCATTTTGATATGATTCGGCTTGACATCTTTTGATTTAGGCGTGCTCGAAAAAACTTGGGGTTATGTTCAAAACATGTTCAATCAGTTCATTAATTGTACCAGTTTCTTGAACCTTGTTCAGTTTACCATCGAAATCTGCCCATACATACCAAGTTACTTCCGCAGGCAAGTTATCAGAAGCTTTAACACTATTTTTTAGAGTATTTTCTAAAAATTGTTTGCATTCAACCAGCATTCTTTTCTTGGATTATCACAGATGACAGCACCAATAAAACCGTGATTATACCTTGGACTTTTAATAACGTTATGCAAGGCGTCTAATGCTAGAGCATAATTCTCATGGTATTTGCAAAGGCATACGTTATTAGGAAGCCTGTTTGAAAGATATACATGTTTAGGTCTCAGCTCTGAAAACTTGCTCTTGCCCACAATCATACCATGTTCTTTTATAAACAAAGCCTTGACTTTCAGAAAGAGAAGCGTATAAATGCCGAATCTGAACCGTTTCCTTTGATCTATCTTTGTGACGAATGGTGATGAAATCCTTTAAGCCTCGAGCCTGCCGGCTTACATCGTCGCGTTGATAGAACTCTATGATCTTTGCCACAACATCCTCACTCAAAGCTAGTGCGTGGCTTTTTGGAGAGGAATAAGAGCAAGAAAGCTGTGCAACATCACTATCGTTGAGAAGTTTTTCCAGGACTAACTTTTTTTCCGTTGGGCATTTTGGTAAAGCTTTTCGAGCGCGTGCTGTCGCCTTTCACACGGACTGAGGAGTGATGTAGGTTGAAGCATCTGAGTCAACTTGAGAAAGTTTTTTACTTGATCGAAATTTAGCTACACGTTCTTTCGTTTTCTTCCTTTCGTCACCGATTATTTGTTCCTTTTTTTGATTCTGGAAGCTTGGCAATTTCTGTTTTCTTCTTAATTCGACTCTTTCTACATGTTTCTTGGTGTTTCTTGGTGTTTTTTTCTTATATTCTTCATATTTATCTCCCCTTTTTAATTTTTCCCTTCTCCGTTTCATTTCCTCAGCGGCTGATAGTGGCATTTTACCTAAAAACATCCAAATTAAAAAAGAAATCCAAAGAGAATAGACATTCAAACTACGGGTAACTACCGAAGAGCGTTACAAAAAATGAACGAAAATTCTAACGGAAGTAAGGTCTAACTCGTAGGAAGTGTTTTCATACTTGGTTCATAAGTAGGAATAAGTAGCAAGTCGAAAAGTTAAAGTTTTTTTTTCTCATGGAATTACCCTTAGTAGGAATTTCCTGCCACAAACGTTACCGAAACACATGTCGTGACTTAAAATCACGCCATTCATCCATCTGCCCCATAAACGAATTTCTGAGCATATTCTATTTCCCCGAAGAGCATAGCTTCAAGATTAAAACCATTAAATTGTTCTGGTCTCCATAAAAAAAAAAACTTGCCACATCCCTTTCGTTTTTCTAAGAAAATGTATGACTCAACCCTTCTTTGACTCTGATGTGGTGTGGTCGATCTCGTCGCGTCTTCCTCCAACACTAAATTGCAATTCCATATGCGACTCTTCGTTCAGATTTCGGCAAAGTTTATTGAGATAAGACTGATTGAATCTAGAAAAAAACAGTTCTCGGTATTTTCTCGTGAAAAATCTGCTGGCTTACCCAGTGTCACAACCTTTTATAAATTTTCTTTGAATTCATTCCAATTCACATTCCACTTTTTTTTTTTTTGTGCACTAGAACTTTCTGCTTGTTTGTTGATGCCATCGGAATTGAATCTGTGCTTTGGTCTCTCATCCGCGCAACCATTTGAACTTAACCTACATAACGGTTCCGTAAAATAAAAACGAGTTGTCGCCTTCCCTTTTCAACTTCCATACACTTTTGAACTGACAACTGCGCGACGGCGGCGGTCGAAATGTCAAAATTTGCCAACTTTCAGCTGAGAAGCGACCAACATTTTTGGATTTTCTTTTTCATCTCTTTATTCTGGGTATTTGCTCTTATTTTTAGCATCAATTTTCTGTTAATTTTGTTTTCTGCGAACTTGCCAGATTTCTTTTGTTCTTCCCTAGATTAACACAAAAAAAAAAAAGGCACAAGAGAGCAGTTAAGAGGAGGCGAACGAAAAACAAAAGAAAATAAAAAAAAAATATGTGTAGGTATATTGGAAAGAAGGATAGAAAGCAACAATAACAGCTTGAGAATAAATTACACCATCGAGATTGAATAGTCGATTTGTTTATCTCCTTCCTTTAGTTTTTTTTTTCTGCCTCTCCTTTGGGATTTTATTGAGCCTGCTCATAAAGCGTGTTTTCGGTTTCACTGCGCAACGAACGAGCAGCAAAAAAAAAAGGGACGAAAATGAATGAACAAAACACCAGATGACAGGGGTAGATTTGATTCTCTGTTGTGTTGTTTTTTTTTTTCTTTCTGTTCATGTTTAGCCTGCTTGCCGCGTATCCTTTTGAATTGTTCCGTTCAGTGAGGAGCATTTTTTTTTTTCCTTTTTATATCTTGTAAATACAAATTCGAAATTCTCTTTTCTTCTTCTTCTGCTTCTTCTTCCCTATAATCAGCAATTCGAGAATAATCTCGTATTTCGTAGAAAAAGAGGTCCCTCCTCCGCCGATCCGTTTTTATTTCTTCATCCCAGTCTTTCTCTCTCTCTGGGGTATGCTTTGTGTAGGTTGAGGTCGCCGGTTATTGTTGTTTGTTGGTGTTGTTAGGAAAGAGTGTCTAATCTATTATTTGGATTCGGGGCTATTGTGCCTAGACCCTCACCGATTCGAACGAATCGTGGAGCGGAAATATTATATTACACATGCTTAATAGGTTTGATCAGGCACGCCACGAATCGGGCGGACAATGGATACGGGGGACAGGGTAGTAATTCAATCGACCGAATGAAATGTCGTGTCATCGTAATTAGAAAATTAAAAAAACAAAAAACAGAGAAGAGAGAAAACAACCAAGACGAAGACGGGACATACAGCAAGAAAATGCTGAAGCTTGGATTTCTCGGCATCGCAAAACGACCATCAGCACTTGTGGCTAAAGATGCTTGCGGGAAAGATAAGAGCTAGAGTCGCAGGGTGACGGGGCGTGCTGTAACTACTCAATTTGCCGTTTGCCCGAAAGACGGTTCGTTTTTTTTTTGTATTATTATTTGACTGAACACATTTGGTATGCTAAGTGGATACATAATGGGTGTTTAGCACTCTGGGCAGTTTTGGGTTAACATTGTTAGCAGATTCAGATTTTTTTTTTTTTTTTTTTTCATTTTTCGTTTCGGTTTAGTGAGCGTAAAATGATGATTTGCTGTGCAGATTTAGCCGATTCGGTACGGGATTCCGGGAAGGCATGTGACTTGAAAACGCCAGGTAGGCTAGGTAATTGTAGTTCGTTAACTTATTTCTAAACAGCTCGATCCTTAGTTTAGTTGAGGACCCCTTCCATTATACTGCGCCACTGAAGGCTACGACTTCCTTTAAAGCACTGTCGCTCTTGTGCATCTCCACATCGCTTTGCAAACCCGCCTAATTATTGAACTTTCCCCACGGCCCACGAACCGTAAAATGCGACTGATGTTATAAGGATCAATCTGGTCCTTCGAGATAGGGTTACATTACTAAATTGCCTTCTTAGCCCAATGAAGCAGCGATTAGCAAAAGAGATTCTCAGTTTGAATTCTGTGAATCCCATTTAGAACAAGTTCTTAACTAGATCAGAGACAAACCTGCAAATTGCGAAGTTTCCCCTTGCGCGTCGATTCGGTGTGTCCTTTGTTTGCTAACAGGAAATACTTTGTTTTACCTTCATTCACCATGCGTCCCATATTTGCCGCCTCGGTTTCAAATCTTGGTAATGCACTATTATTGTTCATTCTGGTCGTCTAATGATGTCAATATCATCTTCATACCTCTGAAAGATCATTGCAACGGTGTCTGCCTAAGAGTTTGGAACGATTCTTTTGAGAGTGGTGTTAAAAAATCGAACAGCATGTATGGTATTCCCCCATCTTCATCCTGCACAATCGGACAAGTTTGTTAAGAATGCCAAATTTTAGCATCCACGACTGGTGTCATATGCGACTTTCGAATATCGATGAAAGTGGTTTTCCAAAATCTGTGAAGTACGTAATGTTTTGTGGACTTTCCTGGCCAAAAAACCTCACGAATTTCAATCACTTACTAGGTCGTTAACGAGTGGTCACACAGCATGGACAAAAATGTAGAGCCTCAGGTTTAAGAGGGTGCTGGAGTCCGTCGGCCCGGACAAATTTGTTTTCAAGTTAACATATTTATCTCTATCCGAAACAATAATGAATGCAAAAAAATATTTTTCTATGATATTTAAAAAAAAACTTAAAAAATAAGAGAACTGTGAGAAAGAACACAATTTAAAATGTTAATAAAAATAAATATGAAAATGAACAAAGTTAAACAATATACAGTCAAACTTCCCTAACTCGAATCACCACTATCCAAGGTAAAAGTTCTACTTATAGATACTTCGACTTACAGAAATTATATTTTTTTATTGTTTCGATTCAAGTTTGTTCAAAGCCTTGTAGTGATCATCAGTGGTAGCGTCACTCGTTTGTAAATATACATTCAACGTTTTGAAGGCGTTTTCTACATCGTTCTTGGAAGGATGATGAATAATTCCTTCATCACTTTCTGTTGCGCTTAAAATCGGTTCAACTATTTAAGAGCTATAATACTCAATAATGTCGTTATCTGTCGGAAACTGTGATGTGGAAACCTCACTGTCCACATCAATATAATCCTGAAGGGTAGCATTGGATGTTATTTTATTTACTCTTAACCATGTTTCGTAATCATCTTCCATCAAGTTTCGGTTTTCATCAACGCTATTTAAGACAATTAATGGAATGTCGTCCTCTTCGACGCAGTTGGAACATTGACCGAATCCGGCTTTTTTGAAACAGTTCGCAATCGTTTGATTTTTGATGTCATTATCCCAAGCTTTAGTTACATGAGTAATGCAATCCATAAGTGAAATGTCCTTTTTTTGGTTTGCTGCCTCTATACGTTCCAGAGCTTCTTCTGCGATAGTTGAATTACTCCCTGATCAATCGGTTGCAATTTGAAAGTCATATTCGGTGGGAAAAATGCCAACTCAATACACTTTAGTTTGACTTGTAAAGCTTTTGGATGTGCCGGACAATTATCAACAAACAATAAGATTTTTCGCACTGCGCGTAAAAAGAACTTATCTAACTTTAGAAGCCATTCTTTAAAAAGTTGTCCAGTCATCTAAGCCTTGGAGTTTGCTTAATATTCGACACCACGAAAGCGTCGAGGTTTATTACTTTTTCCAATCAAAAGAATTTTTAGTTTCTCTGAACCATCCATATTAGCTGCCAACATTAATGTTACCCGTTGTTTGCCATTTTTGCCTCCTCCACTGATCGTTCTTAAAAAGTCAATGTTTTGTCTGACAGGCATTTAAAAAATAATCCTGTTTCATCAGCGTTAAAAATATCCCGGTCTACTTATACTTTTCGATTAGAAACGGCAAAACGTCAGTTTTCCATTAATCGCAGTCCTCATCGCGAACATCATTACTTTCACCACACGCCTTTTTATGGCTCACACCATGTCTTAAATAAAACGCATCAAAGATTTTGTCATTAAAAATTTCGCCAGTTAGAAGTTTTGCTGAATACCTCTGCTTTCATTTATCAAGCCAACCTGTGCTTACCTTAAAATTATCATCGCCAAATCGCTTCGCAAACTCCATCGTTTTTTCGTTCAATATTCCTCCCGATATGGGCATGTTTCGGTTTCTAGCTGCTGTAAACCAATCCAGGACAGCCTTGTCGACATTTTGAAACATTGGTATTGGTAAATTGAAACAGAAACAAAAATAACCAAGCTTAATCGGGGGTTTTCCCTAAAAATTTGAGTTATGGAATGGTCGTGCCATAATTTTTATTCGAGTTATGGAGAAATTCGAGTTATGAAGTTTGACTGTATGTATATGAAAAACATTTAATATTTTTCGACCAAGAACCTTATTCAAAACTTATCAACCTCTTTAGGTTCTTGTTAAAACTACAAAACTTATTTTTTTTTTTTTTGGGAAATGTTTTTTAAAATTTTACGAAAAACATCTTCCATAGAATAGAAGCGATAGCGTTTTCTTTACAGAAACACAAATTTTTTTTGTTTTATTTATTATTAACTTAAGATTTAACAAACGCAGTAAGGAAAAAAAAATCCTTAATATTTAACGATGTTTCAAAACAATATTTAAGGTAGTTCGTACATACTAATATAAATATAATAAAAATAAAAAAAAGGAGAAGGTCTTTATTTTACTTAATTACTGAACAAAATAAAAAATAAAAAAAAATATTATAAAATTAAAATAAGAAAGAAAAAAAAGAAAATACATTAATCTAGTTTCGCAAAATGTTTAAATAGAATCTCCTGAAAATTTCCTTTACCAAAGCTTCTTTTAATATAAATTGGTAACTGATTCCAGGCCTTCACAGTGCTGGGAAAGAACTGGATTTTAGAAGTAACCGACAAACAGCGTGGAAGAACAAATCCTCTTGCCCGTGAAGAAGTACTGAAGTTTAATTTTTAATACAGATACAAAGGTTCTTTTGACTTCATAAGTTTGTGAAGAAACAGAATTGATCTGAATTTTATGTAATTATCCAGCGAACAATTTAATATTTTACAAATATAAGAAGGAACATGATCGTATTTCTTCAGGCCATAAATGTATCGAACTGCACTGTTAAAAGCGACATTTAGTTTGCGATTTGCATACAGTAAAAAGTTCACATCCATATAAAATAACTGGCATAATGAGCGCCTTTACTAACATTAATCTTGTCATTATAGGCGTGAACGATCGAGATTGGTACAATGTACGTAGACAAGCGTATATCCGAGAGCATATTTTGTTGACTTGCTGATCCCATTTTAAGGTACGATCGAACACTACACCGAGATTTGTAGCTTTGTCTACGTACAACAGAGGAGTGGAATCAAGATAAATGTTATTAGAGAGTGAAGTGTCGACTTTGTTTTTGTAAATTACAATACACTGCGATTTATCTAGATTCAAGGCTAAACCGATCTGAAGAGCCCAATTATTAATTTGTCGAAGATCAGAGTTAACAAATTCGATAGCTAAGCTGACTTCATTATATGGGGCCGCATAATACAATTGTACATTATCAGCGAATAAATGAACACTACAGTTCTTAGTAACAGTTGGAAGGTCGTTTATGTACATTGAAAACAATATCGGCCCAAGAATAGATCCTTGTGGAACTCCTCTAGTCAGTAATAATGCAGATGATATTTTACCAATGTTGTATACAAACTGATCTCTGTTTACAAGATATGAGGTTATCAAAGCAGCTGCAGAATATGGGAAGCCAAAAAATGTCAAAAGCTTACTTTTCAGACAGTCATGGTTAACAGTGTCAAAAGCTTTAGAAAAATCCAAAAGACTTATGAAAGAAATTTTATTTTGGTCCATTGCTGTTCGGATATCATCAGTAACTTTCAACAAAGCTGTTATACAACTGTGTTTTTGTCTAAAGCCTGACTGAAAATGAGATAAAAGTTTGCTCTGACTTAAATGAATTGAGATTTGTCAGAAAACTTGTCTCTCAAAAACTATCCAAAAAAGGAAGAATCGCAAAAATTCTTCACAATGAACAAATTGAATTCGGATAGGTCTGCAGCAAATTAAAACATAGACGGCAACAAAATTATTTTCTTGACTGAGGATGGATTACCTGATATAAGCTCAACAGCTACAAAGATATTAAAAATATTTTGGCTTCTGAAATGGTTGGGTCTAAAAAACGTTTTTAAGTATTCGCTCATGCCCGAGTTTCCATCGCAATTTGGAGATAGGTTTAAGGTTCCGCATTTTATTGCAATGTTAACTTTCAGTAACCTTTTTGATATCTCTGAGCAAGTTTTGGGTACAGTGATCGTTGAATATTGAAATGGCGATTCTGCAAGCGGTTTTCAGGATAACATTGCTTTTAGTGTAGGTTAAGTAGGTAACAATGTGGCACTGTGTTTTTTAAGCTAGATTCTTTATTTAATTATATTGAATTGCATCAGCAGTATATGGAATTTTTGGTACTTTGGTACTTTTCTGCTCGTGTCGGAGTTGAAAGGACCAACATTTTTCATATCATTGGCAGAATTGATGAAGTTGCATTTCACCAACCCGCATGGCATTATTCTGCGGGCTCAAATTTAGAGCGACGCACTTTCACTCAGCTCGACAAAACTTGTCTATCAGTTCGGGATTTAATTATTTAAGATTGGTTATTTCTAGAAGAGGCTAACCCATCGATTTTATATTCATTTAAAAACCAAGTAAAAATGTTCCTGGTTTTCTCTGAGGCGTGAATGTGAGCCGAGTTTTTTGAGTTTGCCTGACAAAAAATTAATTTTATTCATGAATGATGAGATGAACAGCTTTTTAAAACCTCACTCAACTGATTTCCTGATAGAAAAATTAAATTTGATTGTGAGTCTGTACCAAAAACCAAGAAAATCTCTCATTTCAGATTTCCTCTACAATTTCTTTCTGCATCTCAAAAATGGCAATTTTATTTAGTTATTTTCTTACAAATGGAAAATTGAATGTAAATTGAGAGATAGATAGAGACAGGATCTCAACAATTTACACAAAAGTCAAACATTTTTTTAAGTCGCAAAAATGCATAGAATATGAAATCATTGAAGTATTGAACATAACATAAGCAAACGATTTCTAAAATAAATCTTAACACAGCGAATTAATATAAAAAGGTTCCCACTTTAGTCGCATCGTCTGAATAAGTGGTTGCAAAAAAGAAAAAAATAGCGCGATTAATCAAGTTGGAAAACCAAAACAGCAACAATTTGAAAATAGTTTTGGCCACCTTTTTCGGAAAATCTGCCTATGTGCGGCAACCGTTTTGCTCGACACCAGAACCCTTATTGGTCTTCATCATAGTCTGTAACGAGTGATGTCGCTCAACACGAATTATGAATGGTTCCTTCTGCCTGAAAACAGATTTAATTAATTGTTTATTTAAACACGGAAATGACATCATTTTATTCTTTGTTTTCTTAAATATTCATTTGGCCTTCGACTTCAAGGAACCCCCAATGGAAGTGGTCACAGCATCTATTGCAACTCGTTGATCATATGACGTTAAGCCTCTTCTGTTACAGTAATCGTGTATCATGACACACCATGCAGTGACTTTTACTCTAAGTTCTAAGCCATTCTTGAATGAAGCTTGGATTCTCAGTGCAGTGCTTGGCTTCGTCACTCCTGAGCCATGATTTATTTCGCCCAAAAATCGTCCAACATTCAGGACATCGTCATCATTGTAAAGTAGTTGGTGGACTGCTTGAGCTTAATGAGAGAATGGAAGGGTCATCAAAATACTTTTTAGAGACGAACATGCAGTGGCCAACGTTGACGTCTCATCAGCGACAACGGAGATATTCTCGTTGGAACTAGGAAAGCCATTGTAGACTCAAGTAATTTACGACTAAGCGGGGGACGGCCGGGCAATCTGTGCCGATCACGTCGTACTTGATTCACTGTCGAACTATTCCGTAAAAATTATGATATGCATTTCCTTCAAATGACTGCACCCGCTGATTTGGCAGTAGGCCATTTTGTCAATCTTATTTTCAAGTTTTCGATAGCCACATTTCCAGAATCGTTTTTGAGTTAGTACATATCTATAATCGCCTGAAAATGTGTCGATGATGCTACTACACAAAAAAACGACTGATGATACGATTATCATCGGTTTTCGGGACTGCATTCCTTCAATCTTGCTGAAACCATAGCTCACAAAATTTCCCATACCTTGTCATAAAAAAATTGGTTGTCATGGCTCGTGAACGCTCTCCATTGGCTGTCATATGCAATCATTGGCCCCGTTCCAGCACGCCTTTGCTAAACTGGTATACTGCTCCGCTACGGGGAAATTCCTCTGGAACGCATTTGGAGCAACCGAAAATATGGCGTCACGTTAACCAGAAAATCAAATGGGGTTTGACAGCTTTCCTTGCGTAGCGTAGAAATAGTTGCTAAATTTCCCTAAAATATCCCTTAAATTTCCCCGTAGCGACTCGCTACCCTTCGCTATCTTTCGCTACGGGAAGAACTGTCATCTCAGTACATTTTTCGCGTAGCTGATCTGCTTCTGATTTTACTTCGATTCTAGAATTAATTGTACCCTGGAACGAAGCAAAATTTATGCAAAATTTTTCTGACGTAAGTGGGGCATGTTCAGCAACAGCTGCAATATTCTCACGTCAGCATCAATCAGTTTGCCAGTCTCGCATCGATTTCGTACATCGACTTTCTGTCAATGTCAAATTAACAATGGTGTATGACATCAGTCGAAGAATAGTTCGAACTTTGTTAAGTTCCAAAAACTTTTCCGACAGAATACGATGTCCGCATGTTTAAATTTTAGGGTGTGTGCACCAAGCAACTAAACGCGTGCTAGTCTCCGGCGTCTCCTCCTCAAAATGCTAAAAAAAAATTTCCCTCAATTTGTTTCTTAATGAGAAAGTCAATCTGATGTGCAAACCCGTACTACAGAGTCGCAACATATTCAGTCTTCCCCCTCGATTTTATTGTTGCGCGTAGGAGTGTGCCAGCCTGTCATGCCAAATTCACCTCTTTTTATTTGCGTTTGTCCCACGGGACGTTGCGCATTTTATATCCGATCCCTTTCACTTATATACATTTTCACACTTTGAATAACACAGTAACACAGCCGACATTCTCTTCACATCCCTTTTCCTTTGTAATCACCCAAATTTGAATCAAAAAGAAAATGAAAAAGTGAAAAACGCAAAAAAAAAATGTGAAATCACATTTCCTTTCGCCTTGAAGGAGAATCCGCATAAGTAGCAGCAGCAGCAGCACCAGCAGAAACATCCTCTTGTCTTGATTCTGCTGTGTGCGTAAGCGTATCGAAAAAGGAATTGTTCGCAAGAGGAGGAGAAGGATATACATACTTATAGCCGAAAACCTAAATATATTGCTTTTTAAACGTAAAGTGAAATAAAAAACATTCGAAATTCATTAAATTGAGTGAGATAAGACTACATTATCCAGTCGTCGTTGTTGGCACTACCAGTGCCAATGCTAGTGCCGCCATCGCCCGCAAAGCAAGCACAAGATACAAACAAGTCTGAAGTCGTCTCTCCAGCCATCAGGCACTGTCATCGTCGTCATCTACATTACCACCGCACTATGCTGCCGCTGCCGCTGGTGCTGCTGCTGCTGTGTTATAACACAACCCCTCGCTTTCGTTTCACCCAAGTGTTTGTACACTGTGTTCTGCAGTCGAACTTGGTCGTCGGTGTCGGTCGTCCCACCCCAATTCAAATATCATCCTCACACAGCGCTCTCAGCTCATTCCAGGGCCAACCGACCGACCGACCGACCCCACCAGCATCGCTATTCGCCACCACCACCGCAAGAGACGTAAACGAAACGACAACGATTGCGACTGCGACTGCGACAACGACAACGAAAACGACGATTCCGATGACGATGAAGCGAAACCGTAGCAAAGCAGGCAGCAGCAACGGTGGCGGCAAAGGCGACGGCAGCAGTAGAGTACGAAGAATCAGATTGAGTATATTCACCGCCGGGGTCGCCCTGCTCGTTGCTTTCCGCTTTCCTGGTGTCTGCGTACTTCCTACCTCTCGGTCTCTTTCCTACGTTTTTCATTCTTCTCTTCGCCTTTGCTTGTTCATTTTTAATGAAATTCTGTTTGGCTATAATGGCTAACATACCAGGGCTGTGGCATACACTCCACGTGGAGTGTGACTGTGGTCAATAAACAGTTCTAATTCGACTGAACGACACGACACGACCGACAGACAGACAGTTGGTAGGTATGCTGGCTCGACGGTGAGACTGCCGTGAAGGCGTCCCAACAAAGAGGGCGAGAGAGTGTGCAAAAGGGATCGTAAAACCGTCCGTCGACCAGGGCAACCCCCCGACCCCGTAGTCAAGCTGAACCGAACCGAACCGTGCTGTGCTATGCTGCGTGAGGGCTCATGTTAGAGCAGAGCTCGCAGAGGGTGTTCTCAGGCGGTTTAGATGGATGGCTGAATAGTTGGATGGTTTTTGGCTCTTGCAGCACAGTACAACCAACAATCATGAGCACGAGCACGACTCGACCATAGATACAGCTATAAGACTATACTGTTGTGTGGTGGAGTATGTATGGCTGTGTGTGTGTGTATATATCTGCAACGTTTGAGAAGCACTGTGTGGGTACGGTGAGAGAATGGGACGACTTGTTTTGGAGTGAGTGTGTTTGCTTGCACGATGGGATTTTAGACCCTAGTGAGGTTTTTTTTTTTTTGCTTTGTTTCTCCTTCTCCTCGTTTCGCTTCGTTGGGTTTCTTTTATATTTTCCCTTAGGTTTTTTTTTTTTTTGTATAACTACTTAAGTGTCGGTCGAGGTAGAGTGAAGACGGAGGAAAGGAAAGACACCAAGTTGTTGGCAGCGGCAGCGGCGTCGGCGACTGTTGTGTGCTGTATTTGCAACCGGTAATAATGAATAAGCATGGCATAGCTGGCATGGTTTGCCTATATCTAGCTGTATCTGTATCTATTTATCTGGTAATACGACGGACGAACACACACAATGTGTTTTCTGTTTTCCGTTTTCGTCGTTGCTTATGTAGGTATTTTTTTTTTTCTGTTTTTTTGTTTTTATCTTTTTCCTCGAGTAATAATCTTTTATGTAGAAAATTATGATGGATTTTCAAATTACTCCCCCAGAGTTATTCGTTTTTCGGTTTTTTTTTTTTTGGTTTTATTGGTGCGAGGACGCCTCTTGGTGGCACTGTAGACAAGTGGCGAGGGGAAGAAAATCAAAAGGGAAGCAAATTTAGCTTGTACTGTGTGGCGAGAGATAGTTTGGCGGTTTGGTGAAGTATCTTCTTTGTGGCTGGTATAGATAGGTTAATTGAGGAGTTCACCGCGCCATGCTGTGCGTTGATATTCTTCTGATAGACAGAAAACCAGGGGGAAAAAAACGAGGGTGTATTTACACACTTCCGTTGATACAAATGCGTATCTTAAGTGCAATCGATGTTTGACGTTGTCATAGAAACTGTCACATGAGTGGTTAAAAGCAAAGAAGATGATTAGACAGTTGGCGGTGGATTGTTAGTCTAACATTGTTGATAGAGGATCTTTTTTTTTTTATGCATGCATACATGCCAACCTTATATGGGTTAAGTTGTTTGCCAAAGATAACTCCTTGGTCTCACACAATAGGGTGAGCAGCAAGCAGCACAGTGGGGGTTGGGGAACTTGACAGAGGTTGTCTTTAAATGTTTACAGCTAAACGAAAGCGTTTGTATTTGCGCAGTTCTTGGTTTTTTGTTTGTTTGTTTTGGCTGTGTATGCTTTGCAGCACCATTCGCGCTTGAGCTATATTTATTTATTTTTTTTTTTTTGTTGACAAACTTTTCTTGTTTATTTAGGGTTATGGAAAAAAAAAACAAATAAATAAACGAACAAACAAACAAAAGTGGTAAGGGGGGAAACAAACTATGTAAGGTTGGCTGAGGCTTAAAATCCATATTTGTCTTTTGCTTGTTTGCAAATGCTACGAAAAAGGTATGTTTTAGAATCGGTGCCATGTACCTACAGTGTATCAGTGTCATTTTGGTACACCTGATGGGGCAAGTTATTTGCAAAGTGCATTTTTATTTAAGTAAGAATATACCTATATGTAGGGTGATGGCACCAGTAGTCGGCCCCTTAACTTTAATTTTAGGTTTGATTTGCTTTGAAAAATCCGTTATTCAAAAATGAAATGGACAATTTGGCTTAATTGAATATTTGAAATGTGTGAATTAGGAAATTCAAGGATTTTTAAGTATTTTTGTTACTATTTACAAATATATAAATGGAAACCACATTCTTCAGTAGTCGGACCTCCTAACTGTAGTAGTCGGCCCCCATTTTTGCTTCTATATAATTAATGTTTTGACTAAATTAAAATAGCTTAATTTACTTTAAGAAGAAGAGGGTTACTATGAAGACATAAAAAAAACTTGAAATTAACATTTAAAAGGAACATTTTTTTAGTTTAATATGCCTATCCATTTATTAATAAAAACGAGCAGAGGAGGTAACGTCTTGCCATCAGCACTGAACAAAAACAGAACGGTCACTGTTTCCTTTTCGTTTCCATAGCTAACTTTGTAAAGGTTTTTCCAACCTTTCGGTCCTACCACAACACCAGTTTTTGGAGAAAGGCAAAACGATGTTAAATCCCCATTGAAAATTCTGGAAGGATCTTCCAGAATATCCACAGCATCAATTTCTTGAAGATAATTTCTTAAATCTCCAAACCACTTCCTGATTGACTCTTTAGTAACGATTGCCCGGCCCTTTCGGAGCCCCTCTGGTGTTCTGAGGGACAGTTCGGGATGGCGCTTTACGAAGCCGTAATACCAACACTTACCTGGCGGTGTCTTTATTTTGTCGTCAAGAATTATTTTCTACACCGTTTTCAAAAGATCATGAGGTTTTTGCGGAAAGCCACATTTCGGTAAGTTTACCAGCCAATCAACAAGACATTTTTCTTCGGCTGCACTCAGTACAGTGTCCGGTCCCATTATTCTCGGTTTTTCGGCAACCCTACCATGAATGAGGTCTTGGTTTGTTGCTCTTGGGATTCCAAACTCTCTGCCGGCTTTCCTTATTGGCCAATTATCCTCCCGAATCTTCTTCAAGCCTTCTTTAAGTCCTTCTTCCGGGTACTTGTGGAAACTGCGTTTAGCCCCTTCTTTTGAATTTTCCATTTCATAATGCTTAAATTAATAATAAATTCTTAAGTTCTTAATGTAAACCTGTTTTTGTAACTTTAAATATTAAAAACTTATATTTTTAATGTAAAAAAATTAACGGCTGGAGCCAAGGAGAACCATGCAAGAAATGTCTTCTTAGGTCGGCCCCCTCTGTATTTATTTAAAAAAAAAAATTCTACTTTCGGGTAAAAAAACAACGAAAAGAATCTGTTAACAACTCAAATAAAATCATTAAATGCACTTACCGAAAGTATTTCACTAGATACAAGGATTTCTGGAATTCACTTGCACTTTTTTTTTTTTTTGCAACTCAAAACCAAACTATCACCACCGTCAGGAACCAGGATGAAAAATTTCTGTGTCCTGTTTTACAAACGCTTTTGCTATTACGCATCATTTAATGGCGCGGCGGCCGACTACTGGAGACGGCCGACCTCACATGCCTTCACCCTATAGGTGTTATCCTTTTTTTTTTTTAAATTGAATTTTAAATAAAACTAGACATTTTTATTTCAGTTTATTCATTGGAATGGAATAAAACTTCATTCAAATTTATTCCACGGCAGTTTTTGCAGGATTCGATTCTGATAAATCAATTTTTGATGCAAAAACTCGGTCTTAACTTGGCGAATATTCGACAAGAAATCGAACATCGAAAATGAGTACGTTCCTGGTGGTCTGTTCACATCACCAAAATTCCAAATAGTTCGTCCAAGAAATTTTCTTGACTTAAAACCAAAACGAATCGTTTTGTGTCATATGCTTGTTCACACTTTAACATCCTTTTTTTCGATCTAAGGTAAAAAAAAAATCGGTTTCCACCTAGGTTTTCATAACACGTGGCAAGTTCGATGAAACAAACCACCAGTTCTTTACAGCTTCAACATTCAGTAAGTAAGCCCTAAGAAGCAATACGTCCAAGGTTGTTAAGGAAGATTCAAAGTACGATTTTGGAAGACTTTCTTCAAAGTTGACGAAGACATTAAATCCACCAAATCTGTCTTCCAAGTAAGCCCTTGTAGTGAACGTACTCGCAAGCTGTTCGCAAGTTGTTGTAGGTACCCTTCTTTCGGATGGATCCGCACCTGTCATTGGTCTCTGCAAATCCAGTTTTTGTAGCAAGATTGTTGAACGATCCATGTTTTAAAATGTCAAACCATAAACTAAACATATAGTCTCGGATGACAGTTCGGTTTGACGTATGAGATTAAAACAAAGATGTCAAATCTCAGTTTAGAGTTGGTTATGTTTTTTTTATTTATTCTGTGGAAAGTTTGAGGGGTGGGGCAATGTACACTTGAAGGATTATGTGTTGAAGGGAAGTAGTGCGCGTTCCGACGAGAATATCGCCGCTGTTTCAGAAGATGTCGCGGATAAACCGTCAACGTGATCCATATCACGCTATTACACTAATTCACGTCCGTCTGTTCAGCTTAATTGAGGGGAAGTTAAGTATTTCGATTGAAATATTCACCAACTGAACGGATACTGTAACAATACAAATTTTGCGCTTCTAGAACACTGAATCATGCACGAGATGTCTTTACATTCACCCATAATCGCCGCATGGCGCGCCTCTAACGTCGGAGATATCACTGGACTTCATATTTTCGGGCACGCCTTGGGGGCTGCCGAGTGATATACAGAGAAGATCAATGAGTTTGATGATGGTACTGAATAATGGATGCGTTTCCGAATCGTCTAATGTCTCATCTTCATGATTTGCATTGCCTGCTAGATCGCACGATTTCATCATTTCAAACTTCGTTTTTTCGGGGTCTTTTAAAGAAGCCGGTCTGTGGAGGCGAACCAATCCATTTCTTTGCCTTAATGGGCACATTGATCAAGCTTTTAAAGTCCATTTCTGCGACTAGTTTAGCTACATATGTAGGTGTCGTTGTTTCATTTCATAGTAGATATTGTCAGCCAGCATAATCGCCAATTAAATTTGCAAAATGTTCACTTCGATTTTTGAAAAATACTGCCGTTTTTAAGTATCCGTTTTCAGTGAAACTCTACTTTAACAATTATGTTTGTCAAGTCAAATAAAGTGAGTATAATGTACAGCGGCTCACAATGAAAATGGTCTACCCCGAATAAAATTATTTTCCTTTTAAAAACGAAAATGTTGATTTTTCATGGACTGAAATATTTAAGTTTCAAAAATAACAAAATAATAGAAAAGAAAACAAATATCATCTCACAGTGAAAAAGGCACATTTCTATATATGTATGTTATAAAAAGTAGTAAACAATATTTGGGTGGATAACTCTTTTGTCTTATAAGTGATTTAAGACGTTTCGGAACTGATTTTACAAGTTTTTTTTTTTGTTTAAGTCTGGACTTAACAAGACCTTTTTTAAACTATTTTTATATGAAATTTCCTGTTTTCGCATTTCAATTTCCAATTTTTGCAATAATTTTTCAATAAAATTCAAGCCTGGTGATTGCTGTGGATTTTTAATTACCCTTTTGTTTTTTAGACCATTGTCTCGATGAAAAAAATTAGTCCAAGTTTCTCAGCACTTTATTTTTAGTTGTTTATCTTAATATTGGTATATGTCCATATTCCTTTTAATTAAATTTAATGTACCAACCCCAGCTGCAAACGCTTTGGACTCATCTATACATCTGGCTTTCTCTAAATGTTGTCTTTTCCTTCCTTGAGTTGTGGCCGAATTTTAATCGAACTTTTTTATTTTTCTGGCAAACGAATGGCTTCTTCCTTACAATTCTGCCATTCAATCTAGCTCTGCGTAAAACTCTTTAAACTTTTTCTGCATTGCAATCTATATTCAGATATAAGTTTCGATGATAATGCAACGTTTATCACGCTTGCTTGCTTATAATTCTGGCATCTTGTTCTTATATTTTTTTACCTTTTCACGAGCTTTTTTTTAACAACTCGCTGAACTGTTCAATAATTAACTTCCAAACAATTAAAAAAAAAGAGCTTTTGAGAAGTTTTTGCTAAATTTCTTCTCTGTTATTTTTTTTTATAAGTGTCCTCTTGATTGTTATTGAATTATTCCGTTTCTTGTTGTAGTTCAAACGAAAACGCTATTATCTTTGAAAACTCAACATTTTAATCTTTTTTTCTTGGTTTCCTAAATTATTTCGATGAAAAATGTTTGCGGTGCGTCATTTTCACTGTGAGTCACCGTATAAGAAAAACCCTGTCACGAAATTGAGTTGGACCTATTTATCGTGAATAAAATGATGCGTTCGCGAACTTATGGTCAGCAGTGTATGTCTTCTAATCATCATCAGGATCATAGTCACACCTGTCTTGTAGGGTGATGTCCTAATGCTTAAAATGAAGCATAAAATCCTACTTTTATCTTGAGTCGTGTCAGCCCACGGAAAAATTACACGATTGATTTTAAGATATTAAAATGACATTTAAGTGATGATGAGTGGTTTCTTCCTATGGGGGAGTCTGCATCCGATCTGAACAAGGATATCATTCAATAAAACAATAAAATCGTAGTTAAACAATGGAAATTCACAAGTAACTAGACATGTGTCATGATGTATTCGTTGAAGGTCCAAAAACGTGGCCCGTTTCGATTTGCTGATTATTTATTGCTTCGACGAAGCAGTCGTTCGTTACGCCAATAACTGATTCGCTTCATTATAAGCTTTCAAAAATCATATTTCAACAAATATATTTATTTTTTGCACTGATTATTCAGATGCAGTGAAATGTGGAACGCATGACCTGTTGTAAGATCGCGCCACCGCCTGCGTCAACTCAAGTTACAATGTTAATCAAAACGGTTCCAATTTATTGTAATAGAGTCACGCTCAAAATGATCGAAAAACAAGCAAGGAACATGCACCTAACGACAAACAAAATTATCGTGAATCGGTCCTTGGAGAATGTGAACCAAATCTGAGCTAAAGATACGTTCCACACTTCACGGGACAACGCTGGTTTCCGATGGCAGAGCGTCTGCAAGCTCTTGATCGTCGAACCTAATACAACTAAGGTGGCTGGGATTCGAAGTGATTTTGTTAGCCTGATTTGGTTCTCCGAGTTTAGAGTGTTGCCCATGAGTTTCCGGCGGATCTCCACCGATGAGCACTGTCATATATGCGGCTTTGAAGACAATGAAGAGGTCTAGAAATTCGTCGGTTTTTTCCAGGACTTAGCGTAGTTGGGCCGCACCTCGCACTGGGATTGGCCGCATTGTGCACAAAGGCTTTAAACGTCCAGACAATACGCTGTTTGGAACTTTTAAGTGAAGCTCGATAGAAGTGGAAAGCATCAAGTCGCAAAGAAGTCATAGCATTCCCACCAAAACCTTCTCGAATTCGGAAATCATCTCAAGCAAATATTAAGAAGCATAAGTTCCGTTGCGACTGGTTGCTCGTGTGAATGGAAACACGAAAATCATTTGCCAAAATCCAGTGGCTTATTCCGTGAGGTTTTGTCGACTGATTCTCACTGACACCTCATCAACCATGCGCTGCTTTATTTGTGGAAAGACCTCAAACCATTTTTACAAGCTCACTGAAGAAAAAGTCATGATTCAGATTCTTTTGGAAGCTTAAAATAAAACACGAACAGAATTCTGGGAAGAAATGGGATTGCTTGTCCACGAGCCTAAAGCCGGATATCAGTGATGGGAATATGTCACGTCAGTGCGTTGGAGGCCTTTATTTAACGTATAGGTTCTTATTTTCGACCCTTCCGCAATGCCATTACAGAACTTGAACCCTCCAATAGCCTTGTTTACAAACAGGGACACTACATAAATGATTGATAGTCTCGGCCGCAATAAATTCAAGAAATGAAGTCGATGTCTAAGATGGAAATGTAATTTTTCGTCCACTTACCTGGGTGACTGACTCAGGGCAACTCTACAAAATGTATCTCTATTGTTGTTTATCAATTTTAGTATTTATTTTATTTTTTTGAGTTCGAGTGGATGACAAGTTTGGAATTCAGAAGTGCAGTCTAATGAAGTGACCCTTGTTTTCAATTCGTTATGAAGAGATACTCGAAATCCGGATCTGGAAAAATCTTCGATATTGGGTAATGAACTCTTCAACCTTATTTATGTACTCGTACTCGAAAATATCAAACAGATGTGCAGTACAAATAAAAAACAATGTTTTTTCCAAAGCGTTGTCATCGTAACAAAGAAAAAAAGGCGATACCTAATTTTTTATTAAGTGCCCTAAACAAGGTGGAGAATGACCATTCACTGAAGTGCCAATAGTACAGAATGTGAGTGCTCGTTTGAGCTCTTTTAGTTTATCAGTTATCGAGCACAATTATGACTGAAAATTAAAAGTAAATTCATCGAGACCGATAAGAGTACATGCTTTTGAAGAAATCGATCTGAAAAACGGAAAGGAAATAATAAATCCTCTTGAAACAAGGTAAGTGCCTTCGGCGCACATTGGTAGGGCAATCCAATTTATTCAAACTCTTAGAGTAGATATACGACTTCCCACTGCCATAGTTTCTGTTCGATACAAGCTGCGAATCGAAATCTTTATAAGCTTATCTGAACAGCTCCAAATTCACTTCACTGGCATGTCCGGCAGTCGATCTCGGACTCTATTGTCGGGAAGCTCCTCAGGCATAGTCAAACTTTATCAATCTTGACGAAAAAGAGAAAAGAAGATTGTCCGGATTCGACCTGAGCACAGCTCTGATGTGCATCCGTTCTTCATTTCCGATGCACCTAGCACCCTAGATAGATGCTTGTCAAGACATCATCATCACATTTTGAAAGACTTGCAGGGCTTTCAGCGACTTTGTTTTTCTTCAACTCTTAGATAGCTTTGCTGATTTCTATATTCTCCAACTTCAACAATTCCCTGTGGATCGGTGACGAAACAACGGACATTTTCGAAGAGTTTGAGAACCAGTTTTATATCTTTTTGGATAAGTGCTTTTGGCAAGATCCTTCTTTCCTTTTTCGATGAAGTTCTCCTGCTGCCTCCAAACTTTTTTTATGCTGCAGCCAATTTTGAACTGTGGCAACATATTATAAAGAACAATTTGACGGCTCAAAATAACGACTTTCGTAAGACCTGATTTGTTAGTTGATTATTGTTCTAGGCCCGCGAAAGCCCTTATTCCTATAAATTTGATACTGTAAAAAGGAATGTCCCCGAACTTGCAGTTTAGTTGGGAAAAAAATTACCCTCAACTTCTGCACTGAAACTCTAGCTTCATTAAGAGACATCTGCAGAAGCGGAACCATAAAATCGTCAATCATCCGGCAATAAAAACAAGCAAAATCCTTGCTATCGAGACCACACTGCCGCTTTTGGGCAATGCAAAAGAGTCTTCACATTTTTGACATTCGACAGCTGAACTTCCAATCGGTTTTCTACAAAAATGTTGTCAGAGTTGGCATTTTTCCAGAAACAAAAAAAAAATTCAAAAAAATTGTAACAGTAGCATTACAAGTACGGCGAGTTGTACTTGTACTTAAATATCATGGTAAAAGTATTTGGAAAAGTCAACTGAAAGTAATATTTTAATTGCATTGCAAACAAGTTGGTCAGAGTCAACATTTATCCCAAAACTGTAAGGTTTCAAGAACAAGAACCAGTAGCATTACCAGTACCGGGAGATGTTCTTGTAATACAATACCCTTATAAAAGGAATTGAAAAAGTCAATTGAAAGAATTTTAACTGAATTGCAAACATGTTGGTCAGACTCAACATTTATCCAAAATCTGTAAGGTGTCAAGAACAAGTACCAGTAGCATTACCAGTACTGCAAGTTGCACTTGTTCTACAATATCCTGATAAAAGCGATTGAAAAAGTCAACTGAAAGTATTGATTAATTGCATTGCATAAAATTTTGTCAAAGTCAAAGTCATTTACCTCAGATCTGTAAGGTTTCCAGAACAAGTACCAGTAGCATTACCAGTACCGGGAGATGTACTTGTACTTCAATATCGTGATATAAGCAATTGAAAAAGTCAACTGAAAGTTTTATTTTAATTGCATTGTAATCAAGTTGGTCAGAGTGTACATTTTTCCTGAATCTGTAAGGTTTCAAAAACAAGTACCAGTAGCATTACTAGTACCGGGAGATGTACTTGTACTTCAATATCCTGATATAAGCAATTGAAAAAGTCAACCGGAAGTTTTGTTTTAATTGCATTGGAAACAAGTTGGTCAGAGTGTACATTTTTCCTGAATCTGTAAGGTTTCAAAAACAAGTACCAGTAGCATTACCAGTACCGGGAGATGTACTTGTACTTCAATATCCTGATATAAGCAATTGAAAAAGTCAACTGAAAGTATTATTAAACTGTATTGGATAAATTTATGTCAGAGTAAACATTTTTTCCAAATCTGTAAGGTTTCAAGAACAAGTACCAGTAGCATTACCAGTACCGGGAGATGTACTTGTACTTCAATATCCTGATATAAGCAATTGAAAAAGTCAACCGGAAGTTTTGTTTTAATTGCATTGGAAACAAGTTGGTCAGAGTGTACATTTTTCCTGAATCTGTAAGGTTTCAAAAACAAGTACCAGTAGCATTACCAGTACCGGGAGATGTACTTGTACTTCAATATCCTGATATAAGCAATTGAAAAAGTCAACTGAAAGTATTATTAAACTGTATTGGATAAATTTATGTCAGAGTAAACATTTTTTCCAAATCTGTAAGGTTTCAAGAACAAGTACCAGTAGCATTACCAGTACTGCGAGTTGTACTTGTACTACATTACCCTGATACAAGAAATTAAATAAGTCAACTGAAAGTATTGTTTAATTGCACTGCATAACATTTTTTAACAGAAAAATCTGTTAAATTTCAAGAACAAGTACCAGTAGCATTACCAGTACCTGTAATGCTACTGCAGTACCCTTAAACAAGTAGTTGAATGAGTTTAATGTGAGAGTTTCGTTGCAAGTATCAAGTGTTGCATAGTCAAGTACCAATCCACTTGAACACAACGTGACCAGTACAGCCAAGTAATTAAGTAATTCTTTCAAGTAATTCATTTTGAATCTGCATTCATTACAAACTTGTATACAAAAAATTGGTCATAAATGAAATGTTTGATGAGTATTTTAGTTACAAGCTTACAGCAGTTTTTTGTTATAAATAATAATTAGTCTCTAAATCTTAATAAAATAACATTTTTTTTCTCCCTCTCTTTGCAGGTAAGTTCCACTGTGAATACTTTTCACCTTTTCGTTGATGTTTTAAACTAAATGTTACGAGATCGAACTGTATACGTAAGTCTTACACAATTTGAAACTTAAATATTTAGCAAAATGTACAAGGAACTTAAGAATTGTTAATTTTTTCGTTTAGTGTTTTTGTTTTTTTTTCACCACTCAATTTGCGACACCGACAAATAACAACTGACAGTTTTACTTGATGGGCTTTTCTCCTGTGTCGAAGCAATTAGAAATAAATATTAATTTGACATTCGAACGTCAACTGAAATTTGTTTCTTAAATAAATATTCATGATCGATGCTTTAAGTGATAAATTTACGTAGACATAGACGTAGACGTAGCTCTTAAGAAATTCAGGCACATCATACTCGGGACGTACGTATCCGTACGTGTGCCTCTCACTTTCCTTAAGCACTACGGCATGCTTTATGCGCTACATGGAGTCTTGAATACATAAACTAGTGATTTATGGGCGCTACTTGTGCCTGCTGGATATTCTATGTGCATATGAAAGAAGACGTCCACAATCCAATTCGTTCAATTTATATGCTAAAAAAAAAAAGCCGTGTACACTGTCTGGTGTCAGTGTCATGAAGCCAGATGAGTCAGTTTATTTATTTTTCTTTTGATTTGTTTTTTTTGACGGATTCATTGACATTCGGGATTTAATTATTTATTTTTTAAGGTCATTCGAACATACAAGTAGGTAGAAGAAAGGGCCCATGTCCAGCCTCTTACTAGCAGCGCTTGGACCTAAATACTTGGAAAAGGAATGAGTTTGTTGAAATTGATGGTGGCAAAGTTTTAGAAGTTGTGGCAGAACGATTTGCGAAGCTTCACTCAAACCCACGTTCTTGCAGCTACCACAGAATTCATAGCTTAGCCACGTGAGTGTTTATGGGGCAGTGTCCTGTGCTGGTTCCTATTTCTGTTAAAAAGGTTGCTGACCTTTTTGGAAGTTATGCAGTTGCTGAGAGACTTTCATCTGAGGCTAGCCATAGTTAGAAAGGAGTATACATACCTCCGTCCGAAGGGCTTCAAGGCGACGAACTGCAACTGACTATTCCATCTGCCCTTTCATTTCCTCTTGACTTTGAATCCCGAATGTTTACACCTTTATTCACGTCGGGAAATATCTTTGTGCTCTGATCACTCATCAAAACGGAAGAGGCATTTAATTAACAGAAAGCCTTAAAGGCTTTAATGATCGCCTTGCTGTTGATAAATATTGGCATTCGGGACGTCTTCCTTATAGCTTGAAATACGCTTGAAAATATCGGATCTTTCGATTTAATACATTTTGGAGCCTACCTTATAGATGAGATTTGGAACTTTAAACAGTCAATAGGAATAAAAGAAAGGGGCCCGGTAGCGTTTCTGACTTGGCCATCTTTTTAAATCGGCTTCAAAAAAGACTGCATACAATTTTGCAACAATTGTTGTGGTTCTGAAAACCTTCCGATTAATATTTTTTCTCTCGTCTAGCACCAGCAGCGGGCACCATCCTGTCAGCCCAATTTTTCAATGCATTTTTAGTCGTTTCAATATATGCATTGTTCTTCAGTGACTGAATTGTCGCTTGATTGTCCGCACAGCATTGATTTCTAATGGCACCCTGCAAAAACAAAAATCAAGCAGCTTCAAGTTTCAGCTCCTTGACAGCCGAGCAAGACCTTTAAAATGACACTATACTTGAGCTTTGTGTGCAATTATTCGAAAATTTTCGAAAGCCCGAAGTCGCATCTTTCTAATACAACAGCTGAAGTTCAAATTCTAAATTGTCCGACCATAAAAAATCGGCAGAACGCGGCAGTGTTCTTCATTGAATGTAACGCTTTTTCTATTGTCGCCTTAAAAAAAAACCTCTGCAAAACCATGTCAAACGTTTAGAACGCTTTTGTGACTTCGTTTTGATATTCCGAACCCCTTACAAGGCAGTTTGGCTATGTAGCCTCCAAGAGGGAAACGTGTCTCATCTGAAAAGGTGATTCAACAAGTCTTATTATTTTCCAATCAGGATTTAAACCAAGTTTCCTGTCATCTGACATTTTTTGAGCTTCGAAGGTTCAGTCTTTCCTTCATTTCCTGAATCTCAATGAGGCAATATTGTCTATTTACTTGATGTATCCGAAACATTGGTTACCTCTTTCCTCGTATGCTTCCGACAAGCCGCTAGCTTTTTTTTTCAACGACGAAGTCATCCAATAAACTCACAGCTCTTGCCGTAGGCGTCTGTCTCAACTGATCACTTTGGCAGAAAAAGCATGGTTTCCTTAGTTTCGGACTTCAGTTCTTTAGAACCAGCGTTCATCGCCTATAAAAATCCCCACGCTTCCTTTGCGAAGTGTAAATGTAGAGCCGATTGTCCTTCGTTTTCAGCTTAACCGACTTTGATTAAACAACTTTGCATCGATAATGCAGTGCAAATAAGAAAAAAAAAAAAAAAACTAATCTGTCTATCGAAACCAGACGTAATCGCTGCTCGATTAAGCATAAAATAAATCAAAAACGCTACCCAATCAGACATACTCGTATCTAGGACACTTTGAGCAAACTATCAATGCAATGGGGAACTAAAGCGGCGCCGTAATAACACATCGTGTACAGCAGTCAAGAGGTCAGAAACGCTTCAAATATAAAAAAAGAGATTACGACTCGATTGCAACGTGCTCCTCCAGACCCTGGCGCATGATATTTGCATTTCAAATCAAAAATCACAAAGAAAAATTCCTCGACACAATAATAATGAGCGCACACGACCGCAAAACGAACAGAATAATAATTAAAATTAATATAAATGTACACTGCTGTTCATAAGTTTTTGGACAAAACTGTTTCTGTGGAATTTTTTAACCTGTGAGGGCCGATACATTATTTCAAATTAAATCATTTAAAGGGTTAAACAAAAAGATGTAGGTACATACAATAGAAGCAAAACATTGACCTTAACAATATCCCCCGCAAAACACAAATAGTTGGAATTCTATTAATGACTACTGGAGGCATCGAGCCGAAAATGTGATGAAGTCTGACTCGAGGAATATGTTTCCTCAGATAAAACAGATATTCCGAAATTGAAAATTCGGTTGGCATCGCAAAAACTTATTCATAAAGCTGGAATTGATCACAACCACTGTCCAATTGTGGAAAACCAATATGTGATCGATGGTGGGAGGACTATCAATCCTCAATCTTATTGGTTCCAATTTTGAGTCGATCCACGACCCAGAACACCAAAGTCGAAAATCTGTCCAAATAGCAGAGGAATTAACACGGTTTAACTTGCAACCTGACCCTCTTCTCCAATTTTCTGAAGATATGAAAGCAAACGAACTAACGACGGAACAGACAAACAACTACTACACAACACTCGATGAATTGACTGAAATATTCAGGAAGCTCAATCAAAGGTATTTCCAATTGTAAAAAAAAAAGATCCTTCAGATCCTTCGAACTATAGGCCAATTAGTCTCCTGCCTAATATTGGGAAGGTTTTTGAGGTGTAGTTGTTACCAAATCAATATTGTCCGCGTGCGAAATCAATTTGGATTTAAAAGAAATCACTCGGCAGTGCACGCTGTTACAAAACTAGTATCTGATATAAACTGGAACTTTAATGGAAAAAAAAGTACAGGTGCCTGTCTAGTGTATATCGAGAAAGCCTTTGACACGGTTTGGATTGACGGGCTTATTTACAAACTAATCAGATATAAGTTTCCCCATCATCATCTTACAGTGATAATCGTATCTATGATACGCGACAAGAAATTCGTTGTAACAGATAGAAAAAGTACTAGACTGAAAAAAACTTTTGATGCCATTAATGGTCTGCTACAAGGCACAGTATCCGTACTAATACTCTTTAAAATTTACGTTTCTAAAATGCTGAGTGATTTGGATGCAGGGTTGGTCGAACTGTCATATTTTAGAAAAACCTACATACGTTACGTCGGGTACGTAGTTAATGTAGTTAAATGTAGTAAATGAAACAAATTGTAGTAGATGTAGTTCTAACTGTCAAATAATTCGGCACTTTGAAGTTAAGGCGTTTGGATTGTAAGTGAATTTGAATTAGTCCGTGTAAGCAAAAGAAGAGATATTAATAATTAAATAACTTATATAATGGCTGGATTGAAGGTGGTTATACTCCAGTTAAAATGGAGAATGAAAGGATTGGTGCACTTTGCGACACATGTTCGGTCCTTCTTAAGAATACAACTATTTCAAGGCTTAAGGCGCATAGGTAACGGTTTCTTTGTGTTACTATTTGCAATTATCCTACGCCTTATATTAAATATTTTTTCCAGAAAAAATCGTACTCGAAGAACGCATACAATTCATTACCAAACAGATAACGTTTTAGATACACGGAGCAATTGTTTGTGTTCTAGTCATGAACGTGACCAGGAACACGAATTGAGAAAACTTTTGAATGTGATTGATGATGTTGATGGTGATTTTAGTGTTAAGACAATAAATGTTGCAAGCATTCTGAGCCAATTTGACGTCAGCCCAATCCAAGTTCAAGATGAGAATAATGACGTAAGTCTCAATACATAAAAAATCCAAGTTTTTCTCGACGTTGTATTAAAATTAAAAATCATTTTTACAGTGTTTGGATGAAATCGAAATGGGAATAGATACTCTTTCACAGCCAGTGACACCACCAACATCGGTATTAATTAATTCTATGTCCAGGCCTTCTATTTACCCTATATTCGCTTCTTCATCAATTTAAGAAGCTAAAAACACCTCTTAGTGTCAGACAAATAAAGAAGGCATCAGCAACACCATCGGTTTTGAAAAGTTTCATTGATAGTATTGATGAAAAGGAATCTATGAAAATAGACTTGGCATTACAAAGTACTTATTTGGGTGTAATATACCGTTCGCTGTTGCCGATTCTGACTATTTCAAAGCATTAATCAAGCTTTTACGACCATCATATAAACCATCTTCGAGAAAAGTCGTTGCGACAACCCTTCTGGACGATGTATAGTATACTCCTTCTACCGCGCACCTTAGAAATATAATGTTTTTGTCATGAAATTAAAACTCATTGATCATAATAATTCGCACTTGTGTCTTTGAGAAAATGAGGCGTGATGACCGAGCATATCCGGTCATATGGAAATGGGCCCCGCTGTTCGTTTCGACCAAAAATTGTCGACCGCAGCTGAAGGACTGTCTTCACTTTTTAGGAAACATATTCCTCTATTTCTCTAAAATCCACTACAGTGACAAACGTGTTGACGACTCATCGGTGGCGTTTTCAGTCGCAGCAACGAAAGCAGCACTATGATGCCCTCCCTTCTGTTAAGTGTTATTTAGTTTCTTTGTGACGAGCAGCAAAACGTCTTAGTGCTAGATCAGTAGGGACAAATGACGGCTTGTAAATAGTTTCCGAAAATCAAGTTGGGCCAAAACTGACTGAGCGATTTCGAATACAATAGTCATGAGTACTCTACGATCCTGATGAAGAGCATTAAAAATGCTTCCCATTTTTGAAAGTTGTAAAGCCAGAAGCTTTTTTTTTAGAAAACTGCATTAAAGCAAATAAAAGAACACCTTGAAGAGCATTAATTTAACAAATCTCAAAAATAACAATCGCCATCTTTGTATGCGTTCTCGGACTACCCTTGAATCTGGGACAAGTTGAGCAAACTATCAAATGCAAGGAGTACTACATCATTGGTACATCACATCAAAGATCAGAAGAAGAGATTACGATTTGATTGGAACATGCCCCTCGTACTTCAAATTTGCATTTGAAATCGAAAATCCCATAAGAAAAAAAGCCGATAAAAATGTGCACACACGACCGTAAAACGAACAGAAAAAAAGTCCTAAAAAAATGCGAAGAAATAAATAAATACAACAAAACGAATTGGTTGGCAGAGGAGGACAACACCAAAGGGGGAAACAAACGGTAGTGGTTTTTTAATTGGTTTGACAAGGTGTTACAACTTGTCTTTGGTTCGCTGTCGCGACTTTTCCACTCTTCAAACAGTGCGCGCCGCGGCGGCACTCAGAGTCAGTCGTTCGTACCTACCTACAAAACTGGCAAACAGACAAACACTACAAGCAACACGTTTAGCGCGACCAGAACAAGCGAAACACTACTGCGACGACCTATTGCTGCACACACGAACTTACTACATACAAACGTATCCAAAATGCACAGACGGGACAATTAACGACATCTCACAGAGCAAACGAGAGCTGTGAAGCGGGACGGGACCGACGGGTGACGGGACAACTCCAAAAGACCCTCGAGCCTCGACGAGTACGAGCAGATATGAGACTTGAATGTGCGCTGTCGCTGCACTGTGCTGTATTCAGTGTTATCTCCGCTTCGTCGTTGTCGCCGCACACGAGAGTTTCGTTCTCTTGCAAACCGTGATTACGGGCGCCGCGCCACCACCACCGCGATCGTCATCGACAACAACAATAAATACAACGCTTGATTTTTTTTTTTTTTTTTAGTTTTCAGCTGCCGAACCGTGTGAATGCATGTGTGCGCTCAAGTCTTGACTTGACTCTTTTGCCCCCTCCTATCCCCGCATACGACTCTCATTATTATCTTTCTTGATTCTTGATTATGGACCGATGCTGTCGGCGTCACCCAACCTCCACCATCGGGTGGGGTATGCGAACATAAAATATTTCTTTTTGTTATTGTTGTTTTTATTTTGGCCCGCCGCCAACACGCTTCAAAAGTTCGCCCCCCCCCTTTGTCCTCAGTTGGTGGCGGCTCTCACCAGGGCTTGCCCGCGAGCCGTCAAATCCTCGCTTGCTCTGTCGCCCCCGTGTTTCATGAGCATTCAACTAGCAAAGTAATCATGATTGCTGTGTGCCCCTATATCATCATTATTTGGGTCCCCGGCTAAGTTTGGGTTGGTTTTTGTCGGTCGTAAGTGGTGTGCTGTGCCGCACATTGTTGGTCTTGTTTCCTCCATAAGGCTGCAACGCTGATGCCGCTGTCGCCGTCGGTTGTGGAGTAGGCGAAACTCTAGCACCGAAAGGGGTAATCGTTTATTAAATTACGCTCACTCGCCTCCATCATCGTCGGTCGTCACAGTCGTCCGCTTGTTGCCTGGTTCGGCTCTAAACAACAAATTGAAGGCTCGTGCAAAGCGGAGGAGGGTGATAAGTTTTAGAATTCCTTTTTGTTTTGTTTTTTCTTTTTGTTGTTCCTTTCGCTGTCGAGTCAGAAGGTGGAGGAGAATGAGGAGGATATCGATCGGATGTGGTTTTCATTTTTTTTTTTTCATTTTTTGTTATTTTCTCGCCGATAGCTTGGATTAAAAAAAGGAACGCTGGGAAGAGGGGTAGGTCAAGGGAATTCACAGGAGAGTTCCGAGAATTTAAGGCTCAGAAAGTTGTGTGTGGCGTTTAATTGATGGGTTTGCATTCGGAATGAGATTGGGTCTCCCGCTTCTTATTACTACCGGGATTTGGCTGTTGCCTACGTACCCACGCCGTGCTGCAAAACAACAACAACAACTGATCTCGTTTCAAATACTCATAAGTTGATTATGGTTTTGCTGTGTTGTTCGTGTTTCTTGATCCCATTTGTGATGCAAAATGATTTCGATTCAAACGGAAAGGCAAAAAAAAAGAGGTCGGAATGAGGGTTATTGAAGCGGCGACTACGTCAAATTTGATTGACGCTTATGCGCTTTAATAGCATCAGAGAAAAAGATGCTTGAGACTTTTTAAATTCTATGAAAAGATCGTCAATAACGTGTTATTTGGCGAATTTAATTCGTTTCAGACGTGGTCAGGTATGCTATTTCACTCATGAGCTTCATCACGTTCGGAGTCTATATCGGTAGACGACACAGCGCAATCCTGACTCACAAGAGAGTCTCTGTCTGAGACATGGCAGCCTACCGATCACCACCGAGATCCTTAAAACGGAGGTTCAAGCTTCATATTCGGCTCGAACTTGAGGACTGTGATTCGAAGATTCTTTTGCTAAAGTCTGCCTTCGGGGTTATCGTCATGCACTCGCCTTCATGTAGCAGAACTGGCCAGATTGAATGCTTAGTCGTCTTTCACTTCGAAGCCACTGTTGCCTGTTGTTTTCTTGTTTTAACCTAAGCGGTGAACGCATCCTTGTGTACTTGCTGAAAACATGGTTGCTTTCTCATTTACAAATGTATTTCTAGGCTAACAGCTTTCGTCTAAATTGTCGTACAGCCCTTATGCCTTATGGGTCATCAAACTTTATTCTACTGCATATTTTAGTCTAAATATTTATATTCGGGGGTTTTCGGGGCCTCTGATTACAAAACTACTATTGGATCCGCCATCTTGGACATCAAAAGTACCGAAACACTAATATTAGACTCGTGATTTGTGGCCTTGAAAACCCCTATAAACCAATTTGTTTTTTGGAATTTGATCGAATTTTACGAATTTAGTCCGCCATCTTTGATCCACCATTTTATAATTTGTAAATCTAACCTCAAATTTGTAATAAATCACCATGAAAGGACAATCGAGTACAAAAATTCAGATCAAAATATGCAAAAGAATTATGTCTGATCGGTTGGTATAAACAATTAAATTGCACAAAATTTAGGCCGCCATCTTGGATTCGCCATCTTGAATTTTACAAATCTAAACTCAGATTCGTGATCAGCGACCCCAAAAATCACCGATTACAAAATATCAGATCAAAATATGGAGAAGAAAAAAGCATGACTCAAGGGTTAAATGAGTACCGCGTCGTGACCGAAACTCTTTAAGAACAAACGCATGATGCTTGAGATGATATCATGTGCTCGGTCTCATCATTCAGGTTTCGAAAATTTGTCGCAACAACATTAAAGAGCACCTAGTTTATGCGTGAGTATCTCATCAGCTGACCAAGATACCGGTGCTTGTCTTTTCCTAGGAATACAATTCAATTGCAAATACTTCAATATCCTTTTGGCCTTGTGTTATCGTTCCAAGGATTAAAAATAGAGATAGATGTAAAATTCCTTTTTCCTAATTGCTTTTTGGTCCTTCCTCGTATAAACGTATAAATGTTATTTTATGACACGCCTCCAACTTCAACCCTGACCTCGAGGGATTAGGATTTACTCTTTTGAAGGATGGTCGGTTTGTGAAATTTATCAAAAGAATTATCCGTAAAGTCAAATTAAAGGACACGTAGAGACCTCTGATGCACAGCAGGTAGATTTAAGAGTGTTTCATGGAATATTTAAGCTGGTTTTTATCCTTGACATAAAATGCGTCTTGAGTTGAGTTGAACTCAAACTTATTTTGAATACTCCTCGCGGTGCCATAAATCAAAGTCGTGCAAAACACTTGAATTATGTTACCAACAATGCTCGCCATTTTTGGGAATATTTTATCTCATCTTTGGTTGAATTGCTTCAACTTTATCGGTGATGAGTTGGGCGATGATCAGTCGAATCCTTTGAAATCGAGGCAATGGATCTCGACATTCTTCGCGTTTTCGAAAACTTTATTTGCGTTAAAGGCACGTTTTAAATACGTTTGAATTTCAATTTTACTGTTTAAACATTGTTTAGGCAGTTCATGCGTTTCAAAACGTCATCTGCATAGCTTCTGTACAAAATCTAACCCGAGATGCCATTAATATGCAGACTGTTTGCATTTTTGACATTTGAAAATTATGAGTCGTAGAATGACGATCATGTTTCGATTCAAGTGAAGGTCATTTTGACGTTTTTGAAAATGATCAAAGCCTTTTGTGCTACTCTCGTTGAATTCCATTATCTTACGTTGTCGTTGGTGATGCAATCGCAACAGGTTCCGTACGGCAGAATTATGAGCTTCTTCACAGTTTTCTTATGCGGTTTAGTCGCCATTTGCAATATAAGTTCGACTAACCAGGTGCATTGTAGTACTGGATTGATCCGAAACAAAAATATTGGAAAAAGAAAACGAAACAAAACCACTGCTTCTGATTTTTATGCTTTTTCCTTAGACTTCTGCTGACTCTGTGCAAACAGCACTAATACATAATCAGGGTATTCATAAACCCGGTCGAACACACTCAGTTGCCAAAATGAGTCCGCCCTAATTTTTTTTTCAATTTGATATCTTCACATTTCAAAACATTAACCTGCCATCTGTCACTTTTTTTGTGTAAGAGACCATCTCTTGGTCACCTATTAAAATGGCTATAAAAAAACTTCAATCAACCGAAACTTCTAATTTATTACGATACTGCCTCGGCTTGGCAGTAGGCCATCCTGTCGGCTCAAACGACTTGTTAACGTTGTCGCTTACATGGAAATTGCGCCACATTTGAAGATGTGATATTTTTGAGCAAAATTTCGCCAATTTCGAACTAGGTACTCTAATGCAGAGAAACGATAACAAAGTAGGTGGTGCTTCAATCCTTAGCCAACTGGAACTTGTGAGCGAGTAATTTGAGAAATTTTTGTAGAAAATTCACCTCAGGTTAATGAGACTAACATTAAATTAGTGAGATATTTTGCGCAATGAGTATCTCGAGTTTTGCTCAACTTTATGGACGAAAACGACAAACAAATTAATTTTCAGACCCAGTCTGAGTCTGATTGTCAAAACTATCAGCAGGCATATTTGCGTTTTTCCGTTCTCTGCAATTCACTGTAACGTGCTTAAATTGTAGAAATGCAAACCAGGCTGTCTTTCGATCTAAAACGCTTTAACCAATTCATAAACACTAAAACGTCATCGGATGGCTTCCCGTCTGCACTCAAATTCTGACACCTCTTCGTCCGACGCTGAAATTATTTCTAACCTGTTCGCAAACTTATTTGTCCACTCGTTTACATACCATGTAGTTTCCCCAGTCTTGAATTATTTTTCCTCTGTCTGAGTATCTGTCCTCAACTTTGGCCAATGTGGGCATTTCCCGCAGTGACCTTTTTTAAAAATTCCCTCGCTCAATTTTTCTTCCCAAAGGTTTGGAAGGACGCCTTTATACACCCTTCATAAAAGGGGCCGTAAAAACGACACCTCAAACTATCGTCCGAAAGCTTAATATATCTCCATAGCAGCTTGGGTTCTGTAAAGGCAGATCAACAAACACTAATTAAACCGAATTTAGTTCAAATACGCTGGAAACCTTACAAAATGATTATGAAGTCGGAACTATTACTACGACTTAGGACTCTAGGTTTTCCCACATCCTTCATTCGCTGGATAAAGTCCGCTTTAGATCCCTTCTATCCAACCCTATAATTGCTACCTTTGGAGTCCCCCAATGTAGCCATTTAGGACCCATTATCTTCATTCTAACAATTTACGATGGAGAACATATGTTAATTGACATTTACGTACGCTGATGATGATGAATAGGTTAACTTAAACCACTTAAAGCTTAATGTTGTAAAGCTATGAGTTTCTCCCGAAAACGCTTTCCATCCCTCATTCGAACATACTTTCTATGTGGCATACCTATACCTCACTTGATTCAATGTGTGATCGCGGTGTTCTTAAGGACGAAAACGTACTAGATTTCGTTTTGAGCCCATGTACAGCTCTATTAAGCTTGTTTAATTTTGAGTTAACAGCGTTTCTTTTTGTTGTCTTGCATTCATTGTACTCAAACTGAAACAAAAACAAATTGTTTATTTCTATTTTAACAAGATCCATCGAATTTGTCTTCAAAAAAAGTGTACGTCTTTTTTTTTCCTGTCAGTTTACATTAATTGTCACATTCAACATTTCAGACGTGTGATCGCCAACGCTTGAGATTTCAAAATCTTTAAAAGTTCATTCGGGCCTGAGAATTATTATTTTTTATTATTGTTTGTTGGTTGGGGGAAGAATGATCATTTATAACGAAGGAATATTTATTTGCTCTTCGAGTGTCGTAAAACGTCAAGTAAATATTTGTCGAAATTTTAAACTTTTCTTGGTGCAAAATCATTTTACGAATGTTTGCTTAACAACAAGAAATGTGCAAACAATGGGGTGGATTTTATTAAAAAAAAAAGTAAACTTATAAAGACTGTGATTTTGGATGGTTTTCCCTTTCTTCTTAGAGGCGTCTTTCCCAAGATGTGCTTTTGACTTTTTAGATCTGCATCATATTTCGTTGTTTGTTGAATTTCAAAGAGTGGGGATAAAATACTCTCAGAGAGAAGTAAAATAGCACAAAAAGCAAAGGAACGCGTTGATCAAATAAATCTAAGTGGTAAATCTTAAATCAAAGAAAAGTGTAATGGTAAAATTTCTTCGACTAAAATTCGTACAATGGGCCAATTTCCTACTCCCCCGGTTTTTTGCGAAAAACTTCGAAAAGGATTCCGTAGATTTTCGTAAAAATTCGATGTTCAAAAACAGACATATTACAGTAGAACCTCGATTATCCGAACCCTCAATTATTCGAACGCTAACTTCATTTATCCGAACGCTTAATTATCCAAACGTTGGTGCGAATTTGTTGCTCGAGTTACATATTTCGATGGTGGTAACCCATTAATTACCACGTTGTTTGTCCGCTTACAGAGATTCTGGATGTATCTGAGTCTTACATCGCACAAATAAAAATGTGACTGCCGAATTTTTTCTTTTTCATTACATACATGCAATTTCGTTTGCTAATTAATTTGTGTCATGGCTTCAACGTCGAGTCCTTCAACTTCCAAGCGGAAACGCAACGTTCTTAAGGTGAAAAAAAAATTGGAAATCCTGACGAAATTAGATAAGGGTGTAAGTAACGCATCTCTAGCACTTCTTTATGGTGTTGGAAAGTCAACAATCACTGATATAAAAAAAAATCGAGAGGCTCTCACAACGTTTGCGACTTCGATGGATAGTGGTGAGGGAGTAAAGAAAAGAAAAGTGATGAAAAATGCGAAAGATTAAAAACTAGATAATGCTGTTTCAACGTGGTTCATACAACGGCGTTACTTGGGATAACCAATTTCCGGCCCACTCTTGTGTGAGAAATCTCTTGAGTTGAATGAAAAACTCGATGGATCAGAGAATTTCAAAGCTAGCGCTGGTTCACAATTTCAAGTTGCGGCTTGGAATACGTGAACTACAAATTCAAGGTGAAACACTATCAGCGAATTCAAGTGCGGCTGAAAAATTCAAGAAGACATTTCAGTCGTTTTTGGAAAAAGAAGGGCTTACTCGCGATGATGTCTACAATGCAGATGAGACCGGTCTTAACTGGAAATCACTGCCAAGCAAGTCGCTTGAATCTCGCCAAGAATCTGCCGCACGAGGATTGAAAGTGTCCAAAGAAAGGTTGAAAGCTATGACGTGTGTTAATGCCGCTGGAACTCATAGATTGCCATTACTGCTTATCGTGAAATCCAAGAAACCACGGTGTTTCAAGAAAATCACGAGGTTACATGTGACCTATTAAGCGCAAAAGAACGCTTGGATGGAGGCGACTTTATTCGTCGAATGGTATACAAGTGCTTTTATCAAAACTGTAAAAAAGTGGCGAAAAGATCATAACAAACTGGTAAAGTGCTGCTTCTCTTAGATAATGAACCATCACAACCTTTCGCCAAAACTCTAATTTCGCTCGATCCGGACTTTCAAGTGATGTATCTTCCCCCAAACGTTACATTTTTAATCCAAACCATGGACCAGGGTGTCATCGAAAAACTAAGACGACTTCTGTTAGATGATGGCACTGAAGGTAGCGTCGTTGCGTTCTCGAAGGCGCTAAACCTGAAGCACTGCTGTTATATGATAGCCGATGCTTGGGATTCTTTGCCCGAAGACAATCTACGAAATGCTTGGAAGAAATTGTGGACTTTTCCTCAAGTGCCGGAAGTTGAAGAAGTGAGTGTTAACTCGGAGAAAAACGATCTTGACGAATTCGTTGACTTATTCGGCAGTATTACAGGATTCAAGGACTGCGATTAAGACGATGCTGTGGATTTATTAAAAAACGATTATAATTATCCAGGGTATCAAATTTTGGACGACGATGAAATAATTTCATCAATTAAAAATCAAGATGATGATCACGACAACGACAGCAGTAGTGACGAAATCGTCGATGCACCGAACAAACCTTCGCATGCGGAGGCATTTGCCGCTTTTGAGACGGGTCTCGAATGGTTCGATAGACAAGAAGAATGTTGCCCGACGCAACTTCGCTCGAAAACGCGTTGCAGCCGTTCGTCAATTGAGAATTGACGATTTTATAAAAAAAAATAATATTTTTTCTTATATTACAACGTTTATATGTACAATGTCAAATTTTAATAGACTGTACTGGTTTTATGTGAAAAGATGTTGTTTTTGTTTGATCTTATCCCAAAGTATCCACATTTCGATTGTCCGATCTTTTGATTATCCGAACTAGTCTCGGTCCCAATTAGTTCGGATAATTGAGGTTCTACTGTATTGTGCAGAACAAAACTTTTTACCGGTACTCGGTGTAGCTTCAGTGTAACAAGGTATGACTATCACAACAGAAAAGGGTTTGTTTGTTTTAAGAAATCAAAAGCGATTTAGTCTGTTAAAATACCGTTTCTACTGCTCAAACTTTGTTGGATTCGACTTAAAAGTCATTTGATATCAAGTCAGTTGTAGTGGAACATACTATAAGTCTCTCTTATATGCAGAAATTGTACAAATGCTCATTCCGACTTTCGGTATTACGTCTCCTTCGTCTTATTTTGGATATTGTGAGGAATCGGGAATTCAACAAATTTTATCGGACTTGTTTTATCCTACCCATGGAAATTTTAGAAATTTATTGAAACGGACATGGCTATTTATGAAGTTTTTGTTACTTTCACATTTTTTTACAATGCTGCCATGACGTCTTAATTTATTCTGCTCCTTTAATTTTTAGAACACGAATTTTGTTTCGCAATCTAATAATGTAACATGCTGTCAAAGAATTTCATTTAAGTACCTTAGAGATTGAAAAGTGTACAGTAGAAGTCTGTTATCCGGAAACTTTAAAAAAGGAACTGTTTAAAAAATTCAGCACAGCCCTTTCTGGTGGAACTTTTCAGTTAAGAAAACTAACAACCCCCATACGGAGTTGTCTTTTACAAAAGAACGACGAAAAAAACAAAAATTCAGAAATTAAGATGACACCTCGAAAGAATTTTGATAGAACGTCCATGAAATGCTGAAGTACCCCAACATGCATGTCAGAGTTGTTTATGAATGCATTCGGCAACGTTGCAGTCTTTTTGGAAATCTTTGGAGTGCATTTCCGATTAACGATGGGGCACGATATATGCCCTGCGACTTTCTCTTTTTCTCCAAGATGAATTTACACCTCAAAAGAGCTCCTTACGGTGGCGTAGAGCAGCTAAAAAAAAGCTGTAACCGTGGTAATGAACGGGCTTACTTCAGAGGGAATCCAAGGTTGCTTTGAATCGTTGGAGGAACGGAGACTTTTGTAAAGGTCGGACATAAAATTTTGCTTAAATAACTTGGTTTGTTTGTTTTTTATTGACAAATTTCCTGAACTTAATTGCCACACTTCGTATGCTTTTCCAACAAAAATGGTCGCAACCAGTCTGTTCAATGTATTTTTTAACTCCTGCTGTAAAAATTGACGCTGCCCGATTTTAAGCTTCTTTCTTATCGCACTGGAATAACAATTTCTTCGAAAGACATAAAACAAAGTGTCAATCCGACGAAGAAGATAACCAGCTCGGTTTTTTTCTTCAGCCGATTGAGTCATTATTACAAATCAAAACAACAACAAACAAAGCCAAAAGATAAATTGCCTGAAGCAGTTTACTAACCCCACAAGTAATTGCCTGTTCTTTGTTTTGTTTTTTTGTGACAGTAATTCATTTTTTTTTGCGTGTGTGTGCTTACGCCATTGTTCGGCAAGTACCTCAAGTCCATTCATATGAGCTTAAAAATATACACAGGTTCCCAATGAAAAACATCACTCAGCGTCCACCGATCACCCGTTTCGGTGTCGTCGTTTTTTTTGTGAAACTCAAATTCCTTCATTACACTTCCGATTACCTCCGATTGGAGTTACCGTCATTCTCATCATCAACGTGTTTTGCTTTCACGCAATTTACTGAGTTTTTTTTTTTTTTTGTTCATTATTATTTTCGTGTTCCCCCGATGTTTCTTCAACTGCGCGTCCGCCTTTGTGTATGACTCTCAGTGTGAATTGTGTGTGAATAAGATTAATTGCACACCTCTCCTGGAGCAGGTCACAATGGAGCACACACGAGGTAGATGGATTGGAAAGGCGCGGGGTGCTTGAAAATCTTCCACTTGAAGATATTATTCAAAGAAGGCGGGACGCAATACAGCAACAAAAAAAAAACCGCAGTTATGAAAAATGAACCTCAGCGCACGATGTGTGTAACTCTGATCCGAACTCGAACTCAAGTCGACTCCACATGGAATATTTGAAGTTCCCATACGAGACGACGTCCGTCCCCATCACTGCACCTTTTTTCCGTCTCTCACTTTTTTTTTTTGTTTTCTTCACTTTTTTTCTTTTTGTTGATAATTATCATCTCGGGTTGTGCTCATTTATTATTCCCCCCACGGACGCGTTTTATTTGTCAGGAGGAGGAAATCCGCACACCAACGAACCAAAACGTCCGCCACATTCCGTCGCGTACCCCGTTGTGCTCCTTCATCTTGGAACGAACTGCTCAACCCTGACAACGCGTAATTTACGCCAGTTAATGACTGAATGAGCTCCGGCTTGGTTATGTGCACCTTCTTCCGCTGGTTCGCTGATTTGTAGTTACGTCTCCCGGGGATTCTAGAACTAAGGTTTAAAGGCGTCCCCTCACTCAGCCAAGGGGGCGCTGTAGTATGATTAATAGCATTTATCCGCGGGGCAAACCTGCATACTTTTTTTTTACGCAAATGTTAATGCTCACTAATATGTGAATAATTTTTGCCGATTGTTGTTGGCGCACAACAATGGGAACGTTTATATTTTTCCTTTTCGTCGGCAGCGTGACGGACAAAATAGAATGAAAGAAATATTCATGAATGAAAGCGTCGCGTCGTCGATCTGGACGACAATCGAATGATTTTGAAAAAAGTAACAAACAATAAAACGAACGAGCTTTTGAAGGGTTACCAGCGATTGACTAGAAATCCATCTGCGGAAAGCCAAGAGGAGTCAGGTCACATGACTTAGGCTCACAAAATGTTTAACAATTTAAAGTGATGGTTGGACCCACGGAGTTTCGAGTTTTTTTTGAAGCCCTTTGTCTCTTAGAAAAATCAAAAGTATGGCGAATCATTTATCCTCCGTTCTCAGATTTGAAAACAAAAACGGGCCAACAATGCCTTCAGCATACTAACCGCACCGAACAGTGACTTTTTCCGGACAAAATATATGTCAACATCGAAAACTTGCTCGCAGAGGCCGTCCGGACGCACATGTTCAGAGGCGGAGGCCTCCCTTGTATAGACGCTGTTGAGATCTTGTGTTGAATGAATAACATCTTAAGCTCTATTGCAAAAAAGTAGTTCCGATGGATGACTACTGAATTATAATGTCAAGACGTGCCTAATCTGACAGCTGTTTTGATCGATATTAAAAAATAAGGTTTGACAGTTCTCCTAGAATCTATGTATGACGTCAGGTGAATGTTCCAAGTTTTAATACGAAATAACTTTAAATGTGTCACAAAATCCAAATCTGCTTTTACTTTTGCAAATGGCGGCAACTATCACTTGTTTTTATTTATATGTGTGAAGTTAGCAGATGCAGAAAACACTCCGAGAAGATTGTGGAATACACGTGACCACTTTTTTGACGAACTTACTCTTCAGTGAGCGAGTGGTTTTTGGCCAGATGAGGATTTTTGAACTGAACAATGTTTTTTTAAATGTGACTAAAATATTCCCAAATGTAGTTTTAAGCGACCGCTTTTGAGAGATTGTATACAATACGCGAGTGGAAAGGATCAACACTTCGTTAAGTAAGGTTTAGTTGGATTGTGCAGGTCACAAACGTTGTGGATCTGATCAGCTTCCTACACAATAAGATCCCTTATTTTTATAATGTTTTGTGAAGGCAACTCTTCGTTCTCGGTGCTCTGATTGTCTTAAACGCAAGAGCATTTTGTAATAGCTCAGGCCTTCCAATTCTAAGATGACCTTATGATGTGAACGCTTTGAGTGCGGCATGAATGTCTATGTAAATTCTCTGATACCAGTTTCCTTTCCATGATTTATTTGCTCTTAGGACAGTTAGAATTTCTTCCTGAAATACGCTTCAAGAGTCCGATTCGGCATCCTTGGATAATATCGGAATGTAGTAAATTCAGAGCCATTTTTTCTTTCATCCCTTTGATTGTGATCTTCTGTACGAAGTTAGGGCTTCTTTCGTGCGCCTTAGATTTCCTTTTTTGTCTAATTTTCTCGCTCTCATGAAAGCAAGTTTGAAATTCATATGTTAACAACTGTTTAGTACGCCTTTTGAAACCTTTATTTTGCTTCTTTCGTTCTACACTTAGGGTACGGAATAAGAGTTGACGACACTCACTCAGCGAAGTTTCCTGAATGTACCATTACTGGCCACTACCGAAAACCACCATCGGAGTTATGACACAGCCGTGCGGTTTACAATAAGTGATCGTTTTCGTGATGGAACAATCATAATTCTAGTTTTGAGTATTTCGCATTAACCAGTGTACCATTGTTAAAAACTTCGTCTAGTAGAGGAGGCCATATTCTATCGTGCCAACGATTCATGGAGAGCCGTTTCTGTCTTGAGAACGGGACAGTTCGGAGTTGGTAATAAACTTTTAGTTCTTACCCCCGCCATTTATGCAAAATATAAAACGCACAAACACAAATGATGATAATTCAGATTGATTTTCATTCGCTCATGATTCGCAGTATTTTCTTCGTCACAAGTTGATCAACTTAAAGTGCAGTTCTCTTTTGTGTTTTTGGAAAATTGCATCATCAGTCTGTGTGCCAATGTTTTGAGCTTAGTTCCCACATTTAAAAAAAAAACGCTCTTATCGTTTTTTCCTTTCCCACTCCTTGACTGCTGAAAACTGTGGAAACGAGTCTGTCTTATACAACGGCAAGATGTCGAAGCAAATCCATTCTATGAACAGGAAGCAACGCATGATTGAATATCCTTGTTTTCGCCAGTCAAGAAAAAAAAAAACTCAATTGTCGTTTGTCATTTCATTCACTCTTGGTGCCATCTTAGTTCAATCATGATGCGTTTATGTTTTGGAACTCATCACGTTGCAATACTCTTACGTAATGTCGTTTAAAATGGGAAACCTTGATGTGGATGACATGAGCTTGGAACCCCGGCAAGACATTCAGATAGAGATCACTTTCAGCATGATCGTCCACTCAGCAAAACGGACTACAGTCCGTGGTTGGCCACTCTAGTGATAGCGCTATGTTTCATGCGGCAGGTTCGAATATTAGATGGAAGTTAAAAAATTATTCCAGGTTTCGAACCTGCGAACCTGTAAATTGATCCTAGCAGAAGGTACGTTCTCTAAGAACCAGCTAATAAAACAAATCACAAGCTGCAGGTGAAGGTCGAACCTCGTATCACTCAAAAAAGCAAGAACAATGAAACACAACACTGGTTTCAGTTCCCTGCCACAGAAATACTTCACAATCACTAATTTTTCACATATTTTCGTTTCCATTGTTGGTGACTTTTGACAGGTCTTAGAAAACAAAAAATGGCATTGACTTTAAACAGATTAGAATTTAAATATGCAGTCAACCTTGCGTTCCGTTGTTGCGATTCTAAGAAACTTAAAAAAAAATTCCAGACAATCAATAACGAGCACCGAAATCCAACAAATCACTGCAAACGGATACTATAAATTCTCTTTGGAATTTCCTAGATACACGGTGAAGGTTAAAAAGAAATCCATTAAGATGCCCCTCCCCATCTTAATCTTTTTAAAATTTCACAATGAATCAAAAGAACAGCAGAAAAAAAATAAAACAAACGCATTGTTTGATTAATGACGTCTTCTTTCAGCTTCATGCCCCTTTTGACATTTACCGTCAAGAAAGTCATAGCGATGACGAATGCTAACTCATGGAGCAGCAACCAAACATACAAATGATTCCACTTTGTGTATCTTTTGGCAGATACTTAACTGTTGCGGTGCAGCCGCCACTTTGCATAATTAAGCCGCAAAGCGCGGGGAACAAACGAGCGGATTCAGTAAAATGTCAACAAGCATACGAAAGCCCAAACTGAATGATCCTCCATCGCAATAAATCAATCAATCAATCGGTGGCGCGATCCGCCATTGGTGGACTCCATTGCTGCAACTGATCGGGCGGCGGATAAAACAAGCGAAAGCCTCCTTGTCGGTCGCATCGCAGTTCACAACATCCGTGGGAGACAGAATTCAAAGTACAAAAAAAAAACAAGCAAAATAACCCGAAGGAAATTTTTGACGTTGCAATAAACTTCAATTGACGTCTATTTACGTTCACGAGCCATCGCCATGTTATCGTAAACACGCGGCAGTTGCGGTAGCTATGCAATTAGGTGACATCGCTTGCGTTCTCTACAAATGTAGCTCGAAGGGAATGTGTGTGTGTGGCAAGGTGGCACACATGCCCCGATATTCGTTTCGGTCTTCTTTTGCGGCTGATGTCAACCAGCGCCCAGTTCACAGGCCTCCCATAGCTCTTGCAGCACTCGTAAGTGAATCAAAATAAACACAAAGCAAACATTTCATTTACATACAACGGGCTCGATGATGCTGCTTGGCGCATCGGCATCGGCATCGGCAGAAGACCAACAGTCAAGCCAGTCCTTGTCGTCAGCGTCATCATCTTCATGTTTGCTTGCCGGTCGCTTAATGGTCGTCTTGTGTGTTTGCGTGTGTAAATAGCCGTTTTCGTGAATAAAATTCTTGAGGCGGCAGCTCTCCATTTGCGGTTTCCATGTGGCGTAATAATTTATCATGTGCGGCAACAAAATTTAAAAAAGGTTACAGTGGTGGTGAAAAGTTTGGCGTCACTTTTCTCTGTGTTCCTTTTATGCAAGGCTGTGATTCAAACTTAAAGAAATCTCTATTAGAGTGCTTGCGCCTAAACTATGCCGATAGTGGTCTAGTTTTTAGACCATTATATCACTGAGGCCAGATGTGTTCTGTAAGCGTGCTTGATGTACGTTTGATCTGTCCTTTGAACCAACTGATGCGCTCTTGCTTCACTTTTGTTGGGATAGTTTTGTTTCCTCGAATCTGTATACGACAAATGCGATCAAGCGTTGTTTTTCCTGCTGTCAGCCAAAGAATCTTCTTCACAGCTGTCATATATTTATTCGTATTATCAAAACAAAGCTAAGATTTCCCGCCATCAAACGTTCATCGTCATCAAAGAATAATTAAGAGTCAGTAATTTTTCTTTCAAGCAGTTACTCCAGCTTACAAAACTAAAAAGCAAAGGGCTTATGACACTCTCCTGGTGTACATCATCTTTGATTTTCTCACATCTGAATTTGGTCGTGAGCATCTTTGGCAAACGAAACTCCTGCGGATTTCTCAGGTGCTTTTATTCAAGTTGATTTGTTGCAATTCCTATAAAGCTGGAGAAGATATTTCCTCCAATTCCCTATAACTGGAGTGAAGGGACAACAGAAGTTCGAGGGCAGCCAGTAGCCAGTTGCTAGATAGGACTCTAGCTTCACCAATATTTATATTTTTATAAAAAAAAGACAAAGTTGAAGAGACTGATTTTTTAAAGCCAACTCAATGCCATGGTACACGTTATTTCGTTTTGGGTGTTCCTGTGAAGTTCATGATAGAGTTCGATGAAAAGGATTAGATTTTTTCAAATGCAATGTATTAGGGATTATCTACGTGTTTAACTATAGAGCATTCTATTTCAAAAAGGATTTGTAAATCAGGGCCAACCGCACCTGTGTATACGTAGGCTGCTGGATATATTTCTGGCCTAATAATAAAAATGCGAATATTTATCACCAAAAGTGGTTTTATTGTGTTTCAAAGTATTCTCCAGCATGATTTATACACATTTGCATGCGCTCAAACCAAACTTTTTCCGCTCCGATTGAGACGCCTCCAAAACATGGTTTTTGAACGCTTCAACAGCATATTCTGGCGACGAAATTCGTTGACCACGTATTTTTTCTTGATGTTCCGGAATAAAAAGAAGTCATAAGGTGCCAAGTCAGGGCTGTATGACGGATGACTCATCAATTCGACGTTTTGGCCGGTCAAAAAGGCGCTGGTTTAAGCCGATGTGTGAGAGCTCGCATTGTCATGATGAACAACGATTCGTCTTCTCTTGTTCGTTTTTCGAATTTCTCCGAAGACTTCAGGCAAACAAATTGTAATGTACCACTCAAAATTGACCGTCCTACGTTGCTCAAGCGGAACAGTCGTACAACTTTTGTTGAATTTGGCTCGTCTTCGAAGACCCACATGGTCGATTGTTGTTTTGTTTCGGCCTCATACGAAGAGATCCATGATTCGTCACCTGTGACAATCTTATAAACGTCTTTTGAAGCACCGCGATCGTATTTTTTTTTTTAACATTTCTTTGCACCAATCGACACGAGCCTTTTTTTGATCGATTGTCAAATTGTGAGGGATCCAACGAGACAAACCTTTTTTACGGCCAGGTGTTCATACAATATCGAATGTATGCTGGTGGGAGAAATGCCCAGAGATGCCTCTATCTCACGGTATGTCACATGACGATCTTGTGTTATTGCAGTTCACGCACGGAATCAATGTTCTCTGGCACAACTTTCGTTTTTGGACGAACTTCACGGAATTCGTCTTTGAGCGAGCGTCGGCCATGACTGAATTCATTAAACCAGTTTTTCACAGTGCTACAGGATGGTGCTTCATCGCCATACAAAGATTTAAGTTCATTAATGAAAAATGATCGCACGAAAGTGCTCACGAGTTAATTCCATTTTTTTTGCCGAGATGAAACAAAACAAACATTCTCTTATTCGTTCATCGATTTCCTTAAAAACTTGTTCTGCAATAAAAAGAGTTTAAGAAACTTAAATATCTATAGATCCTACATTTGATACTCCTGAACCAACCGATCTTTCCACAGTTTGACTGGCGGAATGAAGAATCCGGCTCGAAGGACCACTTCACATCAGAGTGTTGTCGCTTGTAATTTCGCTTCGTTTGATGATGTTTCTACATGTCTGTATATATAAGTAAATTTGAAGTTATTAAGTTATTCTTAGTTAGTAAAAAACAAAAATCTTGTAGGAAGAGTTCAATTAAAATAAGTTCGGTAATTTCGAAAGACGGAAAATTAGTACCAGGACTAGCTGAGAGAAGTTATTTAAATTAATAAAAATAGTTTCTAGTTGTTTTATGTCCGGTTTTGCAGTGTAAATTTAAACTTAAGTTAAGTTAAACTCACGCGCAAGTTTTAATAAAAATTACAAAAACCGTGTGTGTCTTATGCCCAATTTTAAATTGAGAGTTTTAACTGAAGATCAACTAATCAACGAGCATTTTAACTTTTAAAAAAACCTTTGCAACGTAATGCTTTTGAAATGGAATAAATGAATTAATGAAATAAAAAGGAAATAAAAAAGAATGGTAGTAATGTGGTCGAAAACAAAGTATATTAGTTCTGATTTTTCAACAATCGGAAAAAGCTTCCATTATCGCAACATTTTAAAAGACCAATAAGGAAATAAATTCCGTTTACAGATGATGTAGGAAGACCGCAAAGGTCCCCCGCGGTAATGAGTAGGGATCCACTGGCATATAAAAGCCCAGTCAATAGAAGTCTGACTGAAGAAATACACATTTTTTTGCTATTTTTGAATCATTTTATTGTGCTTTCAATATTTGATTGTATTTCCTCCACGAGGATGTAAGTAGAATGCTTCGAAATACAAAATCTGTCATGAAATTCTCCGCCCAATAGTTCAAGTTTTTTTCACTACTGCATAAATTATAAAATTTTGTTCGTACACTGGAATAAAGTCAATAATTTTTTATAACTAAAAAGAATGTAATGATCCGTTAATATTTGCTGAAGAAATTTGTGCCAATTAATTTTAATATCCTGATTCTTTTCGAAAACAATAAAAAGGAAGGATATTCACAGTGGTTTTATCAGCTGATTTGAGGCTGGGGTAAAATGCCTGCAAATCGACTGATCGGATTGTATTTTTAGGCGAAAACTTTGATCGTTCCTTTCATTATCTATGCTGAAGTAGTCTACAGCAGTTTAGATTCTTTATCTCTACACAAACTCCAAAGGGCTTTTTATGATGCTGTGAGTTACATATGTGTATGGCTTAAGAAGGTATGACCTAATATCTCAACTATCGAATAGTATTCTTGCCTGCTATCGCAGCAATATCTAAAAGCACGTAATTGTATATATTTGTGTAATATAGTGAAATATAAGACCCCGCTTTATCTTTATCATAAGCTATCTTTTACCAGACTCCAAAGAAACTTCGAGTATAATGTACCTCCGTATAAATACCTAAGCTCCTCCCGATTGTTTTATTTTCATGCAATCAGACTGTGGAATTCTCTTCCTCTTCACATCAAGAGATTTAGAAATTCAAACAAATTATATTGGAATACTTCTCAATGCGGCAATAATTCCCCCATTCCCACCATTGTTATTTTTTACTTTATTTTTATTGTTATTTAATTATCCTTACTTCAATTTTTGTTTTATTTTTCACATTGATTTCTTTTATTTTTCTTTTCTTTATCAATTAACTCTTAAATTTAAGAATTCTTTATCATAATGTAGACATTAAACAATAATATAAAATTTGGTGTCATCGTTTTTGCACAACACACTGTATTTTTGTATACAGAAACCGAAATGTTTATTAACATTACTGGCCTGATGATCGTATGATTATCCCGCAAGATCAAGACTAAATGTACATAGCTCTCTGTTAAAAACAGCTGTCGACAGTTGTCGGGGCTCTTTCTTTAATAAAACGTCGTTAAGCTAACTTCAATCGGTGTTGTTTTATTTTTTTCTCAACGATCGAAATCTGATAGCCTACAATAACATTATTAGTACTATAAGAGACTTAGTCTTACTACACTACAAAATGTTTTAAAATAAATGAATAAATGAAACCTAGTGCCCGATGGCTATAAATTCTTTTTTCACGATTTACGCTAAAACCACAGCTCATCACATCCTAAAGGTCGGAATGGCCTATTGAGCGATCAACTACTATGAAGCACTTGTACTTAATTTTTAAAACACTCTAGTGACGGCAATCAGTTTACGAAGAATATTGGAGTCAGCTTTTCCTAAGTTGGATAATTTGTTTGATCGCACCAACCCAACCATGCGCAAGTAGTGATGTTGTTTTTTGCAAACCAAAAATAGGAAAATCAGTCTACTCGCAAAGTACCTTTACGAAGAAGGGAAGCAGTACGTCAGTGTAGAATCACTTCTCCGTGGCAACAAGTCTGCATCGCTTCATTACATAAAATATTTTTACGAATCTTTTCCATTTCGCATATTTGAACACAATACTAACTTCTTTCTTGAATAATAACTTCTTATGATAACCAACACAAATAATTGATAAAACCAAAATGCATAAATTTCTCTCAATTATTGCAGCTGTAGTGAACCGATTTTATTGCTTTAGTTTCCTACTGTCTTTCAAAAACTTCGAAAAAAATCTTTTCGAACTTCGATGGAACTTTGTAATGCAGTTATAAGTTAATTTTTAAGTGCGTTTCTGGAGGGATTCTGAAACTTTGTTTCCATTTGTATTGCTTAACATTGCCATAACTCTCTGTGTTTCGTGAAATTTAAGAATTGCCTTTAATCAAAATCAACATATGAAATAAAAGCTGATAAAATCGTTGTTTCGTTGGTTTACTGCACACTAAACGAAAGTTTAAACGCCTGCACATTTCCAACGAATACTTCAAAACTAAAAAAAAAATATGAAAAACATAAAGAAGCGTAGTTTAAACTAAAACGAGAACTTAAACTTTGACTGTGAAACTAGGCATTTAGTCGAATTTCATCGAACGTTTAGTTAAACTTCGGTTTAGCACTAATCGATTGTTTTGTATTCACACATCACACACAAAATCTCGACCAGTCGAAATAGGCGGTGTGGATGAGGCTATCAACATCCTTTCTAGTCTAGTCTAGTCGACAGAAGCACAGAGCACGGTTTAAATCTTCATCCAACCGTTTAAGTTAATTTCCATTTTAATTGCCGTTTATTTCGTTTCGAACGTCAGTTTAAACGAACTTTAAATATTTAATTTTAGGGAAAAAAAAAATGCAGTGAAACATCAGTGAAGACAAACACCCTGTAGAAGCCCAACGATGTCATGTCTACCAAACCGCATCACGAAAATCGCTAACTTACCGAAGTGCTGTACATTTTTTCGACAACACTGTTCGCACTCAAAGTTGGGATAAATGTGTACACACACACACTCACAAATTTTTTTCGTTGAAAAATTTGCTCAACACTTTTACAGTGCAAACAAAAAATAAATTTCACTTTTTTTTTTTTTTATTTGTGTTTCTTTTTCGGTGGTCGAGTCTTTTATTATTTTACTTTCACATTTTCCGTCGAAAAAGACACAACGAAAAATAAACGAATGAATAAGTCGAAAAGAAAGAGAAGAAAAATACAGTTGTAGTAGGTAGCAGGGCATACGACCTCCCCGATCACCATGATGATGATGATGATGCTGCTGTGGCCGTTGGTGATGAGCAAGAAAGATGTCTTTGCCTCTTGGTACGGCACGGCACGGGACGGGATGCCTTATGCCTATATAGGTTCAAAAGAGAACGACATGGTTTATTATTTATTTTTTTTTGGCTGTTTCTCTTGCTTGCATTGCAAGTGATTCTTACCACATGGGAATGCAGCAAGAACGACCGCATGACGGACGAGGTCTGTGCAATCGGTGTCTTGTGGAATGGAAACCATGTGCATCGAGGGGGAATGAGGCTTGAGCTATCATAAAAATGCTGCGGCAATGCGTTTGTTTACTTTGCGTCTATACGGATCTAAATGTGTGGGGCAATAAATTGATGAAGTGATGATTTTTCGGCTTCGATGGGTACGTAAGAAAATTATAACTTCTTGATGAAGATTTGTTGTTGTTATTTCTACGATGGATAAGAGGTGGAAACGGAAGTCATTCATATTCGAATCTCGTTGGGCGTTGATTGTGTTGTTTGTTTTTTAATGTTTATTCAACTTGTGTTGCGCGGGTGTAGTTTTGACAAGATCAGTTGCTTCTGGTGTTACATGCTTTTTGGTGTTTCTTGGAATTCAAAAATACTCACGAACGCTGTCTTGAATATTCACTGTGTGAAGCTTATTGTCATTGAGGAGTGAGGTTAAAAAAAAATCCCAAAGAAAGATTCGGGAGCGGTTTAATTGAGCGATCGTGCGAGCGATCGTGTTGGCCGGTGGAAATCGCCGAAACGAGATCTGCGACCCGTCATTGTATTACTGGAAAATAACAAAAAACATCGGTCGAAATCTGTAATATTTACAAAAAGAATAGTTATCTGAACAAATGACACCTTGTGACACAACAGTCATGTCAAAATAATCGATGGCAAATCCGTGTGCCCAAAAAAATATCAAAAGAGCTAGCTCGAAGGACCAAATTCATGCTATACAAAACACTTATTTTGACAGTTCTTCTGTCAGTTGCAAGATCGATGAGGGTTCAATGGAGGAGAAGGTCACAAAGATGATAGTCTAGTCCGGAAATCGTCGACTAAGATTACTCCGTCACAATGAGCGAATGGATAAAAATGCTTCAGCTGAGAGAGTCTTCGAATTCCAGCCAAGAGGTTCGAGAAAAAAAAGGAAAAACTAACCTCCGTGTCAGAGCCCAAGCGATCGCCGATGATAGCAACCATGAAGATTGAAAAGCAGCTTTAACTTACGCTCAGATTTTCCAAGGATCGATAAAAAGGGTAGCATGTGTAAGTCTTAAAAACATGTGCCCAGTTTGACAGCTGTTTTAATAGACTGGCTCTGTGCCTCTACCTTCCCCTACATTATCATTCACAAAAATACTTATATCGTATTCAGTTTTAAACTTTGGCCTTCCTAGAAAGATCTTTATTTCTGGAGAAATAAATTGCCAAAGTTTTGACTTCGTGTGAACTCGTTATGCGAGACCGCTTGTCAACATTCGTTCCAAAAGTCATAAATCTTCTACGCTGATGACTCACTCAACTCACCGAGGCAAACCCATCAGGCAAACAAATCCGTAAACTTTTTCATTAATGCTATCTCGTGGTCGAAGGTGGTCTCGTGATTACATTCACGCCTTCAATCCGAAGCTTACGTTTATCTTTAACATTTTTTTTTCTTTTTTTTTCGGCACTCATTGTGGCAACATTTTGTTACGCGTGTTCAATCAATTGAGCTTATCAAAAATTCTCCGTAAACTTTGAGTGATTAAGTCAACTTGCGCCCTTGCCTTACACAACAATCAATAATTCGAAATAGATTACACTGTCAGATAAAATGTTTGGATCGCTTTTAGCGCACTAAATGGTGTTAATTAAGAGAACGCGCAGAAAAAAAAACAAAAATTGGTTTCGAACATGAATTAGGTGTTGTCTGTCAGTTGATCGTGGCGCGATCGATGACAAATCATTTTTATCTCTTTCCAAAATTTATTTATGAAGGCGTTGTTTGTTATTTTTATAACTCCTCCGGCAATGCAGATTATTATTGTTTTTTGCACGTTTGAAAAAAAAAAAAAACTTCAGCAACATATAAATGACAGCTGAGTGACAGCGAGGGCATGATCATGATTATTTGATATTTTCGTTGGTGGCCTTTGAAACTGATAGTTATTATTGTTTCTGATTTCTAATTTGTGAGAGGGTCACACCCTGTTTGTGATGCTGAACAAGCCCTAAATAAGTCGTAAAGTGATCTTCAACGAAGCGAATACACTCTAAACAATGACTTCGGAGATGGTGGAACGGCACAAGATCTGATGCCTTTCCGTTTAGTCGTTTTTTTGAAAATGAAATCGGTGGAAATCGTCAGTTTTGCTTTTTGTACAGGGTGGCGCATAAGCAACGTAAAGATTTATTTGATGAATAACATTTTTCTCTCTGATTCTATTTTATTTATTTAACCTTCGGATACACCTTAGAAATTCCAAAGAAAAAAATCTGGAGCCGTTAAATCGCTCCATCTAGTTGGAACCACAATTCTGATTTTTTCTCTAACTCTCGCCTTAAAAAAAGGTTCAATCATTACCCGGGATTGAAAGATATCCGCATTAACCGCAACTTATTCGTCGTTTTTGAAATTATGGTCCAATGATTGTTCTGAGGTTACTCCACACAATACTGTATATTCACAGTATTGTGTGTTTGCATTTGATGTTAAATAATTATTTTTGGATTTTCGACGCTCCATATTCTGCAACTTATTTATTCACCTTACCGTTAAGGTCAAAATGGACCTCATCGTTTATTATGATGCGAATGAACTCGTTGTTCTCTTCGAACTTTTTTTTTGAAAACGCAGAGCATACTGAATGCGTATTTGTGGATAAATTGTTTTCAACTTATGATTTGAATCATATTTTTAAAATAAGCCTTAAAATTGTTTTCAAAGACCACGTAGACATCACCAACTGCTGAGAACGTCGCCCGATGAAAGTTTCGGGGTTTTCCTCAATATTTACTTGCACAATGTTCACATAATTTCGAACTGTAGGTGGTCTTCGAGCACGCGGAAGATCACAGACAGCCCCTTATTACTGAAAACGCCGGACCAATCGGTTAATTCTTCGAGCACTTGGCGTATTTCGAACATGAAAGAAATTTCGATATAATCTTTGTGTTGGAAGAATTGAGTGTCGTTAACGTTTTCTATGCGCCACCATGTGAAGTAGGCAAATGAATGCTTGTGTTTTTGGCGTAAATCATCCCGGCCTTCCTTGGTTGTTTGCCTTGACAAGAAGAGACCTCGTTGTGATCGTTCTGATTGACTTACTGTGACAACCGATGGCCCCAGATAAGTCGTCAATTTCAACCAGACGACTTGCCACGCAATTTGTCATTGAAAGTTTTTTTTCACGAGGAAATTTAAGTAAAATGGTTGAAGATGATCTGTTTCAAAGAACAGTCTATTTGACTTATCCAAAGGCTGACCTTCAGTCATGTTCACGCGATTAAAGACTGAGATTGTTTTCTCAACTGTAATATCAGCTGATTTGATTGCTTCAGACTTCTTTCTTTGGTGTGGTTTTAAGTCACCGAATAAGAGAAGCACTCAAGACAATGGAGGATGTTTCAATAACGTCTGTGACGAAGTTTCACAGCAATCCAAAGATGTTTCACAACTATTGCTGTAGCGAAGGAACACCCAAGATATTGAACTGAAAAGGGAGAATGGGTTTCCAAGGAAACAAAAGCTGTTCCGTCTATAGACAAGGTAATGACTTAATTTTTTTTTTTATATACGCTGGGATAATGGAAACGGTGGTGTTGCGCAGTTGGTTAAGATGCCTGCCTTTCGATTGAGTCAATTGATAGGACTCAGGTTTGAATCGTAGAGTGAGCCACAAACTTCTGCAGTTGATTGCTCTTTTAAGCAGCTTGATTTTTGCTAAAAATAGAGTATCTAAGCTTTTTAATTACTCGGGAAAGTATTAAGATGAGAGATTATCCAAAAGAACTGATAATCGATCATCAGTCCAATCACTTTTAAGGGTTCTGTACCCTAAAGATACCAATAGAATCCCATTGTAAAGGCTCCGCTGTCCGTCCGTCTATCTGCCACTGGACTGAATCTCTGAATTCTGAACCATAATAGGTAGGCACCTGCAATTGTGACAGAAAATGAGTCCTGTGATATAAAGTCAAAAAAAAAACGGCTACGACAATTTATTTAAAAAGTCAACTCAATTTAATTTCAAGAATAAGGCTAGGTACGGAACCCTTCATATGCGTGTCCGTCTTGCACTTGGGCGCCTTTTTTTTGCTGCATAATCTCCAAATAAGTTAATACCTCTAAGTTAAGTTACTCTCTTTTTCTTTACTCCGCCATTAAAATTCAACCAAGTCCCAAAATATGGACGTTATAATATTTTTCACGGAACATGCGACTTAAGCGAAGCTCCTCTTTTCTAGTTTTCCAATTGACTCAGCAAAAAAGGTAATCGAAATTAAATCTGCCCACCTCAGCTTCTTTCTCGTTTCTTCTTTCAACTTGTACATGTGAGTTTCGTCATGTAGGATCCTCTGAAACGGAAAAACTTGGCAGGAATATCGAAACTAGACGGCCTTAAAATCGATGTAAAGGTGGTGGGTGTCGTTTTGTAGCTCCTGGGTTTTTTTTCCAAGATTTACCAAAATGTGAACATCTGATCGACGATGGACTTTCCTAATCTAAAGTCACACTGGTATGGACCTATCAGGTTGTTGACGAACAGCTTCAAACGTCAACTTAAAACGGCCGCTTTGAAAAGTTCGGCAGCTAAACCGTCCGCACCAGCAGCTCAATTAGACTTAAAATTAGAAATGGCTAGGGTGGCTGGACGGTAATGTTGGTCTAAGTCGCCATCATTGAATGGTTCAGCCTGCCTGACAGCGGAATTTGATTCATCATCTTCGTTATTAAGTCTGCAGAAGTGGTTCTTCCAAGTTTTTGAAGTCAAAGAATTCAAACTTTTGATCGATGTCATTGTTGAATTCAAAAAAGACTGCGAATTAAAAAGTCTTAAATCATTATTTTTCGGAATGCGATTGAATTCATAGTTTTCCTTGAACTCATTAGTGAATTCACTTTTAATAGATTGAATTCAGTGAATTCAAATCAATTTGATTCCATTCATTTAAATTAAATGGATTAACTTCAACATTATGTGGTTTTTCAAATAGAATCTTCTAATACTTTCGAAATACGAAGATCTTGAGCGAGAGAACTTGTGATCGAATTACATGCGAGGTCAACTTTTGCTAAACCAAACTTATTCCGAAACCCAATAAATTTATCTCGTTTTGTCCGAGCTGCATACATTTGGCTCTTCCATAGCGTAGCTCATTATGTTCAGGATTTCATGAGCCCACTAAAAAATATTGCCTTCCATTATACCCCTTCTATTCAAAAGAATTCAAATGGTTTCTTTTGAATTCAATGACTTCAGTTGAAATTATATGAATTCACTGCGGACTTCAACCTATTCATTCATTTATGTGTCTGAAAAAAAGGAATGCAATAATTTCTTTTAATTCAATGACTGGTTTCAATTGAATGCACTCATTACTGACTTCAAAAGAATACTGACTTACTATACATATGATTTTTTTTTATTTTATTTATTTATTCATTCCTTAACATATCATTAATTTATTATTAAAAGAAATTCAATTGACATTCTGTATTTTCTATACTTAAGTAATAAAAATAGAGTTGAATGCCAGTAAAACTGTATATTACGTACATTTCAAAATTGATTATTGTGGGTGGGGTGACCCTTGTAACAAAAAAAAAAAAAACACAATATTACTTATTTATTAAATAATACAATATAAGAAGTCTCATAAAAGAACAAATTCGTTTAGCACAACAAAAGTAACTAGAGAAAAATGAATTCATATGTTAAACCAGATAGTCAGAAAGAACAGATTCTAAGCCATCGAAATTGAAATTAAGAAGCCAATTTTTTACGAGTTTGAGAAACATACCAGGTGTAGAGATCGACCTGAATGACTGAGGTAGTTTATTGAAAAGACGGATTGATGAAATATAATAGAAATTACGATAAGCAGTGGTGTAAAAGTGAGGAAGAGATACAGAGTAAGAAAAGTTTCCACGTAAATTATAGTTAGAGATCAGACGGAAGTTGCGATTACCAGACTTCATAAAGAAGGTCTTCAAGACTTTAAAACAATACAAATGACGCACAGGAAGAATTTTTAAGTCACAGAACAAAGGGTAAGTAGGATGTCTACCAGATTTGCGGCATAAGTTTCTTAGGATATATTTCTGTATTATCAAGAATGGTTGAATTTTGTTCTTATAAGCACCACCCCAGCAAGTAATGCCATATTGTAGTTTAGAATGAACAATACCATAGTATATAATTTTAAGCAACGTATTAGAACAGATATTGCGTAAATAGAAAAAAAGCCTAAGCGTGCAACGAAAATATTTCCTCAATGCTTCAACATGATTCGAGAAACACAATCTTGAATCTATGGTGAGGCCCAGGTATTTGAATTCTCTAACGTTTTCGATCAGGAAACAATAATCACTACAGTTCAGGTTACCATAGAAATTAGGAGAAGAAGTATCAGACCGACAGTTGCAATGTTCTAGTATGAATTTTTGGCACTGAGAAGCATGAAAATACACGTTAACGTCAAAGACAGGAAGAGACGACAAACTAAAATTCATACCAGTTTCTCAAGAGACTGAGGTCCCAGTTTAAATCAGAAACCAGATCAAGGCGACTGGCCGAACCATATGCGAAACCTACATCATCTGCAAAAGCAATTGGAACACCTTTAAAGTTAAGCGTTAGAAGCGAATTTATATAGATAAGAAAGAGAATCGGTCCTAGGACTGAACCTTGTGGTACCCCTAAGTTGATGACCGTACGACCGCTCCTTATGTCATCAATCTTTACTCTTTGAGACCTATTTTTAAGGTAAGATCTAAACCAGTCTAACATGAAGCCACGAATACCTGCCTTTTCAAGTTTTTCCAGTAAAATGTGGTGATCAACCATATCAAACGCTTTGGTGATATCAATAAATAAACCTGCAGTACACTTTTTATCATCAAGGTTAGACATTATTTTGCCACAGAATTGTAAAAGTGCATCTTCGGTTGATTTACCCTTTTGAAAGCCAAACTGCGCTGTATTAAAAAATTGATTTTTTGTGAGGTATTTCACTAACCTATTTTTAACTAATTTTTCAAACACTTTACTTATTACTGGGAGAAGTGAGATAGGCCTATAATTGCACATATCAACAGCAGAACCCTTTTTAAATAAAGGAACTACATCAGCACACTTGAGCTCTTCAGGGAAAACCCCTTCAAAAATGCACCGATTAAAAATGTGGGACAGTACATCCATTACAAAACAAGCAACACTTTTGAGCAATTTATTAGAGATTCCGTCAGGACCACGTGAATTAGTATTTTTTAGGGTACCGATAACTTTGAAGACTTCAAGTGGAGTTATCGGTTCAAATATAAAACTATTACAAAAATTTGGTTCAGCAAAGCAACCAGTTGACAAACAGACCGGACACGAATATTGGACAGGACATGGTCGCAGGCTGTTAGCTATATTCGAAAAATAGAAATTAAAAGCATCTGCAATGACAAATTTGTCAGATACAACACTGTCATTGATACGAATAGCAGACGGTTTTTTTATATCCGAGTTTTTATTTAAGATATTGTTTACTATTTGCCATTCATTTTTTAAATTACCTCTAGCAGAATTGAATTTAGAACGGTAATAATTATCTCGGCAAATCGGAATTTCCTTCTTGAGTTCAGTACATAGTTTCTTGTAGTTGCTTTTTAGACTCAGATTACCGGGAGACTTATAGCATTTAGCTCTAAGTTTGTTTTTCGCTTTAACTTTGTTCAATAAGTATGTGGAAATCCAAGGTTTAAGCCTTTTTGAAGAACATTTAGAGCGCAATGTAGAAGAACAGCTGACAATATGCTTCTCAAATGAGTCAATAAACATTGAATATGAAGTAGAAGCATCAGAACAAGAATAGACATCATTCCACAACTCATATGTAAGATTGTATTTAAGCTTTCTATAATCTACTCTCAATGCACTGCTAACTGAATCAGAGCTAAAATTTCTCAGATTTCCTGAGATGTTAAACAAAAAACCAGTCATGGAATGATCAGTGATCATTAGATCAAGAACGCATTTCTCACAGTTACTGCACGAATCTATTTTTAAGCGCCCATAAATATGGTCCAAACATGTACCTGATACAACTCTAGTAGGTTCATTGACGAAACTTACTAGGCCATGCGTTGCCAACAATTCCAAATAGCTCAGAACTATTTCACTTTTTTCCAAAATGTTAATATTAAAATCACCTAACACAATGACATTTTTAGATTTTTCGTTTTCTATCAGACGGGAGAATTCATCTATAAACGTCGAAACATTAAACATATGCAATCTATAGACACACAAAAATATATAAATCTCACGGTTAATTTCAATGGAAACCCTTAATACATCAGCACTTAAACAGTCAACACAAAGGACTTCACGAATTAAGTATTCCTCTTTCTCTTTAATAAAACAACCAACACCACCTGCAGCGTAATTTTCATTAGTATTAGCAAAAAACTTAAAGCCCGGTATAAAATAATCGTTTTTCTCAAACTCGTATATCCAGATTTCGGAAACAAAAATAATATCTGGAATACATAGAAAAGAATCAACATGAGTGACAAGGGCTGCAAAATTTTCTCTCAGGCTTCTGACGTTCTGGTGAACAATAAAGAATTTGTTATTACAAAAGGAACTATCTGTAAAAAAATTTGTACAGTTGGAATTATAGAGTTCGGCGCAAGAAAAGTCATCGAAAAAATCATTTGTATCAATCATTTAATTGCAAAAAGAATAAAAAAGCACTAAATATGTGCAAGATCACCAAAAGATCTAATTGAGATGACTTTTCCTCCCTCAACCCTTCTGACAAGAATTTTATTATCTTTAAACCAAGTATATTTCACTCCTTTCTGCTTTAGTGTTTCTTTCGCCTTCATGAGCAGAGCTTGCGTGTACTTAGTGAGAGAATCATTGATATAAATACCGGGTCTCTTGGTGTTGTTCTTCGTACTGCTGCTGCCGCTGCACCTTTCATTGTCGATCCCATTCAATTGAGAGTTCAAATTGTTTTTGTACGTCTTTTTTGCGTTCATTATTCCTTGTTTCGTTTGTGCATCAGAAAATCTCACACAGATGATCGGTTTAGTAATAGAGGAGCCGGCATCGCTGTTGTTTTTGGCTTGCACTTTTTTGACATAGCATTTTTCAATTTTATTATCAGGTACATCGATGGAGAGAGCATTTTTGAAAAGCTGTTGTGCCTTGGTCATTGCATTATTGTCGTTCACGTCTGACATTCCGACAATGTCAATGCAGTTGCTGAGAAGTTGTTGTTGCTGCCAATTCAATTTACTCTCCAAAGCTTCAACTTTCTTCTTAAGCTCCGTATTCTCTGATTGAATCATAGTTAGCTGTTGTAGAAAGCGATGGTTGGCCTCCTCCAAATTAGAGAGCTTCTGGTATATCATTTGAAGAGTGCATTCACTCTCGCTGCCTTCGAACTGTGTAGACCGAGCCGCTGTTGTTTTTGCGGAGGCGCTTTGCACTTGTTTTTTTTTGTTGTTGTTAATAGCCACTAAAGCACTGTTGTTGTTTGGCATTGGTGAAGTCGATAGCGGCTGATGGAGAGAGCGGCGTCTAAGCACTGCACATTTGTCACAGCGAAATGCATTTCCACTTGTTTTCATATAATCAACATCTTCTACAGTGATATTAACACACGAAATATGAAAGAAATGCGAGCAGTCGTTACAAGTTATTTTTGTTAAGCAGTTGCGATCGATTTTTTGCGAACAAATAGAGCAATTCATTTTGTTATTTAAAAAGAATACTAAGCAAAGTTCTAAATATCTAAGATGCGCACCCCACGACAATCCAGAGAGAGAATGATATTCAAAGTGGATACCGGTCCTTTACGATTCTAGTCTTCTAAGGATGTTGTATCAAGTTTAAAGTTCTTTGACCAGCGAGCAAATGTAGAATATGGATGAGCAGAGCAGACAATTCCTCAGAATAGAAGCGAGTCAAACTTTTGAATGTTTTTAATCAAGACTTGACAGATCCCTGCAAAGCTGTCACTCATAGTGTCGCATATTTTTCACTGAGAAATGACATTCGCAACTATGAACAATTTCATCAGAGTTGTCGAAATTCACCAATCATCAATTCCCAATGATCGATCTGTTGTATTATGTCCACCAATCCATTTGAAATGGATCACCAATTATCACATGCTCTGTCCGTGCCGCACGTCACAAGAGCGCTCTCTAAAACCATTTGACGCCTTCAAAAAAAAAAAAAAAACAACAGTGTTACCACCCTGTATAAAATAAATTGTTTATTATTAACAAATACGGCGGGAGGTAAAGGAAATGAAAAAAAAAAAAAAAAAATTATTCCAAATACGAGAACTATTGACACAGCAGGCGACGAGCGAGGGTATTTACGTTTACGTGTGTCAGTTGTGTCAGTCACTGTGTGTTGAGGTCGCCATGTGAATTATATTTGCTAACAATAGTTCTAGGTGATATATGAGAGTATACGAGTTTAGGGAGCGAGATTGAGGGCCGCCGCCAGCCGCCACAGCAACGAATGTTGTCAAATATTTGTTTAGAAATGTGTGCACATGAGATAAAAGGTGAATGTGAGAAGAGGTTTTTATTTGGGGACTATAAAGCTGTTCTCGGCGCTGCGTTGTTGGTATACGATGAAATAGGAGTTGTGAAATTTTTTTTTAGGGAATCATACCACAATCTTCGCAACAATTGCTGGGACCAGCGTATTTGACGCTGTCATGACACAAGAACGATTGTCATTTGTTTTTACTGCTTTGTTAAGGTACATTTTGAAGATTTTGTGAAATGGAATTAGAAATCTTGGTCACTGACAGCTCCCAAAGTGTGCATTTATATTTTAAGGTTGTCCTTAAATGTGCCAATTGAACGATTATGATTGGATTATTGGGCTTAAAATAGGGCTGTCATTCAAGGTGTCCTTTCTTATAAGTCTATTTGCATTGTTAGCAAAGAAGGAACTTGTGTTATTTAGTGTTGACAGGTCAGCTAACCAACAGTCTCCTTCAAGTCCATGATATTGAAAGTTTTGTCACTTTTATTAAACTGGCGCCCGAAAGAGAGTCCATCGGCAACTGAAACTTGGAAAATTTACACGGAGTCATAAAGAAGCAAATGGAAGGAATTGAGTATTAAGACTTCCGACAAATAATCGATTTCAATATATCACACGTGTGTCGATTTATTTATCGTGAAGTCAGTCGCTTTGGTAATGTTGTTTGGCCTCGACGGAGCTGCGATTTTATATGGTTCAGCAAATAAATGTTTAAAATATTAAAGAGTAGTTTTTAGCCGTTTTAAAATAAAACCAACAGATGACTTGTCCTGTTCAAGCTACAACTTTGTTTCTTATCCCTTCTGTTGAGGGAGTTGGACCTTTTTTTTTTATCAAACGGGCCGCTTTTTTCCTAAGATTCCACGTCGAATTAGTCAACGTGCTGTTTTTTTTTCATCTTCTAGTCTACAGTCAGCATCAGACTTGACCTCAAAACCAGAGGGAATACATCTTTTCGCCCGATGCGATGGAACGATCTTCGCCTCCACCAGAGAAGGTTCGCCTTGTGGAATTTGCTCTTCGATTGCTGCTTACTCTGCGGGACAACGAAATGATGCATAATGTCCTCTACATTGTGGTTTAGTAGATTGCAGCTCTGCCTTAAAGTTGTAAGCTAATTCGGCACTCGAGACGCCCGCTATCGCAAATATTTTACGCATTTTCATTCGGTGGGTTTTGTTCATGTTTATGCAGTGTTAATCTGCTTTGTGCGTCACGGGTGGACGTCAGCAAAAACTGATTTGTTTAAACAAATTTTGAAACTCGTCTTCAAAGGAGTCCTATCGCTTTCGACGGCTTTTAATCTCTCTTTGATTTCATTGCGCATTTTCCCGTCAAAAAATAAGAATCCAATCACTGATTTATGTTTTTTTTTTTCCCAAAATCCACTGACACACTCGTTCGCAAAAGCTGTCAAAATGAAACTAATCAAAATTACGTAGTCCAGGCCCCTCGATTTGCTCAGCAAAGATCTCTGATGTTTTGGCTTCTTTAAAGTTTCGGTAAAGCTTTCAGCAGAAAAATGTTTTAGTGGAACGCCTTATTTTTGTCACAATTTTGATTTGGCATTTCCAGAGTAATAACAGAAATTTGTATGGGAAATCTCCTACGAACTTTCTCTTAACTTCGTTGAATGCAGTTCCGAAGGTTAAAGAATTTGCAACTTCCATAAACCTTCGATAACTCTGTCGTATCGAATCTCGCACAACAAAGCTTGCAATGTTCTTCCATACAAAAGAAATTGGATTTTAATGGAACTATGAGGAAGTTAAGGTTAAGGAAACGATAAATAACTTAAAACTTGAACTTGACAGCACATCTCTTCGCCATAAGTCGGGCTTTTCTCTAGTTCTTCACAAACTGGGTGTTTAAATCATCAAAAAAAAATAACGCTTTTTTTTTCATACAAACGCCACCAGCTGACATTGAATGCCAATACGAAAGTCATCACAATTACCATTTCTCGTCCATCAAATTCCCTCATCGTCACATTAATAATTCTCAAAGAAAACAACGAAAAAAAAAAAAACTTAATCATAACTAATTAATTAGCTAGATTCAAGCTAATAAAATTCTACCCACCCCTCTGCGCTCTGCGCTGTTCACAGTCACAGCGCCACAAAGTGTCTGATCATTTCCATAAGCGTGTAGGCAGCTCGCATTTCATTCCTAGCCACCTCACAGTCAGCCGTCGTCGCTTCAAAGTTCGAAGACGCCAATACTTCTTATCTAGCCTCTAGCTCTAAGCCATTTATATTTGTTTTGAACGACCATTTAACGCTTCGAAATATTTGGTTTTCTAATCGGGCGCCACAGGGGGAAAACCGCACACAAAACAACACATGTACGTCAACACTTGTTCGTTTGTATGCTGAAGTATCTTAACACTGGCATCTGAATAAATAAATAAAAAAAAACAAAATAGTAAAATGAATCAACCAAACGAAAATTGGAACAAAATTTTGTGTGTTTTAATTTTTCTGTCATTTTATTTTTTAATGGCAAACACTAATTTTCTTTATTGTCTCGAATGGAGGCGAACGATAATGACAGCAGGCGTTAAATTAAATGAATTGTTGATTTGTTTTGAAGGGACTATTGAATTATGGATTTAATTCCATATTGACGTTGTTAAACAATTACAGACGATTCGAAAAAAAAATCGTAGCAAGAGTTGGTCCAAAATGTGAAAAGTTTGCGGCAACTGTCAGTTTTGTTATGTCATTTTTGAAGTAAGCTGAAAAAAGAATATGGGTTGACAGATCAGAAAATGATGTACTTTTAAGTCGCAAATTCATAAGCATAAGCTAATAAATTACTTACTCTTACTCTTAAAATGTACGTCCTTGAATAGAGTTCGAAATCATCTTCAGGAATGGATGGAAATAAACTTTAAAATAACATTCATTTACCTAAAATTTCTATCGTTTCATATTGAAAATGTAGCAAAATAACATTGGGTGAGAGTTTTTAGGCCACCCTGTATGGTACCGAAGAGTCTTAGCTTGAATAAGAGTCTCATCTCTGTTGCCTTGTGGATCCCAATCTCACTACTCTATGTCGGTTCGATTAATTAAGAAAATCTAGTGGTTGAGAAGTTTAGGCTTCCATAAAGTTTCGGTAATACTTCTCGTACTAGTAAACGCTTAGTATATACAACAGCTTTGTTTTATTCGTCCTAAAATAGTGAAAAATAAACATTCATTGAATACAGATGAATTTATTTCTCAAAAACAAACTGGAAATGGGTTTTCCTTACTATCACAGTTTAGCATAACAAAATGTTTTGCTTAAAGGGTTTGCAAAAAATTCAACGGAAGGATGTTGCTAATTGCAAATGGTTATTTACATTTATTCCGTCCTGTGCTTCACGTGGAGTTTGTTGTTACAGAAGCTTATTCGAAGCTCTATTCAAGAAAAAACAAAAAGGGTGACATACTTCGCCTTACGTTCTAACTTTAGCCCGATGGATTGCGCATTTTGACTTTGTTTTTAGAGCTCATGAAATTAAACCGAACGACGATAAAGCTCCGCATGGCGGTTTTCGACCAAGATTCGCCAAGTAATCAACTGAATAAATTGATTTTGAAGTGCGGACAATCTTTAACTTGCACTTAGAACACGTCCTGCAGCGAAATCGATCAGATTTGGTTCGCTGTCGGAGGTGCTGCTGTTTATGTGAAAGTCTTAATTTCTTTGCCGATATTCGCGTTGAAATCTCGTTCGTGTTCGTATGCGGAATTTTCTTTTAAGTTAAAAAAATAAGCGTTTAACCAGGTGTACAGTAGGTACATTCAGAAGAAGACAAATCTCTCCGATCTCATGTATTTGTAACAATTGAGTCTCCATAGCACAGAACAATTTTAAACAACTAAATTTTCGAAAGAATTCGTTTAAATATAAAGGGTCCACCAAATAAATTTTTTTTTTGAAAATAATATAAAAAAAAAACTGCTGAATATTTTCTCAAATTTCTTTTTTTATTTGAAAGTACAATCCTTCCGGTTAATAATGGAAAATAATTTCATTCAAATGGCTGCCTCGGCTGGCCATGCAGTAGCCTACACGATCGGTCCAATTTTTAAGCACATTATCGATTGTGTGCAGCTGTATTTCACCAATGGCCTCACGAATATTGTCCTTTAAAGCGTCAATTATCTCTGGCTTATCGGCGTAGCACTTATCAGCTCTGCGACTGATAATGCAATCTTCAAAAACAGGGCGCAAAACATCGAGTGTAACTTCGTCTGTGTGGCACGTAGCGCCGTCCTGTTGAAACCAAATGTTGCCAATATCCTCCTCTTCAATTTTTGTGAACGAAAATTCATTCAACATGGCCCGATAACGATCGCCATGGACTGGAACGGCCACTCCTTGCTCATTTTCGAAGAAAAATGGCCCAATTATGCCTCTGGACCAAAATCCGCACCAAACAGTGACTCGTTTTGGGTGCATCGGCTTTTCAATGTATGCATGCGGGTTTTCTGTGCCCCAAATGCGACAATTTTGCTTGTTTACATACCCGCCAAGATCAAAATGAGCTTCATCTGAAAAGATGATTTTAATTTTTTTTTTTGGCAAAATCGGCATCTTCTGTAAGTCGATCGCAGGCGCATTCTATGGTCAGTTGGCTTCAACTCCTGAACCAATTGGACCAAGGTCCTTATGCAAAATTCATCTCAATGATGTCTCCGAAATGTTCAATTGTAGAGAACGACGGTGAATTGATGTTGATGGCGCTTCACGCACACTTTCTGCCACAGCAGCAATATTATCGGGTATACGCACTGTCTTTGGCTTTTCACGCTTTGGTTTATCGATGAGGATGTCAGTTTCTTTCACTTTTTTCACAAGATACCGAATATACAGAGCTGACGGTGCTTTTCTTCTTCCAAAATCCGTACGCAATTTTCGCACACATTCTGCAACTTTACCATGATTTTCAAAGTAATGCCGCAATATTTCCCAGCGTTGTTCAAGAGTATATAGTACACAACCATATTCGTTCAGCGGAAGGATAAAACTAATTATCTGTCAAATTAGACATGAGCTAAGTGTTCCCATTCACGAAATAAGCACTAGTTGAAAAAAAAATCGTTAGATGGCGGACCCTTTTTATAAGATTTAATATCTTCCATGGGTGGGGCCCAAAACTGAACGGAGGATTTTGATATCGACCTATTTGCTTTCACCTAATTCGCAGAATTTCATTCGACATTAGTTTTGTATATGAACTTTGAAAGTTTGAAAGATTTAGCTAAACACCCCGCTATCAGTGTCATGCCTTCACAACAGAGTCATCTACATACAATTTACACAAACCACTTTTTTGAAAATACGAATTAGTAAGTAAGTCGATACAACAACCACTACAACATCGTCACCCATTTGTCAGACTACTATAATTGGTCGACCAATCCAGTGATAATGCCATTTACTTGATTCCAATGGCAATTGTTGACTGGACCAGATTCGAGAAACTAAACCACTATATGAATCGAACCTCGCGCCGATTAATAGAATCAATTGCAAGGCAGGCGCTCTGCCAACGTCGCCACCCACCCAGCTTTCGAAAGCCGACTATCAAGCAATTAATGCCTATCTCACGGAATATAGCTGTGGTAAAAAATCTTATCTTCAACATTTTTAAGTACTTGTTTCCAATTATTTACAGCAAAGCTGAATGAAGTTCATACTTTGCTTGTTCCTTGAAAGAAAAGCGTTCGGAGTCTCAAGTCAGTAAGATTAAAAGTATGGTGAATAAATTGGGTAGAACAAAAAATAGAAAATTAGTTCTTCCTGATGAATTTTTGACTTTCAAACAAAATTAATATCTGTGATCCATCGAGGCAATATAAAGAAAGAACGCCCAAAGTTTCTGGTCTTAAAAAAATTCAAGAAAACAATCTCATGGCGTCCCTGTTAATAATGATGAAGGGGACGACTGGCAATATGTTCGCAGAATTCTTACAGTCCGACTTTTTTCAAAGCGCGGTATCTTGTTGAATGCCTGAGTTACATTACAAATATCGTGTTGCTCCTATATTTCTGTAGGCATAGTCTAGGCCTATAGTTAACATATTTAACTTATCGCTGGCAAATGGTGAATTTCTGTCTGGTTGAAAAAGCTCTCTGATAACATCAGTATTCAAATCAGGATCGTAAAAAAAATCGTCGACGCTCCAAAAAATCAGATATATCAGTTAGTGAAGAACGTTACGTCTGAGGCACAGCATGGTATTTGGTCCACTTCCACTGTCACCGACCTCGCTTTTCTCTTTTCTGTTTGAACGGTATTCAGAAGGCCATTCAAGTGGACTGTATTTACACAGATTTCTCCAAAGTCTTCGATGTGCTTAGCGACTATGGCAGCTTGGATTTCACTCGAATCTTTTTGAATCGATTGTTAGCTGTCTTTCTAAGCAGACTCAGCCTGAAGACTCGGTTCAAAAATATCTTAACCGATTTTTAATTTTTCAGATGTACCTCAGGGTAGCCACTTAGGACCGCTTTTATTCTTAATCTCTGCTCTATGCTCAACCATGTATTATTGTCTCTGAACTTGAGCTTAATCGAGTTCCTTTCCAGAAAGATTTGGTAGTAATTTTTGATTCTAAGCTTGCTTTTGATATCCATTATGACTAGTCAATAGTTCGAAAGCAGCTCTTTTTTGTGTGTTTATACTTCATATTTATCAATAGGGACTTGACAACTTTGAATTTAATTTGTGAACGCACCCCTTCACTAATCATCGAACTGTCAATGTCAATTTATTCAGTAAACTCAACATTTTCATCATGGTAAAATACACGCACGAGCAACGTCTGCAAATTATAAAAATTTTCTACCGAAATTCGGAGTCGGTAACCGCAATTTTAAGAGCTTTAACTTCAATTTTCGGGCGTAATTCTCGCCCTAGTAGACGGGCAATAACAAGTTCAGTGCAAAAATTGGAGCCTACGTATTCGTTGTGTGATTTTGCCGTGTCAGTGAGACAAGGCGTTGGTCGAAGTGCCGAAAATATCGCTGCCGTTCAGGCGTCCGTAGCAAACGATCTAATTCAGTCATTTCCATGGCGTTCTCAAGAATTTTGCATCACTCAGACGACATAATGGCATATTTTACGTAAGGATCTTGGTTAACGGCCATACAAGATCAAGTTGACTCAAGAAGTGAAGCCGATGGACCATTTGAAGTGACGTACGTTCTCCGAAGATGCGCCAAGATGATGAATTGTATCGCAAAATCATCTTCTGTAACGAAGCTCATTTTTGGCTCGATGAGTTCGTCAATAAGCAAAATATGCGTTATTGGTCGAGTGAAAATCCACATTTGCTTCATGAATCACCACTTCATCCACAAAAAATAATGGTTTGCATGCAGGCGGCGCTATGGGCCATATTTTTTCGTCGACGATAACGATCGTCACGTTATTCTGTGAATGGCCAGGCCAGCCTTCTCGCACCATGATTACCAATTGTTTTTTTTTTTTTTGCCCAAATTGGATGTATGGACTTGGACGACATGGGGCTTCAAGAGGATGGTGCCAAAAGCCACACAGTACACCCTACTATCGATTTATTGAAGAGTAAGTTTGATGAGCGTGTTATCTCAAGAAATGGATTAATTTCTTAGTTGCTACGTTAAGTCATTGGTTTATGCCAACAAGCTGACGAGGTTGGAAGAGCTAAGAGCCAATATTGTGCGCGAAATAGCAGCCTTTTCAGCCGAAATGTGTGGCCGAGTCATCGAAAATTGGGTCCAACGAATCGACCGCTACAAACGTGCCCACAGTCGCCATATAAACGAAGTCGAGTTCTATTCATAAATGTTTTGATTGAACATCAAGCCGATTATAAATTATTTGAAATATCTCTAAGGGGTTTGCATTTTATTAGAGAAAAAGTTGTCAAGTCTTTATTGGAAAACCCTGATATGAAAGGTCTACGAACTCCTTTTTGTTCTGCGTCATTTAACGAATGTTCTATTGATCTTCATTTAGACGAAATATATAAATAAATAAGAGCAGCGTCCAAGTTTTTCATCCACTTTTTATCGTATTTCGTGAACGAAGGTGATGCCAGCTTTGTGGAGGCCTTTGGTAAATCCATGTACAGATTCCAAAGTCATTCAGTGTTTTTTTTTTGCTTCACATAGCTTTTATGTTTTTCATTTTTGAATCCCTGCATTCAGTATATGAATCATAAATTAATATTAAGACAAAATCTTAGTCTTTTAAAACACTCATTTTTTTCGGACGATTGTCACATTCAATCATATGCTTGCAAGATGTCAAAACTATCTAAACCTCTCCACTTAATTGTCAATCAAAAACTTTCACACATTTTGTATTCATAAGTAAATCCCAAATACTAAATACCACAAAAAGTCCACACGACTTATTAAATATTTGCCTTTCATTTCACTGAACCTATGCCGTACGTCAAATGAATTTCGGTCATTCATGCGTACGTACGCACTTTGTTTTTTTTTTAAACAAAATATTTGTCTCCGCAACAGCAGCTAAATAAATGTTGAAAACAAATAATCACATGGTTGGCCTCGTACTCGTATTATCTGTCATCCATTACATTATATGCATCAATACAATTTGTGTACACACAGCTTTTGTTGACATTTTTCCGGCTGACAGGACGCCTAGTCATCGACTTTTGAATAAATGTTATTAAGAACTTGTGTCAGTCAAATAAACACGATAGGTTTTGTGAAATGAAATTTTAAAGTCGTCTGGGGCAATGAATTTCATAACATCTACTGTACTTGGTATTTTGGATTATTTATTTGTTTTAAAATTAGTATAGCTTTAGGATATATAAATATTTTTTCTTTTGACTAACAAATAAATTTCTTTTTCTTTTAGGTAAGTGTCAAAATGCTTAAGGGATTTAAGAATTGATCTTTATCAAGACTGGATGGGGTAAGACAAAAATTAAATGTTTATCCAAGAATCTAAGCGAAGTTATCATTTTTTCTACGAGTATAAACATTGCCGTCGAAGTATATCGAAGAATATACTGCGAATTGAGTCAATGAAAATAATTTGATATACAAGTTTTTGTACCTTTTTCGAAATCCAAATGTAAAAACAATCGAATTTTGTCGTCTTGTATGTCGTTTTTTGAGAAAAATTGTCCTTACTGAAAGGCTGAGGCCTTTCATGAGGCGGTTAAGGCTCAGACTTTCGGAAACACCTTTCTTGAGCATAAAATACCAACTTAGGACTTCGTTCAGTTACCAATCAACGAACCATTTTTACACACTTTCATTACGAACCCCAGTTACAGTTGGTGAACTATTTCGACAGAAAATTTTCGTGCACATAAGAGCTGTCAGTGGCAGAATTAAGTATGATTCAAAAAGAAACAAACAGATGGCCCACTAAGATTCAAACGACTTTGCAATCTGTTTTGTAAAAAAAAAATTAAATAAAAATCTTTTCAATTGGCGCCCGAGCGAAGACTAGTAACCGACCAGATTAACATAAACGTCAACATAGTGTCCACGGTAGAGGGAAGTAATTTACTTACTAACTTACTTAGGAGGTCAGCGATCTTAAAAGAATCTGCTTGGCCCTTGAACCGGAACTTCGGTCCTCTCGTTCTTCTATAACCTGGTGGATTGGATTCGAAGACTCTCTTGGGGTGGATTTCACAGGAAAATCAGCGTTGATTAGAGAATTTTTTTTGTCGGATATTTGCAGACCTATCTCCACTGTCGTGTCGTTTGTTGAAGATATATTAGTTCCGAGGTAGTTGAAGACTTTTATTACCTCGAAATTGTAGCCGTCAATTGTTGTGTCTTGGCCGAGATGATGCTCGACGGATATATTCCTCGTTGACAGCATATGTATATTTTGTCTTGTCCTTATTGATTCTAAGACCCGGTTTGCCTGTTCTCACATAGCCATGAATGCTTCCCCTACGGCATGACAATGGACGTAATCCGGTGCATGCTTGGAATGCATTCCAAACTGAGCGTTGCATCGTTGATTTTCGAGTGTCACTTTTCCCGAGATCCCGAATTCAGCCATCGCTTTGAAGTGCTCCGAGCGATTTGTACTGCCTTGTGCGGCTTTAATTAGATGATGGTCATCGACTTAAAACTCGGTGGTCTTTTTCAGAACTTGGTGTAGTGTGAAATTTTGATCTGTCGTTGATTTGCTAGGTAGGAAGCCACACTGGCTTTGTCGGATTTGTGTGGAGCAAAAAGGCTTAGTTAAGACCTAGTTAACGACATTCGGTAGGGTTATGTCTCGGCAGTTGTCGCAAGACATAAGCTTTTTTTTTCTGTAGATTAACGAATATCTTCTTTGATGAAGGAGGTGTGACGGCAATACGTCTAAACTTAGAAATGGACTCCTATAAGCTCTACCATTTGATGTCGAACCCTATCTAGCAGGATTCGAGTGGCATTTGGATTAATAAATAACAACGAAGGGCGGATATACGCTTTACAAAAAGCAAACAGAAGTCCCTGGAATTGGAAGTCTTTCGGCTTCAGCAAAGCAAATGTCATTCATTCATATTTGCATCCACTTCATTGACAGCCTGAATGCATTAAGCTTTGGAAGCAAACATATGAATACCGTGGAAACATATGAATACCGTCATCAGTCACTTCAAAAAAAAAAAAAAAGGGATTGAGCGACAAACTGGAACCCTGTGGCACACCAGTTGTAGGTTTGAGAGGACGAACATATTTTTGATTTGAACGGCCCGAAAATAGATTCGTCAATTCGCAATTGACAGATTTTCGACAAAAGAACCTGATTTGACGTACATAGCTCTAAAAATGTAAATATTTTAAGGCATCAGTTTGAGAACGCTGCTGAAAAGCGTTTTTCAAGTAAAGCTTCAAAATCACCATTAAAGACTTATTTTAATTGGCAATCTGCGGTTCCATTATTTGTATTTGCTTTTATTACCTAATTGTTGTTTGCTCGTTGAAATGCACCACGCCCCAAACCTACAATCCTGCGGTATACCAACATCTCCCACGATATCAATCAATCAATCTTCCCTGTCCCATATGCGCACACCCGTTAATCCATCACGGCATAATCGCGCCAACCCCTATCATATGCTTACACGAAGTATCACCAAACCCCCAGTGGTGGTTCATAATGCAATTCAAACCATAGTCCCCCACTCGCACGGTAGATGGGGCTCATGTCGGTCTACACAAATGCCACACAGTGTGCGTTGAAAAAAAAAAACGAATATCACACCTACAAACATCATTTCTGTTCTGTGGCAGAGTTATATTAGTCCTTGGTTCTCCCCCTAGGGAGTCATTATTCCTTGAACACACCCCTTTTGGTTCTCGAGAACTCATTTACCCATTCCCGAGACTACAAGCCTAGACCACATCATACCGCACTCGGTGTCTTCAACGTTTTCATTTCAATTAACTTCTCCGTCCTTCCTGTTCAAAGGAGGACTCCACTAAGTCAGATTGTACCTTACCGAACCGCATCGCACCGCACCGCACCGCACCGTACCACACAGGCTAGCAAATCACCGAAAATCTTTATGTGTGTGTGTGTGTGTGTGGAAGAGCTTAATTTCAGTCCAATACGTTGGCCCTTTTTCCTACTGCTCCTCATCCTTCATGAATGAGGACGATGACGACCTCACGGTTCCAACGTCGTCGGAAGAGACCCTGCGGTTAAAACTAGATCGAATCGGTCGTAGCCGCCGTCGTGTCGAGGAGAACGACAGTGGCAGTGGCAAAAGCAGAGGCAGCGACAAGCGGTGCCGCTGATGGTGGTTGAGTGGTGGTACGACGAAGTAGTAAAGTGGTTCTTTTGCTTGGCTATGCGGTTTGACATGGCAATAGTCACCCAACCAACCAACCAGCCAACCAAGCAACGAAGGAAGCCACATTAAACCCTTCCGAGCCCGCAACACCCTGAACTCCAGTGAAAAGCCACAACTAACCCGCCAAGGACTATACTACAAAACGACATGGATGAGGACGACTACGAGGACGACGAGGATGATGACTATGATGTCGACGACGACGACGACGAGAGCTTCGAGTTACGAGAACTACGAAACCAACCCAAGTGACTAAAGGCATTAAAATTTAGGGCGGCTGTGGTTGTTGCCTGGCTTGGCTGGTGGGGGAATTGGCGGCACCGGGAATGGGTGCGGAATTGCCGTAGCTGGGTAAATATGGTTTTGGATGAGTTTGACAAAGGAACTTTTACTCTTGGGGTTGGATGTTTCAACGTGTTTTTTTTTTCTCATTTTTTTTTCTGTGGTTGCGACGAAATTCCATCCTCCTGTGCTGCTCTCCTGTGTGCGTGTGGTGCGATGCTCTGAAAATCCTCCCCTTCAGACTTGTATGAATATTTGTGCGGTAAACGAGTGAAAAGGAGTTGGGAATCCTTCCTGCCAGAGAGTAAAGTGACTTTGTTAGAAGTTCACTATGAGTTTCCGTTTTTGTTTTGCTTCATTCTTTTTTTTCATTTGTCGGTCTCACACCCCTTTCGGGTGCGGAAATTGCTGTACAAATGGCTGCTGCTCGCCATGTGCAGTGGTGATGGGTATACTAGTATAGAGCAAAACCGACACAGGGTTTGCTGGCGTAAATGTGCTGATTGCTCGGATTTGTTTGCGCTACTTTAAATGGCACGACTGCTCTGCTTTTGCTCCGTAATGTGCTGTGCTGGGAGTGAGCCAAAACCGGAACGGTTTTCATTACATCCTTGGCAAGAGATGAGTGGTGGCGGTTGGGTCGTATGTTTAAGTTTTCGGTAAATTCCGGTCCCGAGAAACTTCTATTCTTTGACTCTAATTACAGGGATTAAGATGAGACGCGATGGGCATTTTTTTTTTTCAATACTGTTTTCCTCCTCCTTACATTTGACCGATTTCTTGTCATTCTGAATTTTGTAAAATTCCAGAGTCAGAACTCTCCGGTCTCCAACATAATTTTGGTCCGAAAAAATCTAATGATAATGCCAATTAAAATGATGCTTGATGGTCGGGTGCCTGTGGTCTCTCAAAGGAACCGCAAGTAGTCCGGGATTCGTTGGGGTAGTCATTCGTTTTCTTTTCGGAAGAAAGCTGCTGATGTTGTCTAAGGTCTAGAGTTGTGGAGGGTTTTTTTTTTTTTTTTTTTGGAAAAACCGCAAACACATTTTGCTGCGGTTCTAAATGGGGTTCAAATGGATGTGTGCAGTTTATGGGACTCATTGTTTGTGTGTGAGTCGAGTTTGTTTAGGTCAGAGGAACTGACAGTACGAAGCACAGAAGAGACCACTATCACATTAAAAAATTGTTTGACTATTTTAATTTTTTTGAATTTAGTTTCCCCTGTGGCTCGAGATAGATTCTGTTTTTATTGTGGAAATGTTTTTTGTTGAGGTGACCTCATTTAGATGAGTGGAAAGGGGACTCCTATTTGGTTATTTAGAAAGAAATAAACTTCATTTAAGTCATCAAGTCCATTGGGCGTTTATTGTGCAGACAGTCGCTGGTGAATGAAATTTTTGGAATTCCAACTTTTGGACGAGTGAATAAGAAGGATGAGGATCAAGTGACCCAGTTTAGAAAGAAGTTAAATATGAAAACGATTGATTTCGCTGAAACTAAGGCTCGCAAAAGTCCAATTCCTCGGGACTGTAACGTTTCTTGGATTCCCGTCCTGAAAAAAAAAGTGACCCAAAAAAAAAAAACATCAAAAAGTTGTTCGTTCATAGAAGCATTGGTTTCCCAATGACTGGATTGTGGTGGATGGGAACGCGCCTCCATCCGAAGAGATGATTTTTTGAGCAAAATTTTCTTCTATTTCGGACAGTTCCAAAGACCAAACTGAGAAACGATAGCGAAGAGGGTGATGTTTCCAACTTTTGTCTATGATCTGTGGCGCGTTATTGAGGTTCTCGAGTTTCGGCGCGCAATGATTTTTGTTGATCACACGGGACGATCACGGGAATATGTTCGCTGATTAGTCAGCAAATGAGTCTCAGGAACTTTTTTCACAAGCTGGAGTCAAGCTCTTTCAGTTGATTCGTAAACTGAGTGGTTTGAAAATAATCCGCCATTTTGTGGCAGCGGCCATCTTGGATTTACAACCCACTTGTGAAAATTCTTACACTTTACGGAGATCAGAATGCATGGAGGACTCGTAGAACTAAAAAAAGTTCTACTTCGGGATTTGATCAACTGCAGAAGCCACTGCTGAGAATCAACTTATTGCAATGCTTACAGTTTACTTCTCTTTTTCGAATCGCTGAATACCGCGACTTCTCATTGAAGGAGAAGTGAAGTCTCCACCAACGGCGACTTAGTTATTGGCATAAGTCGCCATATTGACAAAACTTATCACTCCTCGTATAATGTTCACACATATTTTAAGTCGCACTGGCATAAATTGTCCAGATTTTGGATCTACGAAATTTTCTCCACCCTTCTCTTCGGACTGAGGATAAAATTTCATTGTCCCTGCTGGACCATTGATCGTATTCAAAAAGGAAATGCACACGCATCGATTGCAGTCATTTCGCATAGTTTTTAGGGTTCCATCCCTCAAAAGGAAAAAAGAAACTTTTTATGATCACTTCCTTGTCCGTCTGTCTTCAATGCCTTTTTTTCAGACTACTCTTAAGGCAGTAAAAAAATCAAGCTTCCACATCGGCACTGTTAAAACAAGGCCTCTTTATATCGCATATTTTGATATTCGCACGGGAATCAAAACCAACAGTATCTTACAAAACCTTACTGGACAAGTAAAACAAAAATTCGAAAAAACCTACAAAACATTACGGGACAAGTTAAGCAAAACATCCGAAAACCAGAACAAATTTTGAAATTACATACCCGTACAGTGTTGTGCAAAACTATTCGGTTTTTTTTTGTTTCAAAAATGTTAAATAGCCTAAAACTAGCTCTAAACTGACTCTTAGAGACTGATCGGTGCATTAATAAAGCGTGGGGTCTTAAATGCTCAATCTCCCTGTTGATTCAAGTACTGTAAGGAGGCGCTTTAAAGAAGTTAGCCACTATACTTTTCGAGTAGTGAAAGAGCCACAACTCCCTCCTAAGCACCGTCATAGAATGTAATGCAAATTTTACATTTGAGAAAGATTATCGCATACTTATTAAATATAAATTTGGGTTTTTTGACGAAAGAAGGCTCACCCTTGAAGCCAGAAATCGTTCGTTCCACAGACAAGTGCGGCGAGGCCTCCGTCAAGGCTGCTTTTCTGCTGAAGGAACCGTTTAAAGTCAAAAAACCCACACTTCAACACATTATCTTTATGTAGCTTTGAAGAAAGAGTGGGAAAGTATTCCAACCACTATAATTGACAATTTGATTGAGTACATGGCTCGCCGTTGCCAAGAAGTTTTACAAAACAAAGGTTTGTGGACAAAACATTAAATTTTTGTATGAAAACAACAAAAAAAATTGGTTAGTTTTGCTTATCCTGAATATTGCGTTTAATTTGTTGATTAATTTCAAAGTCTAGTTTTTTATATTTATTTTTTTGCAGCCACAAATAAATAAGTCATTAAGTTAAGAATATTAAAAACTCTGGAAGCCACCACTATGGAAAAAATCCACTAAGTTTTGCACAGCACTGTACATCATGCCAAACAAAATAAATTTTACACCAAGAAAAAGGCTATGACAAATTTGTACAGCGGTAGACATTCATAAGAATGCACCAAATATTTTTACCTTATTTCTAAAACAAAAAACATTACACAACTTTTACAAAAGGAAAATTGTGCTTTTATTTGCACATTTTTTTTTTTTAATTCATTAATGTTAAAAATTTCTTTATTTTCTTTAACAAAAAGGCAAAAAAGTAGTAAATAACATAAGACGTAAGAAAATCGTGTTAATAATTTCGAAATGTTCACTTTTTTTCTAAATTTAGTATTTTGTGTGGCCTCCTTTATTTTTTATTACAGCGAAAACTCGACTCGGCATTGAATTTGATAAATTCTTGAGACATTCAAGCCTAATTTTGGACGGATGGCTGTTTTCAGGTCATTTATATTGGCGTACTGTCGTCCATTCGCGTATACTTGGCCTGCAAGAATACCCCAGAGATTCTCTATAGGATTACAGTCAGGACTGTAAGCTGGCCAGTCAAGTAAGCGTATGTTTTTGCTCGCGAACCAGGCTTTCGTCAGTGCCGACACATGGACAGAAGCATTGTCCTGTTGAAATATGGTATCCTCTTCATCGTGGTTGTCAAGGTGAGTTAACAAAACTTCTTCCAAAAGATCTGTGTACATCTGTGAATTCATTTGTGTCGTTATAAAACAGATGGGAAGCTTTCCGTGATGAGAGAATGCACCCCGTTCGATCTAACAACGTCGTGCTTTTTTAAATCATGCCAGTCGCAACTGTAACAATCGGGGTCATCCAAATTAAACTTTTTGTCATCAGAAAAAAATTACATTCTACCACTCTCTTGTCCAAGACATATGTTTTCTTGCAAAGGCCAGTCTTTTCTGTTTGTGGGCTGCAGTTAGAAGTGGTTTTCCCTTAAGTTTGGGAAACCACTTCTAACTGCATTACGTCTGTGAAAGTGTTCAGAACACGTGAAATGTGACAAGGTGTAACAGGGAGATTCAGTTTATCTTTAATTTGTCGTGAAGATAACCGATTTTGCGTTGCTTCATGGCGAATTTGACCTTTCTGCCGTAAAGATAACTTTTTGTTTCCCTTTGTTGGAGCTTTGACGCCATATGTTTTGCCTTTTTTAAAAAAAATTCGTACGACACTTTCAGACCGATCGATTCTACGTGCAATTTCCCTGTTGGAGTAGCCCTCATCTTTCAAAAGTTTTATCGATACCTGCTCTGTATCGCTTAATCGCTTTCCAGATGGCATTGCTGCAAAAATAACACTAACTATAAATTGTTTACAAAAGATTTGCACACAAACCATTCAAAAGACAGTTGAATTCTACTTAAAGTCCAAAATTTGTACAAAAAGCTTCCAATTTCACATTCAAATCACTACTTTTATGCGATGCGTTCATACGAATGTCTACCACTGTATTTAAGGAAGTACGAAACCCTTCGTGTGCATGTCCTAATAGCACTCGGCTACACTTTTTTTTTTGACTGTTTGCCCGGTTCGGTCTGTTGGTAGTCCATAAAGCTGTGACATAAGAGCCAGTGAAGATGATAACACCGTCAGAGGCGCAATTGTTCATGAGCAGCATCGGTCACGTTTTTTTTTTCCGCTGTCAAATTTATAACATCACAATGGAACTTTCAGCTCCGCCATCAACCAACCAATCTAGACCACCTTATTTGGAGTGGTTAACGTCACTCAGAAACTGCTCCTAATTCATCTAAAAAAAATGATTGTCAATCAATTAATCAAACTCGTTTACGATTGAAAAAGCACAATCATTGGTTAGAAATGTTACTAGTAACCACAAATCGGTCGTCTATCGTTAAGTTTTGATTCCATGAGATCCACCTTAAAACCGATACTCAACAAGAGACAAGTTAAAACGTCCAAAAGCAGGGCAACCATAAGCCAATTATTGCTAACAATATACCATAACTCTCCTCAACTTAACCTGCTTCCAAATGCCTGATTAAAGCAAGAGGACTTCCTGAATCCGAATACACACGGACCACCACCACCAAACCAACTAAATCGCATTCAAAACTCAACCATGTTACAGCAATCAGCAATCTTCCCAGGCTCTTGCAAGTAACCATTGAAATAAACCAAAACACATCTGCCACCACCTCTCTCTTTCGCTCTCTCTCTCTTTCTGTCTGCTCTAAAGCCAAGGGAAAAATCATCTTCCCTTATCCATAGCGACACAGAGAAGCGACTCCACGTGGAGTCCAAACAATTTCAACTGAACAACATAAAGGATATTCCACTTTCAATGGCACTGGCGAAACGATTCAACGATGACAGAGGGGGTGAATGGCAGGGTGGTGCAAAACACAAAAAGCAAGCGCCGCCATGGGGAAGTTGTCGCTTCGCTAGATTAATTAGAAAGCGGAAATGAAATGGTCATACTTTCCGATGTGAATCAGAAGAAGTTCCCCTTTAGCCCAGGACCACAGCTATTCGACGTCAAAAAGCTACCACAATTTCCCACCCCACCGCAATTAATCCTTCGCAGCCCACCTCCAGCCCATTCGCCTTTTTGGACAACCAAAACCACGAGAACAGTTCGCAACTTCATTGGTTTTGCTTTGCTTTATTTCTTGTTTCTACCCCCAATTTTGGATACTTCGTTTGGCAACTTAAACACAGAAAGGATCATCTTCATTCCTTTCGACCTTTTGTCCTAATCATCTAACCCACCTTCCGACCTCCCACACACATACAAACACACACACACACCAAATCCAGCATCGTCCTCCACCTCCTCCTTGTCGTCGTCGTCGTCGTCATTTTAATCGGAATCAATGGCGATGAAACGCCATTGAGGGTTGATATCCTCTATTACCGTTGTGAACGTGAACATTCCGATCCGGATGGGATAGCAAACGAAACAAAAAAAAAGAAGAAAGAAAAATAAAACTCAATTTTCCCCTTACTCGAGGGTTACAAGGATACCATCAAGGATCCAAGGATACCCACCCATCCACCCGCTCGCTCTACGATGTGGGATCCTGGAGTTCGGTTATGCTGTCAGAATTTGTGATTTGAAACCAAACACACATACACACGAAGAAAAAAAGTACGTATACGACAGAGAAACCAAAGAGAACTGGAACTGTGGCTCTGTGCGATGATTGTGGCAAAGATACGAGTACGACGCCACTGCCAAGTCTGGGGGACTTGCAAAACGTAGGTTTCAAGGACTAAATTAAAAGAATTAAACGGGTGGGTGAGAGTGATTTAATGAATGTTTTAGCGGGCGTGTTAAGGCTCGCTCGAAGGTGGTAGCGCAGCGCAGGAAGAGTATTTTATTCCACTTTGCGACTTTGTTCGTGCTTGGGGTTGAGGCTCCTTGGGAAATTGTTAAATAGAATCAATGAATACGAAGATGGAAGTCTCTTGCACACAATTAGTTGAGGAAGCTAATTCGTACGGCAACGGACGAGGGGGCTGAGAATGAAAAAGAGAGCTTGGAACGATTAACTTCTTTTTAGGGGGGATGCAGATGTGTATTTGATTTTGTGAGGATATTCGCTGCAATTCATTTTAATCGGATGGTTCCACGACTGGGCACTGATGGGGATTTTTGGAAAGGGTTTAGATAAAATATGAAGGCAATCTTTGATTGAAGTTGTTCACGTTGTTTGGCAGACATCAGAAATTAAACGTCTCAATGAACTTTTTAACACAATACAAAAAAAATTGTGAGTTTCTATGAAACCACGAAACAAGTGAAACTTTTAAGGCCTTTAACTTGCATTCTTGCATTCTTACATTCTTGGCAGGAGCGTCTTACTGCACTTAGCGCGGCTCTTTTGTCCGGGATGTAGCTGGCCGATCTCCGTTCTTTCGTCGTGTTTTGTCGGGCACTTAAACGAGTGTTTTTCAGAGCATTATTCGAATTTGTGGACGGGATGGGAGGCGCAGTCGTGTACAGCGTGTTCACTTCCATGTCTGCTTTAACCATCAACAAGGAGACTCCTACCGCAGCGTCCTCTTTTTTAGGTAGTCCCGAACCCTGTGGAGTTCTCATCAGCTTGGGGTTCCTTTGGAAGGGGTCCGTCTGGGACGAATCATCGCTTGCCAACTTTGGGATATTGTCCATGCTAGAGATTCTCAATTTTTTTAAGTGCCTCGAGAGTAAAAGAAAATAATTGCCTAACTCTAGGCGAAAAAAAGAGAATACCTCACTAGGTATAGACTTACCACTAGCAGGCCGGGTGCTATGCGACATGCGCTAGAGGTACAGAAAAAAATTTGAGGCGATAGAATAAAAGTTTCACTTTAAAAATTGATTATAGTGACGTAATGGAAAACTTACATTGAAGCTTGACTGGAGAAATTCGCTACTTCTTTTATAATGGTAAAATATTAGGCGATACTGCTAGTCGGAGTTCTTATAGGGGTTTCCCTCAGACAAGGCTTATGGCCCAAAAGCAACCTGTCGAAAGACGTTATGACTTTTGCAAATGGCGTCAACTGTCAGTTTTGTGTTAACATTTGAATTCCTTAGCGAATTCGTCGTAGAAAACTGACCGTCGCACAGTGGGTAGCACACATGGTAGCTTTTTATGGGTGCTTAAATGTTTTTTTCTGCAACTACTGCCACCAGGAAGTTAAAGTTGGGGTTGGTTGGTTAGTGAGGCGTAGCGAAGGTTAGTCGCCATCTCTCGTATGTGTGAAGTTATCGTCTGATGTAAGTAGGAAATTGTTAAAAATGTATTACATTTTATAAGAGCACGAGCATTTTGTGGAATATCGTTTGCGTAAGCTCTTTATGTCGTAATAAGGGCGTCTTGAGCTTCTTCTGAAAGTTGATTCACCACATGGACTAAAAATTATTGTATAAGTGATATATGCGTTTTTGTTTGCCTGCTGCACTTCAGAATAGCATGGAAAATCGTGTTTATCTTATTTGTGAATAACAGTATACTGGTGTCTAGTTAACTTAGTTTCGATTAACATCGATAACGCTCGTTCACCAGATAGTTTTGTCACTGCTGGTACTCTATATTATGATTCTGTATGCTCTACAATTCTTAATGACATATGAGTTGTATAAGCCAAGACTTGCAATGACATTTTAGATCTTTTGTTGTTTAGTCCGCTTAGAACATTGACCGAATTTAAATTCATTTGAATGAGCACCCTTCATAATTTTAAACATTTACTTTATACCTTCGAGCTATGGCAAACTTACTGCAACCTTCTATGTAAATACAATATTCAATATGAGCTTAGGGTTTTGTTATTAAGATATCAATCAAATGACAATAAACACGTATTTATGAAAAATCGTATAAAATAAGCTGGACTCCCAAAGTTCCGAATCCACCGCTTTCCCTTGATAGTGTCCCACAATCTAAATCATCGACAAAGCCAAAGCCATTGTGGCGGTAAAAAGCAATATTTTTGAGCGAGCGACAACTTCACATAAGTCATTAATAAACAAAATGAAGAGCAACGGTCCAAGGTGGCTGCGTTGTGGTACACCAGAATAAACATGCATGATTCTTGATCTGGCACCTCTAAGATACTAGTTGAGTTAAATTTTGTAAGTAGGTAAAGTGGCTTTCAACACACATGCGTTGGATTCACTTAGACCCCGAGGTGTCCATTGTGTTACCACTGAGCCGGCTTCAAACCCTATCTTTCTGACACCCATTCTGGATATATCCGTAAGTTTCGTTTATATGATATGCTACCAGGATTTCCTTAAGAAGGCTTAAGCTGGACAATTGCAGAGTATTTGTCATGGTTTCTCCTTCCTCTTCATCCAAACAACTGCTGTAAAAATCCTAGTCCTGCGGCGTCTCTGCCCATAGTGCAATGTTCCGTGAGGACTCCTTCCAGGGTTACTCTGATTATTCTTGGTTGGACTGCGAATGGCTGCGGTTTTCCTAGAGTACATTTTTGGCTATGTTTGCCTCATGAAATTAAATTGGTTAACTCCATCTACAAAAAGCCTCGTTAAATGCCAATTCAGAGATTTTGCTTTTCAGTGTTTATATTGGCACAGATACATTGGAGATCCTGGGTTCATTCATAGTTGTTCCCTTTCTGGATAACTCTTCTGTGTCCAGGAATCCAGCATTGAGAGACATACGATAGAGTCGAGTCGTTGCAATCTTGTTCTTAAAATTTGTAATTCGAGTGCCTTTATTGCTGCTCGACTATTGGTTTAGATAACGATGCTTTCGATATCATTGTTATCGATAACCATTCAATCAAGTATTGTTAGAACAATAGTTCGGGTGACAAAAGAACTGGCTAATTTGAAGTTATTCCGAGAAGATACCAACGCCTACTCCACTACCAGTTCAAGAAGATTCCCTTAGCCTTGTAACTGCTTAGTACCAAGTTCATTTCCCATTGCTGTCTGGCCAGGATTTCGGAAAATCTCTTTACGTTTCAAGTCTTAAAAATCACAAAGCATTCTCTCAACTGTTTTGTTCGCTTGAAACTTCTGCACACATACTAAGAAATATTTTTACAATCACAACTGAAGTTCGTTTCGATGCCTTAATTAAGACGACCGATGTCAAAGAGAGATGTCAATAAAAAAATAGGTTTCGTTCAAAAGTTGAAGAGGTCAAGTTTCAAACTAATTTTTAAAATCGTTTTTAAATAAAGGGTTTCACTTCTACATGGCACTTCTTTTGTAGTCGTTATATACACTCAAGTATTTCCCTCCATCTGGTGATAATTCATTAACCTTCCACATTACATTGCATTACAGAAGCCAATGAAATTAGCCAAAACATCCCCACTCTGCTTAAGGTTTCAACATCAAAAGCATCGCAAATTGAATGCACACAACATGCGCTATTTCTGTTCACAGAATAAAAATCAAAAAAAAAAAAAAAACCCCGGCGTTAACACTTACAATCGCCCACTGCACACACTTGATGTCAATTCAAATAAAATCGAACACAATCCTTAATCCACTTAAACCAACCACTCAACCACTTTCCGCTCACACCTGTCATTAATAAATGAATTTAAATTGTTCTCCCGCCCCGATATTCCCCTGAAAACACACGTTTCTCGTTGTACTCGCACACACATGCTACCATCCTCATCGTCATTCCCACAACCAACCACAGCAGCATCATAGAGGACAAAAATAAATTAAAAAAAAAGGAAGAAAAAAAAAATGTGTATAAAACGTGTTGTGCCTATTTACTTTCAAATGAACGAACCAACTCAAGCAGTACATTCATCCATCTCTCGAAAACACAAAAAAACAACCACGACAAGGACGATACTACGGGTACACGAACGACAACAACGACGACTACGATACTATCAAGAACAACGACGACTACGATACTATCAAGAACAACGACTCCTCGACGACGACGACGACAAACTTTTTCGAGTGTGAAAGTGTGAAGAGGGTAAAAACCCATTTTTTATTATCCGGTAGGGTAGTCCTCCTCCATCGCTACCAGAAAAGCAACACCTCCTCACACAGCCCCTCCCTCCCTCGCCAAATTCCGAGAAACTTGGTTCCATTCACACCGCAGCCGAGTACGGCTACAAATCCCACCTTCTGTGCATAAATTTGTTGGGAACACGTTTACATTTTTATGTTACTCGCCTCGCTTCGGTTGTGCCTGACTTGCAATGCCTCCACCCTTAATCCTGGTAGCTCTTACGACAACGACAACGACAACGACGACCGATGATGCCGGTGCGGTGGGGTAAAGCGCAAAGTATAATTTCCTCTCGAATAAGTTATCGTAAGACATTTCCCGAATACGAAATTTTTTTTTCCCCCACCCCACTCGACTCATATACTCTCTGGTCTTTGTTATGCCCTTACCGCCCTCCTATCGGTGTACACCGAACATTGTATATCCCTGCAGGCCACCACATTCCCTGTCCAACAAAACAAAAAAAAAAAAAAAGAGCAAAAAATGCGGACAAAGTGGTCTGAGGAGGGTAAAAAAAAGAAAGAATAAGAGTGAGAAAGGAAATGGTAGTAAATAAAAAAAAAAGCCCCAAAAGGTGTGGGTAATGATAAGGGGTAAACTTTTGAAGTAAGCCAAGCTAAGGTTCCGACCACAAGAGGGGTGACGAAAACCCTTACCACCGGGGTTTAATTTTTTTAACAGAGCAGCTCCAAGTTGTTTGTAGCAGTACAAATTAAAATCAACCCTTGCGCCTGTCACCATCTCGTCATCATCAATATTATCAACATCGTACCTCAGCCTTAACATCATCGTAGGTCGATTTGTTTTCATGTGAAGAGTGGGGCCGGGGAGTGCCAGTTACGGAAGATAATAACATCGCGACACTGATTATAGTGAGAGGTGCCTGAGACCTGAGACACCTAAAAACCCCCCAAGGTTTCGTTCTCTTATTTGTTTTGTCACTCACAGGAAATTGGTTTCATGGAATAAAAACTTTGTCATAGTGTTTTTTTTTTGGTTTTTATAAAATTGAATCATATCCTTACACGTCCTTATTCGGTCGCATTTGATTTGCGCCCCATTTTGAACGATAAAAAAGCTCCCTTTCGAAGCTTTTCCTCTCTTCATTCAGAATTTCTCTTAAATTCATTCGATGTCTCTCAAATTATTTCTTGTATCGTTTCCACTTTCGCATTGTGAAGCCATCCCTCTCTCTCGCTCTCTCTCTCAATTTACAACCCCTACACTCATTTTAAGCTTTGCTTTAAGAGAACTACCGAAGCTCTTCTCTTAATCGCATGCGCATTGAAAGAGAGTAAAATTTACTCTTAGCACATCATTAATTCATAATAAGGACATCGTTTTGTTGGTGAAACCAGACTGAACAGAAAGTGGTCGTGTTAAGTATTCTGTGGGCAAGTAAATAATTTTGCGGATAGTTATTATGATGAATGAGGTTTGCTGTTCAGTGTTGGGGGTTGCATGAGAAAAGGGAAGGACCAGCGAACGATAGGAATTACTAGAGACGAGCACTCGGGGTAGTACCGTTTGGATGTGTTTCAATTTTTAATGGGACATTGAGAAGGGTTTTTTTTTCAATTGGTGTCGGTAAGTTTGGTTCTTGTTGAATAAATAATTTAGTTTATTTTTTTTTTTGTCTATTTACAACCGGAGGGCAGGAAATGATTTGTTTTTTTGAATACGAAAATGATATCAGGCTCATGATTGGTTTCGTGGCTTCGGTTTAGGTTGACATGCAGTGGAAGAGAAGTGTTGTTGAGGAAGGCCACATAAGTTTGGGAAATATCAGCTGTCACTTTGAGTTTTATGGCTGCGGTGTTTTATGAAGCTGTTGTTGAGATGTTGGATGTTTTTTGTAAGTGCGATGGAAATTGTGGACGCGTTGGGTAAATCGATAAAGGATAAGAGGAACTTAGCTTCCTCGTATGTTTTTTTTTTAAATGCGTCCGACTAAGGAGTTATATTGGGAATCTAAATACGATGGTATTGGATACGAGCAATAGCGTCTGCCTTTCTAAAAATTTATGTCGTATAACAGGGAGCTGCAAAGTATTTACTCATGCGGAATTCAAACATTTTGTAGAGCCAACAGTCCCTGAAAGCGCTGAAATAGTACTGGAAATAGTCAAGCCCTCGGGCCTCGTAGCAATGTTAAATTAAGACTAAGATTTGCTTGTCAACATTTTCTTGCGTAGGTATGGAATGTTATCCAACGCTGGACGATCTTTCGTACCCTCACAAACAGTTGTCTAGAGAAATGATTGGTCCATTAACCTTGAGATGGTTTGGATCAATAAATACTTGTGCCAATATTGTGATGAACGGATCGGCTGCATGTCATTTTGAGCCGTCCTGCTAAAACCTTTTGTCCTCTTGACGCATGACATTTTTTTTGCCTACAGCGTGCGAAACTGATGCCAATGTTGACTCCATATCCAGATTTAGAAAAAAATGGGCCGACTCATTCTCGCAGTTACTTCGAAAAAGATGATCTATTTGCTTCAATTGTGGCGCCTGTTGGAACTTATATGGACTAAGGGGAATAAGTTTCCGCTCGGCAGAGGTTTAGAACAGCCTCGAATTTACAAATTTTGGTCCGACGGCCACTCACCTCTAGAATGACCATGGCTTCCTGGATGTATGAGTATGAGCTCGTGTCAAAGTATACTCAAAAATGTCAAAGACATGCGCACAGTCAGTCAAGCGGTTTGAAAGAAAGCTCTAATAAAACTCTATTTCAGTTAAGCTTATGTCAGCGATTTCTTCGGACCACCAACATGCTAGTTTCTGATCTTAAGACTGCTTAAGACCGATCATCAAAGCTGCACGACTTGAACTTCCTGTCCTTCGATATAAGTATGATCATACACCTGGCAGGTTAATGCACTTTTTCTGAGGTTTCTCCCTCTTCGACTGCAGTATTTACCTATATTCCGCCAACGTTTGTTATCTCTTCCTCGCAATAAGTACAACACCGGGCAAAACAGGCTTCCTTGCGGAACTCCATCGGCAGTATCCTTAAATGAAGAGCAATCATTTGCAGATATGGTTCTAGTGCCTAACACAATTGCGTTGGACCAAACAGCAATAGCTTGAGGGACGTCAAGAAAGGCAGTGTAACCTACACTCGCGGTCATAAGTGCTGCACCATATCAAAATTATTCAAAAAAATTTTATAAATACAATAAACGATAAATTTTCTTATTTCATGAGAATTTATTAGAACTGCTGCTTGTTAAAAAAAATCTATTTTTATTCTGAACGGCGGTAATAAGAGTTGCAGCTTACTTGAAGTTATATAATATCAGAACATAATGTGGCTTTTTTTCTACTTTCTGGTTAAAGTGTTCGATTGGGTTCAGATCGGATGAATTTGTTGATCATTATTGTCTGGAAATTCCGAGGTTATCAAATCTTGTACTCACTTGAAAATGATTGAAAAGCTGTGGTTACTTTTTTCATCTACTTCTTAAAGTTAATTTATACCGACTTGGCTCGTTGACAAGATGTAGAATGGTCTTGAAAAATGGCTAGTACCAAAAATTTATTTATTGCTAATCCATACGTTCGTAATTCTACTAAAGAACTGCAATGGATTCCAAACGTAAACAGAAAAACATGCCCTAACCAATTGACTTTAGAGAGGCTGGGTGGCGAAGTTGGTAGAGCGCCTGCCTTTCAATTGATTCAATTGATAGGTCCCAAGTTCGATTCCTAGAGTAGTGGTCTAGTTTTTCGAATCTGGTCCAGTCATCATTTGCCATTGGGATCAAGTTAATAGCACTATCACTGGGTCAGTCGACCAATGATAATAGTCTGACTAATGGGTGGCGTTATTGTAGTGGTTGTTGTATAGGCTTAGTTCCTAATTCGTATTTTTGTGTATAGATGGGTCTGCTGTGAAGGCATAAAACTGACAGCGGGGTGTTTAAGCTAAATATTCCAAACTTTCAAAGTTCATAGATCATAACCAATGTCGAATAAAATACTGCGAATTAGGTTAAAGCCAATAGGTCGATATCAAAATCTTCCGTCCCGTTTCGGGCTGCACCCACGAAAGTGAATTGAAACCAATTTGCACCTGAGTTTCTCAAACCACTACACAATCTTTCATTCTTCTCTTAATTCTTCCGCTCGCTCTGTGTTACACGCATTATAAGAGTGTTAAAATCTTCTTGAAGAACGAGCAAATAATCAAAAAAAAAATTAATTAATTAAACTTAAGAGAAGCTTCACTGTCTTGATCAAGCACTCTTTGTTAAACCTGTCACCAGCTTTCGTCGGACAATTTAGCACATCGTCAATCATCCTGCGTGATACTTTTTCGCCAGAGTCAAACGAGCTCTATTCATATTTGAGGTTAGGAGTGTCTCTTAAACATCTCTCGTAGCCCGTATCCTCCTCGGTATTGTTTCGCCGCTTAAGGCAACATGATGAACCTCCTGCAGCTCTGTTTTTTTACGGACAGCTCTATAAAAGTGATCTTTCATGCTTAATCCTTGCTGTACATCACCCTATCCGTGTTCTGCGTTGCTTTGAGTTTTGGCGCCGAGCCTTTTGTTCTATCGAAATTTTCTTTTTTCTTCATCAACTTCATGGTGCTTGAATGAGAGTCTCCTATTTTAGCGAAAGGATAGCCTACCTCAACCAAAATCGATATTTAAACTTTTTCGCCTCGAGTCAGTTGCTGATCTTTACCGGAAATTTGTTGCTTACAGTCACAACTAAATTCAAACTGATTTGGTTTACACTGAAATCGAAGGCGAATGCGCCTTTCGGGAAAAAAGTAAAGTTGGTGGTGCAACAGCTCCTTTGAAGGCCAGGGCTATTCTTCCACATTTGTGTGTGCGTCTTACATTTTTCGCAAATGGAGGGAATTGGACCTTAGTTTTATTGCCGATTCCGAATGGTGCCAGAAGCTTTTTCATGACAATTTTTACTCATCGGAGTGATTGTCAGTCATTCGTGAGAGGTGGAGCCGTGATAAAATGCCAAATATTCTTACCGGGATTTGAACTCGGGTCTACACGCTGAAGAGCAGACGCACTTGCCACTGAGCCAAGGCATTCGCATTCGGAAACACAATCGCACTCTGATGTCTTTACTCATTTTCCGACCGCATCTTATACCCCCAAGTGTATACTTTTTTTTTCCAAAGGGTTTTTTTTTCTTTCTTCGGTTCTGAAAACAAGTTGATGGTCAAGAACTCAACTTGACAACTCCTTGACGATTAACAAAGTCCGGAGAGCGTCACAGTTTTCTGGCTAAAAACTTTACTGTATACTCAAAGTAGTCAGAAAATTAGTTCGCCTTCTCTTTACCTTGTTGATCGCATCCGCATGGGGCTACTCACTTGGCTTGGAGATGATTGCAATTGCCTCATCTCATCGGCTTCCTTTTTTCGTTACAATCATTTTTTTTAAATGGACAAAAACTCACACGTGTGAATTGAAATTAATGCAAATCATCTCTGATTCATCCATAAACTTGTGTGTGGCAGCGGATTTGCCATGACCCACCTCGAAACCCATATTTCATCGCAATCAGAATCCCCGTGTCGAGTTCAGCGAACAATTCGCTCATCCAAAGTAGGCAATCAACTGGGCCCCGATTTGCATTCACCACTTCCCCATTGCCTATTGCTTATTGTATGTCAAAGCCCAACCCAATTTAGTCCTTCCTTTCATATCTATTTCCCAACAAAAACCCAAAAACAAACTTGAATAAAGCAAAAAAATAAAAAATAAAAAAACAACCTCGACACGGGAGTCCTTCTGTTCCTTTTTGTCCGCAGAAACTGAAAAAAAAATAACCTACAAGAAGGAATTAGACCGGGAAAAAAATTTGCAAAATAAAAACAATAAATTGGCATATGTGAAGGGTGCTGTACACTGTTTTGTTTGCGAGTGTGTGTGTGTACATGTGTGCGTTTTTGGTACAAGCAACACCCGAGAGAATAAGAAAAAAAGAAAACCCACAAAGTACAGGAGGGAAACCCGATGCTGGTCCCGACCCAAATCATAAAAAACAACTCACGGAGTAAATTCGTTTTATATTCCACCCACGTATCAAGTCCGTAGTCCCTCCAAAGCCCCCTCCCGCCGGTAAACAACAACAACAAGAAAAAGCTAAAATTAAAAACAAAAAAAAAAATAAAGAATCTGATGTGTTTTCCTTTCCACCGTGACTCCGTCGCACCTCCTTCGTGGGGTTAGGGGTTTATTGTTTTTTTTTTTGTTTTTAGTGTTCCCACTCTTATTTCTCTTTTTACTTTAGTCCTCCTGGCATGGCCAACCTACCAGTTCCTGTGCTTGATGGAACTGCTGTCGTTTTCCTTTTTCCTTTTCCCTTTTCGTTTTGTTTTTGTGTTTTTCAAATCCATGTGCATCGCATGTCATAAATAAAATTCTATGCAAATCTGCTCTCAAGGAGGACGAGAGCAGGATGTACACATATACGGATTACAACAACAGCAACGACGAGCGCGCGAATGACGGGACATATTCCAGAGATACCGTCACCGTGCAAAAAGGATGCTTAAAGAGGGAGGGAGGGACGGCCGCCTGTCGCGGGATGTAATCCCCTAGACATCGTGTGGCCCTCATATGAAAAACACAAAAAACACACGAAAAAGAAGGGGGCGACAAAGTGAAACGGAACACACCAAAAAAAAAAGAGGAAAGGACCGATAAAGAATGAATGGTGAACGTATTGCTGCTATAGGAGGAGAGCAGTTGGAGGTGGATGAATTGGTTGGTTGGTTGGTGGAAACACCAAAATGTTGTTTCGGTATTTTTAATATTATTTTTGTGATACCTTCCGTCCCGGTGCCGTTTTGTTGCCTCTCCGTTCGGGGTCTCTTCTGTTATATTTTATTTCGGCAAACACATTGTCAATGTGACAGGAGTGTCGCGCTGCTGCTGCTGCTGCTGCCTTCCCATCGTCCTCGTACTTCATTTTTTCTGTGCCATGGCATACGGATCGGAGACTTTTCTCGTTTGAGTGTTGTTTTGGTATGTTTTTTTTTTTTTGTTATATTTTTATTATTATTCCTTGCTTTCATGGCAGGACTGGTTGGAATGTGAGCGTAAAAAAAAAAAAAAGTTGGATGAATCCCAGAACAGTCAGATGTGAATTGGAACCCCACTGAAAGAAGTTTTCGAGGATTGAGAGATGTTTTTTTTTGTTTTGTGATTCTACGTGTGTCGTTCCTCAACTTTTATTTCTTCATTTTCTTTTTTTTTTCTTTTTAAACTTTTTCCATGTCCCGTTGTTCGGCTTGTAGTGTTTTTCACGTCTGTGACAACCGGAAAGCATGACATGATATAAATGCACAGAAAAACGAATAAGCGAGACGAAGCAATCCTGGTTGGTACTTTACTTGTAAGCTGGCACTGAGTTAGTTTTCAGGCTCTGACGTATAAGATAAAATTCTGTAACCAAACCGTTCCAACAAAAAGAGCTTAAGTCCTAATAATGGAACCACAACAATTGACCTGCACACCACAGAAACCGCACTTAAACTCGTTGATCATGATTTTGTACCGCTCACAAGTTACAATTGTCGAAAAATTAAGACTTCTGACAGCTCGGCCGTGAATATTGCACCATGCAGTTTGAGAGGGTGCCATGGCTCTTACTGGATGATGAGTGGTTTCTCAGTGGACCTCATCACTCATGATGAATTTGATGCGAACATAGTCCCTCTAAGTTAGACGCGATTGACGATGTTAGGAAGTAGCTAAAAGACCTTGCATGGGAACATCCTCAACTCTTTTATATCCGTCATAACGTTGACAGCTCATCAGACACAGCAGGGTTATTCTCGTCTGAACGAGCTCTATGAGGACTTTCATTACCTCTTATGTTCCAGTGCGACCTCAATAAAAGCAACCCTCGATACGTGCAACTCCTCGATAAAAGCAACACCTTAAGTCTTACCATTGTTGACTCAGTAATTGCAGTTGACTTAGTTTCCACGTATGGAGCAAGCCTTGTATAAATTGTATTTTGAAAATCGACCTCGAAACGTGCCAATTTCCAAAGAAGTTTTAAAAGCACAGGCATGTAAACTGCATGACAGAATCAAGGAAAAAACAGGATCCTTTTATGCAAGCAATGACTGGTTTTCAAATTTTAAAAAAAGGCATGGAATCCGCAACCTTAAAATTTTTGGAGAAAAGCTGTCAAATAAACCGAAACTCGTTGAACCGATTTTGGTTAAGTTCAAAAATACAATCAAAGAGCTCGGTCTGTCACCAAATCAAATTTACAACGCGGACGAGTCCGGCTTATTTTGTTAAGCTTATGCCAAATAAAATCCTTGTAAGCTTTAAAGCAGGAACCGCTCCAGGTCGGAGGACAAGCAAAGAGAGAATAACGTTTCTTGCTTGCACGAACGCATCTGGGATTCACAAAATAAAATTATTCGTCATCGGGAAAGCTCTAAATCCTAGAGCTTTTAAAAATTTTGAAAATAAACCCGTCATTTATAAGAGCAATAAAAATGCGTGGATGACATTCTCGCTGTTTGAAGAATGGTTTCACTCAACGTTTGTACCAGAGGTAACATGCTTAATAAAGTTGATCGACTTTTATAACCATTTCTATTTTATTTTCTTCATCTAGGTAAGACAGTTTCTTGGGTCTAGAAATCTTCAGAAGAGGGCTCTGTTACTGTTGGACAACGCAACTTGTCATCCAATGGAATGGCGAGCTGAAAAGTCACCATGTGTTTACCAGCAAATTGCATCGCTATTCTCCAACCAATGGATCAAAATGTGATCAACTTGACTAAACTGAATTACAAAAAGAGTCTATTGGCACATTTGGTCGCTAGTTAAGGGTCAGATTTGGAGACTAAAATAAAATCATTTAATTTGAGACACGCCGTATGTGTCTTGGCTAATGCATGGGACAAGGTGCAGTCTGCGGCAATACAAAAGTGCTGGAACCCTTTAATGAAGATGATTTGTTATCTTTGAGTGTCATAAGGGACCAAATCCTAAAAGAGCGCGAAATAATATCATCGATAAATGATTTGCTTCAAGAGCTATCCCCTATTGACTGTTCCGAGGGGATCTGTTGAGCTGGAACCGAGTTGCAGCAACTTGGGAGACGAAGAAATTGAAAGTGATGACGGAAAATGCAATTAAAGAATCCACATTGCCAAAAATCAAAGCAGGGACTGCAATCCAAGCACTAAACATTTGTCTTCAATGGGCTGAAGAAAATTATGCTTCACTGAATAATACTCTTAAAAACTCTCGAGAGTCAGCTGTGGAAAAGAATTCAGGGTCTAAAAAGACACAATCAAAAATTTCTCAATTTTTTTAAATACAAGTAAAATGTTAATTTAAACCAGTGCAAGACAGGTTTTTTTTTACTATTTTGGAGGAGTTTAACTTTTTGTCTCATTTTCGGAACCTTCCATTTATTTACTCGATTATTGTAACAAACTCAGTGAAAACAACTGCCCAAATTTTTATTAGTTGCTTTTATTGACGTCGCACTGTATTTGCTTTTCAGGGCTCTGCGATGCTAAGTGTTAGATTTGTCGGAAGCACAGTCGGAAAATCGGCACAGAATTTCACGTTACGTCAAAATCGCTGACAAACTTTTCGTAATCAAGGTTTTATTGGGTCAGGTAATCCGGGGGACGCCCAAATTTTTCGGATAGTCCGGGGAACGCTGTGATATTCCTCCGTAATTCCTGATGGATCGTATTTTTTAATTGGTTTCCGGGAACATATGTAAATATGTACATCGGGCCTTGTCAATCCAAAACCAAGTTTCGACTCATTGTTATACCATCTTCAAGCTCCTAAAAGCAACTGGGGGTAAGGGTGTATCTTACCAATGCCTAAGTACCTTCTTCCTTTCACCATCTGTGCTAGACGCTTGTAATTTTTGCAAACAAGTTGCGGGATTTGAGATCATTCCAGACTCATAAAACACGGTACGGAAAAACGTTTATCTCAAATCATTCAATCAAATGAGTAATTTCTTTGAACACAAATAAACCGAAACCTCATAACTCGTATGCTATCAATACCACTCATCTAATAGCAAAGGCTACGAACCTAAGTGCCCCTATTAACCAACAAAACCATATTCCCTTGTTCACCGGAAAAGGCATTCCACTTTGACATACACTTATCGCAAAGGAGTACCCCCACCATTGCCAGTCAGTCAGTCAGTCAGCCAGCATTGGTAATGAGGAATAAATTTTGTTTAAAAACCTCCCAACATAGTTGCCCGTTATCCGTGGCTGCTCTCGCACTTAATTAATCAAAGTAGGAGGCGGTCGCGTCGACCTTGAGTGATTTATACCCACTGTTATCGTCTCCTTGCCTCCAAGGAACGCACACTTCCGACATCTGACTGTTGAAACCTCTCACCTAGCATATCACTCACTCGCAAGACCGACTGTAGTCGTCGTCGTCGTCGTCGTCGTCACCGCGAACAAAATAGAGTACAGCACACCAGAATATTGCCACCGCAACTAATTAATCAAAAAATTTCCGCCTCTACAATCCCCAGTGAGTTGAAAATCTTCGCAAATGGTTGTCATGCTATCCTCCACCCAACCAACCAACAGCACACCCCTTGCCCAGTTCCCCTGTTGTGTCAGACAACTAGGGGTTGTCTACACAGCACTACCAACTACCGCAACTAACCTCACTCAATACAAGTAATACACACCGAACAACCATCATCCACCGCAATCGTATTCCCAAAACGAAATACCGACACAAAGTGCGGGCACAAGCGGTGGAGACTCAGTGCAGCGTGGTTTTGCTTTTACTTCTACACACCCCCCCTGGCCCCGTTGTGTGTTTGTTCCACTTCAAATTGGCGCCAATATACACATCACAGGCACACAACACTGTCACAGGGGGAGCAAGAGCAGCCCACAACAGAATATAATTTTATATTCAACCGCTAACAGCAAGTTGTATCAAAGAATGAAGGGGGGGATAAAATTCATTTTTTGCCGCTCGTCCGCCCGCCCGCCTCATCCCGCAAAGAATAAATGAAAAAAAAAAAATAGAAAACCCGTCTCAGGCGATGGTAACTGGGGAGCAAAGTCGTAACAACCGACAGAGCAAAGGGGTTGAAAGTCACCCTTAGAGAGCTACCCACATACCTGGCTATGACTATTGAGCACCGTGCTCAGCCCGTAGCATTAGGGTCGTGTGATGATTTCACGTTTTGTGTGTGCTGTTCACTCTGTTAATTACGCACTCATTTAGCGGTGAAATGTCTTGCGTGACTGCTATAATTTGTGTATGGGATAATCTATATAAGGGTGGGGGGGTTTGGCTGTTGGTTAATTTATTTATTTATTTTCTTTTTGTTTTTGCTCTGCTCTTCTCTATAACTGACGAACACACACGCACAGAGGTTTGCTTATTTATGGCATTTTCAACGAACGCCAAAGGTGGGGGAAAACAATAGGAAAATACCGCGCCGCATTATACCCCGCCGTCGTACTAATGTACCCGTACATACATATGTACGAACTCGTTGCTGTGCCGCACACCGCACGCCGCACACAACGCGAAATGTCTAAACAGATGAAAATGGAAAATAATGTTAGCGAGCTGGACGTACATATAATATAAGGAGCACTTTATCAACGTCCCGGTGAAAAACAAATACAGTGCAGCCGTAAGGTCGTAAAATGGACAAATTCCTTTTTTAAAATCACTCTCAAGGGAATATTGTCCGTTATTGGATATTTGCACAGAACGAGGAAATCAACCTTCAAAACTATGAAAAAGTGGTTTTATTGTTTTTCAAAGTATTCTCCAGCATGATTTTTACACTTTTGCATGCGCTCAAACCAGACTTTTTCCACTTCGATTTAGACACCTCGAAAACATGGTTTTTGAACGCTTCAACAGCATGTTCTGGCGACGAAAATCGTTGACCACGCATTTTTTTCTTGATGTGCGGGAATAAAAAAAAGTCATTGGGTGCCAAGTCAAGGCTGTACGGCGGATGACTCATCAATTCGACGTTTTGGCCGGTCAAAGAGACGCAGGTTTGAGCCGATGTGTGAGAGCTCGCATTGTCATGGTGAACAATGATTCGTCTGCTCTTGTTCGTTTTTCGAATTTCTCCGAAGACTTCAGGCAAAACAATTGTGGTGTACCACTCAGAATTGACCGTCCTACGTTGCTCAAGCGGAACAGTCGCCACATGACCAGTTTTGCCGAAGAAACAGACGACCATTTGCCTCCGGAGTGCTTCTTCTAGGAACTAATTTTGTAAGATTTGGCTCGTCTTCGAAGACCCACGGTCGATTGTTGTTTCGTTTCGGGCTAATACGGATAGATCCATGATTCGTCACCTGTCAAAATCTTATAAACGTCTTTTGAAGAACCGCGATCGTATTTTTTTTTAACATTTCTTTGCACCAATCGACACGAGCCTTTTTTTGAGCGATTGTCAAATTGTGAGAGATCCAATGAGAACAAACCTTTTTTACGGCCAGGTGTTCATGCAATATCGAATGTATGCTGGTGGGAGATATGCGCAGGGATGCCTCTATCTCACGGTATGTCACATGACGATCTTGCATTATTGCAGTTCACGCACGGCATCAAAGTTCTCTGGCACAACAGCCGTTTTTGGACGAACAACTTCACGGAAGTGTTGCCTAGGCCAGATATATATCTAGTTGCCTACGTATTCAGGATGCCGTTGTCTGGATCCTTTGCGGAAACCATAATTAATTAGCGAAAGTTTTCCATCGTTGGGCAAAACCGGTAGGCTTAGGGTCTTGCTCGATCCGTATCTATATTTTAACAAACATCTATGTAGATACCGCTCTGGCCAGAATATGCCTTGACAAAGCGACTGTTTCACAACAGCCAACTCGATGGTAGGGTAAAGGTGATCTGCTACACGGGCCCTTTCCGGCCTATGCTTACACATGGTATATGTTTTCGACTTATGATGTTATGAAAATTTCTTGTAACATTTGAAATCAATTTAGGTTACACTGCGGCCCTCGAATTTTTTTGTTCACGAATTTTCCGTCTTTCTGAGAACTGACAAAATGGAAAACTTAGTTATTTTAGGTGATTTCAAAATTGATACTCTTGTTCCAAATCCTACGGCTGATACTTATAGCACACTCATGTTTATCAGATCATTGTCTCACTTCTTTTATTAATGAGCCAACTAGACCCATTTCTGGTTCATTTCTTGACTATGTCCATGGTATATGGCGTCGAATTCCTTAGCTGGTGTGAATCTTGATCTTCAAATAACAGATCGTTGTATGACTGGACTTTTGTTTAAAAACTTGAAAAATAAGCTTTAGAAAAATAATTCCCATTCTAAGTTGTCTAGAATCAATTTTGACCAACTTAACTCCACCTCTTCACTTAAGATAAGTAAGTCTGAAAAAAGATTGAAGCCTTTGGATTATCCGAAAACCTCTCAAGAAAATAAAACTGAAACATAAATTACAAAAAAAGCTATAAACATCCCATGAATCCAAACGTGAAAAATCGTTTTGTTCAAATGAATAAAAGAAAATCGGCAAGTTAATTCGTAACTCACGAGTAGGTTTTTATCCAAGTTGCAAGAGGCGAGATGGAATTTCAAAAAGACAATATTTCAATCGAAAGCGATATTTCGTATTCTACAACTGTAGCCAATATTTTAAGTGAAGGCTTTACTTCCTCAATAGGACAATCGAGTATACTGCCTTCATCTTGCAATTGCTGCACTGATACTGAGAATTGGCTTCAGGAAAACACTAACACAAGGAACAGTTTCTTTTTAAAGCCAATAACATGGTTTGAACTCTTTAATATAAAAAAAATTCTCTCAAGAACTGGGGTTTTTGTGGCCTAAATGGTATCACTAACTTTAACCTTAAGAAAACTGCGCTTAACATTGAAGATATTTTATACCATCTGTTAAATTTGAGTCCGACAACTTTCTGGATGAGTAAAAGTGGACAATTTTTATTCCTTTGTTCAAAAAGGGTAACAAGAAGAATAAAAAAAACTATAGACTAATTTCCTTGCTGTCTTCAATTTCCAAGATGTTCGAGAAAGCGGTTAACACAAAAATTCTATGATTTCTAAAAAGAACACGCTTTTTAGTCCAACATATAGCAACATATTTTTAGCCTTACTTTGCAAGAACCCCCGGATTTAAGCACTTTATTTCATGTATCTGATTGTGCTAAGCACAACCTGTCTGACTGCAAGTATGGAAAAGACAATGATAATAATAAAAATAATAGTGAAGATTGCTTTAAAATTGATGTTGTGGATGATTTCAAATATCTTGGTGTCCTCATCGACCAAAATATCAGTTCATTATGTTGCTTTAAACAATATCTGCTATTATCCATTCGTTGTTTGTATGGAGTTCATTATGGAATATTTCATTCGAAAATGCACTACGGTATTAGCTTTGTTGGTGGTGCTTATCGCAATAAACTCCAACAGATATCTGTTCTTCAAAAAAATGCTAAAAGGGAAGTTTGGAAAACTAATCGTTTTCTCACACTATGGTATCTAAAGCCTTGAATATTTCGCCCGTTAGACATTTATACTTTTTTATAAAGTTATGAAAGTTCTCCTTTGCGAATGGTGGTAACAAGCAAAGTTCAATCTTTGACAGGCAGAACTTACGTAGGTTATACTTACTTCGTTCTAAGTGTCCCCGCATTTCGAACTTCTAGCTACAGTAACTTCTACTCAATCATTTCATGCAGATTGTTTAACAGGCTTCCTGTAGAAATAAAAAAAATTAGGAACTTGACTGCGTTTTTAAAGATATTTAAGCTGTCACTTCTCAACTTTGACCATGATTAAATCGAAATATAGATTGGAGGTAAATCAGCCTCTTATATATTTCAAGAAAGATTTTTTGGCCCGCAATCCCTCGTAAGCTGATGTTTGAATCGTTATCTTTAATGGTTTTGTGTCTATCATCTTGCAGCGCATTATTCGTACATTTATAAAGGCGCCTTATTTAAAGCGATTATGTTCGCTTTCTGTCAATAAAAAGTGCGAAAAAGTATTGTTTCGAAAGCAGTTGTTATACATTATCACAGCTTATATTTGATTGTTCTGCTAACTTTATGTATCTAGTTCATGAGCGGCGAAGTCTCCCTGTTCTACAAATTAATTCTTAAACAATTATCTCCAAGTCAACGTTTTATCAAATGCAACAAAGTGCATCGTGGAAAAAACTGCATGTACCCTTTTTTATCGACAGTCACCACTGAGTGTTATGAATACGCCAACGCTTCTACGGCAGTTGATGTGTCTGCGTTGGTAGCGCTGTGCTTGTAGCATTACTGCATGGCAATGGTGGTGGGGAGTGATAATGATGATGATGATGGTGGTACCCCGATCAGGGTGCGGCACGATATGATGGTGCAAACATTGGCAAAGGGGGAGAGTTGCAACGACACCAACAAATTAACAACAACAGGACGCACCAGCAGAAAGAGCCAATATAAAACCGGGGGGCATCACTTAAAATGCTGCGCACGATAGGGAAGTTTTTCCACAATGCGAGAAGCATGGGGGCACCACTGAGGTAACAGCCACTACAAAACGAAAATGAAAATGAAAACAAGAAGAACCAATGTCTGACGAGTTGGCTGTTTCGTTGGTGCCACACACCACCACCACCATCACCATCATCACCATCATCATTTCGACACAATAACAGCTATATCAAAACAACGAGGTCAAGGGATTGGCATGACTACTACGAGGAGGGATAATTCGTTGGAAATTCTTCAACACACAACCCCACGCTCATCCGCCCATGAGTTTCGTTCACCGAGCACGATCGTCACCATCAACACACAACATTGTTTTCGCGTGTGCAAAAGGACGTGCCGGATGGTCGGGCGAATCCAAGTGAAGTGTGCTGGGTCGAACGGCGGCGGGCGGGTGCTGCTGCCACTAAAAAGGAAAAATTAAAGGAAACTCTTGCAAAATTAATCGACTGTCGTTCGCGTCCATGCAATCGGAAACCGGGAGGGGGGTGAGAATGACGTCGTTCCACAATGATATGGCGGCAATGGCAGCAACACCGTGGCGAGGGCGCTCTCGGTCGGTCGTTCTCATTTTCGGGTCGGAAAAGTGATGGTTGCGCTCCGGAAGATACACTGGGTATTTATGACCCCTCGGGAATGGTTTCGCCCTCTAATACACCGTTGTTGGAAGGGGGGGTGGCGGTGTGTCGTAATGATGATTTTCCTTTTCTTTGCCACACCCCCGCCGAAAGAAAATTGTTTAAGTCGGAAATAATAATGCCATCCGAAGTTTTCTCTGTGCTTGGCGTTCGAAAACAGAAAACAAAAAAACCGTTGACTGACTGATGACTGAGTGCCGTTCACTTTAGAAGGTGACTGGCAAGCAAGGGGGTGGTATTGTAATAAAGCGTGGAAGCAAAGCATAAGTTAGGGGTTGGGTTTAATGTCTGATGGCGTGAACTCGTTTCTAGTCGTCAATTATTTACGACACCCTATGACCTGTTCGCTCTTGTGGCGGTTCAGTTTGGCTTAACCTCAGCCGGCTTCTCCATAGAATCGGGGCTTTTATTTGGAGTAATTGGTGATTTAACGGTAATACGCCGTGTGGAGCTAATAAAATTGTTTTTTAGTGCGGCTACGGCTCGGTTTAGGGTTGAATTGAATCGTTGTTTTTCGTTTTTTTTCGTCATCATCACCCTTCTCCCCAATGCGAGGGAGCCCATGTCCTGAATTGTGGTTTTATGTAGATATGGATGAGTATTCTGGTCATGCTTCTGACGTTGGACACACTGAATTTTTATTGTGTAAATAAAATAATGCCTTGTGCTGTGCGTTCGCTTTCCGTCTGTTTTTAATGCGTGTGTGGCATGTTTGCTGAACGGTTATAAAAGCCTAGATAGCAAGATGGCTGGCAGCTAATGTTGTTGTTGATTAGGAAACAAAACGTTTGAGCACGGGAATGGTGGTGGTGAAAGTTTATTTAATTGATCCTGTGTCTATCTGTTGTGTTGTTGTGCTCTCTGTGGGTTGGGGTTATGAGCTTAACAACTGAAAAAATGGACAAACGCTAGAGCAATTAGATTAGATTGTGTGTATGTTTGTTATTGTATGATATTCAGCTAGCAATTTCAAGCAATTGGACAAGTTAATCTAATTTAAGTGAGAGTCTTTTGAGGGACTGTCAGATCAAGGAAAATCAAGGATTCGGGTTGTTCATTATTTTCCGAAACATAGGCGCATGAAGTTTTTGGTCTGCGAAAGCGTCTCTATGTGAAGTCAAATCAGGCGGCCCAAAATGTTGCGCTAAAAATTTTGCAAATGACAGCAACTATCAGTTTTGTTTTGATATTTGTGAGATGGTTGACAGAAGCTGAATAATGCGTCAGTTTGACGCAACCCAACGCACTCTCGGCTTAGATTTGCCGGTCGACTGATACAAATCTAAGACGTGTAGACGGAAGAGATAGGGATGGAATTCACTGTCTACCTCTTCGAATGAATTTTGTTCAGCCTATCGAATTGCTGTGTTGAAAGCTTGTATTGCAGTCTTAGCCTTTATTTTGGGAGCAGGAATCTCAACCTCGGGCCCACTTTCAACTGATTCATTTTCTTCATAGTTTTCGTCATTGTTTTATAAATGGTTTCGCGTACCCAATCACATATGTTTTCATTCGAAATTGATTCGCTGCCGGAAATATCATTGAAGAGAGTTGATATGGATTCTACGACCCCGTGTTCACTGATAATTTGACCTCTAACTGTGCTCAAAGGAATCTCATCTCATCTTCATCTTGCCAATCACTATGAGAAGCCATCAACACATTCCAGCATTTTCTGACTGAATCTTCCTGCAATCCTGTCAAATTTATAACGTTCTGGTCCATTGGCTGAAGGTTGGCAATAAAATTGCAGGGAAACACATGACAACTATCATGCCGTCATTACTTTTTAACTCGCCATCTTTTGGAGTGCTTTCGAACTTAGAAATGGTCTTACCTAAAAGAAAAACAAAACGTATGAAAAAAAACCTTGTCTTTCGGCCAGGAGCTGACGATTCCTTTAAACCTACAACGGTATTGTTGGGCATAAGTCGATAAAATAACCCGGACTCATCGGCATTATAAATTTGATGGAAAGTCAAATCGAGCTCTCTGACTTTTTCCATAAATTTAATCAAGAAAGGATCTACAAGCTGCGGTTTGTTTGAAAGTTTTTCTCCACAAATTTTCAACAGGCGAATTCCGTTTCATTTTTCAAAATTTGTCACCCAACCATTGCTCGCATTAAAAGATCCTGGCTTCTCTTTAATTTGTGCATGCAATGAGCACGCCTTTGTTTTAAGGTCCTCGCTGGAAATTGGCACATTTAGCTTTTTTTGATTTAGGAACCACTTGTACAAAGCTTTCTCCATCTTTGGATATTCGCACCCCTTTTTATTCTGTTTACTGTGGATTTATGAATATTGTACTCACGGCATATTGATTGGATTGAAGCTCATCCCATTTTTTCGAACACAAAAGCGACTGATCACTAAACAAAATTCGTTATCGAGTCAAAATTATTTGAAAAGTTGCGATTACTGCGTCAACAATGATGTAACTTCAGCTGTTGCGAAAATCGAAGAGTTGCGTGGATCGAGAGTTGCGTTAATCAAGAATGCCCTGTATTAGAAAGAATGCATTGAAAGGTTGCCTATGTTATGCCTCGTTTTTGGGCGATTGGCATTAGCCAACAAGGGAGCTCGTTTAACCGTTCCAGACTTTTTCTCTGAATTTTTTTGGAAGTTTCGAAAAATAGATTGAAAATGATGTGGAAAAAGGAAATTGCTGGCGCAATAGCTCTGTTGAGGAACAGGCCCTAGCTTCGCCATTTGTGTTTGCGTCCTACATTTTTCAAAACTGACGGTAATTAGTCCTAATTTTTAGGGCCAAATCCGAGCGCCGCCAGCAGCTTTCTCTTGACAGTTGTGTGTCAGATGGTCTAACCTGGATTTGCACCTGGATCCTCACGCTCAGCAGCAGATTCACTAATCGCTGAGCCGCGGACACGGGCGACTTATTGACGGATAGCCTAAAAAAGTCAATGGTCTTTATTAATTTTATGAACAAAAGCGATAAAAACAATTAAAGGCAAGACGTTCTTAAAGTAAGTGAATCGATTAATCGTGCTTTGACAAGGCCATCATAGCCCTCTCGACGGCTTAATCGCGTTTCCTGAAGCGTCATCTTGAATCAAACAAACAGAAATAAATCGACGGGACACAAATTAGAATGATTCGAAGGCCAGTTTATGATATTGGCACTTTTTTGGTTAAAAACTAACAATTAAGGACAGATTAATGAATAAAGTGGTGCAAAACATACAAGTTCATTACTAACATATCCAGTCTTTTTTGGTTTCACGCAAATTTCCAAAACGCCTTACCAATGTGATTATTCATTCGGTTTCCTTAAAGGAAGACTACTTAAATGTCACAAAACAAAAATAGTAATTTTCAATTTTCTCAAAAACTAGAAGACATAAAGCCATTCGGTTTTTTGTGTTCTATTCAGAATTGATACAAGCATTGACTTAAATAAGCAAATTTAGCACTTCATTTTACAATTTTGAAAAAAATTGGTCTAAACTTGTTTTTTTGATTTTTTTTTATCAAAATTTTGAGTTTGCATGCGAATTTTTCAAAAACTATTAAAGTTTATTATTTAATTTAAACCCAGGATTAAAGAACATATTTCTGGCTTTCAAAGCCGGTATAGTACTTTATTGTAAGTGTTGCCGTTGTTGTTGTTTTTATTTTTTTTCATTTTAAGTCATTTTTTTAAAATTGCCTCTACCTCCTAAACGGTGCGAGACCCCCTCCCGTAGTAAAAAATGCTTGTTTTTGACCCCTCTTCAAGAAATCGTTATCAATTTTTGGCGCCCAAGTTATCGTACTCTCCCCGAATTTTCAACTGCATTTCACGAATGTTGTGATTTAGACGCTAAATTTTTGCGATGTCAATGCGGTTCCTTTTGTCCATGAAATTCAAGTCTACCGGCAGCAGCTTTGCCACGACACGTCTGAAGTCAAAAACTCTTATCGAAATGTTCTGAACGGAACCGAAAGTAATGTCTGTGAGTTCTCAGGTGTCAATTTGCGGATTTCAACAAACATTAATTTTTCGCTGATTTTCGATATCGAAGTCCTCGACGGGCGTACGACCAAGTTTGATGCGTTTGTGCGACTCGATGTTTGGTTTGTTTTCGGTAGATTATCACTGCCGCAACGCTTCCTTTTCTTTCTTTTTACCACAAGTTTTCTTTCAAGCAGCCTATCTTAAGCAAATGTCAAACTATGCCGCGAAACTTGGAGCGAATTTAAATGACAGGTGAGCAAAAACGTATCAGATGAATGAAAGCGCCACAATTTTGAAACTTTATGGTTTAGGTTGTGTTTATACTCGTTCCATATAGCCGCATGTGATTTCCTCGACTCCTGTGTTGGTTGTCTAAAAATAAGCCCATCAGAGGCGGCACCTCTTTTTGGCAGTGTTGCCAATGGCGTTTATAGTTGGCAACAAACGAGCTTTTGAGTAAGTTTCTGACTGTTTCGTACGATTTCTTTCTTGTCGAAGAGGTCCCCTTGGAGAACCATGGAATAATTCATCATGCAGCATTGTTGCTGTTTCCGATTTAAGCCTGAAGACTCGTTGCTTAAGTCCGCTTCTGAAGAACTCTTATGTTAATTTTTGATTCCATTTAAGATCGTTCATGGTACTCCATTGCTTTTTTTCATACAACATTCCTTCACATCAACCTTCAATCAGTTCTAAAAGCATCTGTGCCAGTATGCTGTCTAAGATTGATTTTTTACGGTCCAATGTGCATCGGTTGTTGTCTCTTAATCTTCAAAAAAATTCAATTGATATCGAAATGAGAACCATGAAGTATTTATTGATACACTTTAACTAAGATAATGGATAACACAAGCCACTGCGAAGGAAGTTATAAAAGGGGAAACACTTAACAATTTGCCACGCTTGACAACCCTCCAAAAAAAAAACCTTTTTGTCCAATCGGTCGTGATGCGGTAACAAACATAAAAACAGATGAAAAGAACCGATAAACCACGGAACCTTTTCGTTTAATTAACACATTCCCCCCTCCAGCATAAAACCAACCACAAGCGTCCTTGTTTCATATCAAAAAGGTTTATTGAGATTCCACTACAAGAACATCGATCACAATCGAAGCGAACGAGTGAACGAGCGGCACTGCATATGAAACCGAAACACGGTACAATGAACGAAAAGCCAATAAGAAACAGAAATCCCTAAAACGTTCCCATCTACAACCAGAACCAGATGTACATATATGCTTGTTTTGTATCCGAAGGAGTTAAAGGCCGAAATAATTACTCATGGCCCTGATAAAAACGAACAAGGACGAAACCCGCATTTTCTCTACACTAAGAGTCATTACCACCACCAAATGAAAAACAAAACTCATGACAAAATCCATCTAGATTACATAGAAACCGCCATGTGTTCGCCACACAGCACTCACCTGGAAGTGACTGTGTTCCCTTTCACCTTCGTCCTCGACATGTTCTTATTGAATTAATTCCCAATCGTCCTTAACATGCAATATCATATGTTTTCATTTTGAATACACTGATGTACACGAACGAGAAGATACCTCTTCATCCTCTTGGTATTGGCATAGCTGCTGTCCTTCCAGCAAAGATCCCTCAAAACTCCTCTCAATTCTTTTATCCCTTCGAATTTGTTTGTTTTTTTCTTTTGTCTGCTTGCCTAAGCATTTTGGTCCGCATGAAGAGTGGTTTCCACAGTCTACCCTTGACTATGTATGTGTGCGTCGATAAATTGGTGTATAATCTTCCATTCGGTTGAGGTTAGAAACAAGCAAGAGACAGAAGGGCGAGCAAGCATATCCTTAAACTCAAACTCATCCACTTTTGCCATATCAATTTACTTCAACTCAAATCTGCCTGAGTCCCATTTGGTTTGGCTGCTTGCTTTTTTTTTTTTTTTTACCTCCTCTTATCCTTCCAACATACCTATGTATCTACCTTTGGGAACCATTGTGTCCTTTTGTTGCTTGAGTTGTGCAAAAAAAAAAAACACATGCCAACCAAATTCTCAATCCTAAACGAGATTGGCTGAAGGGATGAGAGGCAAAAAGGAATGTCGACAACGGTGGCAAAAAAGGACTTGAACCATGTTATGCTGCTTGTTTTATCCATCATCATTCACTCGCACACACACAGCCTTATGCACCTCTCAAACAAAGCATCTTCACTCGTAAACAGAGGAAGGAAAAAATAAAAAAAAAATCGTTCGAAAATCCTGCCCGCATGTTGTATACCTATCTACACACACTCAAACGATTTGCACATTTAGTCGAAATATACCGTACGTATCCCTGGCTCCCCTGCGTTTGTTCCTTAAATTAACTTTAAGAAAAACCAAACAGTAGCAATCACTTAAGCACTTTATATTTTTCGGAAGTCCTTTCCCAATCACACACAACACTTGGCACACACCATAGACACGACTCAAATCTACTCGTGTATATCCTTAATACCCTGTGTGGTATATTTATTAAACCAGCACACGTACATACATATGTTTGGCAGTTTGTGTTGTGTGCATCCTTTTTGACCTTTTCTCATCTCTCGCACTCTGCCGCCCATTTACCTTAACCAAAGAATCATCTGCACACCATAATCCGATAATAAAATCCTTATAAAATCCTCCAAACATCCGTTGTAGTAGTAGTAGTAGTTGTAGTAGTCTTGCAGTCTTGTAGAAGAGATCCCTCGACTCTGTCGGTAAGTTCCCATGGGAACAACAAAATAAACCCTTAGAACGACGGAAGTGAGGAACCAACCAACCAACCAACCATCCATCCATCCATCCAGCCAGCCAGCCAACACACAACATTTTATCCTCCCCGCACACTGATCAAATTCCACTTCAACTTCTCCTCCACACTCCTAAATTGTGCTCCACCAACCCGCCTCCTCCTTGTTGTCGGTGTCGTTTTGCGTCGTCCTTTTGCATCTCCTCGACTCGACTATCATTGTCATCATCATCACCAGCAGCATCAGAAGGAGAGGACACAACTTAAAAAAAAGGACCAACAAAAATCCTCCTTCCCCCACAGATAGAGAGAGAGTGAGAAAGAGAAAAAAAAACGAGTGTGTACAAGGATCAAAAGGTGCCATGATGGTTAAGGATGTTAAATTTTATACACGTACATATCTACATATATGTCGTCCTATCATTGCGCGCGAACACATCCCCATTCGCATTGTCATTGTAGAGAGTGGACGGTTTTTGGTCCTTGGTTGCCATGATAGTTGGAACTCCCACATCCTTGCCCGCATTCAAAAGACGATAATCGAAGAGGAGCGTTTGTGTCATGCCAGTGTGTGGCAGAATTGAGTACCAAAGGACCCACCATTGTGGGTGGTGCTTGTGTCTATAAAGGTGGCAGAGTGATGGCAACAATGACAAAACAAAACTCAATGGAATGTTTCCTTATCCATATTTTCTGTACTGCTTGGTAAATCGTCCTTTTGCTCTGCTCCTTCCCGGTTTGGGGGAAGCTTGATTTATCTAGAACGTTGTCCCCAATAAAACAGGATAGACAGTGGAAAGGACAAAAAAAAAAACAAGGTAATCAGAAGTTTGTGGAATTTTATGTTGTTTTTTGGGATGAGGGATGACGGCAACGGAATCCAAATTGTTGTGTGGTGTGTGCTTCAGAAAGAAGCAGGAGAGATTATAATGACATCGAGGAGAAGTGCTTTTTGGAGGCTCATTTGTGAACATAGTCGAAGCATGTGGGGAGTCAAATATCTCTTTGCTGACAGACATTTTCCTGAGCTGATATTCAATCCATTGAAAGATAAATCCAAGCCTCTGGAGGACCCTCCAGTAAAACTTCAACCCGCATTCATTTTGTTTTCTTAAATCGGTTCTTAAGTCTCATTACCTCATAACATCACATAAACTAAGGTCCTACCATTGCAAGTGTTCCAAGGGACTCATACTCATCGGTAACCACGAAATAGAGAATGGGTTTTGACAAACTTAAAGCTTGTCGCGACCCAATGGAATCATATGCCCATCAGCATGGGTGGTAAGTCTTTCCATGTCTCAAGGATAGATGATTCGAATTTCGTGGTTTTCTTTCTGACATGAGAAATGTAAGAGGGACATTCGTTAGATCTGTCAAGTGAGCTTTTGCCTCATGTAGAATGCCTGAAACTTCAGTAATGTCACAAAAAAAAGAGACGACATCATATTTCATCATACTAAACATTCCGGAGTACATCCTTTGGACATGGAACATCAAAAACTCCGAAGCGGCCCACTCAAAAACAAGGGCGCAGTTCCATTCTATAGAAAACAGAAAGCGCCGTCGATTCGTCACTACGAAAGCTGAAGGATGCCCGCACTCTTGAAGGCCAGGGCCTAGCTTCAATAATTGTGTGAGCGTTCAAAATTTATCGCAAAGTGCGGGAATTGTGCCGACTCCGAAAGTTCCCAGAAGCTTTTTCTTGACAGTTTTGTACTCTTTGGATGTCACTCGCGATAGTTCGGACACATGGTCAGCAGCAGACGTACTTACAACTTAGACCACAACTGGATCGTTGCAAATCAATTCGATCACCACCATATGCCGTTGGGATCAATTTAAAAAATTTCAATGTAGTCGAACTTAGTGACTGGCTTTTGTAGTGCTAGTCAATTACATGTTTCCAGTCTCGAATCCGCAAGCTGTTTAAGAGGATTAAGTTTTTTGCTTTGCTATCAATTCACAACACTGACAGAGTGATGCGAAAAAAAATATCCATATTTTAAAAGCAGCTCGTGTTAAATAAAATACTGCGAATTTTTAGCGAATACAAAAAAATCCCTGTTCAACCAGCAATTTTGGAACAACCAAAACTTCGTATTGTTTTCAGACTTGAACTGATCCATTGGTTTGGCCATTGCCATTACATGGAGAGCATTACTCATAAGGATCTAGCTGAGCCTAGGTACACGAAGACTTTGACGATCATTTCTTATTTAACTCATTCACACAGGGACTTCGATTTCTCTTTCTGCCAACCGAGACCTACTGCTCATTTAATTACTTCTAGATCATACGATATGTCTCGGTGAGATAATTACAGACCTTGAGGGTTCAACAACGAGTTAGCATGATTCTATGCAGCTCTTCTCTATAAATGCGGTCATATGTGGGCTTAAAATCGATGACTTAGTAGTGAGGATCGATTTGGAACTCCCGTTTTCACTACGGCAGCCTTTTTTTGTGCACCGGAATTATGAAATCATTTGCTAACACTGTTTGGGTAATTGTGACCTGAAATATAAAAGCCAGATGAACTGCAAGAGAGCTACTGCAGTATGAACTTAAAAATTATTGGAGTTATCCCATCAGGTCCGTAGAAGGTTTCCTTTCTAAGTCGATGATATTCCACGAGAAGAAAGATCGTGAGAAGTGGCTTCAAATCCAAATGTAGAATTTGCTGTCGATTTTTTTTGTATTCGCTCAAAATTCGCAGTATTTTTTTTTTTTTTTGTAAACAAGGAAGTGAAACTTAGTCACTCAAAGAACAGTGGGACTTGATTTGTGTGTGCGTCTGCTTATATTATTGAAAGAAAGTTTTCTCCGGAGCTTCCTTGTTGTCAATGTGGCATATAAAGATGTGAAGAGAAACCTTACCTGTTTTATAAAAAGCACAGCTCCCGAAAGTAGTGTACTAAAAGCCTAAACTGCTCCAGTCAATCGTTGTGAGCCTCCTTACCTACGAGGTAGCTGCAAGGATAATTGCATAACCCATTATTCTCCAAACAATTGATATATTAATAGTATAAGAAATCTATTATTCCCTCAAATTGCCCTCGACAGTTTTGAAGTGTGTTCGGTATTGCCTCCGACCCATGCCTCAACACCCACAGTCACTTCGAAACTCTTTGCAATTCACAGTGTTTGCCACAGCTTTGAAATGGCGCAAATACACTTCGCCCATGTCCTTGATCCCTTGCCGCCGTTGCCATACAAACCAACGAAGTGCGTCCTCAATCCAAAGCCACCCCATCCCCATTAACTCGAACCCCTTGTATATTTGCGAATTGATGTTAAAGTCAACACAGAAAACTGTGCGGATATATATACGAGTGTAACTGTATAATTTCCCTTAGGGAATACAAAAGAGAACGACTGACAGACAGACAAACTGACAGACAGAGGCAGTCAGTCAGTCAAACAGACAAACCAACTGAAGCACGTATCCGTTTGTCGAATGCCGTATCCTTCGGCGACATTAAGAATCTCTTTGGGCGGGAATGAAGGGTGACATCAGTTTTTACCCCTAAAAAATAGGGGTGGCGTCTTGTGGTTGGGGCAAGTAAAGTGAACCAAGAGAAGAAGCTTATCCATTCTGATATCAAACCACTTAATCGTTACAATAATTTAGATGTCAGAGTTGGTCGAATAATATTTTGAAATTTATGTACCAAGGAGGCGGTTGGTTGTGCTCGCATGTGTATTCGTTACCGAAGCTTTATAGATGCTCATTTTGAGCATGTGCCAAGAAAGAGTATCACACTTAAGAGCTGAAAAGAGAAGTGCACTTCTCTTTACCAGACAACCCCATTTGCCGCTTTGCGATGAGGAAGTCATTTTGGCGAAGAGTTTCCTTTCATGTGGCTTAGCGTGTTGGCCACTTAGTGCTGTATACTTGTACACGAATATTTTATTTAACGCCACTTCCTCTTAATTTTAATTTACCCGCCACTGCCGCCACTGCTGCCTTGTTAGTCCTTGGCTCTGGCTCTGGCAGTGCCTGTGGAACGTTGGGGGAATAGCAGAACATTTAGATCACTCTTTGAGATTGATGGTGTTGGGTCAAAGAAGGGTGAATCTACTTTCTGCTTTAGCTTCCTCCTCCCCGAAGGGCGGCAGTGCTTATAACGCCAAATTGAGGTCATGTTGACAATGTTTAGGTTGTAGGTTCGAGATACAATTAAAATGCTTTACGGTGGCACATAGAACGAAGGGGGGGGGGGGGGGGGTGAGTGAAGTAGATATACGAAGGAAGGGGAAATTGACTTCGGGGTTATTGTGTGGATGGAGGAGTGGCAGATCCAACGAAGATAATTTATTTCATCATGTTGTCGACGAGCAGTGGTGGCAGCTTTAGAAAATAAATGATAAAGTGTTTGGGGCTCATGATTAGAAGGGCGACCAGAGTAACCAGACGTATTAAGGATCATTACTTTGATTTGATTTAGAAGAGGGATTGACGGATACATATTGGAAGCGTCCACTGACGTCCACTGACGTCCACTTGCTACGTGTCAACAAGGATTAAAATAAGTATGTTGGAAGTTGATTAAGTGAAGAAGTGCTTAGTGACCAAGACAATTAACAATGACGTATGAAGCCGTTTCAATTTTGATGAATTGCAAAATTTATTAAAGAGGGTGCGTGCGGTGGCGAAATATGAAAATTTTTCTTTTGAATACAGTGAGAGTCGCTTATAACGACGCTGGAGGGTCGTATTAAACGACGGTTGCTATATTCGACTGCCGTTCGTAAATATTCAGGAAATGATTAAAAAAACAAATTTCATTCACATTCAATTTTCATAAATTTTTATTCGTTTTTGTAGAGGCAATTGAGTTAAGTAGATACTGTTAGAATCTGCTTCTAAAGTATTGGGTTACTTACTAAGTTCTGCGGTTTTTGGCGTTTATCGTTTCAAAAACGTTTTTTAAGTAGAGAGGATTATTCTTTACATTATTGCCACAATTTATTTTAATTACACGTGTTTTAAAAAGTGCTAATTTTTGCATTTTTGCATACAGTGTGACCTTAATGAAAGTAACTAATAGAAATTTGGGCAGTTGTTTTTACTGAGTTTGTTGCAATAATCGAGTCAAAAAATGGAAGGTTCCGAAAATGAGACAAAAAGTTAAACTCCTCCAAAATAGTAAAAAAAAACGTGTCTTGCACTGGTTTAAATTAACATTTTACTTGTATTTAAAAAAATTGAGAAATTTTTGATTGTGTCTTTTTAGACCCTGAATTCTTTTCCACAGCTGACTCTCGAGAGTTTTTAAGAGTATTATTCAGTGAAGGATAATTTTCTTCAGCCCATTGAAGACAAATGTTTAGTGCTTGGATTGCAGCCCCTGCTTTGATTTTTAGCAGTGGGGATTCTTTAACTGCATTTTCGTCATCACTTTCAATTTCTTCGTCTCCCAAGTTGCTGCAAGTCGGTTCCAGCTCAACAGATCCCCACGGAACAGTCAATAGGGGATAGCTCTTGAAGCAAATCATTTATCGATGATATTATTTCGCGGTCTTTTAGGATTTGGTCCCTAATGACACTCAAAGATAACAAATCATCTTCATTAAAGGGTTCCAGCACTTTTGTATTGCCGCAGACTGCACCTTGTCCCATGCATTAGCCAAGACACATACGGCGTGTCTCAAATTAAATGATTTTATTTTAGTCTCCAAATCTGACCCTTGACTAGCGACCAAATGTGCCAATAGACTCTTTTTGTAATTCAGTTTAGTCAAGTTCATCAAATTTTGTTCCATTGGTTGGAGAATAGCGGTGCATGGTGACTATCATTCCATCATCACTTTTCAGCTCGCCGTCCTTTGGATGACAAGTTGCGTTGTCCAACAGTAACAGAGCCCTCTTCTGAAGATTTCTAGACCCAAGAAACTGTCTTACCTAGATGAAGAAAATAAAACAGAAATGGTTATAAAAAAAGTCGATCACCTTTATTAAACATCTTACCTCGTTGAGTGAAACCATTCTTCAAACAGCGAGAATGTCATCCACGCATTTTTATTGCTCTTATAAATGACGGGTTTATTTTCAAAATTTTTAAATGCTCTAGGATTTAGAGCTTTCCCGATGACGAATAATTTTATTTTGTGAATCCCAGATGCGTTCGTGCAAGCAAGAAACGTTATTCTCTCTTTGCTTGTCCTCCGACCTGGAGCGGTTCCTGCTTTAAAGCTTACAAGGATTTTATTTGGTATAAGCTTAAAAAATAAGCCGGACTCGTCCGCGTTGTAAATTTGATTTGGTGACAGACCGAGCTCTTTGATTGTATTTTTGAACTTAACCAAAATCGGTTCAACGAGTTTCGATTTATTTGACATCTTTTCTCCAAAAATTTTAAGGTTGCGGATTCCATGTCTTTTTTTTTTAAATTTGAAAACCAGCAATTGCCAGCCAGGATCCTGTTTTTTCCTTGATTCTGTCATGCAGTTTACATGCCTGTGCTTTTAAAACTTCTTTGGAAATTGACACGTTTCGATGTCGATTTTCCAAAAACCATTTATACAAGGCTTGCTCCATACGTGGAAACTCACACGCTCTTAAAGTTACACGTTTTCCCGGTCCACATTCTGAATTTACAACAAATTTTGTTAGCGCTCCTTGTCTTTTATCGAGGAGTTGCACGTATCGAGGGTTGCTTTTATTGAGGTCGCACTGTATTTTGCTTTTTTTCTTTGAAGAAAGGCGTCAAAGCGACAGAGACGCAACGGGAGATTTGTAGGATATTCAGTAATTAGAACTGACACTTGTCAACGCTGGTTTTAAAGATTTCGATCCGGCATTGCAGATCATGTACGCTCTGGACCTCTACTCATCACAAACGACGATCAAATCTTAGGTGCAGCAAGATTTTACAAACATTTGGTGACACGAGAGATCGGTCAGGGGTTTATCATTGGAATGTCGAAGAACGTGAATGTTTGGGTTCCTCACGAACTCAGTGAAAGAAACATTATGATTTTCTGATACTTTGTTGAGGTGGAACTCGTTTGAGACTTTTTTTTTGTTTCGAAAAGAATGGTTACGGGAGAGTGGTTTACAATAACATTCGGTGTAAGGAGTCATAGTGCGCTCCTGCTTAAACACCGCAATCGGTCGGAAAGCAAGACTTGCATCCCCAAGCCTTAAGCCGTCTGACTACCACCTGAGACATAAAATCGCACCTCGAAGACGTGCGAAGACTTCAAGTCTTCTTCGATGTCTTCATCACCTGCTGATTGTCAATGTCAATACATTGGCGTCAATTTGAACGTATTGCTCGCTTTCTTCAGCTGGTACTACTCCTTTTATGATTCTTCCCTCTAGTACGCTTAAAGGAATATTGTCCTCCTCAATACAATCTGAGTCCGCAATAAGGGGTTCTGATGAAAGAAACCCAACATGTTTGCAACAGTGCCCAATGGTCTTTTGCGTGACCATTACGTTACGGAAGTGTACCTTCGAGCTCTTTATAATTCCTTGGTCCCAAGGGTCGCAAACTTTTAGGAGGTAAGAATATCAGTTTAACTGAGGCTAAGTTTTCAACGTCCATATTGCTAGGTCAATTGTCTGCAGACAAAATTATTTTATTTGTTTTCTCGTCATAAGCTCCTAATCCCAATTATGAAGGTTGTCTGTGAAAATGCCAAATGTCATCCATGCGGGTTTGTTTGCTTCATAGACACACCGTCAATGACTTAACATTTTTAAAGCACCGAGGGTATTTTGATTTTCCAATCACTTAAAGTTTTATTTTTATGGAACCCGTCACGTGGCAAGCGATCAAAATTGTTACTGTTCCTTGCGACAATTTTCCACACACGCAGCGTTCCCATCTAAACCGAATGGACTTATCCGAAACGAGCTTATGAAATAGTGCTGCTTCATGAGCGTTAAAATGTCTTCATCTGAACACCCGCAGTCGTAGATAAGCCTGAACCTTTTTTGATTCAATCATCACAAAACTCTGTTTAAAGCTTAGATGCTTCGCCTGAAAGTTTTCCAAAAACAATGTTGAGCATTGTTAGCTTGCCCGATAAAAATGGGTTCATTAATTGGGATGTTTTGTTGCCTCTTAGCTTTAAACCACTTAAATTCCAGGGTTGGTTTACTATCGTATATTTTTTTAACAATTATCGCAGCAATCTTCAAAAACGTTCATCGTTTTTTTTACCATTTTAATGTTATACTATTTTTTTCACCGGAGTCCAACCGGAAGATAATTGTTGCTCTACAGAAAAATTCCTTAATTTTCATGAACGAGTTCGGAATAAGCGACTTCCACTGTAGTATTGAAAATCATACCCGTTCCATAAGTTCATGTACTGAATAAGCTGGTTTCTGGCATGGGTCATTACCCTTATGACTGTTTGCAATTATAGGATCACTGGACGGGTGACGTAACCGTGGGATTACCCATAAAAAATCGCAAGGAGCCAAATCGAGAGAGCGGGCCGCTCCAAATCCCCTATAACTGAAGTGTTACCTCAAAACAACTATCGATATCCTTCAACTGTGGGTAGTTGTTGGCTTCACTGAAGAAAACAATTTAACCCTCGGAAGTGTGTGTGCCTCAAGTGTTTCCCTGCTAGAATTCACGTCGCGTTTGGAGATTTTTTTTGACCAATCACAACTTGTACGGAAAGAAACGAGGGTCACCAGGACGTGGAGCAATCGGAAATTCGTAGAAATCGCACGATTGAAGCTCCATCGGCCTTAGGTGATCTGATGCCCAAGAGATTCCAGATCTACATCTTGTCGCACTCACAGTTTGTCAGAACGTATAAGCAATTGAGACCACTCACGCCCCGCAACAGATTGAAACGCGCGTTTTTCAAAAAAAGGAAGTTATGTAGCAGTGCCCTATAAACATTTATGTTAATGATTTCATCCATTTTTTTAACCCGAATAGACAAAAAGTTGAAAAGAAGTCGCTAAAACATTAAGCCGCTCGAGACGTGACAGAATAGTCCCCGGATGTCCACTAAATTTTTATTTCGGCTGTGATGTATTGGATGAGCAGACGGTCGTGGACGGAGTTACCGCACACAGCTCGCGCGATTATCGACATTTTTAAGGACGAGTTTCCATGCGTTTTGGCGATTTAAACTGGCCGGTCCATTTAAGTGTTTAAGACTTCTTTCTTTGCAGGTTTTTGAAGTCACGCTGACTCTAGAAACTCTCAAACTGAATATCCAACAAAAAACCGAGGATTTATCGCCCAAAAGTCGCTCAAAAACGATTAAGAATGTCATTTTAAGCGGTTTGCCTATTCAATTTCGATTTTAAAACACCCGTTTTATATCTCAACTCGAATAACGAAGGGTTAAAATTCTTCAACACAAGTCAATGACTTCATTCGCTGTCGAGTGTCTTCTATTGTTGCCATCAAATTGGTTTTTAGATGTGCATTACCTATAATTCGTCATTATCCCTTAAAAAATCCCTTTCAAGCTGACAATAATGTGTAGACCTAAAAATAAACCCCTCCCAAGTTCCACTTCTCAATGAAAAAAAAAATAAAGCTGCACAACAAAGACTTCATCATGAATAAACCCAATTAAACTGATTCCCTTGCACAGAACAAACCCCCATAGCCTCACACAAAACCACTTTTCCCTCTCACATAGTATCTTCATGTATGTATGTGTGTATTTTTTTTTTTACCATAAAACACCGCCACGCCATCAGAGAATCATCTGCTCACTCAAGGATCTAATAGAAAAGATTGAGGCCCAATTCTCTGTTCTGACATTTCTTGACAAAAGAGCAATCTTCTGGCGCACAACCTCCTCAAAAATGTGTGTTCTTCAATCCTTGTCGATGGTGTTGTTCTCAACGGTAATGTATTGTGCTTGTTATTGTTGTAGTCATAGTGACGACGACTTTGTCATCCTCAAACTCGCAATCCTTGTCGTCCTTTTGCCTCAGGAAAATAAACAATGTGCTAAGTAGCCTATTTTCAATTGAATCCTTGTATACCAGCCAAGCGTAGTTGATACGTATATTTAAAGGGGGTTTTCCCAACCCTGCGCCTCCTTCCGTCGGGTAGTGTGTTTGAAGTTTGGTAAAAGGCACACCAGACGACATCCTTTACACACACACACACACACACACACACTCAACCCTTTTAACTGTCAACAAAAGAAACCAAAGCAGAACAAAAAAAAAAAGTAGGAAACTCGTCGTACTCCTTTTACAAGCACACACAATTGTATAATAATTTCCGTTTCTTTATCTGAGCTACGAATGCACACGTTCAGAGACTATTTTATTTGCCATGCCCAATAGTCCTTTTTCCACTGTTTCCTTATTATTATTACAATTTTTTTCTGCTCTCCTTTTTTTTGCTCCTCTTGTTTCGGTTTTACTTTTATTTGTTTTGGTCATTTTCCATCGTGATATTTGTTCTGCCACACCCAGGGGCGAGAGAAAATGTTTTCGTCCTTTTATTCGCTTTCTTTATTTTATCCTTTTTGAAATAAAAAGAAAAGAGTAAGGTTGTTTATGTTTTTCTTTTTGCTTGTTTTCAAAATAAAATCCAGAAAAAATGTCAATGCCGGTACGCAGGCATTTAGAATTAGTTCTAGGACATCCTTAAATTAGGCTGTGTTCAAATGAACGACACAAGGACATTGCATTTTTGTAGTGGCAATTACCAATTATGTTTCTAACTAGCTTGTCAGTGTCGCGTCGTTAAATAGTATGTCACATGACATTGCCCGGAAGACCATGGCTGTGCTTTTTTTTTGGGGAAATTTTGATTCAATGATGTCAAGGACACTTTAAAAATGCATTGATTCATGATCATGAGCGGAGTGAAGGATGCGGCGGTTGTCCCAAGCGGATGCTATTGTGCCAAGTTTTCTTTACCCTAAATAAACTCCACCTCGGTTAGTCACTGAAGACATGTTTGCGAACTGTCGGAAGATCGTATATAAACATTTAAAACAAAATGGGACCCAATATAGACCCTTGAGGTACCTCGACTCAAAACTTTCTGAAGTCGATTTTTCAAGTAACTCTATCAATAGTATTGATAACAGTTCCAATCATTGTCGATCTCTTTGAACAGCTCAGTATTCATGGACCGATTGAAGTAAGGATCACTGCTTGGAGAAGAAAGCCGTGTACCCTCTTAGTCGGTCTTTGTTTTGATTTGCAGCAGAGTGATGGGGATTATTTTAGTAAGAGTGATGTGCGTCTGCTCCTGAGTGTTCAAATTTAGGGGAGAACACCTCTAATTTTTTCACGGCTTTACCTCTCAAAAAAAAGTTTCTGGGGCGTTCGGAATCGGCAATAAACTGTGCGTCCATTTGCGAAAAAGTTAGATGCACACAAAAAACAGTGAAGCCAGGCCCTTGCCCTCAAAGGAGCTCTTGCGCCACCAACTCATACCTCGACAATTCAGGACATGACCACAGAAATCGAACGAATTTCGCGCAATGTGAACTGTGAACGATCTTCTTTATTTATTATTTTCGCTGTGTTGCGAACGAAAAATCACAAATTTTGAAGCTCGTTGCGTGCTCGTTGAGTTCTCGAGCTTTTTACGCAATGTAAGCTGCAAGCGATGTTTATTTATTTAATATTTTCGCTGTGTTGCCCGCATAAAGTTCATCACGAACACATCATGGACTGGTGTCTGGTTTCTTCGTGGCAGAATTGCTGATGATCAAGCTTGGAAAAAAGTCAAAATGAGTGTCTTATTATGTCTCAGAATCCTATTTCACGTGCTGGTTGAAGTCCGTCTTCAACACACTAGACGGTACCTTGGCAGCTTCCCGTCCCATCTGATTGAAGGTGAACCTTTTTCTATCCTGAGACAAATCCTAAGAAAAGACCAACGAACTTAAAGTCGATGCTTATCATCTTGAACCCTGCGAGGTAGTGGCTTAAACTGATTCAATTGTGCCGCATGACATAAGACAAGGCGCGTTGCAATCTCACTTTAGGACTAAGTGATGGATCGCGTGTTGGAATAGGGCAAATGTTGACACGACAGGCACAATCTTCCACAATTCTCCGACACGTAGACGACATCGAAATCAGGTGTCGTTTCCAGTACGCCGGTTTCGGTAACTGAAGAATATGGGTGACTACGAAGCTTCATGAAGACAAAACCAAGTCCACAGCCTTAAAGGACAAAAAATCACTGCTGGCGGCGACAGCGAATTCGAAGTGGCTGAGAAGTTTACCAACTCGTACTTCGAACTAAACATTAAATCGATGAATGACACTTTTGTGAAGAAAGATTCGGCGAGAACTAACCAGTAGGAAACTTTTGCTACTTCGGTTTGGCGAATCAAACCTACCGCCCTTGCGAGGGAACAGGGTTTCGAACGATGAACAGGAAGGCAGAGCATAATAATCAACGTTTTTGAAAAAAAAAAAAACATAAAATTCTTCGTCTAATAATCGGTCGAGCATGTGAGGAGGGCGAATGGACGAGCAAATGTCGTGCTTTGTTGGTGCTTCAGGGGTCGGTCTAGACAACTGGAACCAGCTTGCTCGAGATCGAGAAGAAGGAAGGATGCCGTGACCATTTTTTTGTGCCAAATTCTCACTCATATTAATCGAGAAAAGAATCGGACCAAGCATAGAACCTTGAGGGATGCCATTCTTTATGGTCTGTAACCCGGACAGCTTCGATATTCCGCTGCTGATGGCCATCTTTCATTAACAGTTACAATTAGAATTGAATCCATTCTTTTGGCTTCAAACTAGTTTCCTTCGGATTTATGGAATGACGGGGGCCATTTTGTTCTCAATGATAATCTGGATCTATGGAACTTGGATAGAAAAGTTTACATTGCTTCGGAGGTTTCCCAAAAGTGAAGTGTTATTTTTAACTTGCCTTAAAAAAAAAAACCCCGCAGAGCCCCATTGGTATGTATAAATAGTTCAACCAGAATCTTTAAATATTTTGCAGGATAAATCATTCCCCTGCCATCCTTGAGATCCTTTAATACCGCTAGACCCATTAAAATCCATGAAAACATTTTGATTGTCTAAAGTTTCTTCGTGTTTTTTTTTGTCGCTTCAAAGAAATTCCCAACACACGATGAAAGATTTTTCCCACACAATTTACTCGTCCTACTTGGAATAAAAAGGACATTTCTTCGAGATAATATAACTTGAAATTGAAGAAAGAGAACAAAAAAAAAAAACAAGGAAACATCTAAAATGCCTTTCACGAGTGGAAAATAAAATAAAAGAAAACCCCAAAAAAAAAAACCACCCAAGGGAGTAATATTTACAACATCGCCACGAACTAGAGTCTCCCTTATTCTACTCTGTGTCGTCCTTGTCATTTTTGTCGCCAATCATCGCGTGAATGTGAACATTTGCGCCATGTCGCAACCCGTCCTCCACGTCCTCCTCCTCTTCCGCGTCACCAATCAATTTTCCGACTACAAGCAAAGGTATAACAAAAGGACCATCAAAAAGGACTAAAGAAGGCAACAAAGGACTCACAAAAAGCAACGAAAAAAAATACAAAAAAAAACAGAACACCGTACAAGAAGCACACTCAAGCTTTGCTAAATTGTTGCGCGATGATGGGAAATGAAAATCTATTTTTCAAGAAAACACAACTTACAGCGAAGCACTGTCATTTCATGGAAGGGAGGCCCACCCACCAACCAACCAAAGGACGAAGAGGAAAATCTTTTGCTTTTGTATGTTATGCCATCCCGCTGCTTGATCTGGCTTCTTCTCCGAACAACAAGGAAAAGAAATAAAACAAGGAAAGACAAAAAAAAAAACGAGGAACAAGAATACTTTAACTCTGGTGTAGAGCTGCTGTTCCTGCTGTGCTGCTGGTGGTTGTATATAGTCCCTGTGGGTCGACGGACCTCTTTACGCTTCGCTGAATAGATGATGATGCTCTTTTGGTGGTGGCTGTTGTGGTCCTTTATTTCTGTTCTGTATTCCATTGCCGACACCACACCACACCACCACCGCTCCCTATCATCCTTTTGGCAGTAATCTGTTGTATCCTTGAGAGTTCGAGTTCGAGTTCGGGTCCGGGGGTGTGAGTGTCTGAAAGCTTTGGGAGAGAAACCTGAAAGGCGGCGTGGCGGATGCCAACTTACGCCAAGCCGTACAATGGATGATGGCGACGGATAAAGTTATATATTTATGTGTGGGATGAAACCAGAAAGGAAGTCCTCGGGTTATGTCTGTTATCCAATTCAAGTTCTATTCACTTCTTCTTGGGCGTCTTTTTTTTTGTTTTTTTTTTTGTACTTTGGGTGCGGGGGTGGCGGCAAAGCATTTGACACTTATTCGTCGTATCCTCTGCTGGGTTCCACATTCCCTTCAAAGGTTGCCGATTTGATGATGATGATGCGCTCGGTAGTTTCGCATGTCGGTGTCGGCTGTCGTTGGCTTTAGTTTTTTTTTTTTTTTTTGTCTACTATGAATTCTTCTTCATTGAGTTTTGTTTGTGTGGTTCTTTATGTATGTATGTATGTATGTAGCCGTAGCCTTTTTGGCAAGGAAAAGAAAGATTAAACGTATCTAATGGGGACTATCATAAAAGAATGTAAAAACATTTCTCGCTTTTTTTCTTTCGTATCCTTTTCGTTTTTTTTTTTTCGTTCGTTACCCTTGAGCTGTTGTTGTTGTTGATTATATTTATCCTTTGGTCCTTCTGCTTTCGAATTCATGGATGTTAAATGGATTATTCTTCTTCTCTTTTTGTGTTGCCCTCTCGCAAGTCAATGGAGAATAAATAAATGTTATTTGCGATGTGTTAGGCGGCTGGCTCAAGGCGATGCCCCGATGGCTCTAGTTGGTCGGCGTATCCTTCGGCGGGTTAAGGGGAGATGTGTGCTGCGGATTGGGATTAATGATTTGCTTTTAGCAAGCAATTGATATAGAGTGGGATTCCGTCTTGTTTTTATTTTTCATTCCCTTGTGCACGCCGCCGCCGCTGATGGATGAAGGATGAGCTTTGTTGTTGTTGTTGTGTGGTACGCTTTGATTTCTGTCTGCTTCGAAGTTAAATTAACCATTTTGAATTTTTGATTGAATAATTTGAAAAAAAAGAATGAAATGAATTACATATCTAATGTGTAGCGAAGAGGAATCGAGATAAGGTGGCGTTTAGGATGTGTATGGCTCAAGTCAAATGGAAACGCGTTATGTTGTGGAAAATTCTATTCAACTGTGTTGATAAACGAACAAGCAACACTACGGCTTGACGGAGTTCCTTGAAGACAGATGGAATGAAAAAATGGGCGGATTTACAAAAAGGAGTAGGAGGAAACAAAAATCTGCGCGTTTTTTTTTTGCAGGGTGATATTTATAAATGAAAATCAACCAAGTGTGTTTCGAAGGGTTCCGTACCGCCCTACAATACGCAAATCTACACATTTTTGTTTTTGAAAGTAAGATTTTTCATAGCCTACTTTACTAGTGTGGGCATCTTCGATTCGAGCCATCCCAGTCCTCTCTAAATAAATTTCAAAAAAACTCTGTCAATCTTGTCCATATGACATGTATAGATCGGACGGACAAATGTTATAAAAAATTGTCAGGTTATTAAATTGTTAAGATTCTCTTTTAATCCAACTAATAATTGACTTGGCTACAATAGAATTTTTGAAGTGCTGTTCAACTTCGAGTTTAAGTTGTCATGAGTCTCCAATGTTATGGCCCTTGAAGATAGTGACATCGTCAGTATAAATAAGACATTGTGAGCTCTTTAAAAAAGAGACCAAATCATTAAAAAAAAATATTAACAATAGCGGACCCAAGTGGCTACCTTGTGGTACCCCCGAATTAAGAACTCGTTTTTCTGAAGCCAATTGTGTTTGACTTAAAATGTAAAATGCGATGAGAGAACTTAACAAATCCTTTTCTAAAATCACATCGGTTTGATTTTCAAATGTAATTGTGTGAGTTTAAACGAAAGTGAAGTTGTAAAACTGCCTTAACAACAACAAAACACATTGGAAAAATGTGTTAATCGCTAAAAGCCTCGAGATCGGACGACAGTTGGGGATGTCATCTTTTCGACCCTTTTTAAATAAATGAATTTGTATCGACATCTTCCAGGTAACAGGCAATACACAATTAGACAAAGAAAGATTGGACAACACAGAAAGTGGACTTGACACATGATCAGCACATTTGTTTCAGACAGTAGATGGTACACCATCTGGACCTGGAGCTATGTTTTCATCAAAATTGAATATATGAAGATGGCGCTATAGTGTCGGTAGTTAAGTTAAAATTAATGTTGATCAAGTGGTTAAAAGATTTCAAATGACAAAAAAGTTGGCCATTTTCTTCAAGATTATCAGATTTAGAAAAGTCAGATCTTGTTGGAAAATGGCATTTTCAGTTGGAAGTCTCCTTCGAGACCTCATGGGTCAAGACGCCTGCATATTTGCCGCTATTCATCATGCCTTCGATGTTCTTCATACATTCAGGATCCAAAGAGGTGAAAATACCCCAAAACATATCTTTGGGGGGTGCTTAGGAGGGACTACAACAATATGACCAGGTCGGTTTTTCATCATCACTTCTTCTCAAGACACTTACCCTGTTTCCTTGGATCTCAAAGTGTCTCGCGGCTGAAAAAAGAAATACTTTTTTCAATCCTCTGCAATCCAATTTCTATGTTTCATCACCCATTGGAGTTTGTTTTTTCCTCATATTGTCAGATAGAATTTGTTTCTTCAGTGGCCTTCTTGCCTTATAGTTATAAGACGACGCCGTCAAACAGTCGATGGATCCACCTGTACACCAGCTGACGCCAAGTCCTTCTGCGGATCGCCACTTGTGCCTCATTTACCTTCCAAATTCTGGTTTACAGTGACGCTGCAACTGTGGTCTTTTGTGGACAAAGCAAATCTGCGCGGGTTAATGTCTAGCCTCCTCTTGCAGAGTGCTTCAAATCATTCATGAGACTTCTGGTTACTTCCTGATTAGTAAATGCAGAACACACTAACGTCTGCTCTTGCTTAGGTGATGGAAACCTTCATAAAAGTTCCACTTTCGTTCAGATCGAAAGTGTACCTTATCGTAAGATGGAACCATTCTCTGCCCCCATAAGATTAAAGTAAGGGTTTCGCTTTACTAGAAATAAGCTTTCAAGCCATTCTATTTAAGTATCTTAAGTCTGCTGGTGTGTCACAGGACTCAACTTTGGCCCAGCCTTGGGGACATCATTCAATAAATGATCTTATGTCTTCTACATCTAATTTGTTGAGATTCTTCCATCTGAGGTTAGCCAAAAGTAGATAATTATTATGAAGATCACTTTTCACATGTTTGAGTGGGACACAGTCTACCTTCATATCGATGCCTTCGAGGGCAGAATCGCTACCGACTAGTTTATCATTTGCTTATGTCCGAAAGGATGCCTTTTTAAAACTTCACCAACATAATGAGATTCCAGTCAGACCCTGCTGGTCTTTTCGAACGAAAATTTATTAGCCTACAAGTACTCCCTTTTCAGCTGAATACATGTCTCCAAACTGTGTTCAATATTGTTAAACCGAAGTATATTTTAGTAAAGAACACTACGATTTCTGTGAAATGGTCATTAACGGCGGAGATCACCTCATCGTTTGTCTAAGAATCTCTTTCCATCGAGTCATGCTTTATGATTTTTTAATGAAACAAAGTTGAATGGGACCAAATGGGCGGCAATTTGTATCCCAATTCAACAAGTTTGGCAGTGGAGATTCCTTTATTTGTTTTATCCATTTTGTAGAATAATGTGTCCGAATACAGCTTATTTCATTCCCATGGTCTCAACCCATTTCTGCACATTTAGGCAGTATTTTGGGTTTGCATTTACATCGTTAGATTTTACAGGCTAAAAGAGTGTCTGTTTCTTTTGCAAACTCTGATAAATAGCACTTGGCATCAAAGTACAATAATGCTTCCGGAGAAAAGTGTCCACTTTCCATCTTAATATCTGTCATGGACTGGTTTGGGAGTAGACATTTGTTCAATACGTTAACGATAGCTGGATTAATATAGTTCTTGAGTACCTGAATCGTCATCATCTCAGCATCGATCTTGATAGATACAAAAAATGTCCAAAAATGTAAATTCTATATCAACAAAACGACTGGTTAAACAATCATTGAACTTAGTTCCACATAAATCTATTTTTGGAAGGCTTTCTGGATTCATAACTCACCCCAGTCCAAATCCTCGATTTTTTGGCTACAAAATTCATGTTTCTTGAAAGAAAAATCGGCCAATTATGCCGTCTCCTCAAAAAATGACACCACACAGTCACACCTTCCAGGATGCATTGATTTCTCAATGAGTACGTCTGAATTAACCGAGCCCAAAATGAGGCAGTCTTCGTTCGGCAACGTTTCCACCGAGTAGAAAAAAAAGGCGTTTAAATTTCGAAGAAAACATTGTTTGAACTTGAACTTGAAAATATCGGGTGACAGTTCGGAAATAAGGATGTTTAATCCGGACCCTTTTGCAAAAACGTCGCCTTGCGAAAAACATCTACGCACTGATTCCTTTAAGAGCCTGTCGCGCCTGGATTTTATAATTGTATTTAATATTTTGTTTGGATTTATATTATTATTATATCATTATACTATTTACGATTTAACGACAAATTGTAATTGTTTCCTTTTTCTTTTAATTTCAGGTAAGTTGAAACTGATTTTCCATAAGCCGTTGAGTGAAGTTGGTAAGAAATGCAATCAAAGTGAAACTGGACAAAATTTATGTCCTCAAGCAAGTAAGCAAGTAACTTATAATATTTTGTACACCTGGTACCGCACAATTTACAGTATAGAGATACAATATTTTTAAATGCCTTTCAACTGAACTATTTGTACCCGATAATTTGAGTGAGAAAGTACGAGAAAAATCCACTATGTACAACAAAAAATAAATAAATAAATAAATAACAAAAGTAAAATAATAAAAAAGAAAAAGAAAAAAAAGAACATATAAATATCACAGCTTTAAAAAATATAAATATATAAATAAATAAATAACATAATAATTGAATTAATAAATAAGTTGATAAATAAATAAATAAATAAAAACCAAAATATTTAAGTAAATAAATAAACATGTTAATAAATATATAAATATCAATGAAAAGATAATCGAAATATAATAGGACTACCGGTTGAAAATGTCGTTTTTCCATTTTTTGACATCACCGAAATGACGGAAGTGCTGGTCAGCCAGGTCATGTTGCATCGATCGGAAGAGATAGTAATCGGATGGCGCAAGGTCTGGACTATACGGCGAGCGGGGTAGGACATCCCATTTGAGCGTTTCAAGGTAAGTTTTGACGACATTTGCAACATGTGGCCGAGCATTGTCATGTTGCAAAATAACTTTATCGTGTCTTGCGACCGTTTCCGGCCGTTTTTCCTTCAGTGCTCGGCTCAAACGCATCAATTGTCGTCGGTAGAACTCGCCTGTGATTGTTTCATTCGGTTTTAGCAGCTCATAATACACAACACCCTTGCACAGCATAACCTTCAGGCCATAAATATTCTAAACGGCCGTCGATGTTGAGGCATGTCCGAGGTATCCATACGTTGCCCGACGTTTTGGATTATCGTAATGTACCCATTTTTCATCACCAGTGACGATTCGATGCAAAAAAGACTTCTTTTTGTGGCGTTCAAGCAGCATTTCGGACATGCAAAATCAGCGTTCGACGTCTCGTGGCTTCAGTTCATATGGCACCCAATGTCCTACCTTTCGGATCATTCCCATTGCTTTCAAACGATCGGAAATGGTTTGCTGAGCTACGCCAAGTGATTTTGCAAGTTCTTCTTGCGTTTGTGAGGGATCTTGATCGAGCAATGCCTCCAATTCATGGTCTTCAAACTTTTTTACCTGGCCGGGGCGTTCTTTGTCTTCGGTGTCGAAATCACCATCTAACGTCTATAGTATAGCCCGGGTAAGCTTCGGTAAGCAATTGATGCGCTTCGGTTGCTTTTTTCATTAAATGAAAAGAGCATATTAAAACTTCCCGCAAATGTTGTTTTGATGGCACGAATGTAGACATTTTACGGCTTTACAAAAACTTGTGTGTTTTTAGTAATGACCAATAACCTAGACTAGAATAATTAGACAATGACATGAAGTTTCTGATGTGACAGCTGTCATGGTCAAAATTCACCTCAGATTAATAGATATGAAGTTGTCTGCAATAACGACATTTTCAATCGGTAGTCCTATTAATATTTCTCACATTAAATTCATAATTAATATAAAAAGTATTGTAAGTGTTTAATCGATGAAATTACGAGTAAAACCCTTTGACTCCTTTGCTCAAATTTTTCTCCACCATCCTTTCTTTCAATAAACTAAATACCTCCACTAAAAAAATGCCCATTTAAACAGAGTCTTCAGGCTTCCTAATCCCTTTCGTGATCCAATCTATTGTTTCAAATTACTTTTCAGCGTAGGCGCCTAAAACTCCTTCACTGCTGTCGACTTTTATTTGACTTTCAATTTCAATCAATCTTCAAATCATTTTAACAATGAACAAAAACATAAATCTCGTCCTGCAGTCATCATAAGTATCAAAACTCTTCAGTGTGATTATTCTCTTTATGCCTCTGGCTCTGTGAAATTTCCAAAATGGATACTTTTTTCCCATTCTTTGCAAAAGGATACAAAATAATCTCCTTACTCCTTCGCCTGCGCCTTATACACGAATGCCAATTCCAAATAACATTCTTTTTCAAAGCTCAATAAAGCGTGAAATCAAACATCATCACTCACTAGCACACCACCAATATAAATACAAGCGCACAAACAGATATCCTTGAAGCGAGTTGAGTCTGCTGTCGGGGGCACAACACATCATCCTTTTACCGAAAAAAAGGTGCCATCCATCCAATAATTCATATTTTTTCCCATTCGTAACCCTCATTCCGAGCACACACACCCTCGCCCTGCATCGGTTATAAATGATTCCTTTTTGTTTTGTTTTTGGTTATGAACCATTCCGCCCACGTATTGATTCCAATTTGTGTCGGGGGCGCAGCGAAGAGCACTTATTTTATATTTATTCTCATTTCGAACGTTTATCGGGGTGTATGCCACCGATATTCCACCACCCTCATCGTCCTTTATGGACAACAATATCTCTGACATTTCTTCATCGTTTTTCTTTCTGTTTGTGCCGTTATACTTTCTCGGTAAACTTGTGTCCTGGTTGAGATCTGTGTGTGTGTGTGTGTTTGAGTGTTTGTATATATTTTGCTTACCACGTCCATGTCCGTTGAGCAGGACGACAAAAAAAAACAAAATAAAAGCAACTGAAGCAAATCAAGAAAAAATCCTTAAAAAGGACAAGCCGTTTCTGTTTTGCCTTTTTCAACTCTCTCTCTCGCTCTTTCACTGTGCGGGGCAACAAACACCGGTGGCAATAAAAGAAACAAAACAAAGGAGAGAGTGTACACAGAACGATTGGTCCTTTTTGGGTGCCGCTCAAAGAATATACAGCGGAATGGGGAGATAAAATTGGAAAAGAAAAACTGCAGGACCCCCCTCAAACTGAGAATATATTTATTTGTGTTCAGTCAACTTGAACTATCCCTCGTTCAGCCATCAGCCATCTATCCAATTCATCCAAAGGACTACGGAGGACTACATTTTGCAAATCACACTCCAATAAAAAAAAAAGGATCTACCAACATTTGTATTTTTTTTTTTGACGCCCACCCACTCTGTCATTCCTTTGGTTTTTATTGTTCCTGTGATACCGGGAACTCTCTTATCCATGCCAACCGGCTTTAACCAACCATCTACCACCACCTCAGCCTCTAGCTAGAAATTCGTCTGTAAATATCCTGGCGGCCGTGTGTGGTGCGATGTTTTTTTTTCCTTTTAAGGGGGTTGCCTCTGCTGTTGTTAGTGTTACTGATGATGGCGATGATGGTGGTTGAGGGTGTAAAGAGGTGAAAGATACCATCACAACTCTTCCCTTCTGTGGGTTGTATTTAACAAATGGAACGAAAGGACCGAAACGGTTTTTTTCTTTTTTTTCCATTTTTGTCATTCCAAACAGTGAACATGAGCAGCCCTTCTCTTGTGTGATTTCTTCCTCTGTTATTCCTTGTTATTTTTATTTTGTTGCTTCTTTTTAATTTTTTAAGGGTTGCCTGACAACAAAACCAACCAACCCCCCTCCTACGACCGAGTAAATATTTCTTCCTGTTTTTTTTTTTTATTCCATCATTTTTTCCAACCGGAAAAGTTTACAAAAAAATGATAAATAAGTAAAAACGAAATGAATATAAATTTGTGTGTTTGAGATAAAAAAAATAAAAGGAAGGAGTTAGGATCTGGGATTTTCCTTTTATTATTTTTTTTTTGTTGATTTTCCTTTTTTTTCAGTGTAACAGGGCACATCTGCTGTTCGTGGTGAATTGGTTAAGGATTAGAGTAGATGGAGTTTGAGGCGAACTGGTGGCAAAGTGAAAATTGAGTTCGTCGGTTGGGGACGTTATGTTTTTTTTTTTTTTATAAAGGATACGAACGAAGGAATGGATGATTGGTCGGTTTGGTGTGCTTTGGTCTGGTTTTTCGTTGTTCGACGATTGGCGTGGTTTTGTGCAAAAAGCCACAATCGTTCGTGCAGAAAAGAATTCGCCAAACACCCTAAACCGTAATTTAGTTTCGTTAGGGTAGAGTGGTCAAAGGAGAACTAGAGAGAGTTCCAAAAGTATATTGGTTTGGCAAATGGGGAAACGTGCAAAAGTTTTTTTTTTTTAAACATCTTGGTTCTTAAGTCCGCAAAGTACTTCTTCGAATAACATTGTATTCGAAGTTCGATGGGTGTGAGCAAATCAACCGGGGACAATTTATAGTTCAGAAATGAGGTCAAAAGTTTTTAAAAATAAACATATAGAAAGGAAGTTCTTGAAATATTAGGTAAAGGGAAATTGTAAATGTAACCCGCAGCACTGGAACAGTTGAAAATTTCGAAGTACTTATTCTTAACATACGAAATAAAAGTTTTTCAACGACAAAGCCGCAAACGTTGGAAAGTCTTGTTAATAGTCTTGGAACGTTGGCAACCATTGAAAGATTATTTTGCGTTTAAAAAACACATACTGACCCCTATAGTAATGGTACAACAAATGACAATTTTGGTTATGATATGAGCGTCTGTGATTTTGACACAACTAGAATTTAAGAGCGAATTTCTCGGACGCTAAGTAGATGAGCTACTCGCCTCGAAGTTATTCAAACAACGAGTGACAGAAGAGACTCCCGAAAGCTTCATACTGCTCGATGAACTGTAAACATCGACCAGAGGACGTGTCACACAATTGGTCATTATACGTCTGTCTCTGTAGCGCATTAGTGCAGAATATTATTTCAGCCTCTGCCACTACATTCATCCTCTCTTAAAGTTCAACTACGATCCGATTCATCTTATGGAAGACTCGCATGATGCGCCATTTACACCTGAAGTGTCATCGGGCTTCATTTAGTTGAGGGCGTCATGAGGAACACATGACCTTCTTAAGTGGAAAATGAAAGAAATACTTCCTTACTTTTCTTAATAGCAGGCAGCAGAATGTTTAAATCGGAAATAGCTGCTCGTCGCAAAACCACGCTTTGCAGGGTGTACCACAGGGTTCGATTCTCGGACCTATTATGTTCTCTATACTTAATAATGATTTGCCGTCTGCATGTGTATGCTGATGGTGTTAAATTGTGTTTATCAAATCTGCTGGAAACACACCATCAGGCTGTCGTGTTATGACCACATAAACTACATCATTGGCCGCATTAATGCCTGTCTTCGAAAACTGTAGCTTTCAGCTAGTTTCACTTTGGTTCTAACTCGTTGCAAGCTCGTCAATGGTACCTTTCGTCACTTATGCTGAAGTAGTCTACAGTAATTAAGATTCTCTCTCTCAGTAGAATCAGGAACTGTGTGTGATGTCTCGATTGTAGTCGAGTCGCCTGTCTACAACTGAACGGGCCATCTGGAAGATAAACAGTAAAGCCACACTATTCCGTATCAAACCTTAAGAGACGTAATAGAGGAAGACCTATGGAGGGACAAAGTCACTTAGGCGAACACTCTCGTGGTAAAAATTTTTGGGGCCGAAAGTCCCGGAGATCTGGTAAAGTATAAGCTTAGTAAGGAAATTATCCACTGTGGTCAGGTTGGTTCCATTGTAACCTCGTTGCTATAGAATTTTTTGTATTGGGACTCTGGTGTTCTATATAAGCGTAAAGAAGTCCTGAAACATTGCATTTCGAAAACCCGTGAACCATTAGGCCTAACAAGAGCCATATAGAAAATGGCTTTTACCCTGACATCAAGTTGGCTGTTATAACACAGTCTCTTTGTCATTGAAAAAGTCGCTTTGGCTCTAGTCGCCCTAGGTATCTGACTACACTTCGATTTGCTTATGGTTGCCCGTGTTGTCCCACGATCAAAAATGTTTGCCAATTCTTTCTGAAAAGAATAGTCTCCGGTTTCTGATGGTTAGTTTTCATCTTCCAGTCGTCATAATAACGCTGAATTTTATCAAAGTCACATTACAAGTTCAATCCGATGTCCTCAATCTTCGGTCCTGATCTACGCTAAGGCATGGTGAAGAGAACCTACAAGATCAATGGTGTAAATACTGAGCAGTATCGGAGAACTTACCGCACCCTGTTAAAGACCTTTAATCGATTCGAAAATACCAATAGAAGAAACATTCTCATTCTTCACAATGAACCATCTATTGGTAAGCATCTTATGAAGCATTAACAGAAGTGGTTTGCTTATGCCAAGCCTATTCAACTTTTAAAAGACCGCTTCTAACCACACGGTATCGAAGGCCTTCTCTAAGTCGACCAGACATGCACCCTTGCATTGTTTCATAGCTTTGTTCCATTGTACAACTGAAACCAGTTTTTCAAAAACTCTGAAAAACTTATCGATCGCAGATTTGCCGGATTGGAATTATCTTTGCCGCGTTTGGGAATGGGCTTTTCTATTGCTGTTTTCCAGTGCGCCAAATAATGTACATTATTCAACAAATTGTTAAACTGTAGAGTGAATTTATTTATAGCTATATATATAGAGGGATGTGTCAAAGCACAATGTTTGGTATCCCATCGATTCCTGCAGACTTTTTCTTCCTTAATGATTCGAAGATCCCTTGAAGGCCTCCCTTGGAAATGAACGGAGGAGGATTTTTCCCTCTCATCAGCGACGCTATTACATGCCAAGTTATCGCCATTAAACTCTTTGAAACCTCGGTTCTCCGATCGCCATTGGTGTATCTCATTTCGCGGGTAGAAGTTGTTAAAAAGGACAAGATTCTCTAAGTCGTGGTTCGTGCCAATGCAAGCACTTTTCCAAATGTCGCCCCTATAACCTCAACCTTTTCCTGCGGATCTTCAATCACAAAAATGTTTCCATCATCGGCGGCGTTTATCGGATTTACGCCTGTTGTCAGTAGTAATCTTTCTGTTTCTGGTCTTCGCGGAATTTTAAGAAACGGAAGCTCGTTTTCATTATTTCTTCAAAAAATCTTGTTTTTTTGTAATTCCAAAACAAATTAACGGATTTTCTGTAAAGTTTGATATTTCATCAAAGACTTCATCAAACACCGTCACAGAGCTCAGAAATGTTCGCTTGTTGCAGGTGTTTATGTTAATTCGAAACAAGATGGGTTCTAAAACCGAACCCTGAGGTATATCGCTAAAAACCTCATCTTTAGTCACACTTAACATATACTTTCGTAGGAATAAAATAAAACCCAGCCGTCTTTTGCGTTGAAGGAACGATACCACCGTTGACATTTAATTTAAAAATAAGTTGAATATTGGAGGAACTCGTGCAGCAATCCAGGTGTCATTGTCATAACACGCTACTAGTTTTAGGTCGGAGTAAAGCTAGCTAGTTTGTGTAAACATCCATAGATGCGACCTATCACCCAGTAAACGTGGTTGTATGCAAACATGCTCCGGTTTAAGACAAATCCTGAGGAAGTTATTGTTTAAACAAAGCTCTTACTTGTTGTCAGAGAGCAATATGTCTGAAACAGTATTCAAACTAAAAGATCTTTGTGGTATTGCTATCACCTTGGATTTCGTTGGCTTTATGAGAAGTCCATTTTTTTATAAACCACTCCTTGATGACTATCAAGTCTTCGTTAAGACAGGCTACCACCTCAATAAACATACTCTGGTGACCGGGCAGATAGTACTGAACATCGTCTGCATATAAAGGGTGATTTAAAGTAAAGTTTTTTTTAAAAAAAAAACACATAAAATTCGGAAAATGCATGAAATCTTTATTTGAATCGATAGTACGGTCCATATTATTTAATGTTTGAAGATTATTCCATGCAAACGTTGAGTTTGACTGCGCCTCAAATGGTCCATCCGGTTAGTCCAATTGTGGCATACTCTTTCCAATATTTCGGCCGGTATATCACGCATAAATGCTTCAATGTTGTCTTCCAATGCGTTAATTGAAGCGGGCTTGTCTGTATAGACATGAGCCTTAATATAGCCCCCCAAAAAATATTCTAAATGCGTTAAATCGCACGATCATGCAAGTCAAGCTCTTACATTTTGGGCAAAAAAAAAGTTGGATATCATCTCAAGGTAGCGCTCACCATTCACATTTACGTTACGAGTCGCATCATCTTTGAAGAAGTACGGTCCAATGATGCAACCAGCCCATAAACCGCACCAAACTGTGGCTTTTTCTGGATGCATTGGTAGCTCTGGCAATGCTTCTGCCTGATATTCACTCCAAAATCGACAATTCTGCTTATTTACGTACCCATTGAGCCAAAAATGAGCTTCGTCGCTGAACACAATTTTTCGGTAAAAAAAGTGGATCTTCGGCCAACTTTCCAAGAGCCCATTCAACAAAAATTTTACGTTGCGGTAGGTCGTTCGGCTTCAAATTTTGCACCAGCTGTATTTTGAAAGGCATCACACCGAAATGCTTCCGCAAAATTTTCCACGTTGTTGAGTAACAGAGGCCCAATTGCTGCGAACGGCAACGAATCGATAATTGATGGTCATCATTAACATCGTCAGCTGTTTAAACCAGTGTTGCCAAAAAGATGATAGCTAAAAAATCACCCTTTAAATGAATCCGCACATGCTTACATATTAAATGTAGATCGTTAATAAATATGCAGAACAATATTGGCCCTAGGATTGAGCCCTGTGGCACACCTTGAGTAAGTTGTTTTAGACAACTTTTTGCCACCTGTTAGACCAAAAACTTTTCATAAGTTCAACAACTCTTTCACTAAAACCAAACGAATGCTTCAGTTTACATGGTGATGGATTTTGTCGAAGGCCTTTGAAAAGTACAGAAGGCAAAGCAAGGTAGCGCATCCCATATCAAAGTCCCTTCGAATATCGTCCAAGATATTAATTATTGCGGACGAACAGGTTAAACCTTAATTGAGAATTGAGAATAAAGAATTGATAGAGGGATAGTTTTGAATCTGTTTCGTTAGCACTTTTTCAAAGACCTTCGCCAAGCACGGCAGCATGCTTTTAGGTCTGTAGTCACTGGCAATGCTGGCATTAGACTTTTTTTTTGCGTTATAAGGGTTAAGTGACTCAAAATGTGTGGCAACATTTTTTATATAAATTTTAAGGGGGTACTCCATCTTCACCGATAGCATTGAATTTTAAAGACGTCTGTCAAAATTGTTCAACATAGCCGCTTTTATTCTCCGCCCTTATCCAAAGTTAGAAACCTGATTCAAATTTGTTTTAAGACTTCCACGTGTCCATAAGCGAAAGAAAAAAATCGTTTTCCACCGCCCACCTCCACACTATTCGTATAATCCTTTCAAAGGACCCTCCGCTGTCAATCCAAACTGTGCTCATTACAGGGGAAGGTAAACAGAAAAATAATGTCATTAGGACAGAAAAAAAAAACAAGAAAAAGAATAACAATACAACAAGAAACAAAAAGGACGAAGACGAACAACAAAAATTAATTAATTGCGCCCAAGCTTAACCTAATTATATTCTTGCTCCTCATTGTTGTCTTCTACATGTACACGTCATCCCCTCTTGTGTTTTTTTTTTTGCAGCGTAACTGGAAACGTGCCTAATTCAATCATTTCCAAATCAGATGAATCTACGATAATTTATTCCTCTTCACTTCCGTGAGAGAGATACTCTCCAGCAAGCAAGCAAGCAAGCATCCCACCCACAAAAAAAAAGGAGCGCCCCACCTATTTCCAACAGCTTCCTCTATCGTCGTCACCATCAGAGTAGCAACAGCAGCAGCAGCGCAGTATTTCCATGACACTCGTCCTTTTTTTTTGTCCTGTCACTTTTGGCAAGGGTGATGAAGGAAGCGGCAATGATAATGCCTGCATGCTTTGGCATCGCGCTATCATCGTCATCTTCATCATCATCATCACATCACACTCAAATCGTACTTCACCCACATCCGATATAATATCCTGCTTCGACGATGCTTGGGGATGCCATTTTTTTTTTTTGCTCTGACGTTTCCACCTTTATTCTTTTCTTATTTTTTTTTCTTTCTGATTATTTGCTCCTTCTACCCGCAGAGTTCATCTTTATCGTCGTAGTGGTTGTTGTAGTCTCCAAGGGTCGTCGTCGTGCTCGGTTCGTTGCTTGGTTGGTTGGGTTGGGTTGGTTGTCTGAATTGGCAAAGTCCTTGTTAAACTTTCGCTCGCCCCCTCGCCCGTCTGCCATCGCGCGAGCATTTCGTCCTTCCGATTCGTTGTGCTCAACTGAAGTGTGATGTGATCATGATTTTCCGTTTTTTTTTCTTCTTACTCCTGCTGCGTTCTCGTGTCCTCTTTACCCCGCTCAGGCTTTGCTTTGCTCCTTTACCATCCCGCTTTGAAAAGATTTCCATTTTTATTCTTCTTGTTTGCTCTTCGGTGCTCCTGCTTAATGAGAGTTTTGGTTTCTGTTTTTTTTGCTCTTTGCTGGTATCCTTTTCTTTTTATTACCCCAAGGACGAGAGCTCGCAGGATTGACTAAGGGTGGAAGGAATTTTCTTTAATTTTTTTTTTTCTCTTGTTTCTGCGAAAAGAAGAATGACGATGTTGAAAGGCAGAGAACTTCATCCCCCCGCCTCTTGGTGAATAAATTTGCAAAAGATGCTGTAAGGCGAGCGAGTAAGGGTCTCTATTTTGTCAGTGAGCCAGCCAGCCAGTCAGTCATTCAGTCAGGCAGTCATTCAGTGTGACTGAAGTACGAAGTGGTAGTGCAAAGGGAAGGAAAGTTTATGATCGGACGTGGTCATGAAGAAAGGCGATAAATCCCCAAGCGCCGCTGCTGCTGCTGCGACACAACCCTTACGACAATCGAGTCGTCGAGAGATGTGGTGGTGTGGTGCCATGGCACCAAACTCGATAGATAAATGAACTAGGAGGGTGGCCAGGGCAAGGGTTGAATATCAGATTGATGTTTCGTCGAGGGGCCGCTGCTTGTTTGTGAGTGCTCAATTTAGAGTTCACGGCAACATTGGGTGTTGGGAAAAAGGGCGATGGCCAATTTCATTCACCGCAATCCTTGATGTCCTAATGGAACAAATGAAACCATTTTACACGAAACGGCAAAATAAAATCAAACAAACGTGTATAGACAAAAACAAAAAAAAAAAGGGCGAAAGTGGGTCGCTCTATCCGTCCATCTTGCCATCCACCCGTTCATCCCTTCCGTATGGATATGGTCGTTCTCGTCGTCGTCGTCGTCGTCGTCGTCGTTGTTGGGATTGTTGGTGTTGCTGGCGTTGTTTTCCTTGAAACCTTGATGGACGTGTGTGCAAAAAGTTTACTCAGGAATTCCTCTCATCCTCGGGTTGTTTATGCTACCACAGTCTGACAGCGACAGCAGGAACAAGGGTAGAAAAGAACTTCTGCACATGAAGGACACTACGGCATGTGTGCAGGAGTTTTTTTCTTTTCTTTTTTTTTATCGATGGGATATGGAGGCGGTCATTGGTTTCTTTTAAGTGATCAGTCATGTGTACAATGGATTGATTGTTGGTAATCTTATTTGATCAATAGCCAAGGATTTGGAACGGTTCAAAGCATACGAAAAAAAAAGAAGAAAACATATCGGAATGGGGTGAATCGTTATTGTTAAGCCCTTCTATCCAGAGCACCCCAACTACGACGGCATGGAATGAAGGTCGCTCGAATGGATATTGGTTGAATGGAAAGTAGGATTTAGTGTAATTTATAAGAGTCTCGGAATGGGTTGGGTCGAGGAGGGTCTGGGTCCAGCAGCACACGTAATGGTTTCATTTTCTAGTGCCAGTTGGGTTTTTGGGAGAACGATGACGATGCTGATGCTGATGATGATAATGATGAAAGGCAAATGCAAAAAGGATTTCTGAAGTACATTCAAACATACGTACACATCCTGGATTGTTGTAAGTTTTCGGATTTGTTTGCAATGATACACCACAAGAGGGTGATGGTGTTAAGTATTTGCCAACAGTTTCTTCTTGTTTTTTATTCCTTCTCTTTATACTCTTCTTCGGTTTGTTTTTCTTTTGTGTGTGTGTGTCATTGATTGTTTGGCTGATTTTGGTGTATTGTTTTGCGTAAGGGAATTTTTTTTTATCTGATTTTGATGAAGCAGAAGAAAGGGAAGGAGAGAGCGGCGACAATTTGTTATTGAGCTAGATTGAATTGGATGCCTAGTTGGTGGAAGAGTAATACCAACCAACAAGGAACGTAGTCACATTAAGTTTAATGTGGGAATTGAATCTAGATTTGATTGGATTATAAGGACTAAAAAATTAGCTAGGCCTAAATGGAAGAGCTATTTTTTTGAAAGAAATAAGTCTATAGCGGTCGCTTCGAGCGACTTTGCTGGTCGACACGAAAAACCATCTGTCAAAACAATCAATATGCGGAAGAAAAGTTGGTCCTGTAAAGCTTAACAGTCCCAGCAGCCGCAAGCGAATAAAATACTGCGAATTTAACGAATGCAAATAAGTCTATATAAAATTCCTTGTACTATTTTTCAATTTTTCTCCTACTCCGCTCTGTGCAAAATGCTTTTCTAAGAGTCCCTTGAGAACGAACAAAAATAAAAACATGATTCATAAATACTACTTGGGTTCTTGGAAGCCCACAATAGGTCTTATATTTTATTAGCTTATGGATCTGTTCGGATGAAAATGGGCTTCGTCGCTCATAATTGAAAAAACGTCCACTATGCTGTTGAGGTTCAGGTGGGCCTGAGCGTAATTTAGAGGCGATTGACCGCACTTAGTGGCTGTTGGACCCTGTGCACATTATATGGAAAAACGCTTAATGACATTTTTCCGGGTTTGTCGTCTGATCGCCGGTGACCGATCGATCACTTGTAAGATCTTCAGCCGAAGACTATAATCAAACACGAGGTATTGATCCAATCTCTTATTGACAAGCGGCTTTCTACTTAAGTGTTTAACCAACTAGCGTAGGTCGACGCTGCGCAAAAATATACCATGCGTTGGTATACTAGGCCCGTGTGGTGTGATTTCCTATAAAAGACTCAAACTTTATGTTTTGAATTCGTTGGATCCATTTTTTCCTTGAACAGCTCTCGTTAGTGAATTCCAAAAAATCTGGTATAATGGACAAAAAAATTTAGACGGGCAGTTTTTAAATAATTTGATTGAGGAACGATCAAATTAAGATTCATAAGATTTAAGGGAATCAAGTTTGCAGTACACAACAATGGTATATTCTAGAATTGATCCTGGTAGAGTGTCTAAAGGTGGTTACAAGTGTAAGACTAAAGATCAACCAAAGTTTGTGCGGTCGTCCTGACATTCGATAAATTTTAACTATTTGGTTTGTAATAATTTCTACAAACTGAAGTCTTGTGGGTTTCAGGAACAATTTTAGGATTTATTCAGTTTTGTAGTTTTTTTCGACACATGACTAACATTGTTGGGTTTAAAGGAATGTTGTTGAAATACGACCAATTCACAATTTGTGATGTATCCTCATTTAAACTGCAGACAAGATCCCCCACAAGTCCGATAAGTCTCTAAGGATAAACTTGCGATTGGTCTGGATAAAAGCTGGGTGATGCTTGCCCTTAAATTGATTTAATTGATGGGTCCCAGGTTCGATTCCTAGAGAAGTGGTCTATTTTTTCGAATCCAGTCCAGTCACAGTTTGCCATTGGGATCAAGTTAATGGCATTACCACTGGATTGGTCGTCTACCGATAGTAGTCTGACTAATGGTTGGCGTTGTTGTAGTGGTTGTTGTATCGGCTTAATTCGTGTTTTCAAAATAGTGGTTGGTGTAGATGGCTCTGCTGTGAAGGCATAACACTGACAGCGGGGTGTTTAACTAAATCTTTCAAACTTTCAAAGTCAACTAATGTCGAATATAATTCTGCGAATTAGGTGAAAGCTAATAGGTCGATACAAAAATCCTCTGTGCGGTTTCGGGCTCAACCCACTGATGTGAACTGAAACCAAATACACTTGAGTTTCTCAACCACTACAAAATCTTTCATTCTCCTCCTAATTCTTCCGCTCGCTCTGTGCTACACGCATTATAAGAATTTAAATATCCTTTTGAAGAGCGAACAATTAAGTCCTTTATATAAAGGTAGAAAAGGAGTGACCCCAAAATAGATCCTTGTGGTACTCCCGCCAATAATTTGGTAGAAGGCGAGTTCAAACAGAGTTACATAAATTCCTTGTTCTTAAGTGTCGAAAACTTTGGATAAGTCAAGAAGGCACAGAACAGTTACACTATTTATGTTATATTTCAGTCACCTGCCATCCAGGACCTTAAATCATAGCCGTAGCATAACAATGATGAGCTCTTAAAACAGACAGTCATGAAGACAAAAACTTATGTCGGTCCAAGATCCCGAAAATTTCTTTGTATTTATTGAACTTTGCGTTTACATTGATAATATTTTAACGAAAAAAGAAGAAACCATTTTTTAACAATTACTTTTACAATTACAATTACAATTTAGCTCTATAAGTTTTCTTTTTTTCTTGAATTCAAATATTGTTTGTTCAGTCTTTATATCTTTCGGTAATCTGTTAAAGTAGAGTAAGCATCATTACGTCTATTTATAAATGTTCAATACTCATGCAGTTTAGAGAACACAGCATGTTTTGTATCGCTGTAAACCTGTTGCACTGCAATAAAGTTTTCATGGCTTTATTTTGTCATCTTTAAATTTACTATTTAATTCCCTGTTAGCTTGCGTACAAAAGAGTAGATCAATAGTTAAGATGAGACTTAATAATAGAGTTATATACTAAAATAGCACTTTGAAATGCCAGCAGCGATCTTATTCTCTTGAAATATGTTATTTCTTGGCGATATTTCAACACACGCTTTCTGGGTCCTTCTTAAAATCTAGCTTACTGTCCACTCTTACTCCGAGATATTTAATACTTTCAACACTTTCCATTCACATTTCGATTTGCCCCTCTAGCCTGAATTAAATGCACTTAGACTTTTTTAAACTCAGTTTTAATTTGTTCATTTTAAATCAACTATTAACACTTTCGAGATCCGCGTCAAATATGAATTAATCCACTTGGTTCGAAGTCTCTTTTGCCAAGTATTTTTTATATTTGCACTATTATGTCCCTTGAATAGTTTCTAACGCCCGCTTCAAGTCTAAATGGATCCATTAACCGTGCTAAAGTGATTCCTCTGGTCATGCTGCAGTTCCCAATTCGTCTCCAAAATAATGGTTTGTGAAAATGATATAATTTTCCAGCAGATTATTTTGCACAACCAAAAATCGACTCTCGAAAAAAAAATACTGCGAATTAAACCAATAAAAAAAAAAAATCGGATTAACATGGTCCGTCCCTTTTCGGACTCCAACCGAAAAACATTGTGGTCTAAGGCCCTTGCAAAACTTGTGGGGGGCAAAATTTACACAATTTCTCCAGGCTATCTTCTCTCTTTTTTCTTGCCTTCCCTTGCTTGCAGTTTCGTAAGATTGAAAATGAAGCTTTAATATTTATCTCCTCCTCGACAGACCCAACTTTTGTTCCATTTTAGATCACTAGAGTTCCATTCGTGCCCCTTTTCTACTTCCATTCTCTTTTTGAGCTCAATCCTCTCTCTCCTGTCGCAAGCATACCGAATCTTTTTTTTTTATTATTTTAACCTCTAGCTCCATCTGGAACTCAGAGTTTTTTTTTTGCGAAAAAAAAAGAGTCCAGCTCAGTGGACTTGTAAACGTATACACAAGTTTGAAAAACATGCATCTGATTCCTCCTGCTGTTACAACTGCTGCCAACCAAAGATAACAAACCAAACAGGGAGCTTATATGAACATATATGTACATACATCTAAAAAAAAAATATAAATTTTGATCGGGGGTACGGTTCCCATGTTGCAACGGACACATTTCCGCATTTATGATTTTGGAAAATAAAAGGGAAAACTTGCAAAAACGATGGAAGGAAAAACATAGACACCGGGCGGATGGGTTTTGTAAATTGAAAGAGCCTTACTCAGTTCGGCGTATTTTCAAAATTTTTTTATTTATATTTTCAGACCACTCATGCAGTAATGAATGACAGGCTCGTAGCTGGAGAAGGTAGCCAGGCCATCACCATTCATCCGTTTTTTTTTTTTTTATTGTTCTATTTTGATTCCTAAAACCAACCCCGTGAAGGCAATAGACGAGTGTATTTGGAAGTTGTTTGCTTTGATCCTTTGCTGGAGTTTTGTGCTCACGAAGTACAACTCTTGTGGAAAAATCAAAAAATATTGTAGGCGTCGAGTGGAGGCGATTCTGTAAAGGACATGAATTTAGAATTTAGAAGTATGTTTGCGCTTTGGTGCTTGCACAAAACCACCAGGTCCTCACTATAAATAAAAACTTAGCTCTTGTTTGGCAGTGTGACCGACCATTAAAACGTCAGTGACCATAAAGTGAAATTTTATACAATAAATTCTCACTCTTGTTCACACACACAAAAAAAAAAGGATACTCTATTAAAATTAGCGAAGCAACTTTTTTTTGATTGTAGAAAATGAAAAGAAAAACAAAATTCACCTCTAGCGATGGTTGGGGGGCCAAATTACCCTTATTTTTTATCTTGAATTCCCTCCACTTTTTAATAGGTGGCGCCACTAGACAAAGGTCATGACTCATTGCAAGAGGGTCAGCTGTCATAATTTTATGAGTGAAGTTTTATGACATTTTGTCAATTCGCTTGCCAACTAGAAGCCTATGAGTGACGGTTCTTACCCCGCAGTAAAAAATAATGACACAGCAGGAGTACCGCATCTTGATCAAACATTGTTTTTTGATGGGAAAAACGTACGAACAATTATTGACAGCAGTTTTCCAGTGGTTTAGTGACAAGCACCGATGACGCGCCTCGCTCTGAAATGTCAAGAGATACCGCGAATGCGGAAATCGTCAGGCAAGATCCTCGATTCGTTTTCAGTGTTCGAAAAGTTGCGGGAGTTAGTTGAGGTCGTGACTATCTGAAAAGATCGGGCGGGATACATTTTGCTCGATGTCTAGGAGATGAAAAGGCTATCGACACAAGGGTGCTGCGTTTGCTGACCGTTTACTGTTTAAGCGTTATTGCAGCGTAATCGAGCAGACATTTATTGACGTTTTGTGACGATCGATGAAGCGTTGGTGAATTAACAGATGCCTGAGTCTAACAAACAGTATTCATAGTGACTGGAAAGGTACGAAATCAAACTAAGGCGACTAACGCTCGGCCGGGAAAGAAATCGAGGCGTATTTCGAAGGCTTGGTCATTCGTACTACAGAAAGGGCATCCAAATGTTGGCAACCCGGTATGCCAAGTGTTTTTATTAAAAATTCAGGACTTGTAAGCACACATAGCCTCTCAAATTCCATATTGTCTTTCCTTTCACGAAGGATGACGAGTTTTTCTTGAGCTTGTGAACTTGTAAGCTGCCAACATTCAACCTTTAAAAGCAGTCGTCTCATTACTTATTAATATAATGTGTGTTTTTTAAGAAATTGTCAATTTGACAGTTGAATAAAATCATACGTTTTGCCATGTTACGATGAATTGATTAACGTCAGAGCAACGCGTGCAAAGTGTACAAATTTATTTTGAAAACCTTTGCTCGGGTCGCCAAATTTATCGTGCGCAATCGGAGCTATGCCCGTCCACTTTGTGGAAGATTTTACGGAACGATCTTGACTCAAAAGTTTACAAGGTCTAACTTGTGCAAGAGTTGAAACGGCGCGTCCATTATACCCGTCGCAGGTTCGGTGAATGGGACGAAAACATGATTCAATTTGGTCCTCATTATCAACGTAAAGTTTTGTTCACCGACGAGGACCGTTGCCATTGCCGGAACCCTTTATCGAGACGCTCTAACATCCGTTAAACTGAAACTCACTGTTTGCTTTGCCTAATGGATTGATGGAATCATCAATCCAAATTTCTTTAATTACGATACCAGCTAAAATGTTACCGTCAATGGAGAGCACTATAGAAATATGATTTCCGACTTCTTCGTTCGTCAGTTGAATGGCATTGACGTGACAGAGCTTTGGTTTGAAAAGATGTCTCACGGTGGACGATTGAAGTCAAAATTCGCCATGTTATTACTCGGCCTGAGTTAAAATTGCCGAAAATTGAACTTCACGATTACGCTTCATTCGAACTAGTCGTATATTCTTGCAGAATCTGAGCCGGAGCTAAAACTAGTTTGCCTTGTAGTCAACGGATTTTTGTTTTCTGAAGTAGGTTCACTTTTTGTTCAGCTCGTAGAGTTCGCCTTCTCCTCCATTCGGTCTTCTCATGGACAGTGCCGTAAATCCGATGGAAAAGATCCCTTAAATCTCTTCTTCTGTCAGTAAAGGAGAACTTACAAAGCGAATACTTTGTCGAATTAAATATTGGTCCTTCGAGCTAGGAATTTCAATCTCTGTTGTTTGTGACAAACAGTGAAATCAAAAAGTTATTTAATGCACCCTCGTAGTTTCACCAAGAGTATTCATTCTTTTCACCTATAGTAATATATTGCCTCCAATTACTTTAGCAAGTGTAAATCACATCACGCAAATCTGCCTACCAAAATAAACCGCCATAAGTTATTCATCAAATATGTAACAACATTCCGTGTTATTAACTCATTTTCCCACCAGTTTCATAACATATTTCGTTTCGTCCTTTATTTTTTTTTAACCCCTATTCAACTTGTTTCCACTCTAGCCGCGTCGATATACTCTTGACAAAAAAAAATTATACCAACACCATTGGCGCGCACAAATATCCATCCATCCAAAACACCACCACCAACCACCCACCCTCAGTCACGATGGTTTCCGTTTAACTACACATTAATCACGTGCTCGTGTGCCGCTCCAAGCATATCAAATTGACAAACCAAAATAAATTTAATTTGTTTACACATTACAATGTGGCGTTCTCATTTTCAATAAATTGAATAATACCATCTACCCCCCACCCCCCTGGGAGAGCAGAAGGACACCACAGAGAGAGTAGCAAGTGTAGTGCAAAACCAAAACCACATCATAGTATCCGAAACCAAATATAAATATACAAATTGAGTAAAGTCCTGCGCGCTTTAACATCCCTGCACTGTTATTTCGTTTCGAATTCTCTTCCATCCCTTAAGAGAGCATACAAATGGAAGAGAGAGAACACGAGAGAGCGTATGAACGCGAGTCCTTTGGCATTAAATCCTTGTGTTGTGTAAAACTCTTACTAACAATTTATCTGTCGTACCGTACGGTTCACGTAGCGCGTCACAATATCAGGAAATAAATTAAATAAATTATTCGTCCTTCGGTCCTGTTTAACACCAGACATATACAACGACACAGCGTATGTTCGTGGTGGTAGTGGTTCGTTGTGGAGTAATTTTTAATAACCTCTCATTATCAGTGATTATATCCTTATTTTCGTTTCGCCTTTTTTTTATTTTCTGTTTTTGTTTTCACTGTGCAAGTGAAACGATGAACGCCGTCGGAAAGGACGAAGGATGATATCGAAAAAGTAAAAAAAAAGTGAAAATTTCCATCAACAACAGCGGCGCGTTTTTTTTTTGTTTTAAGTGTCCTTTGTGAAAATTGAAAAAAAAGAAAATATACACATACATATATATTTGCGTCTGTGTTTCTGTGTGTCCTTTTGGGGTGATTACATTTCAATTAATCTTGTGAATTTGCGAATGACGTGCTCAGTCAAATGTCCTTTTATTTTTCTTTTTCTACATATCCCATGTGCATTTACAATCCTTTAAATGCACACACACACACTTAATGGTTCATAAGGACGAAGGAAAATAATTGTGAAAACAAAAAAAAAGAAAGGGGAAAGAAAGAAAACACCATCTTAAGTATGAAAGTACAAATCCTTTTGTGCCATGAAGTGCACCGAAGCAAAGAAAGCACCAGAAAAAGAAACACGCTGCTTCTTTCACACAAACACACACACACACGCGCGCAAAAAAGACAAAAGAAAAGAAAAATGAATTCCAAGTAAATAGTGGAAAAAAAAAACGTAGGAATAACGTTTTTCCAAGTTGCTGTGATCCATTACGTTGCAACTAAGCCCCCCTCCCACCAACAAGCAGTGGAGTAGTGCGTCCCCAAAAACCCAAACCCAAACCCCAAGCAACCCTTACCCGCAACACAACCGCGCACAAGGAAGTTTTTATTTTAAAATTTTTCTTTCTGTTCGCACTCCTTGCTGCTTCAGGTTCTCTTCTCGCCCACCGCCGCCACTTTGTTGGACATTTTTATTTGCTTGCTTGTTGTTGTTGGTTTTTTTTTTTTTAAGAAAAACACGGCGAAGCGAAAATTTAACTGTAAAGCCATCGAGCACCATCCCCGTCCGTAGTGATGCTGGTGCTGGTGTACTGTGGTTGTTTGGTTGTGTGCTGCCGCTGAGGTGCAAAATCAACCCGAGGGGGTGGGCAGCTTTTGCCTACTACTACTCAAATGGGTGGTTTAGGTGTTGATAAAAAGAAAGATGAAAAAAAGAAAAAATCCAAGGGAGGGCAAATAAAAATGAAATGATGAAAATAAAGAAAAGCAACTTGTTGTGTACTTTTGAGGGTGGATTAAGGGTGGCATGGTTTTTTTTTTTTTTTCGTTGGAAACTCTTTCTTCCTCGGTTACCCTTTCACTTTATGGTTGGATTTTTTTTCGCCTCTTCATTCTCGGCTCTAGAGATGTAAGCTGGGGGAGGGGTGGATAATCGAGCAGATTGTAAATGAAGGTTTTTTTTCACAAGCGAAGCGGATGGAGAAGAATTCTTTTACTTAAGTGAATCGTTGGGAAGGCGGGGGGCTGTGGGGATGAAAAAAAACGACAAAATATGCAAAATAAGGGAGAGAAAAATTGTCTGTTAACAAAACCCAGCTACAACAATGATAATGTCATAGAAGCCTTAATTTTTTTTTCAAAAATAGAACCAAAGAAAAGTTAACCTTACCCTTGCGTCTTTTGGGGGTGTCTTGGCAACTGGATGCGGGGGCCAAAAACCACTCTGTTCACTTGAGGAGTCTGTTGTGTGTGAAAATGCACAGTTTTATATCGGAAGGGTGGCGGGGGTGGGGGTGTTTTCTGGTAAAGTGGCCGTTAGTACAGAAATGATTTGCAATGCTGTGCGTCCGCCGCGCTCGTTCGACCGTTCGTCCTTTCTATATCAACCCTCATTTTTTTTCTTTTGTATTTGCACTCTGTTTTTACTTGAATAACTGTTCTGACTGTTAGGACTTTCCGGTTAAGTTTCGTTTTTTCTTTTTCTTTTTTTGTGATTTATTTTTTTTTCCTTCCTCGTTGAAAATTAGGAATGTTCTTGGGGTTGGGTGGAGGAGAGAGTCGAGAAAGGAATTTCCTGCCAGGTTTTTTTCTTTTTTTTTTAAGAAAAGTTACTCGTCGTCGCACTCCGGTTTGTGTGTACGAAGGATTCTTGTTATTCTCACGTAAATTCAGTCGAGAGAAGGAGTACCAACACAAAAAAAAAAAGAAGAAAAAAAACTTGTCGAGGGTGGAAGTGGAAATTTAATTAAATGGTAATTGGTCTTAAGAGCTTTCGTGGGTTCTTTTCCCTCTATACACATGCACATATATATTGTTGTGTTTTTTTGTCATTTCTTACACTTCTCTTCCGCTTTCTTTCTTACATTTTTTTTTTTTTGGGTTGAATTATTTTCGGTCTTCGTTTCTTGTTAGTTTTAAGTGAACTAGGACATGAAAGGACATTTGAGTGAGCAATTTTCTGTAAAAAAAAATATTAATATTCAATTTTTTTCAATTTAAAGTGATAGCAATGTTAATTGTGGAAAATTCATATAAAATCGTAAAGTGTGTTTCCATTGTGAATGTGATAAATTCGAAATAAGGGGGAAAACAAAAAGAGAAATTGTGCGTGCGTGTGTGTTCAAGGATAACAAAAATTTTTAGTGTAGATCAACAACATTGTTGATTGTAAAACGGATAATTGAGCAGGCAGCTGAAGAGAATATTTCGGATTACCCTGGGATAACAATAAAAACCGGATAAATGAATGTCAAAAAGGTAGGTTTTAAGGGTCTGCTGCAATATGCCGACGGAGGTTTTGTATGAAATCCCGTCGGTAAAAATGACACATCAATTGTGAAAGGATATATAGTTTATGTTGCGAGAAGATTTGAATTGTTTATGTGTAGAAAATTTGTTCGCCGGTTGCTAATTGAAATGAAAAGGGCACAAAAAATAATGAGCACTTGAAAAATACTTGTCGGAAGCCGAAAAATTAAGACGGAATCACATTAAAGTGGTTTTTCAGCACCTTTAGGCTGGTTTGTTTTTTTTTTTTTTTTTAGTTTTTGGCTTTGGGTTAAATAACTTGGCGTTTCAGATTTAATTTTCGTTGACGAAGGTGAAGCCTCGAGAAGTTCGGTCAAATGTGAAATCCTCTCCGATCCGAACATTCATTTTGTTTATGGAAAAAAATATGAAAAATATCGAAATATGGAAAAATTATTGTGCCTATAAATATTGCGGTGGAAGACAATCGGACTTCGAAATGCTTTACATTAATTTTGACATATTCAATGAACGTTTTATTTTCTACTGAGTTTTGTTCGATTGAGAACACTAACCGTGGTGCAAAAATGCATTCGTAGATTTCATAACGCCTCGACACAAATCTTTTCCGAGGAAAAACACCGCATGTTATACATTGAAAGAGATCCTAGAGAAGAATATCCGGTTGTGGCAATTATAAAAGGTGCAAGACAACTCAATATTAATATAATTTTTTTTCTCTGTATTTCTGTTATATTAAAAATTGGGCAACCTTGCATATAATACCACTCAAAACAACGCTTCCCTTTCTGTGAATGCGGTATTCTTTTAATTAGAAAAAAACAGATATAAACAGTAACTCCATTCGAGGCTGGAAAAAAATAAAATGGACGGTTGAAATATTTTCAGCCCCTCCGTTGTTTTTCAGCTCAGTAAAACATCTCCTCGACCTCGATTCGACCAGTTCTCTGCATGTTGAAATTTGAATGGAATTCCATGCTTCTTGGACAAGCTGCCACAAATGATCTTGATTTTTTTTATTTTAGTCTTTGAAACTTTTCTTATCAAGACTCTCCAAAGATGTTCGATTGGGTTAATGTCTGGTGACTGCGACGGCTAATTCATAACCTCAATACCATTTATTCAGTTATTGTATTGATTTTTCCACCACCAAGGACCTACGCCGTACCACAAAAAGTAAACATAAATTAGGATGTTGCCATTACCACTGAATTCGTGGTTCTTAGGACGTCGTACATACACTTTGTCGTCAGACCTAAAAAACGTTTAACTTGGTTTCGTCCGACCATTAACTCCATTCTGTCCTTCATCTTTTTCATGTTGGCTTTGCTGTAATGAGGTATTTATCCTGCTTCTCTTCTGTGTAGTCCACCTTCTATAAGTTGCAGCACATATCAATGACCAATTTGTTTCGAGTTAAAAAGTTAGAAAAGTTCTTGATGACGGTATCGTTAACAATTTTTTTTAAAACGTAGCAACTCAAGTGTAAACATTTAAAAGGTTATTGATTCCGCCAACGTTTGATTTACGCACTTTTGCGATTATCCTCGCAAAAAATCATATCTCTTTCCACGATCCTGGCGCATAGTTGTCTTTACATGTTTTTTCTTCTTACTTTGAAGCGTAAACGAAAAGATGGAAGTTTTCTACACTAGCTGCATGAATCATTCATCACAGTGTTTTTTTAGATGCTACTTTTGATCTGAATTGACTTGAAGAGCTCAATCCGAACTTCCTCTGTGCAAAAAAAAGGATGACAAAAATCTGACTCTCAGCTAATGTTAGAATTTCCTCTTGAATGTTAACCAGTTTTGAGGTAGAAAGCGGCTCAAGACTTTTTCACAAAAATATGTTTACCCAAAAGTTGTTTATTTCATCGTCGAAGCAGCAAATAAGCGTCCACTATGGCCATCTATTTTTTTTAACTTTTGAAGTATTCAGGAATTGTCTTTGGAAAATCCTTCACCATGAATATTTTAAAAATTAAGTTGTGTGCTTTCATTGCAAAGTTTTATCGAAAATTTGATACCCAAAAACACTCGTGACTGTTTCGGGACTAAATTCAATCGCGAATTCAAAATTTGTAAAGCTTATCGAATTTTAAAATCTTCATTCTTTTTAAATAAGTTCTATAAAGTTGAGGTATTTTTTGATCCCTACGAGTCACTAAGACACTTAGAGAGAGTTTCATACATTGGACGGAAGCGACAGATGATTTTTTTATTCCAATTTTGAGGAACTCACCAGAGAACTACATATTTAGGAGACAATCACTGGTCTGACCGAATATGTTTAGAACTAAGTTTTGTGAAATTTATTCCATTTGCTCTGCTTTGAAGGCACAACACCGACAATAGAATGATGATACTACCTTCCGAAACACAAAAACTACAACTCTACTATATAATATTTAATGACGGTATAAAATACTGCGAATTGAGCGAATGCAAATAAGTCGATATCCCATTTTCCGTCCCTATTCGCACTTCACGCATAGAGTTACCGGAACTAAAATACATCTGAGCTTTAAATTATTACACACTTTGAATTCTCCCGATTCTTCTGTTCGTTCTATGCTAAATGCATTATGAGGGTATTCATAGTCCCTTAAATATAATTAATACGAGAAATATTTGTACTGTGATATATTCAGCTCCATTTTTTGTTATATGATCTGAACAGTATTTCCACTGAATCTACTGCGAACGTGCTAGTTCCATTCGATCTTTCTGCTGAACGGCAACTATCTTCGGTTGTTTTATTGGAATATGTTCTTCATTTGACACGCTATAGACTGCTGCAATAATAAATTTCAACCATTGCAGCTAAGTGCACTTGTGAATCTGTGCATATTTTTCCGTTGAAAATTCGAATTCCGGATTCAACAACGAAATCCCCGTGGGGAGTGCTTGATCCGTTGCTTTTAATTGAATTCATCATTAAGTTTGTTCTAAGGAAAATGATGACGCATTATAAGGATGTCCTGTTCCAAATCATGCTCACTTACTTACTTACGGTTCACGATACTCGCATATAACAAGAACGAGAGAACTCATTAAAAGGAATTTTACGTTTACAGGACATGAAGAAAAAAAGGTCCGCCTCATAGAGTTTTATGAATAAAATGACCGTCCACGTTAAACACAGAAATCAAATCGGTACAAAAAAGAAGCACCTTTCGAATAAAGTATAAAAGTGTAAATACTTGTCCAATATGGGTGAGGTTTTGATCGGAATTTCAGGTCACATTCATCCAACTCCACCGTATATCTTCGTCTTCGGCCTGTGGGTGCCACATGCGTTTTAGACTCGCCTTTTTTTCCGCAATCGACCTGAAAAATTGACTTTTTGACGAATTGCCCTTTGAAGAAGTTCCTTAGATCCTTTGAAATTTTTTATAAGTTGCGAAGAAGCTATGTCGCAAGGATGACACTGATTCCGTTTTTATCAAGTTTCGTCCCGAAGTAAAACATGAAGTAAAATATCGTCCAATAGACGTGTTCGACTGCCAGTGGTTCTTGGAGACACAAAAAATCAATACGTCTTTTTATTAGCATAACTTTTAACTTAAACTTTTTTTTATGGCGGGAAAATCTTCGGTACTTTGTCAAATTTAAAATACATTTCAGAGCAGCCTAAAAATACTCCAGTTTGCGTGCCAGCACACTCGATATGATAAAAATGTAACAAAAAAATTGGAGTTCCACAAGGAAGTGTAGTAGGGCCAGTTCTCTTCATTATTAAAATATGCTTTAATGTCTCCCATAAAACAGACAACATTTACTAATTGAAAAAGCTTGCAGAAGCTATAAAAAAATCCAGCTTGTTCCTTCAATTGCATATAAGAAAAAAAAATATTCAAGCTAAGACAAGGAATTTCCATTCGAAACTCATGTTATTTCCCATAATCAACATCACAAGCATCAGTGGAACTTATTGTTTGAATTTTAGGAAAAGAAAAATGTCCCTCTTCCGATTTGCGAAGAAACTTTTTTCCGGTACTTCTTGAAATTCAGGACCTCCCGGATTTTGTTGTTTGCACATTATGCACAGCATCCCGTAGACTTTGCAATTTACCATAGTCATCCTTACGGTCCAATTATTGCTTCGTTTCAGGCTTGACCAGTTAGTTGTCCTTTTTCTCTTGTCAAAGGACACAATCCAAACTAATTCTCAGCAGGTGTGATGTCAAAACCAGCCGAGGTCCTTTTTCTTCGCAACGCCATCTGCACTGTGCAATTAGAAAAATTAAGCCCGCACGTATGATGTTCGTAAACTTAAATACTTCAAAATGTCAGTTGCCCATCCCTTAACCCGTTGCATGTTTTCTGTCATCTCGTCTCGTATTTCATGCAAAAGATACGACGACGTCAAAAAAAAAAAAAACAAAGAAGTTCAAATCCCAGTTTACCACTTTGCAACAACTCGGTTGCGCCGTCCTATGTCACATTTTGCAGGTATGCAATACAAGCACATACACATTTGTGTTTATATGTTCACGCTCTACAGCCGCTGGTGGTTGTATCACCTAGACGGGAAAAGTCCTTTTTTTTTTTGCATTGTTGGAAAAGCGTCGAAATATTTATTGTCCTTTTTTCTACCAACTTTCTTTGTGAGGGTGTATGCCAAACGTTTATTACTATTTTGTTTGCAGCTGTATCTGGATCTCGTTCTCGTAGTGAAATGTCTCCATCCGGTGCAGCGCCCACGCCCCCATTTACGCCCATTTGTTGTGGAGTGTTGTGTACCACGAGAAGCATGATCTGTGTATGTCCGGGCTTTTAGGTAGATGATGGGTGCGCTTCTGGTTTTTATCGCGTGCTCTTATTTTATGTTTTTCTTTTCTCTAACTCTTTTCCCTCTACACACGGACACATAGACAAACATACGAAGACAAAAAGGATTCGTTGTTATTTTCCTTTTTCTTTTTGTGTTGTTGTTGTCGGTCGGCTACAACTGCTGGTGATGTTTTTTGTTGTTGTTTTGTGTGTTGACTGCCATTTTTGAGTCCTTTATTTCGTAGCATGGACATAAAACTGCATTTGGATTTTGTATTTTCGTCCTTTTTTTTTTTTGTTTTGGTGTTGTGCTACGTTCATAGTTCCTTTTATCTGCACAGTGTGTGCACTTCACAGGGGGTTTATCTCGTCTCTAGAGGTTCCTATTCTTTTTATTTTTTCTTGTTTTCCTTCCTCGAGTTTTTCATTTTTATGGAGCACAGCTGAGCTAGAAAAGGATAAAGGAAATGAAATCCATGGAACAAAGTATTGTGTGCTGTTTGGTCTTTAAATGCACATATATTTTTTTCTACGTAAAAAAAAACAATTGTAATTTAAAATTTATTGATGCTCAGGTATTTTCACAGAACAATTCTCATGAAGTGTGCTGTTTGGGATTTTCCATCGAGGATCACACCCACATAAGTGAAGGTCCGTCACCGTCACGGAATGGCATGTAATGAAGAGGGCCAATCGTTTGTTGATCACACTCATCTTGTTTTTCGGGTGATCAAATTTGTGCTTCCAAAGATCGTTTGCAGAGGGATGTTTTATTTTTTCTGCCTGTATCTGTAGTTAAAGGGATGTTCTTAATTAGGGAGGAGAGCAAATCACTGATCTTACTTTGCGGTCGAATATTGTTCATGCCACGATGATATTTTTTTGCCTTTTCGAACATTTGATGGGATATGCTCACTGATCGTGTGTTTGCTATGATTTTTTTTTGTTTACTGCCTGGTCCAGTTGCATATAGCGTATATGTACGCCGAACTTTGTGCCAGTTTAATTTCGTTGAGATTATTTGGATAACAAGATCAATGATCTTGCTCTTTCTACTTTTCCTATTCGTAGATCAACAATGTTTTATGTTTCAAAAATTGTTTCGGGAAATGTGTATGAAAATGAGTTTGAGCTGCAAAGGTTGCTGAACCCCAAAAATATTCCTTGTCTTAATTACTGACAACAAAGTGATCGACAATTTAGTGAACGCTTCATCGCACTCGGTTAAATTTTGATACAAAAAGACAGATTTATCGTTAGTTGCCCTTTACCACATGTCAATCATTCGAAAATTTGCCTAGTCCCTGATGTGACAATTCTACTGATCAACAAAGACTTCAAGGTTTAAATCCTTACGTCAACTTTACTCTTCGCAAAGATCACTGATCTTTTTTTATATTTGGTTTTGACATAACCACTGAAATTAATAACATTGCCTGATTTGTCAATAAACACTCGTTTGTGGTGCGCGATGCAGGTCTATTCGATTGAATGCCTCTTAAAATTCATCACATCATCAACGTCTTGATAGCTCCTTGTGGCCTCTTCAAAGGATGCCATTTTGAAGATCTGGATCACGTTTTAGAACATGCCATAAAGCGTGTCCATGATCCATGGAAATCAAGCTGTCAAAAATTTATTTCACCTCGATTTTCGACGTCGTCGTGTATGAGGTCTCATTACGTCCTGGACACGTTCTAAGCACCCAATGATCAGCGACGTCGATCGGGTTTGAAGCATTCCAGTGATCTTTTTAATAGTTTCTCAGAATTTAATCCGATCTAAAGCAAGAAAACTCATCTCATTCATTTGAATCAAGACCAACTGTATGTTTTTTTTATTTTATCACTTGACAAGATCGTTGAAAAGTATTCTTCTTGACTGCGGCTAAAACATACTTGAACAAGATATCCCGAAAGTGGGTTTATATCCTTCTAAAGATGAAACTAGTTGATGTTTACGAATCATCTGAATTCATTAAATTTAAGAAAACCTCATGCTTTTATACTGATCGCCAGGCAAGATCACTGATCGTCACCAGTAGAGCCTTATCTAAAAAAAATTGTATTCCATATAACTTATTCGCCTTAAGAGCAAGGTATAACATTTCGGGACTAAGATGGTCTTTGCTTTCTTATCCAACGGACTAAAGTTAAGAAACAATGCATGATTGGTTGTCTAGTAGACTTGCAGAAGGCCGTCCGGAGAAATAGTATTCGAAAGAACAAGAAGTCTCTCATAGAATGCGGGAAATTCACTGGCACATTTTAGGTAATCTACTATTGATCCTATTGCTCCTTTCCGTCATGTCGTTAGCAGACGATCAGGGCGAAGATCGAGGACATTGTCTTCATTATGATCTTGTAGGGTGATTCTGACAAGATCCAACGTCATTTTAACGATATGCAGTTCAGTATCAACTTTCGAAACTATTCATCGTTTCATCGATTGACGTCTTTCAAGCTTATAAGTGGCAAATTCGAAAAAAGGCTAAGAAGGCTTGTATTATCCTACGCGTATAACATCCTCATTTGTCTTACTCAAACGCAAATTGCACGAGCTATAATCTCTGATTTCTAATCCCCTACCTCGTTTCTAAAGATCTTATCCAGAATTGTTTTAATGTTCCGCTTGTCTTTCGTTTATAATCGGGCCCTCGCATGACGTTTTCAGCCCGCGTCAAGCTTCTCCGTTAATTAAAGTATGAGACAAAAAATCTGAATCTTCACGTCTTCGCCGCGGATTCATAGTTTACATAGCCCTAGACCAGCTTACTGAGGTTAAGTATTACTCTAAGATTTTTTTTCGACTTATTTGCATTCGTTAAAAATTCACAGTATTTTATTCGTCAGTACTTTATTTGCAAACAAGTGCAGTTTATTGCTTTTTGAGATAAGACAGCATCCGCATGAGGCCAGTAAGCTGTTTAAAGAAAGCACTCAGTACGAATCTGAAAAATGAGCTTGAAAATCACCGAGCTTTCGCGTCTATGCGCAAGTATCAAATTAATGCGACTGACTTTGATTTTCTAAAGAAGAAACCCTGAAAACAAAGCCTAAAGCTTAAAGATTGGTTCACTAAGACAAAAAAAAATGTCATTACTGACTCTAGTCGGTTCCGTTCAGAACACGGAAATACATCTCCATCTATCACACTTGTGAAAATGTACATCGCCATAGTTGTTGTGCAAAACTACTTCAAAACCTGATACCAGCTATGACGATTCCAAGGATGACGGATACCATTTGTTCCAGTCAAAAAAACACTTATCCCATACGCATACCTGACCAAGACACGGAACAAGAAACCCATTTAGAGTGGAGTGAGTACACATCAAACCGAGCCATGTTTAACACAGTTGTTTTTCGCTCAAAAAGGACATAAAAGGAATTACGCCAACTACAACAGCAACGAAAACCACATAGAAATACAAGTAACCAGAAAAAGAATAAGAAAAGTCTCACCCAAGAGACAGACAATATAGGGTGCCGTTCCTGTGCCAAGGAGAAACTTTTCTAAGCATTATTATAGCCTAACCTCGGGGACATAGTGCTTGTTATCCTCCCTAAAGCCCCCCACAGCAGGAGCAGCAGCCGCAGCATCAGGAAAACAAGATGAATGAGAAGAAACAGAAGACTTGGCAAGTCGTTGGCTTCGAGGGATGGTTAGATGTGGTGGCGGTTTATATTTGAGCAGTCATCACCATCACCACGAAAGGAGCCAAAGAGAAAATATCATCCTGCCTCCACCCAGTCATGTCCTCATTATCACACTTCATAATGAAATGCTCTTGTGCTCTTCAGGATTCATTGTTGCAGCGATTTGTGGTTTGAGTTTGGGTTGCGGATTGTGGGTTGTGGGCTCGTTTGGTTGCGACTAGGTTTCGGTCGGCAATGGCAACACATTTTCTGAAGAATACAAAACAATAACGACGGTCCTTCTAGTTATTCTTCTGTTCCAAGCTTTTGTACATCATCATGCACACAACATAACAACAACAAGATAAACAGGCGACATGGTGCTACTGCTGCTGCTGATGTTCCAAGTGACTGAGAGATGATGATGGTGATGGTGGCGGTGGGTGGGGCGCTGTTTTGGTCTTTTGTTCTGTCATCAGGCAGCATGTTTTTTTTCCAGTTTTTCTCCACACACATAAGTGCAGGCTTTTAGGTTTCGTTTATTTTTCGTCGGTTTGATATTAAGTCTAAGAGCTGGCGGGAAGACGAGGACAGAGCGGAAAGCATAAATCGAGTTGTGGTTAAATCAGTTAAAAGAAAACAAAAAGCTCAAGATATTCTGACATATATAATGATTATGATCAATCTAGTCGAGGCATTTTTTTTGGACGCAGTCCTTATCATACAAGTTCGTTAGAGGCTTTAGCTTCATTTGCTGTGCTGAGGTGTTTAATTTTTCCTCTCAACCGAACTGGCAATTTGAAGTGGACAAAGTCAATGCAAGTCCCTCATTGCCAATTATAGAATTAAAGTGAAATCCATCCAAAAGGATCTGCAGTGTTGCGTGAGGTTTAAAATCTTCTTCGATCACATATCGTTGTCCATTTCTTTCTCGTCATGACGTTTAAATTATTGGAATTTGTTCGTACCCGATGCAGCTGGGCAATTTGAAGTGGACAAAGTCAATGCAAGTCCCTCATTGCCAATTATAGAATTAAAGTGAAATCCATCCAAAAGGATCTGCAGTGTTGCGTGAGGTTTAAAATCTTCTTCGATCACATATCGTTGTCCATTTCTTTCTCGTCATGACGTTTAAATTATTGGAATTTGTTCGTACCCGATGCAGCTGGGCTCTGCCCGGTAAAAATTCTTCTTTATCATATTATAACCGTAGTGTTGTGCAATCTAGATGCGAAGAGGATAAGGATTCTTTTGGCAAAAGTTTAAAAAAAGGTTCTGAACACACCAAACACACTACTAATCGAAGAATAGTGCTGAACAAGGACAGAAAGATCGAGAAAGGAGAACGAACGAAAACGTTGACCAAGGAGGCCAGCTTGAGTCGGGGCCTTAACTTGCTATCGCTTGACAATCGAATAGCTCTGAGCCAAAAGTTTCTGCTCGTCATGCCCCATAGTCTTAAAGAGGAGGAAAAGAGTGTATTCGATTTGACGAAGTTCTCAGGAGCTACACCTACCGGTCCTCTTCGTGGAAGATTTTAAGACAGAAAATTGGCGAGTATAAGGTTCAACTGGTACAGCGTTTGAAGTTTTTGGGCATTAGCTTAAATCACGAGTCTCGAGACCTCACGATGTCCCATAAGTGTCACTGCTTGGTGAGGCTTAACATACCGGAAACAATATTGGCCTATTTCTTTTCTTTTCGAATCGGAAGATGGAGTAAACAGGCAAATGATTCGATTCCATGTGCCAATAGCAATCGCCTAAGAAAAAAAAAGTGCTTCAACAGGACGAACAGCAGGTCCAACCATCACTTTATTGGTACAATAATTCATCAAACGAATCATCTCGAGACATGGATCAGTCAATAAGTCATTCGATTTGACACCTTTGGTTGAGATTTTTCGTTTTCGTCATTTCGAAAAAGAGGCCAGTTGTGGAGGAAAAAGTTTGTATAAATTTAACCTGACAGGATTGCGTTCATAAAACGTTATCGGAATGGACATATCCCCGAAATTGTTTTCAAATTCAAAACCCATAAAATATGTAGATAAAATATAAGTCTTTTGAAAAATGTTTAAGGCTCAGTACCATAATTGGAAAAACGCAACTTTATAGGATCACTTCGTTGTCCGTCTGTTTGTATGTCAAGACCCTTTTTCAAAGGAATGCGTTGAGGGATCTAGTTGAAATTAATATAAAATACTAATGACTTCATTGCGTTTAAGCTGCAAAGAAAAAAAATCAACGTTTTGAATCGACACGATCAAAGGATACGGATTCTTTTGCCGCATATTTTGATACTCGCAAAGGAATTAAAACTTATAGAGTACTTCCCGTTGATCTATAATAATGAATTTTGAAACACGTAAATTTTTAATAACTTAAATTTTTTCAAAGTCACAACTCAATTTTACGCCAAGAAATAAGAAATTTAAAATTCCAAAAATGTATAGTACATTGCATCGCGGTACGGAACCGTTCGTGTGCATGTGCGACTCACACTGGGCCACTTTTCCAGTTTTTTCGTTTTTCTGGACGTGATTTCTTCCCTTACTTAAATACATGGGGATCCTGCCGAGAAGTATTTAACCATCGTCTGCACGAATAAATTGATCCTAAATTTGAAATTTTAAATTAGTCATTGAAAATGGATCCGGTCTTTCTTTTCTTTTTTATACCCTTCAAAAGATTTTGCAGCACAACAGCCATTCATTGTCCTTTTCCGACGATCATGAAAGGCTCTAAGCCTGTGCTACAGGTGCATCGATGGTTCTGATCAGCTGTAAAAATAAAAAGTTCAGCCCCACAAAATCACTGGATCCTTGAAAAAAAGCTTGGGTCTTCTCTGTATACCCAAACCTGTTGTCTTGGATACAAAGACTCGTTTTGATGGAGACTAATTTGTTCCATTTTTATTTTTATCTTGTAGACAACGATCACCTTCGACTCTGTCGGAGAATTAAACTTGTCGCATGTTTATGACATGGAAATACTCAAAGGATAATGCATTTTTTTAATGTTTAGTTATAAAAAAAAATGTAAATAAATAAATTCTTAAATTTATTTATTTTATTTTTAAATAATTAACTATTTCAGTTAGTAAATTAATAATTGCAATTTTGATTGTCACAAATAAATATAATAGGACTACCGGTTGAAAATGTCGTTATTGCAGACAACTTCATATCTATTACTCTGAGGTGAATTTTGACCATGACAGCTGTCACATCAGAAACTTCATGTCATTGTCTAATTATTTCAGTCTAGGTTATTGGTCATTTACAAGTTTTTGTAAAGCCGTAAAATGTCTACATTCGTGCCATCAAAACAACATTTGCGGGAAGTTTTAATATGCTTCTTTGATTTTAAGGGGGGAAATCACAGTAGCACACACAAAAATAAGGCATATTTTCGGGAATTAATTTTGGCTGATAAAAGTATCAATCGAAAATCTGTAAAGCAGGTTTTATAGCAATACTAAAAAAGTAAAAAATGTAATTTTTTTCATTAAAAAATATTTAAAACTGGCGGCTGCGCAGTATATGCCCCAAGGCGCCTATTTTTGAAAGCGTGTCGATGGCCGAAGACGTAGACTCCTTAATTTTTGACCTGGAAGAAAACGCCAACATTTTTTAGTTTTCATATAATAACAGCTAGCAAGCTACGTAGGATTTTTTCGATATGTTGATTTTTTACAAAATGGTGCATGTTTGAAAATAAAGTTAAATTAACAAAAAAAAAAAAAAAACGCCATAAAATCGTCGATAAAAAAATTAAGCCATATAAAATAAAAAATCCTACGTAGCTCCTTGGAGAATGATGTTTCGAAGCTTCTGTCAAAATTTCAAGTCGATCGGTAAAGATTTGGTCGAGTTATGTCTTCGGTGAGCTCAAAAAATGTGGTTTCGAGAAAAACGCGTTTAAAGTTTTAAGTACTGAGATACCATATGAAAATATATGAGCATACCAGAGAGGCGTTACCGCATAGTGAAAAATTTGGTCATTCGGACACTTTTGCCGTATTCCATCATTTGGTATAATATTTTTAAGACCCTAAAGCATCTTTAAAGCGAAAAATTTTTTTTTCGAAAAATTAAAAAATTAAAAATTTTACTGTGATTTCCCTTAATAAAAAAATTATTAATATATAAGTAAATAATCAATTAATAAATAAAAAGATAAATAAGTATCGAAAAAATAACGTAAAAAGTTTTTACAACAGCCAACAAATAAAACTATTCCATTTAAATAAATATAAACATATGTATGCATTGAAAAACACTGAAGACCATTTCGTTTGTAAAAAAGTTGTATGGAAATTTGCATCTGAAAAAAATGGTCCTGTGTAACTCATTACAATGCAGTATGTAGTATACAGTGAGTGGTCTAAATAATACACAGACTAAGGCTTCTCTTAGCACTCAAGCTGTACAAAAATCTTTTAAATCTGCAAATCCCAGCAATAAGCAAACCGGGAACGGACTGAACAAAGAATCCGATAGAGCCTGGAAATCATACTCATACTATTTTCTGTAGCATCAGTTCACAAGTTTGAGGTTTTCAAATCTTACTGGACCACTCAAAGCAAACACAAGTTTTTAAAAATTTCTTTTCACTCGAAAGCAGAGATCTTATTTGAACCGTCCTATGGAAACCCGAAAACACAAAACAAGATTTCTCTTTTAATTCAACAAATGATGTTCCCCAACCAAGTTTTTTTTTCCACTACAACTATTTTATGATTCCCTCGCATGACTAACTTATTCATGGCATTGACAACTAGGGTCCATCTTCGGGTGCAACAAAGTGTAAATTTTCCTTTAACATAGTCGTTAAAAAAAAAAAAAAACAGTATATGTACTATAAAACTCAATCATCCCCCTGGAGAGATAACAGATCGTGAAATCGTACTTCAACCCCCCCTTCAATCCCATTTAATGTGCTAAAGAATGCAAATTGTGGCCGTATACCCTCGGTGGTGAGCACGTAAAATAAGAAATCCTCAGCCAATAAGCCGTAAAACGTACACTCGCAATCTTGAACCCTTCTCTGTTTAAATATTCATGACCAGCGACAACCAATCCATTCCAGTGAGAAAGAACCCTTCGACGGAAACGTTCGCCGCGTCGTCTGTCGCGCTCACCCCAAACAAAAAAAAAAAAAAAAAAAACAATTCTGAAGGGTTATGCCGTTGTAATTTCAATCACTCTTTCACTCTTCTTGTTTTGTGTGGAGGGTGTCGGAGAACAACTTATTTCCTTTTTTTTTTAGCCCTCTTTCTCGATTACCCTTCGACTGTCATACATCATGTCGAAGAGATAAGTCTTTGCCTGTATTCTATTTGAAGCTTTTATCCTCGAGTGTTTTGTTGTGGCCTAACGAAGGATAAAAACAAGAAAATGGACAAAAGGCTTGAGAACCAGCAACGGTCTTCCACCCACTCCCCACATATCCGTAGTATTGCTCTGTCAATAATAGATAAACAAGGGCAAAAAAAAAAAAAAAAATCATTTTACTCCCTCTCGAATGTCCTTACACAGGATACAATCTACACTTGTAACACAACCGCCTACCGTGCTCACACATGTGGGTAATAAATAAGGAGAAAAAGGCAACAAACAAAAAAGAGAACACAGAAAACAAAAGCAACTACTCTCGTTTCCAATTGACATCCCCCGAGGGTGGCTCCAAGGGGACGCAGCAGGGCAACAGAACAACCAAGATGAGGGCATGAATTTGTTATCCATTTTGGGAGTGGAAAACAAGGCCACCGACCGAACAACAATTTAGTCCTACCAAAAAAAAAAAAAAAAACCCATCAGAATCAGAAAAATGCGAAATGAGGAGGAAAATAAAGAAGACCCCCACCCCTCACTCTCCCTTCCTCTCCAGTTGGTTTGGCAATTGGAAAAGATTTTCGAATTTACTATTATTATGATGATGACTCCTGCCGGTGGTGGTGTAGAGTGGAGTATGTGTCACCCCTCCTCCTCGTTTATACTACATCAAGGACAAAGGAAATAAGAGCCCAAAAAGAGCAGCCAAGTGGAAATGGAAAAATTGTCTCTGCTTCTTTTATTCACTTGACTTGGTTTCGAATGGCGTGCGGTGGTAGGTGGGTGGGTGGGCGGCTTGCCTATGCGCTTAGATATCCTGCCAGGATAACAATAGTAGTCTTCATTGGACTACGGGGGTTCACGAAATGCTGATGGTTTTTTTTTGTTTCCAGATTTCTTTCTTGTGTTCTTCGTTTGTTGCCAAGTCAGTGACTAGATTGTGTTTCCTTTTGTTATCGACCACGACCAATACAGAGGGTTTTTTTCTTGCGTCTTCTTTCGTTTGGATTTAAAGCTTTAAACTGACATCATAAATGGAAAATGATTTGAAGTTTTTTTTTTGTCTTGCGGGCCAGATTTCGATTCCTTTTGATTCCGTTTTGGGGGTAGGGGGTGTATTTATTAGAAGATGATGATTTCACCTAATGACTTGGAAATGCTGGGGTCGGCAGCAATACAAATTTGTATTCTGATGGGAGAAGACATTGAGCGATATCTTAAGCTGCATGGGCGAATTTTTTAACAGAGAAATGAAAAAAAAATATATATTTGGTCCTTTGAGCTGAATTCATCGGGGTGGATGAGGTGAAGGTGTAAAGGTTTCTGATGAGATGAGATGAGATTATTTGTTTTCATCTTGTACGGGGGATTTTTAATCCTGCTTATCATTCCGTCACGGTTCATATAATTCGACAAACAAACAAGTTCCGAAAAATACTTCCAAGGAATTGCAAATTTTTTGCTATATTGATAACAAGATGGTTCTCCTTAAACCACTTGTGCGTGGCAGAGTGAACCTGACTCGGTAGAAGATTTAAATCCTATGAGTGTGTTATTTTCACAATAAAGGACTTGCTTTTTCTTTCTTTTATTTTATTATTTTTTAATCACTCTCAAAGAATTATAACTACCCATGGAATGTAGAAAGATTGTACAAAGTCGTAGAATATGATTTCGAATTTTTGCATTGGCTCGATTCGCAGTATTTTTAGTCAAATTGTGAAGATTATGCCAACATCCGGCTTTCAGTGTTATTCTTCCATGGAAGAGGCAACAATCTGGTCTTCTTCCTAAGTTTACGAGCTTCTTTCAAATAGTTTGAAGGGTTCAGTCCAGAAACATATTCCTTTTTATGCGATAAGCGCTCTCAATTTGCATTTGCTTTATCATATATTTCTTTTGTCTTGCAGTAACACTATTTCTGCTTTATTTGAACACAGATCGCCTTTGGGGTTGACACTTTTGTATATTTTAAGTTTTTTTTATTTTCAAAAAATACGAGAGGCCTGCTAATAGAGGGAAGCCTTTCATAAACTGAGAGCCGGAAGCTGGTGAAGTCTAAGTATGAAGTAGAAGCTTGGAGAGGGGTCAACAACTTATAGGGTTTTGTTGCCCATTTTTAAAAACTCGTTCACACCTCAACATTTTAAGCAAATGCAAAATAGAATAGAACCAAAAATTAAATTTACAATTCAAACATTTAAAACTACTTTGCTCCTGTTTTTGTCGTACTAAAACCTCAGAAACGTACGTCTGAGAGACCGCGGAACTTGTAAAATTGCGCTCGTTTGTAAAATTGTAATATATATAGTAGGTAATATAAAAATAACTATAATAAATAAAAATTGGGGATGTAAGACAAATAAAAGCTTGATTTAGTTTCTTCCATTGGGAATATTCGGCAAGTAAGTTCAGTCATTCCGTATTTTTGGCGTTCGAAAAATGTTGGTCAAACTTTTTTTTCGAATTTTGTCAAATTTTTTGCAATAACGTCAAATATTTTTATAAGGCTTTGTTTTCTTATGTGGTTTTAATCGTTCCATGATACTTTTAGAATTTTAAATTTTTTTGCACGCGGTCATGGGAGCCATGGGAAAAATGGGGGTTGTTTTTTTGGGTACTTTTTTTGCTTCTCAGAAACATTCTCTTCCCATATGCATATCGGCGAGACATTAATTCAGATCAGCGTTGCCAATTTAGTGCTTTCAGCGTTAATTTCAGTGCTCAAAAAATTATTTCAGTGCCCAAAATGTCATTTTAGTGCTCGGGCGTTCTTTTAGTGCTTTCTTTTTATTTTTTAGTGCTTCATTAACTCTGCTTTTTGACGCTGAAACCTACCAAAATCCTTTTGCAAACATTTGCAAACTAGCCTTGAAACTGCTCTGTTTGCAAACATTCTAATGGCGATGTTGAAAGGGTTTTTAGTCAAGCAAACCTAGTCAAAAGCAAACTAAGGAACAAAATGAGTTTTGAGATGATTAATGCAATTTTGAAAATTAGCTTTGCGAATACTCTAATACAGTGGTTCCAATCAGGAGCTCTATACGACTCTTCTGTATGTTATTCTAGCAGCATGGTATATAGCGAGGATATTGCTCGAGTCCGACAAGCAGCCATGTGCGTCTAAATACAAAAATGCCTGAGGTGATATGTGTCCCTTTTCTACGGAGTTTTTTAAAATACCCCGGGTTAGGATAAAACAATCCCGATTTGAGTTCGTTCTCAATTACAATTGCCGATCGCGTAAAATGATTCCTCAGTAAGGCCCATGATAACGTTGTCAATCCTAGACACTCCGGAAGCATCCAATAGTCTTTCGTTTTTTGCTCATGCCGGAAGTCGGAATGAGCGCTTCTGTAAATCGCGTGCAAATTCGCAAGCACTTATTTTCGAAAACTCTATACTATGTTCCACCATACTGGACTCGCGTAAATCAAAATTGGACGCACAAAGGCATGGTGACACTTATTTACGACTAGAACTAAATTTTTTTTTGTTTTTTTTTTTTTGGGGAAACTGGAAAATTATTTTTTTTTGGTGCCCAAGGTATCAAAATTAACGGTGCTTTGGCTCCGAAAAATCAGATAGATTTTTCCATGTGTATGCAGATATGGTGTTCCAAGTCCGGATAAGTAAATTGACTCTGAACGCATCTTTGCAACCTAAAATTTCATTATTGACCAGATATTCTCAATTGGATCAAGATCTGGACTGTGTGGGAGTCCAACATAATACGTCGACATAATTTTCTTAAAAGTACTTTTTAACCTAAGATTTAAAAAAAAAATATGCAAATATTTTTTAAGTCATAAATGTTCGAGCTTGTTTCAAAGCTTAATACTAATCTTTCATATTAAAAAGCAAACAAGTTCATACTGACATATTTTGGCTCTTTAACAAGGAGCATTGTCCTGTTGAAAAATGAATCTGCAAGTGTCACCAAAAAGCTCCAGCGCAGAGGATTCAAATTGATTTTCCAGAAACCGTTGGTAAACTTGTGCAATGACTTTTGATTCGAGGAAGACCATTTTGGTGGGGATTCGTAAGATACATACAGAGCTCAATTATCAAACCTCCCATCACAAACATGCAGCTACAAATTTGATTCGTCGATTCGAAGATGACATGTCTTGAGTCCAATTAAGATGCTCCTGAGCCCAGAGCAATCATTTTCTCTGACTCTTATTGGAAAATCCGGCTTCATCGTTCTATGTCTAGCTTTCACGAGCCTTTTCCTAACTGCGCCCGACGAAATTTTTTATCCTGTAGCTCGACACAGATCGTCTTGAACTGATGCCGACAATGCACCGAAAAACGATCTTCCACTGGGGTCGTCTTTTTTTCAGCCTCGCTTAGCCTATCACTCTGCTGGTATTTAATTCAAAAAATTTAAGACCAACATTTTTCGAACAACGCCATATTTTGCAAGTTTTTTTTTGGCGTGAACCTTTCATTTCATTTACACATTTACATCTGCGGAGTGCAAAACTAGCTCGACATTTGACAAGTAAGGAGTCGAAGAGCTCAGTCGCCGATCCATCAAAACGCAGGGCTTTCAACAACACTTCAAAACTGTTGATGATTTTCTTTGAAAATTGCAGTATTAAATAAGAACCCTATAAACACCTTCAAGTCCATGATATCATTTGATATTGATTTGTCTTATCTTCACATAACTATGACGAACGATTTTTTCAAGCAATGCGTCAGTAAAAAGTGCTGCCAAATGTCCAGCGGAGAAGACGAAGCTGTATGACCAACGAAAGTGATTCTTTCCAAAATAATTCTTCTTCCTCTCGTTCGCAGTTGAAATAAAGACATATCTCATCTTCAGAGGAAAATTTTTGCTCAACAGATAAATTCGCAGATACAGTGGTGGAAAAAATAATTCGGACAAGACGACTCAATAAATAAAATATTTCCTTTCCTTTAATTTTATTTTAAAAATATGAAAATTTATACAAATAATGCCACTCAAAACAACGCTTCCCTTTCTGTGAATACGATATTCGTTTAATCAGAAAACCCGTTTATGTACGGGAACTCCATTCGAGCCTTGAAAAAAAAAATGGGGACAATTGAAATAATTTCAGCTTAGTCAGCTCTTTTAATAAAGGGTTTTTCAACAAAGACGCTACAAAAGTAGAGCGTCAGGGACAGCAAACGACGCTATATTTCTTGCCGCTCTTTTGACATTTCTCTTCCATTTCATGATGGAAAGAGATACGAGCCAACAACGAGTCGAAATTATTAAAATTTACTACCAAAATTCGGAGTCAGTGGCCTCAACGTTAAGAGAGCTACGTCCAATTTATGGTCGTCATTATCATCCTTAGCAGATCAACAATTGAGCGTCTAGTGGAAAAATTTGAATCCACAGGCACAGTAAAAAATGTTCCCGTGCCAGTGAGACAAAGAAGTGCCCGTAGTGTCGAGAATATTGCTGCCGCTGAGGCTTCAGTTGCAGAAAGCCCAAATGTGTCTATCACACGTCGTTCTCAAGCGTTGGGCATCTCTGTGACGTCGTTGTGGCGAATTTTGCGAAAAGATCTTGGCCTACATCCTTACGAGATTAAATTGACGCAAGAACTGAAGCCGCTTGACCATCAGAAGCGTCGTATGCTCGTGAATTGGGCTGAGCAATAACTTGAAAATGATTCGGATTTTCATCGAAAACTCATCTTCAGCAATGAGGCTCATTTCTGGCTGAATGGCTCCGTCAATAAACAAAATATGCGGTATTGGTCAGGCAGCAATCCACACGTACTCCATGAGTCATCATTGCATCCCGAAAAAATTACGTTTTGGTGTGGTTTATGGGCCGGAGGCGGCGTCATTGGGCCGTACTTCTTCCGTGATGATCAAGACCAGCACGTTACTGTGCCTCAAATGGATGATATGGACTTGAAGGACATGTGGTTCCAACAGGACGACGATGTTCGATTGGGTTTAGGTCTGGTGACTGCGACGGCGAATTCATAACCTTTATACCATTTGTTCAGCTATTGTTTTGATATTCTCACGACAGAGGACCTACGCCATACCTCGAAATACAACCCCAAATTATAATGTTGACACTAAATTCGTGGTTCTTAAGACGTCTCACATACTCTTTACCATCAGATCCAAAAAAGGTTTATCTTGGTTCCATCTGACCATAAAACATTTTTTCGATTTTGGCGGTGCAGACTCCATTATTTAAAGTCCTTCATCTTTTTGTAGTTGGCTTTGCTGAGATGAGATAATGATTTTCCTGCTTCTGTTCCTTACTGACCGAGTTCAGACTGGATAATTAAGTTCAGATTGCAAGAAGCGAACGGAGTTTTCTTGGGTGTCTTTTACAACTTTACACCGAAAGCTGGCATTGTTTACTTGGATTACCGTGCGTTTCTGACCTTTTTTTTCGCTTTTAAAACATTATGAACATTTTTTAAGCATTCTTATTTATTGAGTCATTGTGTTCCTATTATTTTTGCCACCACTGTATATCAATTTCGATCGGAGTATTTTCGTTTTTTTCCACCTCAGTTTTCTCTTCGCCAGACTCGTTGTGTGCGGCCAACATTTTTTTTTCTCGATGAACCACGATTCAGTAAAGTTCCTTTTTAAGGACCTTTGCATCTTCCAATTCCTTCTTCTCGTATATCATTAGTCTTGTCCTTCTCAAGTTTGATTGACTACAAAAAAAAATCGGAAAAGTTTGAAAACCAAACTGTGGCGCTAAAATTTTTTTTTCTACGGTCATGTCCCACCCACCAGCCACGCCCACCCTCTTAAAAAAAAAGCAACAATCTTGCCATCTACATTTCATAGAACATTTTTCGACTCACCTTCCTCAGGGACAATTCACCTATGCTCCGTGTTGCAATTATTACCTCGACACAAATCCCTCTTGACTCGCGGGGAACGCAAAAACATAATTCCAATCCCCCGAATGCAGAACTCCCTCCCTCCCCTCTCAAGCAATCAATCCGAATCCACTGCATATGTACGTTCTCCTCACCCTACAGCTACATCGTTTTCCATTCCCAAATCAAATCTCTTAAATACCTCGACAAGGTGGTGGAGCAACAAACACCCCGATTAACCCCCCCTGCTCCGCGCCATCACATCCCTACACATCGCCAAGAAGCGACATCCTTAAGCTTGAAGTACACAGAAAGTGAATTGCTGAGGGTGGAATAACGTCTCTTGGTGCGGTGAGAGCATTTGAAAACAGAAAAACCCGACTCCTCGACAAGAAAACTTAAACCAACTTTCACAATATACACCCTCATGGTATAACCATCAAATCCCCCCCTCTTTACCGACCGACTTCTGGGGGGATGAATGATGCTTCAAATAAGTTTATCATGATATTATGTGTGTTTTCTCTTCTTTTGGTGGGGGGGTTGGATTGAAAACGGTTCTGGTTTACTGGATGTGTGAAAAAGTGAGACAAATACCCTCAGGCGGAGGGGGATTGGGTACCCCCCACAAAACACACACACGCAAAAACAAAAAACCGAAAAAAGAAAAATGAAATAGTCCGAAAAAGCTATGTTATCCCGCGATCTGTTTTTTTTGTTTTTTCGTTTTCGTTTGCATTCCTTTCCACTCCTCATGTCAGTTGAGGGGTGGGGGTGTTTGGGGGTTGAAAATCTCCGTACGCCATCAACTTCCGGTATTCGCAAAAAAATGAAAAAGAATATAACCGAATAGAAAATTGAGAAAATGTGCCATGGAAATGTTTCAGAGCGGCGGCGGAAGAGGAAGAATGCAAAAAAAAACAGGACGAGTGGAGCATGGCAGGAGCAGACCAAAATTGAATGGAGCTAGCTGTTGGTGGAAGAGAGTGGCAGTGATGGTGCAGCACAGCAGCAGTGATAAGGGAAACGAAGCGAAGCATGATTGAATGCGGGAATCGAGGTAGAGAATAAAAATCAAGCAAAAGAGAAAGGATATGAAGGACTGTGTGTGCAACACCGTCATGGAAGAAGTGTGTTCCAGGAAACAAGTGGAGCGAAGTAGAATAAGAGCGCACCACCAACGAGGAGCTGGGAAAAAAAAAATAATACACCAAAGACAGAAGTGATGGTTGGCTTAAAGAATTTCAGGACAAAGGGAATGCAGTGAGTGCAAACGGAAACGATTGGAAAACGTGAGAAGGACGTGAAGAGTTCAACCGGAAGAGACTGCACAGGAATGATTGCGGGGCGAATGAAACGATCGATAGATTACAATCAAAAGGAGCGTCCCCAGGCGCATAGATTCAAAGAAACTTTGAGCATAGTTCAAGGCAAAAAAGGACGAAGGTGAAAGTGGCCGCCAAATTAGAGGGGAGATGTTTGAAAATTTCAACAATCCAAACATGATGGAGCTCTGTAGCCAAATTTGATGGCATTCGTGCAACAGAAACACCTGTCATATAACCATAGGCCGGCCGAGGCGATTGTACGTGCGACAAGGACGTCCATCAAACAGCGGTGTCCTTCCATGAGCAGGAAATGAATTCAGACCGAGGACAAAAAAAAATAAATTCCCTGCTGGATGTCATCTCCATGGCGAGTCGATCACTGTCCACACAGATGTGTGTGGCACATGACGCTTCGTATGAACACTGAAAATCCTCAGCAGTTCCTGATGCTTCCGTGTTTTATTATTTCGCTACGATGAAGGATTACCTTTTTGGAATTTTTCTTTTGCAACTGCAAAGAACGTTTTTTTTTCCATACAGCGTTTTTTTGTTTTTTTTTTTTTTGTTGCATCTCTGATCCACTTTTCGAGGCGGAATGTGCAGAACTTGAAGGCTTCTTGTGGCACTCAAGCCACGATGCGTCTGTGTGTTCATGTGCTACTCAAATCGAAGGAGTAACAGAGAAGATGAGGATAGTTTCACGAGGTCTGCCTCATGGAATGAGATTCATTGATTTCCCCAACTTAGTCATCATTGCCGCCTTCGACAGCGGTTATATGTAAATAGAGAGAAGGACTGCTTCCTTGAAAAAGGTTGTGCAAAATGAGCCTGAGACGAGATGAGGAAGGAGAGGAGATGGTTCTGACTTAATGAGAACAAAAGCAAATGAGAACGCTTTATTTCTTTTCTGACGATGGTTCTTGTGCAAATGATTGAGTAAATTGAATGAAATGAATAGCTCCATCGAAATGAAATGAATGATGAAAGGAGCAATGCGTGGGTGTTTGGCTTTGTGTGTGTTTGTGAAGATATAACAAATGAATGACGTCGATAAAGGCAGTTAAGGGAAATTAATTTGCGGTCTCGGTTTGGGTTCCTCTTCGTGTGGGCCTGACTGTGACGGCGCTGGATAAGATGCAGAATTAATGGAATGAGAAAATCATATGCTTAACCTTTTTGGTGATCATGGTTAAAGAACTCAGATACTTCACAGAATTTGTAACATTTCAGTCTTGACGTCGCGTCGGCTAGAAGCTGCGTCGGTACGGTAGGCTTGCACCATAATGAGCTCTGTAGTAGTCTCTTATGAGTTTTATGGTAACCTTAACATAATCTGCATCTATGAGCAGTTTCTGGCATTCAGAAAAAAATTTGTGTGAAGTCTTCCAAGAGGGTTGATCTTTGTCCTGTTTTCCTATCGTACGCATCTCGAATCTAGGACTTCTTAGAGCCGTAAATTTTCATATTGCGTCGGTGACGAGAATTCACAAAAACTTCACAATGACCGACAACATAGTTTTCGTTATACAAAGTCCAATAGCATATCTCACCAAAGATTGGAACCACTGTCTGCATCAGACAGGAGCTAGAAAATAAATTAGAAACTACCTTTCGTATAGCCACACCACGATCCTTGGGGGCTCCGTTCTGACCTCTCTTCATATGCATTAAAAATGATCTCCCGCTTGCTACGACTAATTAAATTCACCCTTTCACTGATAGAAGAAATATAGCCTCAGTTTTTCAAGTCCATCTTTAAATTCCAAGCACTTCGCCTTCTGAGTATGCCCTAATGCAGCCTTAGTTACAATCGTTTACGTCGTCTGATCTAGCTCCTTTATACAAAGCTCGCCAAATATGCTCATCAATTAGCTCCAAGCAAAACAATCCAAAAAAGTTAACTCGTGTTTCACAACATTAAAGCAGGAAACCATTTAAGGAGCTGTCCGTAAAAGAACCAAGCCTCATCAGTTTCTTCATTAAGTTGATCTTAGCGGATGCCTCATTTGAAATAGTCCTTCCCTCCTTAGCATAAAAATACAAACAGAAATAAGTTCCGAGTCCTTTGCACTCAATATTTGCATTCGCTTGATCTGACACGACGGCTTGACTTTACGGTGCTCATCAGTCATAAACCTTGAATGCAAAGACCGATATCCTGATGTACAAAATCTTTAAAACTATGAAGGCAAAAGACATCGAAATCAAAGCGATGTAGTGTCCTTTTAACTGGCAAAAGGACTCTAGTAACATCGACCTTTTTAAATCCATATAGGACCAAGTTAATTCTGTATACAAGGAAACAGCTAATTCAATCATAGCTTCAGATCTGCAAGGAACTGCAAGGACTTTAAGGAAAAAATTCTGAAGCAAACTTTTTGAGGGCAGTTCCTTTAGTTATGCAGAGACGCGGTGGTGAGGAAACACGCCCAACAGATCTGTACCACTCTTCAATCACACCAAGAGATATTGAATCCTTAAACGAGACTGGTTATCCAATTCCTTGAACAGAGTCCACCTATACTGGCTGCTCATGCACAAATCAAATTAAGACTTGAAGCTGGGGCAGTCTTTTCTCCCTAAAGAACTAACATTTTCGCTAACAGCGAAACTGCTTTCAAACAAGCCGTAAATGTTCAAATGGAAAAGGTTTTTAAAGCTAACAAAACAACAGGAAAACTGGCTAAAATTGGGTGTACTTTCGGTCCGGACCGTTTTTTTTAGCTTGATACTTTTATCCAATAGATAACTGAACGTCACTTAAATGTCACTTGAAGAGAGCTCTCGAAAGTTTAAACAGCAGTCAAAAAAGTCATTTGATTTGGTATTCTTCATGGGAATCATTAAGGACTAGAAGACCCCTCAATACTGATTCTTCATGTAAATAATTATTCTGAACGTATGTAAGTCACTGAACTCCTCATAAATGGCTGCACCGATTTTGATGAAATTTTGCGTATGTGTTTGAGAGGATCTCTGAATGGTTTAGATTCACTCATAAGTATTTTTTCATGAATAATTGACCGATAAATCTGGCTGAGAACTCTGAGAGAATAATTCATACACATGTTTTTTTTTCAAAATTTTAAAACACAATTTGCACAGTTTTTTGTAGACGAAAACTTTAAAACAATAAACATAAAATTACCAAAACTGTTTTATGGCTGTCTTTATGTTTTTTAACAAAGTTAACCTGCTCCAAAAATGGATGCCAAAAAATAATGACTGCGAGTGCATTGGCTTTGTTTTTCGATTAAGGATTTTCGGACTTCAATAAAGAGCCGAAATATTGATGTTTTTGTCCAGTTATAAAAACATAACCGCAGAAAAAAAAAAATAATTCGCAGCAACAGAAACTTCAAAAATTGTTCCTCACGCAAATGCTGCTGCGATAGATAATCTTGACAGAGTGTGTACAAACAAAGTTTAACTGTGGCAGGAGGTGAAATTATTACAGGCAAAAGCTCCTCTGCGAACAAAAAAAGAATATGCCGAACATTGGAAAAATTCTCGGCCATCATCAGTCCACTATTTCAGAAAAACCAAATGCTTTAGGAATCAAGATGATGCAACTGATGAACATAAACACGGATTCTTTAAAACTAAAATATGAAAATCATCCATCAAAAATAAAGACATAAAAATACTTGAAAATTTTCCAGAACAACAAAATTGTCTAACCACTTCATAGGGTCCACTTATCTCATTCTTAAGGAACGTGAGGTCCTGGTAACGACTTGACTATCATTTGTTAAAATATCTTGATCGGATCTTACGTTATGATTTAAGCGACGAAAACAGTCATTTGGAGAACGTCGAAGTAACATAAAATGTACGCAGTGTTAAACGGCTCTTCGAAAAAAAAAAATGTAAAACTCAATGTCAATATTCGATTATTCGAAACCACAGACAAGGCGACGTCTGTCGTCCCTTTCAATAGTTCTCTTAAAAAATTTCAGCAAAAACTGCCTCAAAAGCTGAATCATAACAAAGTTCAATGCATCTTCATCCGAGTCTTTAAGGATCTATTTTCACTTTCACAATCCCGCTGGAATATGACTCCCGATTCTGTCGTCATTCTTGTCTTCCCAAGAGGTTGACCCCAATTGAAAATACAGACAATCTCTTGCCCAATAATCTTTTCGTCTTATTCAAATTACCAAACAGAATGGAATAAACCGCTCATCTTGGATCAATTTTACCATAGACACACCCAAGCCACAAACCCAACTGCTCGGACTAAATTACACAGATTTAAACTCAATCACCTGTTTGCACATTTAATCACTTTACTTTTCCAGCAGTTGCCTTCTTATGCACGTCAATTGAAGTGACAGCCAGCCAGTCAGCCGCCTACAAATGTTAATTCATGCGTACGAGAAATGATGTTTCGCACAAACAATACGCCTCATGTGGTGCACCATCGACTGGTAACCTACACCACCTTATGCACACACCCGTCTAATAGGTGGCTCTGGTGGCAATCCGGCAAATGTGTGAATTTAACTAATATCCAAAGTTCACATGCTACAACCAAACTAAATACGATAATTAACTTTGTAAATCATGATGGGGGAGGGAGGTAGCTGGTTACTACTACTCCGTATCCTTTTTGAACTGGCACAGTCGCCTCCGATCACAATTTGCATGTGAAATTAATTTCATATGCGTAATGGAAGTGTTTACAAATTGAATAACATCACCATCATCGTCATCATCATCGTGCAGCAGGAACATCAAGCAGTTATAGTTGTATCCTATGCGATGCCAGCGCCACCACCCACTTGCATATCAATTGACCCAAATGCCGTGCCCGGGGGGAATGCACATGCATGCATAGAACAGTGTTGTTTTCAAGGAATTCACACGTGTGAACGAGACTTTTGCTAAGACGTGCGTCTACGACTTGAATTACTCCCTAGAAAGTACATACGTACATACATGCTTGCTGACATACGGCGAAGGATCCTTCCAGCAGTAGGAACCAAGTGCCGTCATTTTATTTGGATATCATCCAAGGAGCAGGAGCAAATTATCATCTGCAGGAGGACGGTTTAATTAATTTAATTCAGTATGTGCATATGTGTTTGTCAATGTCTGTCTGGGCTTGTGCCTCTCTCGTCCAGGCATCGCTGTGTCTCTCTATCCTTATAATCCTGGCGCATGTAAACAGGATGTTGATCCAATTAAAATCTGTTTTTTAGTAGGAAATTAGTTGGGCTTCCTTGGCTGCTGCTATTGAATTCGAGTGAGCTTCGCATTCCGAAGCCCATAAGTAAGCATTACCCACCCAAGAGCTAGTTAAGGATGTACTCGGGTGTATCACTTGAGTCGCTCGAATTGCATATGTGATTGCATTACAACGGGCGGCAACGGGCCCCTAAAGTGTCGGGAATCTCTCAGATTGTTGTTGTCCGTGGTCGGGAAAGGGAGGGAGGTAGCCTTAGATCCTTTTTGCTGCTGCTTCCATTGGAATGCTTACAATCTTTGGCAACTGATTACAGGTGCCTGCCGCAACCTAAAACAATTTGCGCTACAGGGAAGGGATGGTGATGAGGCAGCTGTCAAATATGTAAGGATCCAAGCAAACACATATTGATGACACATTATTAATTTGGATTTGTTGTGATAACATAAATATTCTTGGCATGATGAGTCATCATTTAATGCATATCTCTAGATTGTAGGTTTTAAGTTCTAACACTAATTTTGTGTATTTGTTTTTTTCTTTGCAGGGTCCTCCTCCACAGGGGCCACTCAAATTCACAATTGTCGATACACTGGAACGGATAAAGGAGGAATTCAATTTTTTACAAGCACAATATCACACGTAAGTACCATTCTTATTTGTTTTTTCACAGGACTAAAATAATATACCAGAAATTTTTTTATCCATCCGTTAATATTTCTCTTTATTCTCCCTTGTCGCTCTGTCCAACGCGCGTTATAAAGCGAACAAATTTTACAAAAAAGCAGACACGCACACGAAGGGTTCCGTACGAAACAACAATGGCCTTGTTCTGAACATCCTGTGCTTAATGCCGCTGTGGCTCCGCTTATGGTCAAATTTGACTGCAATGCACTTGTTGCGCCTGAAAATATGGTATATTTAAGGTGCTTTCCTTCTTTAACTAATTTTTCATTGCGTACTTCATACAAATCGTCACCTACACACTTCATGAACAAATCCGCAACTTTGCTAAACGTTTTTTTCGTAAATGATATCGGTAAAGCCTTAACTTATAGTCAACATCCAGTACCCGGCTTCTCGAAACATGACTTAATCTTTTTGACGTACAATACACGTACGGAATCTGAGCAAAACTGCATTTTGGTTCAGAGACTTCAAAAACATAAACTATGATAATCTTCACTCTGATGCCGTCAATTCTGGCTGGCATGAAATGATGCTGCTGAACCATCGCAATTGGTTGATTCTGTAAGTGGAACCACTAATGAAGGCTTCGGGTTTTCTCGATTCACAAATGAAGATGTGCTTGAGGCACTTTTATCTATAAAATCGAATGCAACATGCCTAGATGAGATAAATCCCAAATTCCTTATAATCCTCCTCCCAGTTAACCTTCCTTTCATTACTCATACTTTCAATTGCAATCTAACAACTTGTGAATACGCGAAATCTTGGAAAAAAGCCAAAAAAAAAAATCCAATCCTGAAGCCGCAGAGTAGGCCTAATCCTGAATACAGACCAATTTCTAAATTTCCATTTCAGACGAAAGTATTCGAAAAGGCGATACTTAAACAAATGCAAACGTATTTAACCGCAAAAAAATTGATAAGTTCCGCCCAGTTGCACAACAGCACTCCTTTTTGTGGTCGATGACATCCGAAGAGGTCTGGATTTGAATTGTCCAACATTTTTAACCCTGCTGGATTTTTCTAAAGCGTTTGATACTGTAGACCATACACTTCTATGCAATAAGCTAACGAACACTTTTGGATTTTCGCCGCTGGCAGCTAAACTTCTACGCTCCTACTTGACTGGTCGAATGCAAAGCGTGATGGTTGGAGACAGAATGTCGTCGTTCATAGATGTCGTTAAGGTAGTGCCACAAGGGTCCATTCTTGGTCCTTTACTTTTTTGTCTATATGTTAATGAAATTCCTCGATTAGCCAAGCACTGTACTGTACACATGTATGCTGACGATGTCCAGCTCTACCTGACATGTCCGCTCCGTTGCATCAAGAGTGCGATTGGTGACATTAATGCAGATCTGAATAGAATTCATAACTTGGCCACAAAGCTCAACTTATCTCTAAACCCAATGAAATCTAAAGCGCTCAGCATTTATAAAAGAAGACTCGATATCTTACTTCCCAACAATCAAACTCGATCAAGAAACCTTAGAGTTGGAACTTAGGTATGGTTTTTAACGACACACTTACATGGACCGATCATGTAGTGGCTACCGTAGGGAAATTATACAGTAGCCTCCGTTTATTATGGACAACTCAATATTTCATACCTTCAAATGTAAAAATGTTACTGGTAAGGTCGTTGCTGTTACCCATTCTGCTTTACGGATGCGAAGTCTTTAGTAAATTGAACTATGAAATAAATAGAAAATTAAATGTCATTTATAACAATTTTGCGAGACATTTTTTTAATATCCGTTACCATGACTCTAAGCTGATCACGGGCCTTACATTAAGCAAGCTTTTTGAGTTCCGTTCACTTATCCTGCTGAACAAAATTATTCAAACGGGTCAGCCTGAATATCTATAAAACAGACTTAATTTTGGAACTTCTCAAAGATCGTTTGCTTTAATCCAGCCAAGGTATAATTGTCTAGTTTTTGAAAGAACTTTTTTTGTCCAAGTCGCTCGACTATGGAACTCACTGCCCATGGCACTTAGAAGGATCAGAAGCGAAAACCGTTTTAAGACCCTCCTCTTCGAACATTTGGCCAATGATATAGTCAATTAAACAAAACTTATCCTATTCTTATTTTATCTTCTTTCTCCTTTTGCAATTAGTTTTCCCTTTACTTTTTCTTTTAAACTTGTGATCATAAATTGAATTGAATTATGTAATCTGTTTTTATAACTTCATATTATTTGTATTTGTTGTACTCCACATTCTGTGAAAATTGCAAATGTCTACCTATTACGGTTCAGAAGATACATTTCTTTGACGGACGTACGGACAGCGGAGCCATATTAATAGGGTTCCGTTTTCACTCTTTAGGTACAGAACCCTAAAAATAAATATTTTTTTTTTGCTAAATTGGCTCTTATTTTAATTAGAAATAAAGGGTGACCCTGTTGGTTGGTTTCTTTTAAAAAATGCTATTAAAGCTGATTCAATGATTGTTGTCATGTCAGTAGGCCGTCGTACATTTTTCGCTCTACATTTTTGATGTTATCAGGCCTGAATCAAGACTGAATTTTTCTGTGACGGCCATGCAGCATCATTTTAACAGCTTATTATATGATAATTGAACTAAGTCGGTAATATTTTAATATCTGGACGACTTGTGTAGTACATTGCCACATTTTACTATCCGCAATATATGGCCATAAAAAATGACTCTCGATAGCGGTCTCCATTGACTTTGACTTTTCTTCATTTCCATTCTTGATCCAATAATTTCGCCACATCAATCTGTCACACGTTCATGATATACTGGCCCATGTGTGTTTCCGAGCCCCATTTGCCCAAGCTGCAGGACGAAATAAATAAAAATAAAATAAATAAAGCTGCAGTCAATTTGGAGAAAATAACTGCTCAGCATTTGGAAAATTGATCACTTAAACCCTCACTTAGTAGGTTGAGGCAAAAAAAAAATCCCGGATAACCACTTCGGATTTGGATCTGAGTATGATTTCACAGCTAACACTGGAACAGTAGTCTGACTAAGTGGCTGGCCGTTTCGAAGCATGATAACTTTATTTCCTTGTTGGTATTCCAATTTCGTGTCGTCAAAATAATGGTCATCTCGTTATCTTCAAAACCACAAACATTTCACTTGCAAATTGAGCAAAATAGTTCCACTGATCAGATTGTGTTGACGCTGTTTGGAAATATTTTGAAGATACTCGATCATATCTCTTCTTTTGGTTGGACAGTTTTTTTTTGACTGCCTCCCCGTGGAGGTCATAGCAAATTTGGTTCAAGGATCATTTCACGCATATGCGTCGCCCTGGTTTCTGATATATCTCTCACGACTAGTTCAATTGTCGACCCCATTTTCGAGCATCAAAATCGTAAGTCAGCAATTCCTTTGTTATCTCCCAACGTTGCTTCTTTTTCAAATTGATCATAGACTTTGCATAGCTCAACAGAGGATCGTATCACACGGTCTTCTTGGCTTATTGACAGGTTGATTTTGCGAAATAAGTCATTCGTCCTTTGAAGGGTTTTGCTCCTCCACATTCTACAGACGCATACTGGTGCATTGCTCAGGAAGGCCCATCCAGCTCTGGAGAGTGCTCATTGAAAAGTGTTTACAGACATTTAATTGATGTCATATGTATCTCAACTGGCAGGATTAAGAGCGTCCTGCACATGAACATGAACACTGAACAAACGAACGAGCTGGCATATCATGAGCAAATCGGAGAAGCTGACGCTGACATAATTTCTAAGCGATTTGTAACCATCAATTTGATGACTCTGACTCCACCGAACCGGAAGTTCGAAAATGTTTATAGCGTCCGTGCGAGTGTTTTCGGTTGCGAAGTGAAATTGTAAATGGAATATGATTCGGAAATTGTGGATCAAATCGTTGATAAAATTATCCAAAGTTTTCAAGGAGCAAGGAGCAAACATTGAACTGGAGTGTTGTCGCAAAGAGACCATGCAAAATTGCTTTAACACTCACGCTTCTGTCTTGAGCTGTCCTCAGTGACCTTTTTCGTATTCCCTGGGCTAAGGATCAAGTCATGGCTGAGACATTTTAAAGCAATAGTATTGTGTTGGCCGCGCAGAGTCAAGACAACCTCGTTTCATGACGCACGCAAAGGTCCTTCACTTATTGTGCCATTGTAAATTCAGCTCCATTTGTCATTTTCGTTTCCGATTTGAATTGAGTAAGTCTCTTAGATTTGTATGCCGAAATCCATCACACCGAAAACTAGTGCATTGCAAAGCGGTCTTCCGTGTGCCGTGAAGCAAGAAATACACAAGCTCCACAAACCCCCAACGACCAACAATATCGTTCATTTTGTTACTCAATTTTTAACTCAAATATTAATCACTACACCGCCAGACCATCAGAGTTGTTAATATATTTTTTTTAAGCCCATAAATCTCTGCGTGTAACCAGTTCATCATCCCCTCCAGCTCAACCCAAAACTCATAATCCACTTTCGATTAACCAACACAAGGTCGGCAGCATTGAAATACACGCACCCTTATTTCCGCTCAAAATTATTTTAAATATTTTTCCAATACAAAAAAAAAAAAAAAACCCAAACCGCCAAAATGCAAAACACAAAAAAAAATAATTAAATAAAGGATCCACATTGCAAGGTAATTATGCACCGAACACATCCTTTCAGAAAAAAAAAAAAAAAAAAATCGCAATACGCTTGCAGAACAATTTGTTGGGGGATCCTCCGCAACCCGTTGCAATTAAAACCCACACACATGTTCAACACGCAAATATTTTCGGTAAACGTTATTTGACGTTGTCCTCTTCCTCGAGGAGAGCAGGCTTGCCACCCACGTACCTACTCCACACCACAATGTGGAAACAGAATTATTTACATACCACGAACCCATTGCGTAGCAGCAGGAAAGGAAGGCTCGGATGTGACCGGCAGCGCGGCGGACCGATTACTCCCAGTAATGAGATTCACATCTCATTATCGAGGTTAAATGCCTGGTGAAACGCAACGGCAACAAAAACGAAATTAAATTACCGAATCGTCGGTCGGGGCTGGTTTGGAGGGCATTTTCAGAACAACAGCACGAACAAAAAAAAATCACGGAAAATAGTTCTCAGCGATACAAATTGGTGGGAGGAAGCAGAAATTTAGAGCTCAACACTGTGTGCTGCAGGGATTTGTCCCAAGCACTGTGTGGCTAGAGGCGCTTTTTTATAAGCTAAGCAGTCTCTTGATATAAGCTTTTTCGCTTCGAATTATTAAGTGATCTGCCACAAGGTGCGGTTATTTGGCCGATACTTTTCAATATTTTCAATGTTGAACTCTAATCTTCGCCTAACCGTTTATGGACGACTTGATCGCATACAAAAAAGGTCCGACGATGGAAATGATAACGTTGCCATGGCTCTGACAAGCTTCAGCATTATTGTGAAGACTAGACGGTTAGGATAGAAGAAAAGTGTAAAAGGAAGGTGCGGCTGGCTTGGGTGACCTTTTGTCTCACGGAAAATTTTTCTGATCGCACGGTTTGTCGTCTTTGGGGATCCGTTTTATCCACTTCAGTGTACGTGGTGCGAAAACGATCCATCGTGTTCCGAATACCTCGCTCTAATGGACAATTAAGACGACCGTAAAATGGAGTCGGCGCACGATAAGTTTGACGAACCGAACCATGGTTTTCAAAATTAGTTTACACAATTTGCACGCGTTCTTCTGGCGCAAATTTATTCATCGTAAAATGACAGAACTGTCAAATTGACATTCTATTCAAACAGTGTTGCCAATTTAAAAATTTAACCACTAAAAAAACTCCATTCATTTCTCATGTGCATTAATCAGCAAGCATTTGAATAGGTCCACATCCAAAGAGTGATTTCGAAGAACAATGGATTTCTTCTTCTTAAATAAATTGAAGATCTGTTCGATTTAAAGGCCAATTTTTGGTCACAATGGGCCTTACCAACAACGAATCATTAGTCGTGACTTAAAAAAGGTGTCAGCTAAATTGTTAATGCACACTTAAGAGCGTACCAACAATGATTTAATAGTCAACTTTTACTTAGCTGCATACTTTAAAAGAATCTACTACAATATACGTCAGAATATTTGTTTGACGTTTTGATTTCGCATTTGAAATTATTTCAGAAAAAAAATGTTTTAGGGTTCTGATGAGGAAATTTTTATGGATATTCAACTTATTGCGGAAACAGTTCCTGCCCGCAGGGTTAAGGTTTATAAAAAGCGAATAAATTACAAAATTGTGGATATAGTTGCACGCTGGAGAGTATCAGCCCACGATTCTAGAATTTGGAGGGAATCAACTATTAAGAGGCGCCTTGAAAACATGGATTTGCGTGGAGGGGTTGTGCTGGGTGAGGGTGGATATGCGAGTTCAAAGTTGCTTTTGACTCCATTTAGAATTTCCGCGCAACTAACGGAAGCAGAACAACGCAAACCATGTGGAAAAATTGTTTGGTCAGTTAAAAAACAAATTTGGGGCGTGCTTTAATGGATTGCAAATGGAAGACAGAACAGCCAAAGCAGCGGTAGGTGTTGTTAAGATGCAGAAAATTTTTTTCTTTATCATTTGCGTTCTATTTATTTTGCTGTCGACGATTTCTATGAATGGCTGTAATAAACTGATCAGTAAATCTTTCATTTCCTTCGCCCAATTGCTGGAGCGCGATCGCTTGTACTACTGTGTCCAAAAAATAAGGTGACATTGTATTTATTTTGAAAATTCTTTATTTATTCTTCCAAATCAATTTCATCCCCTTCAAAGTAATCCCCTCCCGATGCAATGCACTTATGCCAACGGATTTTCCAATCTTTGAAACACTGGTTTTAGTCACTTTCCGGGATGGCCTTCAGTTCCGTCTTCGCTGCGGCTTGAATCTCCTCTATCGTATCAAAACGGTGTCCCCGGAGCGGTCTTTTGAGCTTGTTGAACAGCCAGAAGTCGCACGCCGCCAGATCAGGTGAATACGGTGGTTGCGGAACGATATGGGTTGAGTTTTTGGCGAAATGATCACGAATTACGAGTGCGGTATGGGATGGTGCATTATCGTTGTGTAAAAACCAAGAATTGTCTTTCCACAATTCCGGCCTTTTTAGGCGGATAGCGTTACGCAAACGACGCATAACGTTCAAATAATATTCCTTGTTGACTGTTTGGCCGGTTGGAAGGAATTCATAAAGCACAACACCACGATAATCGAAGAAAACAGTCAACATGACCTTGATTTTTGAGCGACTTTGGCGCGGTTTTTTTGGTCTCGGCTCTCCTTTGGCACGATATTCGCTCGATTGATCGGTTGTTTCGGGGTCGTAAGCATAGATCCAAGTCTCATCGCCAGTTATAATGCGTTTCATGACATCCTGGTAGTCGGAAAGCATTGTTTCACACACTTCAACGCGACGCCTTTTTTCCAAAAAAAATTCAATGTTTTCGGTATCAGTCGAGATTTGACGCGCTTGAGGCCCAAAGCATCCTTCAAAATGGTATTGACTGAGCCTTTCGATAAGCCAACATAATCAGCAAGGTCTCTAATCGTTAATCGATGATTTTTCAACACCAAATCTTTGATTTGTTGGACGTGAGCTTCATCGGTTGAGGTTGATGGTCGCCCAGAACGCTCTTCGTCTTCGACACGTTCACGGCCGGCTTGGAAATCACTATACCACTTGTAAACATTTTTTTTAGACATAGCCTCATCATCAAAGGCTTTCTGCACCATCCTCAACGTATCCGCAGCAGAAAATTGATTCCGCAAACAAAATTTAATGCAAATTCTTTGCTCAATAAATTTCGACATCGCAAAAAACGAAAAACTCACTTTTAGCAGCTCACAAAACGACGCGTATCTCAAACACTATGAATATATTTTGACATGAAATGTCACATAGATGTCACTGACAGTACTACCAACCTAAAAAGAAAGAAAAATTTCCAAATCCTTCGACGTGCGCAGTTTAAATTCATATGTCACCTTATTTTTTGGACACAGTAGTACTTAATATAGTATTAGTACATTGGCATCACCTTGTTCTTTAGTGTCAAACTATTTAGACATGGCTTTCCGTACATTAAAATTTAGCTCCATACTAGCACTAAAGCTGATTATTAAATTCGTTATTGGTATACACATTTCAGAAAGTATGTAGATTATATTTTAGCTCTAAGGCAAATTTGGTTGTTAGTAAGGCCCAATGTCATTGAAAATTTGGATTCACTTAGAGAAGTAAAGTCATCAAATGACCAAAACTTTTGTAGTCAACCTCAAAAAGGGCACAAAGCTAAGTTCACCTCGGATATCATTTCTCGATTAAGCCGTGAATTCATCCCATTTAGACCTTCCAAAACAACAAGTTTTAATGTGACCACCCCTTACCCAAAATCAACTATTAACACAACTCTGAACATTAAAAAAAGACAAAAAACGAAAGAAAAAAAAACAGTCCCATTAAATCTCACTTCCGGAATCCCTTACCATTTCCAAAACAGAAAAAAAAAAACAGGCCAATCCAAATGCCAACGATAACACCGATATTCAAGCCTTACCGAGCTCGTGTTTGCTCCGCTACTTTTTTTTTGCTGCTGCTGCTTTTCAGTGGTTGGTTTGTGGTTTTACTGGTGCGTGCGTGTCTACCTTTCACACGCGGTACACTGATAAACCCACCCCCCACCCTCTAGCCGCCCACTTTACAACGGACGACTGGCATATTCACACTGAAGCACATTATTATTGCCGCGCACAGTTAATGCGGCGGAAGTCGTGTGATGACTCTTTTTCGCCGTTGGTTCACTCTGAATTGAATATTATTATCGCACCCTTCCACCCTCAACCCCCTTCGACTGACAATGGGACGCAATTTAACGCATATGGAGTTTCAGTTTTATTGTTATTTTTGTTTTATGGCGGGCAAAAAAAAAAAAAAGAACACTAGACGCGACGCCTGTTTTACGCACCGCGTGTATTCGGGGAAGCATTGTCGTGTCGTCGGATATTAAACGTCATCGAGTGCGTGAGACCAAAAAAAGAAAAAAAAAATGTCCAATTAATAAAAATAAATAAATTTTCAGTTATAATGGCAATTATTGTTTTCGAATTGTGTGGCGCGGAACTGGCGAGTGGATGTCGGATGTCGACGCTCGTCTGTTTGTTTACTGCAGATGATCGGGTTTATTTTTTTTTTTATTGGGATTGGATTGTGCATGGCATGCAGCAGCAGCAACAGCAGTAGCAGCAGCTTCATTCTGCCCGATGGTGACGTTAAATTGATAATCATTTAATTGGGATCCGAATACTGTTGTGGCGGTACAAGCGAAATGATAATTATTATTATTATTCAATAAAATATCTGTAAATAATTATAGAATCAGCCCGATTGTTGGCATATCGTTGGTTTATACATATTTACGTGTCATAGGGTAAAGGTACCTGCAGTTTGAGTAAGTCTATTCCACTTGTCATGGAGATGCTGAATTGTAACCTGGTCTGGGCGGCAAATGGCAACACTTTTGCTGGTCTAATTTCAGAACAAGAGCAAGATCGAATGCCGTTTATTTAGAAAACAGCACTCCTTCGATGATAACCTCAAAAAATTTAATTTTGTCGTGGACGACCATCTGTTTTTAATGAGGACCGCACGAAGTACAGAAAGAGGTTAGAACTACGGAAAACAATGAGCAAGTTCCCCCTAGATGCAGCTCTGCATTTGAGCAGTCGACTAGCCCCATCGCCCTTAAAAAACTTCTTAAACGCAATCCGTGAGACTTCATGAGTCACTTACTGACCTTTAAAGAAGCATAGAGCCTCTTACCTCTAACAGTGCCGATGAAGACGAATGTCTCGTAATGTGTCGTTCTGATAGACTACTTGGACAAGGAAAGAACTATCAATGAATTGAAGAGACCTTGGGTAAAGATCCATTTCCTTTTCCACTATGACAACACATTTGCTAAATAGATTCGTGCCGAACGATTGGACTCCAGAAATGACAAAATTCGACAGATCATATTTTTTTTAAGGGTTCAAAAGGTTGGTTGATACACCGGGACTACTTTCTGAGATGAATCCAAAGAAAGATGTGAAAAATTGCAAAACCATGCGACTTTGATGGAGCTTATTCACTGTTCTGTGAGCTGATGCATCCCAGCAATTAAATTTGCTGTATGGCATGTCGCACAGTCTCATTGGAACCGTGTGCCTTCCACCTCCATTTCAGACAATTTGAGCCTTAAAAGCTAAGTTTAATGGCACGAAAGGGTCTATCAGTCCAAAAAACACCGTATCAAGCAGCGACCATTCGAGAACTGCATCGTTTAGTCCCCAATGAATCGGCCAAAATACAACAATTTCGCTTCTTTATTATAAGCTGAGATGAAAATGGATCTCGTTGACGGCGTCTAGCGAGTTTTGGAAACGTGCCTCTTAAAATTGTCTGCTTAGATTTGAAATGTTGCAAATTTGTTGTGATTGGGTGGACGGCCACGCTTTCACGCACGACAGCAAGTTTTTTCAACTGAACAGTCTGTAAGAACTACCACGGATTTCAAAGGTTTCTTGGAACTCGTCAGGACCCTGCTATCATAGCCAATTCTTCATAATTGTGCTAGTTTAATAAAAATCAGCCAAGTCCGAGTTTGACCCTCCCACGGCGGGTTCCGCGCCACCCTAGTGTATGCAAGACTTTATATTTTAGACTTCACATAGTATGGCACATACATATGTTTGTAGGAGTAAACCACACAGAGTAAAAACTGAATATCAATTTACTTGTTATTACAATAAGAATAATCTTAAAAAAAAACATGATAGAAATTCATCTCGAAGCGAGTGCAAATTCGTTCGAAAATTGTTTTTGACTGCCATTTTTTCTCGCGCTCTTTATTTTATCAACTTTTCGCTTTCCATCCAGGACCGGAAAACGTCCATGCAAAAAATGGCCGTGCCTGTTTTTAACGTTTTTCTTACTTGCTAATAGAGGGCGCCCTAATACTGTACATTAAGATTTCAATTTATACAGTACAATATAAATAATTAAAGAAGAGTGTATTATATGATGCTGGAGTATTTTAAAGCTATAATTTTTAAAATATTCAAAAAAAAATACTTCAAGCAAGGGCTTTGAAGAATATTGACAAAAAAAAAGCTTAATGTTGAATATCCTTGTGTTCCTGAAATGTAATCAAACTCACACAAACGTCATTCCATGTTTACATTTCACTTTTATTTTAAGTAGTTCATTGAATGTGCTGTGACAGTCATAGCTCAAAAACACTTCAAAATCATATGAAAGTATTTTCTAAATAATGTATCGGATTTTTCAATAAGAGCGCTACAAAAGTTTAAATAAAACAAAAACGGTTTTGGATATCAATGAAATTTTTTATTCCTGTGAAAGTACGTTCGATGCCATTATGTATGAAACTCGATTTCTTTTGCATGCTTGCAGAAGTCCCGACGCTAAACCTAATTTTCGACGGTTTTCAAGCATAAATCGGCCGATACTGCTGAAATTTCACGTTTGATATTCTAACGAAGTTCATCAATCGTCGCTGGCTTGTTGGCACAGACTTGACGTAGCCCACAGGAAATAGTCTAACGGCGTCAAATCGCACGACCGAGGCGGCCAAGCGACTGGACCATTTCGTGAGATAACACGTTCTCCAAACTTGGTTTCCAATAAATTGATTGTGACATTCGCTGTTGTGCGGCTTGTGGCGCCGTCCTGTTGAAACCACATGTCCTCGAAGCCAAAAATATTCGGTTATCATTGAACGGTAGCGATCCCCATTCACAGTAACGTGCTGGTCTTGATCATCACGGAAGAAGTACGACCCAATGACGCCGCCGGCCCCGGCCCATAAACCACATCAAACAGTAATTTTTTCGGGATCTAATGATGACTCATGGAGTACGAGTGGATTGCTGTCTGATCAATACCGCATATTTTGTTTATTGACGGAGCCATTCAGCCAGAAATGAGCCTCATCGCTGAAGATGATTCTTCGATGAAAATCTGAAGCATTTTCAAGTTGCTGCTCAGCCCAATTCACGAACATACGACGCTTCTTTGAGTTCGAGTTCTCGAATTCTTCGACGCTTCGAGTTCTTGCGTCAATTGTTAGGATGTTGGCCAAGATCTTTTCGCAAAATTCGCCACAACGAAGTCGCACAGATGCCCAACGCTTGAGAACGACGTGTGAGAGACACATTTGGGCCTCAGCGCAGCAATATTCTCGACACTACGGGCACTTCTTTGTCTCACTGGCAAGGAAATATTTTGTACTGTGTCTGTGGATGATAGTGACGACCATAAATTGAAGGAAGCGCTCTTAACGTTGAGACCACTGACCGAATTTTGGTAGTAAATTTTAATAATTTCGACTCGTTGTTGTCTCGTATCTCTTTTCATCATGAAATGGCAAACCTTACTGAAGAGAAATGTCAAAAGAGCGGCAAGAAATATGGCGTCGTTTGCTGTCCCTGTCGCTCTACTTTTGTAGCGTCCCTGTTGAAAAACCCGTTATTTATGAAAATGATATTGTTATTGCAGAACACTATATTCAAGTTGCACTTCATTTTGACATTCATTACATAAATTTCGAACGAATGCAAAACATTTTATTTCATTTCTCTTATCGAAATTGCGCGTAAACTGATTTCGAGCTTATACTTATACGAATTCCTTCTTAGTGGACGACGGAGGGACGGACAGTGGAGGTTGGCACTCTTTGGGTACGGAACCCTAAAAAAAAAGCGTTGGTTCAATGGCACGAACTACTCGGCCGATACTTTCTTACTTAAAATATGATTCGTCGTTGAACCTCGAAAACAGCTAATATCGCGGTGTCAAAACCTTGTGAATCATAAAGTAGACCCGTTTACATAGGCATCGATTTTAAAAAATGTGCTTTGGCAGTTCAAACATCGATCTCGCTAGTATGTCTTGTTACAGAAAAATAGTCACCCATGAGAAACTGCATTCCCACGACATTTTTAATATTATTTTATATTTGCGACATTATTTTGTCCATTTGGAGTTGCAAGTTCGTGTACTCAAAACAATGTTTTGTGAAAATAATATAATTAACTCTGCTGTGAAGGCATGACACTGACAGCTAAGTGATGATACATTCACTTATGATGAATAAAATACTGCGAATTGAACGAATGAAATCAAGTTTTCTGCACCTATTAGAACTCTTCCCATGGAGACACTTAAACCAAAATATATTTGAGATCTCCAAACCGCTGCACAATCTCTCGACTCTATCCAATCATTTTGACCGCTGTTTACCAAATGGATGTTTAGGGCAGTCGCAATCCCTTGATAGCGAGTAGATTATAAAAATAAAAATTCAGGCACGCACATTTTTAAAACACTTGTTAGGTTAAGGGAAATAGTAACTTGAGTTTGCAAATTCTGCCCAACACTGCGGCACCCTCAGAATTCATATGCAATAAGAATTTCGTCTACTGGTAATTAAATGTAATGATTGTTCCTTTTATTTTGACGAAAGCTGAACACGTATCAGAATCGTGGAATCAGATCTACTAAAATGTAGTTCAAATCATGTATTGAAAAAAGGAATTAAAAAGTAATTAAATAGCACTTTGAATTACTTTTCGATGGAATGGTAATTATTATTAGAAGTCCTTTAAGTGTTAGCACTATGTTCAAGTCGTCAAAACATCGCCAACAGGTGGCTCTGCTGAGTATGAAACAAAAACAAAAAGTCCTTCCGTATTCCCTTCCCTTACCTCTGATGTTATTGTTTACCGACTCGTAAATCTGTTTTGTGTCATATGTTTTCGAAGGCGGAAATTGTCAATAATCAGCAACGAGTTATAAAAAAAAAATTAATTCGAAATAGAGCGCACATAATGCTTTTAATTCCCAGGAATTCCCTCCACATCCAGCTTGTTGTCATATTCCGAATCATTGGTTCGTTATTAAATTAAAATAAAAATTATAAATATTTATCATACACATGAGTATGAGTGGATTCTACTCCTGTAGCCGATTTAATTAGCATTGTAATCGATGAAAGCCTTTGTACTGCAGCAGGACCAACAGGATCATTTTTCCTGTGATTTCATTAATTATGTTTACTCTGTCAAAATTTTGTGTTTTTGTTTTCGTTGCGTGCTTTTACATAATCAAATAATTTTGTGTTTTCTTATTTTCAGATTAAAACTAGAATGCGAAAAGCTAGCAAATGAAAAAACAGAAATGCAACGTCATTATGTTATGGTAAGTTTTGTCGAAGTTTTAATTAAGCAAAAATATTTCAAACCCTTTCTCGAAGGATGATACCTTCCGGCTATTGTGGCACCCTTTTTTTTCATCAATTTTATATCACTTTCCTTTCAATTATACCCTTTTAAAAGGACTTCACCCCAAATCAACCCTAGAGCGGGACGAAACATTAAGGGGGATGAAAAGAATTAATAATAATGAAATGAAAGGACACTCTAAACGCGGTACAACGATTCCATTTCTAGATCATCACCCTGCGAACAAAAAAAAATGTTTAATAAAAACAAATCTCTTATCCTCTGCTTCGCTTCTGCTCCCCCTTTTTACATCATTATCTTCTATTCCGTGAAATTTTAATTTGAATTAAAATTTCAAATCAAGGAAACACATACAACAGTGTAAGCGTATCATAAGGATGCCTTGGGCGGGAACAAAAGAACAGAAGATGAAAAATGAATGGAACTCGACGTGGGGATGGAGGGAAAGAAAAAGAAATGGATGCCAACTGAAGGGCACTGTGTGACAAAGTGGTTGCTTGACTGATTTCAAAAGTGTACAAACACCAGCAACTCGCCTGCCCCCAACCGTCCCAGCAACGTACTCAAATTTCTTCTTTTCTTTTTGCGTTTTTTTTTTTTTTTGTTGCCTCCCTTTTGGCAGCTGTTAGCTTTTCCATCAACATTTCACTCCTCCACCAACGCCGCCCCCATTTACGAAAGTACACACGCCATACCTTCGAGTGGTAAACTTATCTTTTTCTTTCTTTCTTATTTTTCCTTGTTTTCCTTTGTTGTTGTTTTTTGCTGGTTCGTCCTTTATTGCTGGTGCTTACCTCTGTACTCAAACGTTGGTGTTAACGGATGACGGCTGGTTGGGGGGGGGGGGGGGGGGGGGATGAAGAGAAAGCTGAGTCCTTCGAAACTGGTGAAAAGAAATTACTTAATTACGTACCAGGTTTAGGTAGTTAAAGGAACATGAGTTGCGACAGTGAGTGTGGATTCGGAGGGTGGAGGAACTAGGGCGCGCACAAAGTGAGTGGTGTCGTTTGGGGGGTGGTGGTGATGGTGGTGGTTAAGTAAATCCTTCAGAAGTATGTTTGTTGTAATAGGCAAGGAGAGTTTATGCACATGCTTGAGATGATGAAGGGAATGCTCTGGTGGGTATGCTAAAGGATGTGAAGATGGAATTCATTTCGTTGGAGTTTGAGACAAGACAAAAAGAAAATACTTGACGCGAGAAATCAGTGGACGTGTTTCTTGATGCGAAAAGGAAAAATATTGTTTTTCAAATGTTGGAAACTTCTTTTAAATGGCGGAGAAGTTTGATTTTTAACCATGATAATTATTCGTCATGAAAACACACCCTTAACAAGCCACTCTTGAATAACTCGAACATACCTTTTTTCGAACATCTTTAAAATGTTGAATTCCCCTTAAAAAAAAAGTTCTCTTTAATGAAAAATATGTCAAGGGGTTATAAATACCCTAAGAGTGATAGCGCATACTGCAGGTTGAAAGGGTCTTTCTAACTTCTTTAAATTTGAGTGGGAGAAGGTTCACGTTGTTTTTGTGCGGCAAAAAATTTAACCTTTGTGTTAACTGAAGGATAGCTGATGATCACTTCTGGCGAGGGACGTTTTACGGCGGTAGTGATGAAGGGGAAGATAAACTTGAACCCTACTATCGATTCGTGGAAGGTCTGAGCCCGCTTAACAACTTTCAGATCACCGGGCGACCTTCTTTCACGCGGCATTTGCGATTGATTGGTCTTTGAACTAGAGACTGTCAATCAAAGACTTCCGAACTTGATCCAAATCTTTGACGACCTTGTAGGGTTTATGGTTGTACCTTCGTCTCCATAAGCCCTCCTCGCAAACAGGATTGTATATTCGAGCAGAAAATTTCTTCGGTTTTGGAATCCCGAAATGGGATATCGCTCTGTGTATCTCGTTAAGAACGACGAATGTCTCCATATGCGGCTTGTAAATCGATTCATAGGTGATGAGTTTCGCCCTGGAATTCAGGTCTTGAGGCTGTGATTTATTTTTGATTTGTTTGTGCAAAAAGGTTTCCCATTCTCTTGGAATGTTTTCATCGGGCATTGCTGTTGTCCAAGCTGACAGATGATCTGGATCACTATCTGTACTGTTGACCAACCCACTTTCTTTCCGATTTTAGACTCAACAAATTGAGAACCAATGTGCCTGCTATTATCACCTGATATTGATACCATTCTAGCAAATATCCACTCCGGAGTTACCTCATCCTTGAGATCATTAGACTTGAAATTTTAGACCAAACCAAGTGCGTTAATGATGTTGAACATTCGAAATTTATATGAACTTTATGAGCGAAAAACTGAGCTCGGTATCGAATAAATCTGACGAAGCGCTTCCGAGACGCACAGCACTTCTCTCTTAGACCCTCTAGTAAAATAAACAACCTTGTGATCAAAATGAAGAAAGGCGTTACGTTCATTCACGTTTCGTACGCCGTATTTACGAAAACGTGCGTTTCTACCTCGTCTACCTGCACGACCAACCCGATTTAAACGCCTTGATCTCAATTAAGAATGAAGGACTGCATATTGACCGCAAGGAATTAAGCAAATTTTCATTCGCTTACATGAAAGTCTAAACGAAAGAGGTTGCTTATGACCTCTCAACATTTGCATCGCATTAAATTTCTGAGCGATATTCCCAACTTCAAATAACTCGTTCCCAAGCAAGTGACTTGTTTCATCCCTTACTCATCATCATCAAAATATTTTGGTCTCATTTTACTTTTCTCGCTCGGTAATGAATTCGATCGACCAGGCAACGCAGAACGGTTTTAAGAGCATTTGCCCACACCTGCGAATCGTACTTCAGTGTTTTATTTTTTATTTTTAAGGTTCAGTTCCTCAAATGGAAGAGCGGAACCATTGTAGGATCACTTTGTTATCCGTCTGTCGGTTACCACTCCTTTTCTCATATACACGTGGGTGTATCAAGTTGAAATGAAAATCAAATACTTACGACTGCGGTCCCTTAAAGCTGTAAAGAAATTCAGCTTCTTAATCGACGCTTCCCATTGACCTAAAGTCATGAAGTTTGCAAATCGCAACTCAGTTTTACGCCAAGAAGAAGATTGTGTACATATATGATATTTAAAAATAGAAAAATGTGTAGTCGCATATTTCGCTACTCGCAGGGTAATCAACACCTAAAGGAACAAACAAAAGCGGGAAAACTCTTCGGGACTGGATTTACATTAATATACCTACAAAGTTTGTACAGAACCTTCCTTGCGCGAGGACAGTTTATTTTTTTCTAATCCATAAAGGGAATTCGGTAATTGATGTACAGCACCAGTATAGTCAGCTATCAGTCCCTTCGATTTTAAGGGTTCCGTACCCAAAGGGTGCCAATGGAATCCTATTACTAAAATTCCACTCTCCGTCCATCTGCACAATATGTATTAATTGGTAGATTCAAGAAATTTTCGCTATTATAGCCACTTTAAAAACAACAATAAACAAATATGAATATGAAGTTGAAAATAAAACAAAAAAAAGTTGATTTATTGTACGGTGGTACGGAACCCTTTTGTGTGCGCCCGAAAAACAAAATATTAAACAAATCAATCTTATTTTACGAGGCAAGATTTTTACGTCTTTATTGTGTCTTCACAGCTTTAAAAGCTTCTTCCTGTTTTTTACTTGTCCTTGACTTCGACAGTAGCCCCAAATAACTTAATGGATCGGTAGACTGATTCCTATCGCCTACCTTTTTTAACGCCACACTTTCCTGTTTTCTTTATCACTAAATTCGAGTAAAATCAGAGTCTATTGGAAACCTTTTAAGGCTGTCAAAGTGTATGTGGAACTTTCTCTATGACACCAAAGTCATTTTAGTATCTCCACAAACTTGGGCCGGAGTTAAGATAGGACAAGCCTCCTGAGTTACTTTCGCCTCAGCTAAAATAATGATTTTGAAAAGACTAACATTGAAAGGCGTTGAAAAAAGCAAACTTATTTATTAAAAGCAATCCTTAGAAAGTTGTTAAGGGATTGCAGTCTTCACCGATGACTTCTGTGATGAATGATCTATTGTTTCATATCTACCGAGCACCCACTTAGACGGGATACAGCTTAAATTGGATATTTAATCTCGTCTTCGATTGGCCTACGTAAGCTCGTCTTCAAATTTCAAGACCAGTCCTATTTAAAGGCGTATCATTTTCGGCTTCAGCAAACGGTACGGGTTCTTTATTTTCTTCTTTAACTTAACAGAACAGAAAAACAAGAAGCGTGCATCAAAAGAAGCACACTTTTCCCTCAGTTCTTGTTATTGCGCTGTCGTCTTCCTTCTCCAACACAATTCCTCAACACTTTTGTTTCCACCTCGTCCTCGTCTAACGTTGCAACTGCAGAAAGTTTCTCCACTGCCAAGTACAAACTTTATTGTTACGCTTCACTTAAAGTTAATTACCAGTGGGACGTTTGTTGTTTTTTTTTACAAGTATTCTGGGCGCCTCTGAGGGTTGGTCGTTGCTGCCCTTAACATAGAGTGCAAGAATAAATAGAGTAATGGCTACAAGGATGTTCAAAGCGACACGTCAAACAACGAAATGAAAAGGGAAATAAAAAAGGGCTTCGGTGCGAAAGTATACAAATTTGTTGATAGTCGTTGGGGGTTGGGGGTGGTTATGGTGGTGGTGGTGGAGTGGTTGCAGCAAAGTGTTTTATTTGACTCTGTTCTTTTCATTTTATCATTTATTCAAGAGGACGACTTAGCTTAGGGTGAAGTAGGCAAGTCCTTTTTATCCAATTGAAATTGAGTGAGGGGAAAAGGAATTAAACGAAAGGAAAAGAAATGGGTTTAGCATATTTGGAAATTAGTTCGTTTAAAAAAAACGATGTCAGGTGTTGGCCAGCAACAAAGGGAATATAACGTTGATACTTGGACTGTCAAACAACAAAGCCTTTGTGCAGTGAATGTTGGCAAATGAATAAAAAGCACTCCACTCCATTTCACTGCAACCTTGGAAACTTCTGCTGTGTTTCGAAAGGTTATCTTTCCTGAAATTCTTGTCACAAAAAATAACCAAATCCCATTTGCAGAGTTATCTTGCGATTTTAAAAGCGGTGTATTTGAAGGCTTTTTAGAAACAACATTGCGTGTTGTTTTACTCGGCGGCTATTCACAGGCAAGCTCAACATTGCTCGCTACAAGAACAAATTTAGTTAAGGCATTGATCCTTCGAAAATCTGAGCCTGGCCCAAAGCTGCTTTCCATTCTTCTCGGGAAGACGAAGCTGCCTAGCAGCCGTGACAACTTGATCTTCAAGCGGTCTTGTCTGTTTTGATGAACTTGGATTTCATGACATAATGGTTATGAATCAAGGAAAAATATTTATTTTTCAACATTCAGGATACTCTTCGTTGACTTGATTCTCTTAAAACGCCTCGAAAATGGCCATCCTGCCTCCTTGTTCCTTGAATTGAGCAAAGAGATAAAAGTCACTGCGAGCTTGATCTGGCGAATCATGTTCTTTAAATTAGAGGCATCGCAGCTGCAACTTGTGAACCGGTTCATTAAACACCATCGCAGTTTGTTGCGTTTTTTCCTTAATAGCCTCCCGCATACTTCTTATTTGGTCTGCTTATACTGGCTGCCGTCCACCATAATAATTCCTTCCGTGCCTCAAAAAAACTGATGCAATAACCTTCCCTGCCGAACTCGACACTTTGAATTTTTTCAGCGTCGGTGAGGAGGGTCGCTTCCAGGTCATCGCTTGCTGTTTGGTTTCTTAAACAAAATGGTGAATCCATGGTCAAAAAACGTGACAAAATATTATCCTGACCCCTTGGAAGTTTATGCGTTCTGGAAAAAACCCGACTATCATGGAAAAAACCGATTACCCTTGTACTTTAAAGGTGCATTCTTGACCCTTGGCTCAATATTTCGTTCCGGACTAGATTCAAAGTATCTGCTGTAGTTCCTTCACCTTCATTCGCATTTGAAGGTCCCTAAAATCTGTTCTGTTACCTTGCTCGTCTTACATTCGGCGCATTATAAAAGACGTAGCAAAATGTGTGTTTTGTAGAGCATGATTTTGGTCCTTCGAGCTAGGAGTTTGGACTAACAAAAACAGCATCGAGAACCTACGTTGAAACTCCTTTTTACCACTTTGTTAAAGCTTCGAACTCGTCTGGCTATTTCTTCAATCGCCGCAAAAGCTTCAGTGATGACAAAATGAGTCCGAAAAACAGTACTAACTTAAAAATGGAATTGCCTTCACATGAAAACGCATCTCCTTGCTGAAATCCGGTGCAAGTCTGGTATAATTCAGAGCTTCTTGGTCCAAACGAGCGTTGTTCAACGTAAATGGATCAGTATTCCTGGTATCCATAGTTCGCCCTTTGATTTGTCCAGTTCAACGCGATGAATGTTGTTTAATGCTGCTTGGAGGTCTATGAAGAGTGATGGTCTTTAACAGGATTTGGTGGATTCTTACCCGGATTTGAACCCAGGTCTCCATGCTCAGGAATAGATGCAATCACCACTTAGCCACGGCACCCACCACCCACAACAAGGCCTACTCAGTCATCCGAATTAAAACCCAATAGCGCTGCTCTAGGTACGAATCTGACAGAGCAGGCTCGATAACAGTGGCAAATACCTTCGGGTTCCTATCAAGCGTTGACGTCGCAAATATTGATAAGGCTGGAATGAGCAGTTGGTAGAGAACCTGCCTTTCAATTGCATCAATTGATTAGTCATATTCGTCAATGGGATAAAATCAATAGCGCTATGACTAAAATGAACGACCAGCGATTATTATTGTAGTGGTTGCTGTACCGGCTTAAATTCTTAGTATGTGTTTAAACCAAAAAAATTGTAGTACTTTGTGTAGATGACTGTTCTGTGAAGGAATAGCACTGACAGCAGGATAACACTTGACAGCTCCAACAGAAGAAACGGATTAGCTTAGCAAGAGAATATTTCAGCTACAAGGGTCATTCGAAGGCTTAATTTAACAATTTATGTCCAACCAGCCCACTTCTACAATAATGCAAAGAATTTGAATGGAAGCAGGGTGGGTCTTTCTCTCTTGATGGCCTGCACCAGCCTAGCTTTAAATCTCGCACGATTAAGTTTTGATTCAAAATTTAACTAAACTAGTGTTTAAAAAAAATCTCTCGCGCCGCCTATAATTCAAGCATTCAGTCCAACCAACCTCAACGTTTCATTTTTTATTCATCCCTCTGCATATATGCATAACCACATGTATGCCGCACAAAATGTTAAACTTGTTGACATTAATATTCTGTGTGTGATAGCCACTTTGCCACAACCGAACACCATCCAACTTTGCTACTCTATTATTCATAAACTCGAGCATTTATCACGAGCCTCCTCCTCGCACTCATCGACCCCTAGTGTACTCCAAGCCAGGCAATTAACTGCCCTTTTGATCACCTAAACGATGTTACACGTGTACTAATTGATAACAAAAAAAAAACATAATAATGTGTGTTTCCAACGAAAGGGCCTGTACCGAGACTGGGACTGTTTATTTCGCTTCGGCACCCTCTTAACCACCCTGCAAACTATTGTGCGTGTAATAAAACTTGCAAACGAACAAGGCTTCGGGAAGTTCATTCCGCTTCTTTTCGTTCTTCTTCTTCGTCTTCTTGTGTTTTGCTTTGCGCATTTAATTGCACTGTAATTATTAAATTCAAAGCGGGCGAGGTCATGTTGGGGGTGCATTAAGAATAAAAAAATAAAAAACAACAACAATCCACTCAAAGGGGACGCGGTAATTACATTTTGTTTTTTTTTTTGTTTTTGCATACAAAAGGGGTGCCGTATGACAAATAATTTCTCAGCAAATTAAAGGCGACACGAAAAAAAAAAACTGCCCCAACCCCCACCCCAACCCCTACCATCAAATCGTCTACTCGTGTATGGCTCGTAGTCACATTTACCGGGCGGCGGCACTTTGTAAGTGGGGCAATTTAGCGAAATTTCCGTTCGAATGGGGGAAGTTTATATTTGGGCTCAAGCCGTCTTGATGTTTTTCATATACTACCCCCGCACCATTATCATCCCCTATGGCACACTTAATAATCACATTTTGCTAGTTCTAAAATTTTCTCCCGGGGTTTTTCGCGCATTAAGTTTCTGTTTTCGATGTCGCAACAACACGGCAGCCCCCATTGAGGGGGTCGGTCGTAGGGCAAAAACTTTGACTTGCCAGCGATGGTAGTTTTAGTGCGGATGGAAGTGAGGTGGTAGTGGCGGCGGCGGCGGCGGTGATGGTGGCAATGCTCGTTTGGGTTGATTTGCAAAAGTTTGGTCGGTTGGTGTCGATGGTGGTAGCGGTTAATGCGGTGGCGTTGTCGGTGTGGAATTAACTGATTAAAATAATTATGCCGGCGCTCATTTGGCGGGGTTACCCCGCGTACAAAAGTATGTACATATGTATGTACACAAGCTTGTGTGTTTTGTACGGTGCTGAAATGAGGGTTTGCTTGTTGTTTTTTTTTTTGGGCGGGGATGGATGCCGGTGGGTTTTGGGCTTAATAAAACTCGGCGCCACTTTTCCAGTTCGATGGCGAATATATGTACGAGTATATTAATATCTTTGCACCCCATGCGGTTGGGGGTAGCAATGGAATTATAAGCGTGTGTGCTTAGGGGAGGAAATTATTTCGCTTATGGCATAATTAGTATTTGCTATGGTTTGGGTATTTTTACTCGTTTACTACTCTGGAAATATTCTCGACAGTGGCGGGATAAAGTTGGAAGGAATTTATCGAGCTTTACAGAAAAAAAAGTGTTCAAAGCAGAGTGAATTGAATTTATCGTAGTTAAGGTGAAGCTGGATGTGACACAAGTTAATTTTATATTATGTAATGTTATTTTTCAAATTTATTTATACTCAACTAGCTGCGTCCTGCGACTTCGTCCGCATAGTTTTCATGTGCGAAGAAAAGTTGTAGGACTCAAAAATTTTTACTCATCGCAATGTGACACCAAAACGAACTGATTGTCAAAAAAAAAATGTAACAGATTGAAATAAATTTTCAATATATTTTTTAGTCCTATTTTTACAATTTGTGTTAGAACCTTAAAATATAGACATATGTCATCGCGGACTTTTTTGTAGAAGCTTCTCAGTTCTTAAACTTTTCCTAAGAAAGCATATAAATATCTCTGACCGTTACGACAGCGTTCGCAAAAAACTACTGCTTGTCAACAACTTCACTTAAATAATTGGTCACCACGAAAGACCCTATTATTTTAATGGTACAATTTATAGCCTCTATATTGGTGGAAGAATTTTTGAAACCGAATGGGTCGTATCTCAAATTACCTCAGACATACAAACTTACAAACATTACCTCTTTATAATATAAGTAAAAATATTGAAGCGGGTAATCCTTTGCCCTTTCAGCGGGAGCAAAATGCCGGTACTCCTGGCTTAACTTCTGATTCAAACTACGAAATGTAAGCTAACATCAAAAGTCTCTTCAGAAACACCAAATCTTTACCTGGACACCTACCTCTAATTGCGTTCTTTTCACGTGACAATGAAGGTGTCATCGGCTTAATAAACCTTAATTTTTCATCCACTGTCCAACCTGTCCAGCTTTTGGTATATACAGATGATTTTGACATCATCGCTCGTGGCCAACGTGCTGGAATTGAAAAAGAACCTAGAAGAGCTAGTCTTCGTGAAATTGATCCTTTGAACACTAGCTGGGACATACCAGAAATTACTTTGAGGTAGTCAAGGAGCTTATCTTTATCGAAACAAAACCGAACTCTACTTTAGCAGAGATTCAACGCAGACCTCGATCATGCTCTTCAAAGCACTGATCATGTCAGTTCTTTTATATGCAGTCGATTGCTGAACCCGAAGCATTCAGAATAGGTATTATGGACCAAGCTAACAGAACAGGTTTAAAGAACCTTTGGAAGGAAAAAATGTCTAACGACCAGTCCAATTGGAAGAAAAGGTCAAACATTGAACTCAACAGGCTGTAAAATAATGTGGATCTAGTCGAGGCTCGGAATCGAGTGCCTTAGATATATATTGCCGTAAAGCCTTTCATTAAACTTCCTCGTCCAATCTTGTATCAATGAAAAAGCGACCAAAATTCGTAAAGGCTTCTAATTAAAAGATTCAAACCCCGATGCCTTCTATCTTTTCCAAAAACTTGGATTTATTACGTCTGAGCCAACCAACCAAGCATCCTGTTCATGACTTTGTGAACAAACTTATTGAAATATCCAGAGAGGCTCCAGACAGAGCACTCTTCTGTTTATCGTTCTTTGTAGGACTTCACATCCTGCTGGGTTCGAAAAAAGACTCTAAAACATCTCAAAGCAAATACAGAGTTAAATGAACAAGATATCAATGAATAAAGCGAATCCATCAAGTCACTACCCCCTTTAAAACCCGAGAAAATTTACTGAGTTCGCATGAGACTTCTGCTTCCAGTGATCTTGAAATAAGCTTAGGCATCACTTGGTTGCGAAATGTGATTTATTTCAGCAAGCAACTGTATGCCTTTTAAAGCTCTCCTTACCTTTATCTTTTTTGTAATAGGTTTTCTCGCAAGGGTTCAAAAATATCCGTAAAATGCATTCCCACATAGCTGGCAACAGATTGAAAGATTACACTGTGGTTTGAAACTTGGGTCTATATTTGTATATGGTTCCGATATTTGAACGCAGACGTCAATTCGTCAATTATATTACAGAATCTTTTGTGGCTCTATACCCAATGCGAATCTTCAACTCCGGCATGCCAAATTCTTGATGTGATTGCTACCCCTTGGTCGACCTTTCATTCGTTTGTTTGGTCTTTCGAAATCTTCGACACCAACCTTAACTGAAATCACTTTTAATACTCCTCTACCTTTTCCGTTCAGTAAATGAACGTGCTTCGCAACCCGCCAACATAAGGGCGATGATGTACGCGACTAGGATAAGGTCATTAATCCACATTTGCATAAAAGAGTGTACACAAAGGAGCGACTAAATAGCAACAAAAAGCGGGGGGCACAATGATTTGAAAAATCAACAACAACGTTTACGAGTATACAGAGTACAGGGCTCGGCAACGACGCGGCCGGCGGCTTTAATTCTATTAAAACAGTTTTTAGGGATGAGACACAAGCACAAGCGGCTGTGTGCCATCGGGGGTAGCAGCTGGAATGAGCTTATAATTTTATCACCACATTAAGCGTGTGCTGCATGGGGGTGTTTTGCAGATGTATGAACACGCTCGACGCGGGTCTTGTTAACGATATTAAGGCTTCCTACGGCGTTAAATATTCCATGGCGTTTTTTTTTTTTCAAATTTGCTTTTTTTTCTAACCTCAAATTCAAGAATCGAGTGTATGACTGAAGAAGACAATGGCAGCAACAGCAGCAGCAGCACAAAGTTGTTGTGTCTGAGCGTACAAGGGTCGAACGCAAAAAACGTGAAATGAGTTTTTAATTCCCCAGCAGTTAACTGGAGGGTGAAAATGAAAACATAACCAGGACAGGCGGCGAGTTTTTCATTTACACATACATACATATAGAATTTGTTTTCTAATATTCATGGAGTGCTGGGTTTTGTTTTGATTTAAAGATCAAGCTTCTGTGTGGAAGGGTGAGAGTTAAGGGCGGACAAGTTTTTTGCGGTATATCCTTCTGATGATACGATTGTTGACAGTTTTTTTTTTTTTTTCATAAACCCTCTGGTTTCCAATTGAGGCCTAAAGAGGGAGTTAATAAATTGTTTCCGATTTGTTATAGAGAAATCCATTTGTAGTCTTTCTGGCAGAAGGGACGGTTTGCCCTCTACTTTATTTTTTTTTTTTAGGGTGGAAAATAAATAAGAGGTCGGTGGACGAACGGGTAATAAAAGAAGGGAAATCGTTTTCAGTGTGGAATTTCCAACAGATGGCGATTTGACATGACAGGAATAAAGTTTTAATTACAACATCAAGCAGCAAGTGTGAAACGTAGACGACTCGGGGGGATAGAGAAATTGGTTGATAAATATTTGGCGCCTTTTAAAAAAAAATAATAATGATAATATTCGTGCCGTCGCTGGTGGTACAAAATTAACAGGAAGATTTTGAATAATTAACGTGGAATGAAGGATATTTTTTTTTTACTTTTAAGGTTAGACGTGGTCTTGTTTAGGTGTAAAGTATGAATGTGCGTCTGAAGGACAGAAAAATGAGGGCTGGAAATAAAGTAGGGAGCTCGAGTTAAACACTGAATATGTCTTTGACGTTTAAAAAAGGAGCTTTTTTAACTGAGGCTTATTAGATTAGATTAGATATTTTATTATGGCCAAAGTAAGTACAATTTGATTTTTCTTTACAAAATATAGTATGTTTGAGGTTTTGGTTTACATACCTTACAACAAAAATATTTGTATAAAGCTTAAATATATATCACAGAATAATAGTTTTGAAGGAAAAGCCACTAGAAAAAAGCCACTAAAAAAAGTTGGCCAGGGCAAGAGAGAAGAGGATTCAGATCAGTTGCTGAGATAAGTAAAACTTGATTCCGATCACAAAGTTGGTAAATAAATAAATAAATATAAAAATAAATAAATAAATAAACAAATAAATAAATAAATAAACAAATAAATAAATAAATAATTAATTAAATGAATAAAATAAATAAATAAGCAAATAAATAAATAAATAAACAACAAATTAATGAAATGAATAAAATAAATAAATTCCCGGTAGTGTAATTCATTTGTTGAGAAATGCCAAGGAAATATCAAGATCATTTTTAGTGTCTTGTTCTGCGCGACTTGTAATTTACGTGTGTATGTGTCTTAGCACATTTGCTCCATACAGGGGATCCATTCAATATAATCACTTGAAAAATTGCTTTGAAAATCAGTAACTTGTTCTCGTTGCCGAGCTTAGATTTTCTGTTGATAAAAGGATAAAGAGTTAATAGTCAAAACCTTGTTAATGACCTCTGTGAACTCCAAGATACTTCGCTCGCGATTTCCACTCCACCTGGGTACCGTCTATTGAAAGTCTGTTGCTTGAAAGCAGACAAACTTTTCTTTTACAAGAAAAAAAGATAGCTTTGATTTTTATTTTCCAATTGTTATAGTACGCTTGGACTGTATTTAAGGCAGATTGTAGGTTGGTTTCAATATTAAGACCAATTACATCTGACGAAAATATACAGGTATCGTCTGCAAAACGCGCAAAATCACAGTTACTCAGTTGAGGGAAATCAGAGGTGTACACATTGTAGAGAACAGGACTTAGCACTGATCCTTGAGGAGCTCCATCTGGAATATGGATAATGTTTGAAAGGACATTATTTAACGAAACTTTTAAGCTGCGAGAACATAAAAAGGATTGGATGATTCTTACAAGGTACATCGGAAATTTAAGATTGAGCACTTGGTGGACAGCACTGTGAAATGGTCTGAACCCGAATTGTTCACGAGGTAAAATGTTCTTTGTGTCTATATAAGACACAATTCGATTTTTAATTATTTTCTCGAAGCACTTGCTTAACGAACTTAATAAGCTTATTAGAAACTCGTATTTTCTAATGGCAAATTACAGCAGAGACCACAAATTTTCATCTGGAGACTGTAGTAGTCTAGTACCTTACTGGGTCATTAACATGATACAATTTAAATATTCTACCCAAACGCAATTTTATTTTTAAATATGCGGAAAGTTGACTTTCTTTCAGGAGAAATTTTCAAGCATTATAACTTGTTTCGGAGCGCTTAGTTTCGGATTTTTACGAACTTTTTGCACTACAAATCGGTGGCGTTTCAAGTAATTTTTTCTGCGTTTTGGCCTTTCCCTCAATTTTTCTCCATGTTCTTCCACAGGTGCCCCAAAAGCACTGAAATCCTATGTGGAGAATGGGGAAGAACTATTTTTCACGTAAAAAAATAACATTACAGTGCCTGTTAATGTTTATTTAAAAATAAAATTTAACAATTTAGAAAACGGAACTAAAATTATTTGGAATATTAAAAGATTTAAGTTTCATTTGCCGTTTATTTGACTACAATATTCCTACAAACAACAAGAATATTCAAGTTACAATTACAGTCTAGCTGGCGTTCACATTTTTTTTGCTTTACTGTGTATTTGAAGCTCTTGTAGATTATATCGGAAAAAATATATGCTGTCTCAGGTGACAACAAGCAATCCTCAGAAGGTGGTTGCTCTGTAACACAATCCTCTACTAAAAAGTATTCAAAATCTATTGGAAAAACTATAATTTCGGAAAAAGGATGATATTACAACTGACGACGACGTTCGCCAGCGAAAAAGGGACAATGACTTTAGGTTCTGGGCGAAGAATGTTAGGACCCTTAATAGACAAAAGGTATCTGAACAACTTCTGGAAACTTGTACAACGCAACAGAGTCGACATTATCATAGGCTTTCAGGAAATTACTTGCCCAAGGAATCTTCCACCAAATGACTGGTATTGATACCTACCGAACTTTCTACCCCATGAGCATATGATCCCTGATGCACTTAAACATGACCGTAGAGCTTGTCAGTTTTTGCTTAAAAACTTATTCAAAACTATAAACCCCATTTGCAAAGTTCGAATAGGAATAAGTTACTCTTTATCAAATTATTTGGATTCACATAATTCGCAGTATTATATTGCTTTTACCAGCAAGTGTACTTATTCTGTTTTGGAAATTATCATGCAAGTGTTAGTTTTATACCTTTACAGTAGAGCATGACAAGCCGACAAGATGGTCTCACGGCAAACCACTAAGTAGCAATTGAGGCTGACAACGATCAGTCTACTTTAGACTAATCCTCTCTCATGATGCACATATCGTCAAAAAATAGTCCTTAATGATCCTTATATGTCATGTTGGAGCTCTACATGGATTCCTTAAACGATCTACTGTCGCAGTCCTCATCATCAAACGCTTTCACTTTGAGGCTGCCGAAAACTCTTCAAAATTGACGAATTAGTCGAAGGCATGGCTATCCACTGTAGTACATGAATCAACAGTTTCGATAAGCATGTTATGTGATGCCTAAAGTGCACTCATCCAAATAATCGCATCACATCAGGCCACACTGAAAATTATTTCATTGTTCCTTGACATCTACCGGCGACCGTGCACAAAAGGGGTGCACTTTCATGCATGATGCCGGTCATGTTGCAGTTGGTTCGATGAACTCATTTAAGTCTCAAGTGCCACATCCCCTGACAAAAGCCAGAATATTAATTGTGATAACAATCTTCATGCCAACGTTAAGAAAACCCACCACTATATAACATTTTGCACGTGTAAATCCATCACCGATTACTCCCTTAGTTCTTGATTTTCAACCCTCCATAAACGACCCCAACAACTTGTTTTTTTTTTTTTAATCACAATCTCGAGGTAGAAGTCTGTTCCCTGCCTCCGTATGTCCACACCTATAATCAAACGATCGAATTTCACTTAATTTGAAGTCGTGCTCGTCGCGCACAATCATACTCGTATTCTCCCCGCTTGTCGGTCGCCCTGGCTAATTATTGTTATTGCTCTCGCAATTGGAAAGGAGTTGGAAAGCACACGAAAGTGTTGGGTTTCTAACCAATAATGGACACACGTTTCCCTGCCCAGAAATCGACTACGACGGTGATGACGACGACGAAACAACGGCGGCGACAGCGACAGCGACATTTGAATCAAGGCACGGCTGACTTGCAACACAATAGCAAGATCTGGAGTATGTGTTATCAATAACAATTCGGCCAATCATTGCGCACGTCAACTGTCATAGTGCCTCGTACAAATAATACCTTGAGGATAATATCCGAGGCTAAATCCTATTATCTGGCATTAGGAAAAACCATATGACCTCGGACAAAAGAGAAACATAAATAGATACGGACGTTCGAATCATCACCCCCCGAAAGGTGCAGATGGCAAACGAAACCATTGAATTGAAAACGTTCTGCCTGCTGCCCTGCTGTTCGGTGTAACCCCCGCTTATCCTGAAACTCCTTTCCATTACGCGTCTTCATTAAAGATTATTCTCCCGTATCCTTGTCATGCCTTCGTGTCGTTTTTCGCCCTCATTCATGTCACCGTTGTCGTTGGTTTTTTGCTGTGCTGTGCTTGGAATGTTGTTTGCCCGCCCGCCCGCTCTCCCTGGAAATGTCTGCTTTCAACACCATAATCCCTTGAAGATTAAATGGGTGTAACACAATTTGCAATTAATTCGGAGAACGAGCAAGCAAGCGAACCAACGAGCAAACCAAGCAGCACAGCGACTATACCCTCACGATGGATATTTTCCTAAAAAAGGACGAGAGGGTGCGGGCATCACCAGCAGCTAAATGCTGCCAGAAGCGAAAAAAAAATACACAACAACAACAACAACAAAAAAGGAACTTGTCAGCCGGAAATTGAAGGCAATACTACGCGGCTGTTATAAGGGAGTGCAGTGAGCGAGTAGAGCGACGCCGCGCCTCCTCGCCGTTGCCGGAGGAACTTTTATTAAAATCCCAAACCAGAGTTGGTCGAGGGGGAATCCAGCCAAAGACCCTGTTCAGGGTATAAAAAAAGTGAACCACGGCATAATCAGGGGTAAACATGATTATTATTCGCAATTCAGGAGTTGTGGCACACTCTGCACTTTATGTACCTCTGCTACAACCGATGAGCAGGACGACGACGACGACGAGGACGAGGAAGAGGATAACCACTCCGCCGTTAGCCCTGTGGTGATTTGCTCTTATTTATGAAGTACCCTAGCTAGCTGCTGTTGCTGGCGGCAATGGCAAATGGATTTTTTGTTCCCATTTTTTTTTTGTGTGTAGCTGTTGGATGTGTTTGGTTCATTTATTTCTGGAGGGTGAATGTTAAATAGTTTCGATGGTGTCCTCGTAGTCCTTCGCGCAAATAATTTCTCACAAAAAAAAAACAGAAGTAAGGGAGAGGGATGAAGAATACAATTATCATCCACTGACAGATGGTCTGGAAGTGGCCAAACGTTTCATAGTTTTGATTTTTGTAATTCTTTTTCAAAATAATTAGTGGTTGCTTGACAAGAGTGAGTTCTGGTTTTTTGTTGTTTTTTTTTATGTCTAGGGGTGGGTTGGCTGCGCTTGGTTTTTAATGCTTTTTCATTGAACTGAAATGGGGATTAAAAGGAAATGAGTCGACAAATCGAAAGTGAATGATTTTTTTAGGCGAAGGACTCGATGAGCTCATAATTTTCACAAATTGAAAGCCAAAAGGTGTGTTACGAAAGTTTCTGCGAGTCAAGTGATTCAATTACAATTTTTATTTTTTTCAAAATTAATTGAAAAGTGAAGTTATAAGAAGATTATCGATACTTCAACTTCAACTCTCGTAGGTGGCTTCATGAATTTATGTTAAATTTTAGATTTTTTAACACGTAGAAATCCAAGTTGTTTGTGCGTTTCGCGAGTTCGCTTATACGAGTTGAAACTAAAAAGAGGTTTTTTAAAAATCGGTTTTGTACATGCTGCGGACTAGAGACTTGGACCCACTACAGTGCCTTGCGGAACACCTTATTCGATAATGGAAAGACGACTCTTTATTTTATTTGCCTCAGTTAAATTGCTTGCGGTTGTCCAGTTTCGACCTAAACCACAGGAAGGTGCATTGTTCCACGAATTCTTATTCTATTGAAAAATCGGATCGTCTGAATCTTTTCAAAGTCACCTTGTAAAAGACTAACGATGACATTGATCTTCAGGCTTGACCTGTTCAACTGATCTCCGTACGGTATGGAGTGTCGGAGAGAGCCTAGAAGAACGCTTGTGAAGATCGTAAATAAACTCGGCGATATAAATACACCCTGCTGTAGAACGTTGTTTATTTCGAAAGTCCCAGTAGTTGTCACATTGCCTTGTTCCAGAATAAACTGTCTGCTAGATGCTTATGCAATCCTATGGTTTGCTTATGCCCTGCTGCTCTTACTTGAAAAAGAGCTCCTGCAACCATACGGTGTCAAAGGCCTTCTCCAAGTCAATCAGCAAGACACCCATTGGAAATCCGATACCAGCTCAGACGCGGCATGTATGGTATTATGCCACGGTCTGAACCCGAATAGGGTTCCTCAACCTACGGCTGCGATAACTTTTTCAAATACCTTGCTGATGTTGGGAAGGATACTTATTGACCGGAGATTTGCCGGATTAGATGTGTCTTTATTCCGTTTCGGAATTGGTTGTACCACCGCTGTCTTCCTATGAGCTGGATAGTGTGCTTTATTCAGTAACGGGAAGTGTTAAGGTTTATCGATTCTGGAGAAATGTTTTTAAGAAGAATGTTGCGAGTTTCATCGGTTCCCTTAGCACATGATCTTCCCTCAATTGTAGACGTTCGCATTCACAATCCCCTTCCATTAAAAACGCCACAAAGATAATTTATTAAATTACCATCCCATCCACTGGAGTCCCTACAGGAGACCATTTAGGCCCCACCATCTTCATTTTGTACTATTGATAACGTTGAGCGCGTTCTTATAGACTGACTTGTTCGTTTATGCCGATTATATGAGAATCTTTAAACACATCTCTTCCCCAATCGATCATTCTTTACTGCAAAACTGCTTATCTCGGTTACTTCATTTGATGCAACAAACACTTGTTGGGACTGAATGTTGACATAAGGAAATATAAAATCTATTTTCTCAAGTGTCCACCTTAACCTTCTCGTTTACTTCCATCAATGTAGACCCTGTACCAAAAGTCGATTCGACATGTCCTTTGCGGTAGCAACCTCAATTTCCGAGCGGACGCTAAAGTCGACAGAGTAAGTGTCCTACTGTTACCTTTGCTCTTCCATTTCTAGAAACCGCTCGCCAAGTGTGGTCGCTTTATTATGGTGCTGTTCACATTCACTTAGAATCGAAGCACTCCAGCGGAGCTTCATCCGTACCCTTACGAAAACCGACTCAAATTGAACAAGACTCAAGAACAAGCCCTCGTTAAACGACTTGATATACTTTTCGGTACATCAAAATTTGATTCCCTTATTTTAATTTCCCGGTATGACGTAATCAACTCAACATGATTCCATTAAAAAACCATTGACAAGGCGAAAGATTCACATGAAAAAAAAAGGAAGGCAAAACCGCAACGGGAAACATCCCTCATTTCATCACCATCCATCTTCCGACTCGAAAACATAATTTTGTTTCATCAAAAAAAAAAAACTTCCAACACTTTTGGCCCAGAACATGCATCCAGCTATATCAATTCATCCACAAATCTATGAGCATCCTCATTCTCATTCTCCGTCCCCTCTCATCAACCGCAACCTTGGCTGTGATTTTCTATGAAACCACAAAGGAAAAAAAAAACGTCCACTGAGAACTCATCTGGCAGCATCCAGCACCTAGAAGTTATACCATCACCAGCTCTGGCTCCATTAAACACTTCCATTCCTCTTCAACCGAAACGGTTCGACTAAACAACCTGCGGTTTACAATGCCCTCCACTGCTCTCGACGTTGGTTCCGTCCCCTCCCGTGCTCGTCGGCGTCGTAGTCGTCGTCGTCGTCGTCATCGTTCTCGTTTTCTTCTCGTGCTTTTATGCACTTCTGGGAGATTTATAATTTTCCATAAGGCTACCCAGAGTCAGAGACGACCGACATGCACCATTGCTAACGACTACAACTACAACGACGACGTCGGAAGGGGTGATTGAAAAGCCAGAAGCAATTCAAGAGCTCCATGAAGAGAAGGAAATGGAAGTTGGATAGCAGAACGAAGGTAGTCGTCGTTGGTGGTTGCTATGTTATGTGGGTTTGTGGTGCTGGTAGATGAAGACAATGATGAAATGGCAAGAGATGACAAAATACTGCTGCACTCAGCTCCACCGTCCATGTCCAAATTCACCTACATAGCACCCCCACATTTTGCGGTATCTGTGCCTGTGCCTGTGCCACCGCCTCCCTCGGCAACCTGAATGAAATTGTAAAAGCTTCCTCTATTATTTTGGTTAACCGCAAACAGCCTTCGAGCCGTATATGGCTGACTGACTGGCCTGCCGGTCGGTTGCTTGCTTGGTTGGTTCCTGCCTTTGCCTGCCTTTTGGGCCTGCTTGGATTTGGACTGGTGTAGGGGTTGCCAGCCAGTCAGTCGGTCGGTCGGTCGGTTGGTTGCTCGGTTGGGTTGGATTAGTTGGTCGGATCACTATGGTGCTACTCTAGTGGTTTGGGTTTGGTTGGCCGATTTTTCAGACCTCCATTTCAAGGCGAGCAGCAGTTCAGTGTTCCGATGGCTTGAGGGTGTGTAGTAAGAGCAATGTGGTTTCGATGCTTCAGTCCAGTGGGGAGCATTTCTTTGCGGGCGAAATTTTGCACATGCCGCCCCATTCGACCTTAACTTTTCGGAGGGTTGGGATTGCAAGCACCTAGCACATGTCAGCATTGTATTCTCCTCCGACCCTGTAAATGCTATTACCCTAGAGCAGACAGAATCCATTACAATTTTTTTTATTGCTTTTCTTGTTCCCCTCGTTGCCTCGTCGAGGTTGGGGTTTGTATTGTGCTGCTGTTAGTTTTGTGTGTTCCCTGCCGAGTGTACCGAGTTTATTTGCACATTTGCACAAATCCCAATTGGCAAACTACGTGTATGCACAGTGATTCCATTCTTTTGCAGAACATGCCGGCACAGGGTAGTGTTTCGTGGGGTGCAGTACTCGTACAACACAGCAAGACAAGGGGATGAGGGGACGACTATAGAGGAGCATTTGCGAAGGGATTTTCTGGGGATTGTGTTTCCATTTCATCTTGTTTTGTGTGTGTGTGTTTTTTTTTTATGTGCTCACCACTCTTAAACAACTTCCTGAATGCACTTTTTCGTTCCAGTTTTGTGTTTGTTTTTTTTTTATTTCTATTTGGAAATGAGTCAAACAGTGGAGGTGATAAAATGTGGATAAACTTTTGTGTTCTGTGGGTAATAAACGGAAACGGTAATTGGAAAATATTTTTAAGAAAACTTCGAGTGACAATAAACAAGATGAGGGAAACGCTTTCTGAAGAGATCGTAAAATAATAGTTTTGGATTGAGAATGCAGAAATCGTTAAAATTGTGTCGCTTGAATTCAAGAGTGCGCGTGCTTGTTGTCTTGGAATGAAATAATCGGGCGCAAATTAAATTTGTTGGAATGTTAGCATGCTAGTTTTTTAATATTTTTCAAACAAAGTCCGAGATGGAAAGGAGATCATTGAGCTTCCTAGCAGGTTGTGGGTTATAAGTAACGACCTTATCATCGGGGTTTCTCCTAAAAAATAATGTCCATCGGAGAAAGTTCTGGTGAACTCGGTCCTCAGGGGACGTCCCTAAAGCTACTGATCATTCGGTTCGATGGAAGAAAACATGAAGCATCTTCTTGAATTCTCTGGTGGTGTTCAGAAATGTCGCCCCACATTGCCACGTGTCTGACGAATAAGATCGATATGCTCACAAATTCGGTACTGAAAGTTAAAAAAAAAAAATGGACCAATGATTCCGTTTGTCAATACGCTGCATCAAACAGTAGCTCTTCGGGTTCAGTTACCGATTATGTTTTCAAGGAGTTAAGAAGCGACAGTTTTCTTATTAACGTGGCCATTCAGCAGGTGGAAGTGGGCCTGGTGAAAGATCAGATCTCGTTTAGGGGTAATTTGATAGCGGCCTTACCGCGCACCATTTTTATGGTTTTGAGCTATTCGCAATGATGTTGTTATCAAACTTTTCTGCATCTTGACAGCGTGGACAGGATTCACTTTTAAAGGGAAACGTACTATGGACATCGATCAAGATGAATAACTTTTTTAAACCAGGCTACGTATATGTATGTAGTTCTTGTGTTGTTGATTTCTGCGGCCATCGATCTGAGTCTCGATTGCACTGGTTAGAGCGCCGTACTCCCCTTGATTCCTACTGGCTATAAATCTTTATCACAAAATTCTGAAAGTCGAGAATCTGATCTTGTCTTGAGGTGAAGCAATTCGAAGTTCTGCGTCATTCCAAAACTTTCATTCTTCTGGACGGATTGGATTGCAATCGTCTCGACGTATTCATAGATGTAAAGATGGCTCAATATGTACTCAAGGCTCTTGTGATACTAAGGCAAACGAGTCTCTGTACTTCATTAAATTTCTCCGCTTAGCTGACTATGCCTGCCTGCCTGCCTGCCACATGCAATAGGGCTGTAGGTAATTATAAGACGTACAACCTTTTTGTTTGTCTCATAACATTCGAACCCAACTTCTAACACAAGTTTCCTTTAATTGATAAAGAACCGGGTAGCCTTATTAACTCCATTTTTCAACTTGTCATAAAGACACTGCGATAATTGCTTTCTTGTGAAATTCAGAGGGACTCTTTTGTGAAGAAAATAAAATCCGTTCGTTTCCAGATTCGTTTGATAAAAGATTCATCCACAGAACAATCCATTTCTTAGATTGGCGCACATTATTCTAAACCAATTTAGTTCGGACTAATCCTTTTCTAACGTCTCTAGTATTTCGGCCGATTATTTTTTTATTTCTTTCGAATTCACAGTATTTTTTTTCCTTCAGCCGCATCCAACTTAAAGGTTGCTAGCTAAAAACACGCAATTACTGTGCTCGAAGTGGTATGCCTCTGAAGCATTTAAGCTCTAAACTGAGGTGTAATAATAAAATACGAAATGACTCCACAGCGGCTATGCAGCGGATATGCTTTGTCTTGTGAAAGAGTCGTACACTAAAAATTAAAAGACCCTTACAATGCTTATCTTTCACAACTTCTGTGATTAATACTCATATCTGGGTGTGCCCGTAATCAACCAAGCCCCTTTCAGATACCATCAAATGTCCATCTATGGACCAAATGGGTTCTTATTGTAGTCTGAGTGAGTCATTTTAATCCCAAACGAAGCGATCAAGCGATCGGTTCTACCGGAAGATCGAAAGTCATCGATTTATTAACACATGAGATAAGATTAAGTAAAGCTACAGAAAAGCAGAATTTATTTTGAATAGCTTTCCGCAAAAAAAGATGCATAAGAGAGACTGTCTAAAAACGTTAATCAGTTTTACAAAATAGTTAACTTGAGACTAGTCCCCTCAAACTATTAAACATTTAATGAACTTCCTCTCTCCCATTCCTTAATTCTTGAAAACCATAGTCTATGACCTAGTTTACTTTCATTGCAAAGCCCGTTTCGCTTTCCATACAGCAAGGATAATGTGCCTTTGATTTAAAGCCCTTTGTTGTCTAACTTCTTCTTTGTTACTGATGGGGTTCCATAAGGCAGTCACTTAGGTCCCATACTTTTCATATAGTGTCTGAATATGTTGATCCCATTGAAAACTACTTAGAACTGAATTTCGCTTAACGTTAAGCTCTTAGTTTTGCTCGTGTGTGTCTGCCTCGGCATTGAAAATGAAATTGAACTAATTCATTGCGACTCCTATGAACTTTTGTTCCCAAATTTGTCACTGTCCAGTGTCCACCTCGCATTAATTTATTCACCAAGTTCTACGAGCTTGTTTCTTCAGCTTCAGTTGGTCAATTGCTTTCAATTCCCTTCCATCTACTATTTTATCCTTCCACTCTGTAAACGTATTTGTTTGAAAAGCAAATATTGCCCTTTAATCTGTCCCAGAACAGCTTTTTATCAAAAAAACCATATTCCATCTAATCCTTACAGTAGTGGAATTAATCGGTGACACTGTAACAGATTATCATGCCCTGCATGCCTGCCTGTCCACCTAATCCTTTCGAGAATACGAAGAATACACAACATCAATATTTATCATCCTCATACTGGGAGGAAAGAGTATCCTTCTATTTTTTTTGCTATTGTTACACTCCAAAAGGCTAGAAAAGTCAATCTCTCCATTGAATGTGTTTTCCTTGGTTATCCTCTCTGCGCCCAATCCCCGCACTTTCCGATAGCATTTCTAAACCAAAAACGCCATAAGTGGCCAAGCGTTCAAGCACCATCAGAAGCAGCAGCAGTAGCAGCAAAAAAAAATACATATTTCAGTTTTGTTAGCAACAGCAGCGCACCAGGATATTCATTTTTCTTAAAAAAAACACAAGGATACACGACAACGACAACGACACATCATATAACAAAACGCATGCAGAGAAACAGCAGCAGTAGCAGCTCCTACTCCATCATCATCCGCATCATCCTCCAACAGTGTGTGTGTCGGTTAAAACTTTTTAACTCTATTAAAATGCAACGAGGAAGAGGACCGCTCCAGCGAACAAACGTCGGGCCACATCAACCGATGCTGGCTTGTGTGGTTGGTGTAAAATAAACCCAAGAAGATTCAATCTCTTCTTCCACCTTCGGGTCACGAGCAAAAGGATGAGCAAGGCAAGGGAGCTGGAACAGGAGTCGAAGTCGGAGAAGGTGGCAGTGAAACTTGTGTTTTTATGCACATGCACATCGGCAAACACTTAAAAACAAGCAGGAGGGGGGTGGTTGTTGATCGGTTAGACAGCCCTCGGGCGTGTATGAGTATATGTGTTGTTGTGCTCTGCTCCGTCCTACATATTCGCTTCAAGTTGGTCAACACAAAACGGAACACAAGACATAACATAACACAAAATCTCTTTCCGCTTTGCACCCACTCTTGGGAAATACAGTGTTGTTGGTGGTGTTCACTTTTTTTCTTTTTCTTTTCTGAACTCACCCATGCATGAAGCGAAGCACTCACACGTATTCGTATCCGTATTTCTGGGATGCATTTATGATGCCGACAATTTTCGAGCACCAGAGATACGACGACGTCTACGAGTACTTGGAGAGTAGTATGGCAACAAAGAGGAAGAGATGCTCTTCAACCAGATTAACTGCTCTTGATATCAGAAAGCAAATAGGACCGTGGCAGGATGTCGGAATCGGGATCGGAGGGTCTAGAGTATCCAGCCCCTTCTCCATCAGTTCGATGGGTGTGTGGTGATGCAGTGTAGTGCCGGTTTACGTCGAAAGAAAACCGCATCATCACAAAACTACCACTTTATAAAATCCTCAAACTCGTTTCGATACCCTCAAGCTAGCTTTGGTGGGATGCTTTGTTCTTTCCTTCTCTCTCATTCTCCTCGGTCTTGACTGACACCCACTCACATGTGATAGATACAGACTCTCGTATCCAGAACACACTCATCGTCGTCGTCGTCGTCGTCGTTGTTGTCGTTGTCCCAGCAGTGTTCAAGTACATATGGTTGTTATGTTGGTTGCCCTGAGCTTTATAGTACCTAGTCCCAGGCTTCTCTTTATCTATACATGTGCACCTTCTATTCTACATCGTTCCTTATAGCCTCCAAGGAGAACTGTGCTTCATCCGATGGATGCTAGTTGGTTGGTTTTGGGCTTTATGGCGAATTTACAGAGCAGAGTGCAGCACCTTTGCAAGCTCTACGAGCACACAGCATCAGATTGTATCTCATCATTGTGTATCCTCCTTTTCCCGTTCATGAATGAGATTGAAAATATATTTTTTTTTTATTTGTTTTTGGATCGGAGCTGTTTTTTCGAATCGTCGTTGAAGTGGGCTGTACAGTGGAGGCCATTGAAATTGAACCAGTGCAATGTTCTTTTGAGATTAAGCTGGTTTAAAAAAAAACTCAGTCAGTTATGCCTCGAAAAAAGCTAATTTAGCCAGAATATGACAGCTTCTAATTCTTCCCGTCTGTTTTTAATAGAATAAGGTTGAGTGAACTTTTGTAAAAAATGTTTTCCAAGGGGTTTTGAATACCCTCATCATTTAAAAACAAAAGATGGATGTAGACAGACAACACGTTGCTTTTGGACTTCTATAAATTGGTTATTGATGGAAGTGGGACAATCCCCGTTCGTCCTTCAAAATAAGCTGATGAGTAATTCCGTGCAAGGCGGATTGTATCAGACTTATTTACCCTTAATCGGGAAAAGACAGGAGACGATGAGGAAGTGTTGTACCTAGAATACACGAGATTCATCGTGCCTTTGAGGGATAACATTTTAGAGCCTCCATTTTAATATTAACATAACCATGGCGGTGAAAAAATCTTCTAGTAAAAATGGTGCCTTATCCTTGCTTATTTTTATTATTCTGGTGAAAACGGGATGCAAAGCTCCATTATAGAATTCCTTTGGACTTATTGTTTAATCGCTCTCAAAGTATTATGGCTACTCTCATGAGGCACTTTGCACAGATCGAACAGAAGGAAGAATTGAAAGATTGCGTTGTGGTTTGAAACTCGGCTGCATTCGATAACTCCATGGTTGAAGTCTGAATAGGAACGGAGAATGCGATATAAACTTTTTGCATTCACTTAATTCGCAGTATTTGATTCGCAATTAGGTGAAATTTAAATATTCTGTGATTTTTGGGAGATTGCGACTTCCATTCATTGTCAATGTAATGGTTTCACAGCAGAGCCGATCCATCAGCAGAGCATTTCTACAAACTGTAAAGTTCAGTATGACAAGCCGGTAGCCAAAGCATTCTTCAAAATTTCTGTATTTGCGCGAGCTCTGAGTGCCGTTTTCCGTCTACCGGTGACCGGGAAATCTGCCGGGAACGATTGTGTCATAATTACCGACGAATCTTTCCGTAAGAAACATAGTTACGAGCTTTCCGGGGTTTTGAGTAGCATCACGATCAATGTGGGTGTGTGTTTTTCACCCGTTAACTTCTACACGTCAAATGAAAACTGACAGTTGCCGCAATTTGTAAAAGTTGTAGCACCTTCCGACGGTGTTTACACTTTCGAAAGAACCTTCAGATATTTTTTTTTCTATTTTAAGCTTTACTAGAAGACTAAAATGCTCAAAAAAACATTCAACTACTTTTTACCCTAAACGTGATTCACTTAAAAACAAGAACTTCAAAAAAGTTGGACGTCATCTAGGAAGTGATAAATAATAGATCAATGAAGATCCATCATCCTTCTGATGTGAAAATTTCGAGTGAAAGAGAATCAAACATACAAATTTTTATATCTTTGCTCTTTTAACTACAAGAACAACCCTGAATTCAGATTCAATTTTTGTGAGTTTAGTTAACTGCTCGGCCAAGTTTAATTATTGTTCCGATACGGCGAAATGCCAAAGTAAACTTCAAAGACAATATCTGCTTCAGGCTAACAACCATGACCAGCGAGCACTACCACCACGCAATACACAACTTGCTCCAACCATCTTATCCCATAAACTCGCACTCGTACGTGCCATGTGCTGTGTCCCTATCGTGTTTTGTGTCTTACTCAAGCCGCCTCTGTACCACGATGTCGAGTGCGGCGATGTCTGTGGTATACACGCCGGTGTTCGCGCAACTCAGTGTCGGTGGCAATGCTTAGCCCAATCCCAATGTCATTTTCTGATTTGTGTGCAAACCCCCTTCTGGAAACGAGCACCGACGACGACACCCGTAACTTTGGCTAAATAACAATAAAGCATTCCATTTGACTCCAGCGGAGACCCAATTCATCAGTGGTCGTCTCCTCACTTGAATGGATTGGGGACGGGGCATGGGTCTTTAAACAAACCGCACTTCGCCTGATGCTGAAACAAGTGACAATAAGCATTTTCCATCTCCTGTATCCTACCGACGTCCTCCGCATTTGAAACTCGAAACCAACGCAATTCCGTGGCAATACATATCCTTGAACATGCCCTAACCGCACAGTGGCACAGCAATAACACAACGTTCTGTGCTACACGGCTCGTCTGCTCCTCCTCCTGTTCCATCCACCTCCTTCTCCATTATCCCCCGCTGGCCGCTTTTACGAGTATGTCTGTGTCTGGGGTTTCGAGTTTTGTGTGTAACTAAATTGAATTTAATTGTTGATTACACTTTCGCTACTGTTCCTCCAACTCTGCTATGGCGTCTCCATCCAAGGCCATTGACGGATCATGGTTGAGTGGGGTGTGAGCGGATGGGGTGGTTTGGTTTAGCTAAAACCAGGGATGACAAAGGTTTTTGCAATCCCCCCTGCTAACCTTAGGTAGATTTTAAATGAATTTCTATGGGGTAGACGACGACGACGACGTTTCATTATATATTTTGTTCATTTTACGGTTTCTGAAGTGACGATGAGCAAAATAAGACGGGGATGGGGTTGGTTGGTTCTCTGGTTCATTCTTCGACTACTTCCTACATCCCGTTCTGGTCGTTGGTGGGCGTCTGTTTGGCTCTTTACGGTTTTCAGTAGGGCGAAAGCAGATAATTCAAAGTTTATCCATGGAGTCACATTAATTGACGTAGGGTAGGGTAATTTGAGCGCAGAGATGGAGCCATTTAATTTGTTAGATACTTTGGAATGGTAGTGGCAGGGAGACGCTTGTGGCGGTTCTGCTGTTAGCCCTGGATCTGATTGTTCTGACATTTCTGTCTTGTTTTTTTTCTGTTTTTTGTGTTGCTTTCGGGGTTTTTCGTTTTGTGTTTGTTACTAAGAAGGGTTGAACAAATAAAAATGGTAAAGCAATTTGTTAAATGGGACATAATGAATTCATTGCCACGAGGAAAAGGGAGTTAACAGTTTTATTTATGGTATTGGCGTGTGACCAAATTGTTTGTCGGATTGTGTACCTTTTGCCGGCTAAAGGGTTGACGAAGTACCTACTCATTTGTCATAAGGTCGTGCGTTATTTTTTTTGTTGTCAATTTGCTGTTTCGTGTCCAAAAATTTTGTACGAATTTTGGAATGAAATTTCGGTCGAAAAAATATACCAACTGCAACTGGAAGTTCGTGAGACGGGACTGTTGATTGGTAACCCAACATATTTTGTCCTGACTCGAGACTTAAAACTTTGGATTTAGCATACTCCTAGTGAGACTCTAGAGACCCCACTTTACATAGTGAAGATAGAGCCAACATTACCGTCGAGATTGTTGATTTTTGGATTCCAAGTAACGTAACAATCGTGATAAGTTTTCGTTTTCAGAAATTGGGAAAATGCTGAATTGTTCAAAATCAATGGTCTTCAATACAGTAAGCTTCAGTGAGAAATATCAAACTACAGGAAAGGTAGCAAAACACAAAAGACTAATGAGACTGAGAAAATAAGCATCGTTCGAGTTGTCAAAATAGATCCATTTCTGAGTTCTAAATATCGGGGTTTTCAATAAGAGCGCTAAAAAAGTTTTTTTTAAATAAAACAAAAACGGTTTTGGGTATCAATGAAATTCTTTATTCCTGTGAAAGTACGTTCGATGCCATTATGTATGGAACTCGATTTCTTTTGCACGGGCACGCTTGCAGAACTCCAGACGCTTAACCCAATTTTCGACTGTTTTCAAGCATAAATCGGCCGATACTGCTGCAATTTCACGTTCGATATTCGTACGAAGTTCATCAATCGTCGCTGGCTTGTTGGCATAGACCATAGACTTGACGTAGTCCCACAGAAAATAGTGTAACGGCGTCAAATCGCACGACCGAGGCCGCCAAGCGACTGGACCATTTCGTGAGATAACACGTTCTCCAAACTTGGTTTTCAATAAATTGTGGCGCCGTCCTGTTGGAACCACATGTCCTCCAAGTCCATATCATCCAATTGGGGCCAAAAATATTTGGTTATCATTGAACGGTAGCGATCCCCTTTCACAGTAACGTGCTGGTCTTGATCATCACGGAAGAAGTATGGCCTAATGACGCCGCCGCCGGCCCATAAACTGCTGCCTGATCAATACCGCATGTTTTGTTTATTGACGGAGCTATTCAGCCAGAAATGAGCCTCATCGCTGAAGATGATTTTTCGATGAAAATCCGAATCATTTTCAAGTTGTTGCTCAGCCCAATTCACGAACAAACGACGCTTCTGGTGGTCAAGCGGTTTCAGTTCTTGCGTCACAGAGATGCCCAACGCTTGAGAACGACGTGTGATGGGCACGTTTGGGCTTTCTGCAACTGAAGCCTCAGCGGCAGCAATATTCTCGACAGTACGGGCACTTCTTTTTCTCACTGGCACGGGAACATTTTTTACTGTGCCTGTGGACTCAAATGTTTCCATTAGACGCTCAATTGTTGATCTGCTAGGACGATTATGACGAACATAAATTGGACGTAGCGCTCTTAACGTTGAGGCCACTGACTCTGAATTTCGGTAGTAAATTTTAATAATTTCGACTCGTTGTTGGCTCGTATCTCTTTTCATGAAATGGCAAACCTTACTGAAGAGAAATGTCAAAAGAACGGCAAGAAATATGGCGTCGTTTGCTGTCCCTGTCGCTCTACTTTTGAAGCGTCCCTGTTGAAAAACCCTTTAGAATTGAAAAGAGAACCTGAATGACTTTTCAGCACGCTTCATACGAGAACGATTGAATATTCAAAGTGTTGCCAATAGCTAGCCACACATTTTTCCCATTTTTCTGGCAATTCATGGATACCCATTCTGAAAAATTCGACCAGTTTGGCCGCAAACCACGAATCGATCCATTTTTTGACATCATCGAAATGATGGAAGTGCTGGTCAGCCAGGCCATGTTGCATCGATCAGAAGAGATAGTAATCGGATGGCGCAAGGTCTGGACTATACGGCGGGTGGGGTAGGACATCCCATTTGAGCGTTTCAAGGTAAGTTTTGCCGACATTTGCAACATGTGGCCGAGCATTGTCATGTTGCAAAATAACTTTATCGTGTCTTGCGACCGTTTTCGGCCGTTTTTGCTTCAGTGCTCGGCTCAAACGCATCAATTGTCGTCGGTAGACTTCGCCTGTGATTGCTTCATTCGGTTTTATTAGCTCATAATACACAACACCATTCTGGTCCCACCAAATGCACAGCATAACCTTCAGGCCATGAATATTCTGAACGGCCATCGATGTTGAGGCATGTCCGGGGTATCCATACGTTGCCCGACGTTTTGGATTATCGTAATGAACCGTACCCATGTGACGATTCGATGCAAAAAAGACTTCTTTTTGTGGCGTTCAAGCAGCATTTCGGATATGCAAATTCGGCGTCCGACGTCTCGTGGCTTCAAATCATACGGCACCCAATGTCCTACCCTTCGGATCATTCCCATTGCTTTCAAACGATCGGAAATGGTTTGCTGAGCGACGCCAAGTGATTTTGCAAGTTCTTCTTGCGTTTGTGATGGATCTTGATCGAGCAATGCCTCCAATTCATGTTCTTCAAACTTTTTCACCTGGCCGGGGCGTTCTTTGTGTTCGGTATTGAAATCACCATCTTTGAACCGCTTAAACCACCGCTGACACATTCTAACGTCTATAATATAGCCCGGGTAAGCTTCGGTAAGCAATTGATGTGCTTCGGTTGCTCTTTTCTTTAAATCAAAGAAGCATATTTAAACTTCCCGCAAATGTTGTTTTGATGGCACGGAATGTAGACATTTTACGGCCTTACAAAAACTTGTGTGTTTTCACTAATGACCAATAACCTAGACTGAAATAATTAGACAATGACATGAAGTTTCTGATGTGACAGCTGTCATATGAAGTTGTCTGCAATAACGACATTTTCAACTGGTAGTCCTATTAATTTTCAAATTTATTAATAATTTTTATTTTACAACTGCAAATTTCGTTAAAAAATAGCGTTTTTCCCTTCAAAGTGCTCAAAAAAATAGATAAATTGAAATTTCGAAAAACCCTCGCAGCATTTCCTGAGGAAAAGTAATTTTCGATTTCAGATGATCCAGCACCACGCTATGAGCATCACCGCAATTCTACTTTTTCCCGAAACACGTCAGAATAATTTTATAAATTTAATTTTTTAACAAGGGGGGAAATCACAGTAGCACACAAAAAATAGGCATATTTTCGGGAAATAATTTTGGCTGAATAAAAGTATCAATCGAAAATCTGTAAAGTAGGTTTTATAACAATACTAAAAAAGGGACAAAATGTAATTTTTTCATCAAAAAATATTTGAAAATGGCGGCTGCGCAGCATATGCTCCAAGGCGCCTATTTTTGAAAGCTTGTCGATGGCCGAAGACGTAGACTCCTTAATTTTTGACCTGGAAGAAAACACCAAAAATTTTTGGTTTTCATATAACAACAGCTAGCGAGCTACGTAGTATTTTTTCTATGTATTGATTTTTTACAAAATGGTCCATGTTTGAAAATAAAGTTAAATTTTTAACAAAAAAAAAAAAAACGCCATAAAATCGTCGATAAAAAAAATTAAGCGATATAAAATAAAAAGTCCTACGTAGCTCCTTGGTGAAAGGTATTTCGAAGCTACTGTCAAAATTTCAAGTCGATCGGTAAAGATTTGCTCGTCTTTGCTTGTCTTCGGCGAGCTCAAAAAAAGTGGTTTCGAGAAAAACGCGTTTAAAGTTTTAAGTACTGAGAAACCATATGAAAATATATGAGCACACCGGAGAGGCGGTACCGCAGAGTGAAAAATTTGGTCACTCGGACACTTTTGCCGTATTCCATCATTTGGATTATTATTTTTAAGACCCTAAAGCATCTTTTAAGCGATAAAATTTTTTTTCGAAAAATTAAAAAATTTACTGTGATTTCCCCCCTTAACCTTACTCTACCCTAAAAGTTGCAATCGCCAAGCACAAAGTTGGACATTTGATTGCATTATTTGAAGTCGCAGTGACGGCTTGGCCAACATAACGCCCGTAAAATGTCGCGATCTTGTTGTATCTATGCCCCGCAAGGCCGAGATCTTGAGTAAAGGGCTGATCTGCAAAATATTGAGCCATGAAAAAACAATTCCGTAAATAAGCAAACATTTTCATAACATTTTTAATTAGGTTGCCAACCATTTCGAAACATGTAATTGAATGAATAATTTCTCCTCTTTATGTATATTTCATGTTTGTTGTTATTTGCTTTTCTAACTTTAACAAAATATTTAAATCAAAAACAAATCCAGTAATATTTTTTTGGTACGATCGTTCCTAATAAGTTCGCCAAGGCTGTAAGCCACTAGGTTTTTTGTAAGACTGGCTTGACTGGAAAAAATAGTGGTGGTTTTTTGCACCTTGCCTCCTCTATAAGATTTGTTCAACAGCGAAGCCAGACTCAAGGTGAATCAGACATACGCGATGTTCTCAGTCACATACAGTTGGTCCCAAAAAAAAGTATACACCAGACTCATGAAATCATTTTCTCAAAACTTAACATTGTATATTAACAACTTTAAATAATTTTATTGACTTTCGGATGACAAATACTTCAATTGATTGAAAAGGAACAACAATTAAAAAAAAAACTAAAAAAAATAACAAAAAACAATATTTAAATAAACAGAGGTAAGAAAACTACGTCTCAAAAGTAAGTATACATTGCAAAAATTATTTATAAATCCAATGTAGTGCGGCATAAAACTTTTCAAAACTAATACTTCATAGCATATCCTTTAACCTTAATGATATCTTTAAGTCTTCATGACATGGAGTTTACCAAATTTTGAGTTACGTTTCTATCGATTTTGGACCATTCTTCTTTAAGAACTCTTTTAAGATCTTCCTTGGTTTTGATTTCTTGTTTTCTTATCTGGCGATCCAAATGATCGCAAAGGTGTTCTATAACGTTCAGGTCCGGTGACTGGCTGATTTTGTACGTTATATAAAAGCCATTCTTTAACTATAAGCGACTTGTGTTTTGGGTCATTGTCTTGTTGGAAGACAAATGAATGCTCCAAACCCAATTTTTTTGGAGCTGTCGTGCAAATTACCTTACCGGTAATCATACCGATTCATCGTAAACTCAATGAAAACTTAGTTGCCAACAATAAATGCTGCCATGCAACCCCATACTATCACGTTTCCTCCGCCATGTTTCACTGTGCTTATTGTATTCTTTGGATCGAGCTCGGTATTTTTTCTTCTCCAAACTTTTCCACGACCGTCGGATCCAAAGATATTCAACTTACTTTCATCAGTGAAAATTACTTTGTCCCAGAAAGTTTGTTCGTGGTTTTTGAATGCGTTGGCAAAATTTAGTCGTTTTTGTTGGTTGACTTTGCTGAAAAAGGGTTTCTTTCTGATATTTCTTCCATGATCCATCCAGCATCAAAAAGTACTCGGCGAATGCCTGTTTCATTAATTACCTCTGCCAATATTTTAGGAGCCTTTGTCTTTGGATTTTTTTTATCTTACGAACTATAAGACGATTTTCCTGCTCCGCAAACTTGCGGGGGCAACCTAATCGATGTTTGTTTTCCACATTACCCTGGCTTTTATATTTTTCTATTATTTTTTGGACTGTTGCGGGGCTTTTTTCAACAATTTTCGCTATTTATAATTTTTAATTAAATTCGTCAAATCGGTTGGCAATTCCTTTCCTCGTGGCGCCATCGTCAATATTATTAATGAATCCTTAATTAAAACTAGAATTAGAATGACACTCACACTTCTACAATATAATGTTACCAATTTAAGAAGAAAAAAACAGCACGCGACTATTTCCCTGAAGAAGACATTTGTTAATGTCGCAGCCAGAGAACAACTTATATGCAGTTGTGTAGACATTGTTGTAATAACTTGGCTTTTTTTTGCATTTTTTGTGGAGTAAAAGACGTGTATACTTACTTTTGGGACTAACTGTATTGTGCCATGCATGGTTTTCGAAATTGTATATCCTGCTAAATGTCTTACAACTAGAGATAAAAAAGCTTACCTCATACTTGAATTTAGATAGTTCTAATTCGAAACTTAGATCGTTGCATAACATTTGCCGCCAAAACTTTTCAATAAATCCATTTCAAACATGCAATGCAACAATTGAGGATGGATTCTCACCGCATGAAAGACAACAAAACAAAGCATTTCCGTATCGAAAATCCGTAAACTCAACATCCTCTGCAGCTAGAGGGGGGTGGCTTCTCGATAGTCCTATTCACTCGTCCCATCCCCAAAGGCGTCACCGTGCTTCCATGAACAACAAAATGGTAGTCAGTAGTTAGTTGGATTACCGGTGCATGATGATGATGATGATGATGATGTTCTTCTTCCTGGGTAATCCGCAACTCCCCCGCAATGTTCGTTGCATACTGTGTGCGCCGCCTAGGCCTTGTTTAACAAGGGCCAATAAATGCACGCAAGGGCGGTTGTTCTCCCACTGGGGAGAAAACAAAAAATCCCGGATAACATTCCGAACATGGAAACCAAGCATGGAGTCAATACCACAATCATGAATGCACCACTCCTTCACATCGAGCGAAATCGAAATTTTTATTCAACGAATACTGCCTTAGGTGGTGATGGTGGTGGGAGAGAAATTTCCAACCGAACCAAACGTGTGCAGCTAACGATGTTGTCAGATGTGGAACCTGGCAAAGAATCCCAAATGACGACGTAGCTCGGATTAGTATCCCTACAGGGGGAAAAAAAATTAATTTACATTACAAAGGAAGTGTACTGATATGGTTTCATCGGCTTAATGCCTCTAGTCTTTATCCTTTCTCTTTACAATAATATTAATATTCCAATTAATTAACACATTTTTCTTATTCTCTTTACAGTACTATGAAATGTCCTATGGCCTTAATGTAGAAATGCACAAGCAGGTAAGTCCAAAAACGAAAAAAACACGTTCAAATCCGTCTCTCCTTTTCTCTCAATTTAATTAATAAAATGTCCTTAATTTTCTGGCGAGGATGCACAACCAAAAAAAAAGTAATACACAACTTTTAACGCCCAACCAACCGTTTGCATTTCAAAGGACGATGCCAGTTTCCTTTTTAAATTTTCTTTTTTTTTTATTTTTTGCCTGCTGTTTGCTTATAGGCACCCTGTTCCTCCAGTTGATGTAATTAGTCCTACCAAAATCCTCCATGTCGGAATTCTTCCTCACTGCTCTGCTCGTTGAAAATGAAAAGCAAAAAAAAAAAAAAATGAGCAGGAAAATTAAATGAAATGGGAAACGAAATAAAAATGTTTGTTTCTCTTCTTTGGGGGCCGGAGGTGAATCGAAAAAATATCACAAAAAAAACAAATCTTGTCCTTAGTCCTTGAAAAGGTGGAAAAAACTGAATGTCCAGTCTTTGTAAGTTTGAGGGACGAAAAGTCGTTGAATTTTTTTCTTTTTAGGATGGAGTAGATAAATTATCCGCTGACATTTTAACTTTTGTTTTTTTTTCTAATCGCCTCCAGGTGGCGGTTTATTTGAGGGTTTTCTTTTTATTTTTCTTACTGCTTCCCATTTAAGGTTGAAAGAAATTAGTTTTTCTCTTTTTTGGAAGTAATTTGTCGAGGAATTCAAACGGGGCAACTCTAGATGCGGCAGTTGATGGAGTAATTTAGGTGTGGTTGGGAAAAATTACAGCGGATTGTTGAATTTTTAAGTTCCTTTGTGGAAGTTTTATAGTTTTTTCTTTAAAGGCCTTTTTGTGACAAACTCGTTTACCGCAGATCGAATCTGGCGCCTCTCGAGTGTCTTCCTTTTTATCAGCCAGAGGAAGTGCATTTTTTTTTATCAGGAAAAATTGGAGAATAAAAACTTACAACAGAAATTGAATCATGAAGATCGTTTCAAATTAGTTTCGACTTGAAAAACTGCGCCGAGAGCTTGTTTCTTTTGTTCTCAAATTTTTAGCTATGACAGTTTAAATTCCCAATTTACCCCTATTTTTCTAAAACAGCCTTGACAATATCTTGAAATAAGGTACCCTAATAATATTGATTATTTTCAAAAATTCTAAAGTTTGTAGTTCTCTTGGTGGACTTTTGATCGCTGGTTACCATTATGACTTTTTCTTGATAGTTTCGACACGTTTTTGGCATTCACATGACTCAATCTTCTCAGTCCTGTCTCGGTGCTGCCTGCAAACCTTCTGCGGATTATATTTGATGGCTCGTTGTCTTCTTGGCTAAGAAAAACATCTTGGGGACTGAGCTGGCAACGTCGAAAGTTGAATTTAGTTGTTTTCGAAACAATCCCTTGATTGCGTTGTACTGCCGCAACGATATCGGTTCGAGTCGTCTAGGACCTGAGGATCTGCACATATGAGCTCGTTGTGCGGCGTTTTAATTTGTCGCATGCAAAACGTCTGACTCCAAATTGGTGATTCCTTCTTCGATGTTGTAGATTCGCAAAGCTTGTGGTAAAGTGCGGGTGACCCTAAATTTAAGTGGTGTAAAGGCGACCGTCTGGTATCGCAAAGGAAATTACAAATCTCCATCGTTGCCCGAGGAGTGTGAGTTGTTTCTCTGTCTTGCTAGTACCAACACATCTTTCGTCCTCATTCGGCATCTTGCGTCAAAAAAAAAAACACATCGTTCAACATTTGACTGTAGCAATTTTTTTCTTTTTAGGATGGAGTAGATAAATTATCCGCTGACATTTTAACTTTTGTTTTTTTTTCTAATCGCCTCCAGGTGGCGGTTTATTTGAGGGTTTTCTTTTTATTTTTCTTACTGCTTCCCATTTAAGGTTGAAAGAAATTAGTTTTTCTCTTTTTTGGAAGTAATTTGTCGAGGAATTCAAACGGGGCAACTCTAGATGCGGCAGTTGATGGAGTAATTTAGGTGTGGTTGGGAAAAATTACAGCGGATTGTTGAATTTTTAAGTTCCTTTGTGGAAGTTTTATAGTTTTTTCGTAAAAGGCTTTTTGTGAAAAACTCTTTTACCGTCGATCGAATTTGGCGCCTCTCGAGTGTCTTCCTTTTTATCAGCCAGAGGAAGTGCATTTTTTTTTATCAGGAAAAATTGGAGAATAAAAACTTACAACAGAAATTGAATCATGAAGATCGTTTCAAATTAGTTTCGACTTGAAAAACTGCGCCGAGAGCTTGTTTCTTTTGTTCTCAAATTTTTAGCTATGACAGTTTAAATTCCCAATTTACCCCTATTTTTCTAAAACAGCCTTGACAATATCTTGAAATAAGGTACCCTAATAATATTGATTATTTTCAAAAATTCTAAAGTTTGTAGTTCTCTTGGTGGACTTTTGATCGCTGGTTACCATTATGACTTTTTCTTGATAGTTTCGACACGTTTTTGGCATTCACATGACTCAATCTTCTCAGTCCTGTCTCGGTGCTGCCTGCAAACCTTCTGCGGATTATATTTGATGGCTCGTTGTCTTCTTGGCTAAGAAAAACATCTTGGGGACTGAGCTGGCAACGTCGAAAGTTGAATTTAGTTGTTTTCGAAACAATCCCTTGTGTGCGTTGTACTGCCGCAACGATATCGGTTCGAGTCGTCTAGGACCTGAGGATCTGCACATATGAGCTCGTTGTGCGGCGTTTTAATTTGTCGCATGCAAAACGTCTGACTCCAAATTGGTGATTCCTTCTTCGATGTTGTAGATTCGCAAGGCTTGTGGTAAAGTGCGGGTGACCCTAAATTTAAGTGGTGTAAAGGCGACCGTCTGGTATCGCAAAGGAAATTACAAATCTCCATCGTTGCCCGAGGAGTGTGAGTTGTTTCTCTGTCTTGCTAGTACCAACACATCTTTCGTCCTCATTCGGCATCTTGCGTCAAAAAAAAAAACACATCGTTCAACATTTGACTGTAGCACGGTCAACTTCACTGGATGCATTTTTTTCCATGCCACAAAAATACCGTTGTCTCCTCGGTGTTCATGGATTCTTTTGAACGTCCACGTCCACATCCGAGATATTCTCGTCCTTACGGCGAGGGACATGCCGACGGAACTTAGTTGAAAATTTAATCTGGTTTTCCATTTTTATTTTGAATATTTTGAATTTGAATTCCCGCTGAGAGGAGAGAGAGGAGACCGTCACCCATTTCCTGTGTGAAGGCCCGGCGATAGAAAAATCAAGGCACAGACACCTTGTTTCCCACTTCTTTATTGCATTGTCTAAACTTGCTCATGCAAACCCAAAAGACCTTTCCCGGTTCATTGGAGAAACAAATTTTCAATCCCATACGTTCTCTGCCCCAAGCTTTCATGTTGTTGTTCCTCCTGCAACTGTCGGTATGTTCCGAAAAATCGAGAGATGCTTCCTATGATTTCCAACTTGCAGCAATCGATTAATCTTTCTATACAAAGCGTATAAATAGTAATGAACTGAAGGTTAACATTGCAGCACCGAGCGGGGATACGTTGTGCTCCTTCCCAAGTTGGTTCCGCCACAATAAGACACGATTCACTAGTCGCTGTAAACTAACATAAATGCTTATATCGCATGATGACTTGTCCCTGCTTAAAATTCTTTGTACTCACTATTGGAGACAAAAATGGAAAACATCTCCACCGAGATTTGCAAAACCTCAGCAAGTGTGAAGCTGCTGTTTCTTAGTAGCTGCACCATTTATCAACCTCCTCTAAAATGAAATGTCACATTAAAAATACCGATAACATATTATCTTAACAGATTAAATTGAAAATAAACACTTAATGGCGGCAATGGGTGCATTCGACCCTCGCAACCCCCACCTTAGCAACGCCACTGGCTTAACTCAGCTGATTGCGAATGTCTTTATGGAAATTTTTTATTATTTCACGAACGGAATTTAAATGGACTCTACAAAAGCAAAAAAAAAATCACAAGAGGTACGAGTACATTCGAACTGTCAAAGTGCAAGCATTGACATCAGTCAGACGTCAAAGGCGGATGGCAATGCCCAACTGGTACATTCTCGGAGTGCCTTCAACTTTGGGACAACTTTACGGTTGCCGCACAATGTCCGGGGCACAAATGACAAAAACGTAAAATTCCGCACGACCAGCCTTAAGCAAATTACAGCCTACGCCTTACAGTCACTGTCACAGTGGCGCACATACCAGGACGGCACAGTCAAAAAGAGTCGGCCATATGTAAACGAACGTCCGGTGCTTCTGTAATTGCGTAAGCCGGGTTTACATACTCGTCCGTATGATACGGATGGGGGGGGAGAGAGAGGTTTCTGGAACTCATGCCGGGCATTAGTTTGTCAATAAAGGACTTTGCCAATATACGAATGGAACGCATCGTATGACGTTAATTTCCTTTTGCTCACTTAAATTGGAGCATTGCATTGCCACCCGCCACAAAAGCCCGGCTGCCATCTAAAATTCACTTTTGGCATTGCGTTTCCGTTGCTACATCCTGCACGTCACCACAATCGACAGGGGACACAAGAGGCGGCTACCGAGGAACTCCGAGTCGCATTTGCGAGTACTCGTATGTAACCCAACTCTGGCCAATCATTCCCAATCCAACCGAGTTCACATTTAGAGTGAATTCCAATTTTTGTGCAAAGACTAGGTGGAGATGACTGGACTGGACGGGGCACACCAGTTTGACTGGAAGAATTGTACAATTGATTGGCCTCGACCCAAAATGATTTTCGCCACTGGCCCACAAAGTGATGGTGAACAGTCAGTCAATAGTGGTGTGTGGCATCACGGCTCAAACAAAGACCAGCAGCAGTTGTAGGGTCTCAGTTTTTTTTTTTAACTAGAAGCAAGGGGAGGCGCTCTGGTTTACGGGACGGGCAGTAAAATTTCTCTAGGATCACGTACGGAAATTACAGAAGCGTCATTGTCATCTACCGCAAACCTAATTTCCAATGCATTTTCGGCATCGGGGCTTTTTGCACAATGAAAGGATGCCCAGCAACGACGAGGACGACGATGATGATTACGGACAAAAAAAGAACATTGGCCACAGCTCTTGTCTCGTCATCTGTGCGATGAAGGAACGAAAGACACCACTCGACATCATATGGTTAGAGAGAAGCCCAGATCGATCAACACAGTCATGCAAACGTCAGAGAGAATGTCATGGATGCTTTGCTCGTGCATAAAAGTTCCGATGGAGACGGTGGGTTTCGGCTAGTGCGCCAGTTTTGGTACACGAAATCAAATTGCTTTTGTGTCAATTTACTGTAGGGCACAGGCAGGTGTGCTTCTCTACCATCATCATTTTGCTGTCGTCAAAAATGTGAAATTGACGCGATGCTATGTATTGAAAGACGGGACGGTTGATGGTGACTCATGAACAATGATGTTGCTGGCTTAGGGCGAGGTTTGAAAGGACTGACAGTGAGACACAGATGGGAAGCTATGTAAGAGAAGCTGTCACGAAGCACCGATGTGAATGCCCAAATAACTTTTTGACGCTAATTTGAAGTCATGAGGAGCAGAAGCCATCCGGAAACCATATCTCAAACTCACTGACGATGCGATTCACTAGCAATAAAAAAAATAAGTTTCCAGCCAAATGACTTAAGAATGTTGCATAACTTTCCATCGATCTTTATACCTGGATAGACTAAGCTTCATAGTATCGTCGATTGTTTGGTTTTTGAACCGGAGGTTAATTTTTCCATTTTTCGGTCACCTGGTAGCTGGAATTTCGTTCCGTTTTTTCGTTGTTCTCGAGGAACTGTATGTCATGAATTTCTATATGTCAATTTTACTCATCTGTGGTGTCAGAATAGGGATACAGAATTTTTGTTGTGGAATATTTTTATTCGTTCAATTCGCAGTATTTTATTTGCCAAAGAAGCAACTGCAATTTTTGAAAGTATGCATCATTATTTTGCTGCCGGAAAAATGCCTTCACAGTCGAGCAAATGACATCATCATTCAAGCCATTTCGGCAAGTTGATATTCTTCCTAGTTCAACGACTTCTGGCATTGGTTTACTACTCGGATGACTGCACTTTTCAGTTGCGCTATCGGGAACTGGTCTAGGTTCACGCGTTGTTGATTATCCTAATAATGCATTGAAGGATTAGGAAGATTGTCGACTTATTTGCATTCATTCAATTCGTAGTATTTTTTTTGCCATACATCTTTGTGTTTTGGATGATTCCTTCAAAAGATTCCAGCCACTTTTCTTATCCACTTTCCTTACTCACCAAGTTATTTGCCAACAACCAACAATCATTTTCAACCTTCTTTTTTATTTGAATCCTTACAGACAGAAATCGCGAAACGGTTAAACACCCTTATTAGTCAGCTTTTGCCATTTCTACAAGCTGAACATCAGCAACAAGTGTTACAGGCTGTCGAGCGGGCCAAACAAGTAACGATGCCCGAGCTGAATTTAATAATCGGGGTAAGTTCCAATCGTGCATTTAAATTTAAATTTAAGTAAATTTAAAACATTAAACAAATTAAATACTTTTATTTTCTTTGCAATTTGTGCAAATATTTGTTTTTTTATTTTTTCTGAAACTTAATTTTATTTTTTAAGTTGGAAAAAAAATACAAAAAAAAAGTAGAATTTGAGAAAAAAAAATTAAATTGCATTGGTATATAATTTGTTGTTAATTTTTTATTTTTGTTTATTCTATTTCTTCTCTGTTATTGGTTTTCTTTTCTTTCTTTTTTTTGTTGTATTTTGAGAAAATAATTTAATGATTTAATTTTTCTTAGTTTTGATTTACTAAAAAAAATAATTGGAGTGTTATTATGTTTTGTATTGTTTTCTTTTTATTCTCTTTGTTTTCTTTTTTTCGTATTTTATTTGATTGTTTTCAAAGCACATACCGTTGAATTTATATTATTTTTTTTTTTCTTGTCAAGAGGAAATGTATTAATGGGTCAAATAATAGCATGCCTAGTTGATTTCACAAATTACCTAATTTTTGAGGAAAAAAATTGATTAGAACTCAGATTTTGAACAGTACCTTGATTGATGAAGGGAAAAAATTGTTAAGCTTCGCACGAAACATGCACATGAGGGCCATCTGCTGGTCTGATAGATTAAGTCCGAGATTATTCCTTGGGTTCTTCGAATTGTTAATCAATCACATCAGAAAATCGTATTTTTGTTTCCAAAAAATGCATATTTCTTCTCAACCTCTGATCCCAGAATTTCTTTGGCCAGGACACAACATCTTCTGATTCTTGCAAGAGATTGACAATTCTTCAATTCAATTGTGCAAAACACGTTATTCTTTTTCACAAATGATGAAACTATCCTCGTCTTTGCGTATGGAAATGAAGATCAATTTCCACTTTCGAGATCGCTTAACGGAACCATTTTCAATGTCCTCGAATGGATTTTTTGTTCGTAAGCTGACTTCAAGTTTTTGACTTCTCATTGGTGTTCTTTAAACATCAATATTTTGAGTTTCCGATAGTATCGCTGATATTTTTTTAAAAAAAAAAACCTTCAGCCTCACCATTCGTGTGTGCTTCTAATAATTTTTCGCAAATGGCGGAGGTTGGACCTACAGTTTATTGCCCTAGAAGCTTTTCTTGACAGTTTGTACTCATCGGAGTGAATGTCAGTCTCTCGCGATAGGTGGAGCCATGACAAATGTCAGATGTCCTTACCCGGATTTGAAGCCGGGTCTCGACGCTAATGAGCAGACGCACTTACCACTGAGCCACGGTACCCATAAAAAAAGCAACATATTTATTTATTGTAGATTAGAAGCCTTCAGATGAGGTCTGCTTTTGAAAATATTCGTTCGCTTCGAACAGGAGTCGCAATTATGCACAAATAGAGTTGAGCCAACATCTTCATTTGCTGTAAATAAGATTTCGCCCAATATTCTTAATCAAATTTGTCGCTCGGCTTTAAAGGACGTTTTCTTCTCGAACATTTGATGTACTTGCAGGTGCATTATATTCATTGATTTCATATTCTAGAATTTGTAATAGTACTACCGGATGAAAATTTCGTTTTTTTCAAAAATCAATGCTTTATTGAGGAAAAATAGATATAAATTCAATATTCAAAGTATTGCCCATCGTTAGCCACACATGTTTCCCATTTTTCTGGCAATTCATGGATACCCGTTCTGAAAAATTCGACCGTCGAAATGACGACGAAGTGCTGGTCAGCCAGGCCATGTTGCATCGATCGGAAGAGATCGTAATCGGATGGCGCAAGGTCTGGACTATACGGCGGGTGGGGTAGGACATCCCATTTGAGCGTTTCAAGGTAAGTTTTGACGACATTTGCAACATGTGGCCGAGCATTGTCATGTTGCAAAATAATTTTATCGTTTCTAGCGACCGTTTCCGGCCGTTTTTCCTTCAGTGCTCGGCTCAAACGCATTAAATGTCGTCGGTAAACCTGGCATGTGATTGTTTCATTCGGCTTTAGCAGCTCATAATACACAACACCCGTCTAGTCCCACCAAATGCACAGCATAACCTTCAGGCCATGAATATTCTGAACGGCCGTCGATGTTGAGGCATGTCCGGGTTATCCATACGTTGCCTGACGTTTTGTTTTATCGTAATGTACCCATTTTTCATCACCAGTGACGATTCGATGCGAAAAAAGATTTCTTTTTGTGACGTTCAAGCACCATTTCGGACATGCAAAATCGACGTTCGACGTCTTTGCCACTTTGTTCCCATCCTCCTCGGCCATAAATTCATATTTCTTGAACCTTGGGTCCAAAATCGTGTCTAAGATTGTTGAACTTGATTGAGTTGTTGGCATTCAGCCTTATTCTACTTGATTTCCTCAGACAGTCTTGAACTTCTAACTATTTCAGTTTTTATGCAAAGGTTTGATTTCAGTACTATTCCTCGAATAAGGAAATACAAAAAAAAATAGTTATTTAAATAAGCAGGTATGAAAATTGATTGATTGTTAACCATTTTCTTTGCACGTATTCGTAAATACGGAAGACTTCAACGAAGATATGACAGCTAAAAGCTAATAAAGGGTCCGCCAAATAATTTTTTTTTGAAAATGCAATAAAAAAAAACTGCTTTATATTTTCTCAAATTTTTTTTTTAATGGAAAATAATTTCATTCAAATTTCTGCCTCGGGTGGCCATGCAGTGGACTACACGATCGGTCCAATTTTTAAGCACATTATCGATTGTGTGCAGCTGTATTTCACCAATGGCTTCACGAATATTGTCCTTTAAAGCGTCAATTGTCTCTGGCTTGTCGGCGTAACACTTAGCTTTGAGGGCACCCCACAAATAATAGTCCAACGGTGTCAAATCGCACCTCCGAGGTGGCCAAACGACATCAGCTCTGCGGCTAATAATGCGATCTTCAAAAACAGGGCGCAAAACATTGAGTGTAGCTTCGGCTGTGTGGCACGGAGCGCCGTCCTGTTGAAACCAAATGTTGCCAATATCCTCCTCTTCAATTTTTGTGAACAAAAATTCGTTCAACATGGCCCGATAACGATCGCCATTGACTGTAACGGTTACTCCTTGCTCATTTTCGAAGAAAAATAGCCCAATTATGCCTCTGGACCAAAATTCGCACCAAACAGTGACTCATTTTGGGTGCATCGGCTTTTCAATGTATGCGTGCAGCTTTTCTGTGCCCCAAATGCGACAATTTTGCTTGTTTACATACCCGCCAAGATCAAAATGAGCTTCATCTGAAAAGATGATTTTTTTTTTGGCAAAATCGGCATCTTCTGTAAGCCGATCGCAGGCGCATTCTATGGTCAGTTGGCTTCAACTCCTGAACCAATTGGACCAAGGTCCTTATGCATCTTCGTTCAGCGGAAGGGTAAAACTAATTATCTGTCAAATCAGACATGAGCTAAGTGTTACCATTCACAAAACAAGCACTAGTTGAAAAAAGAAACTATAGTTGCAGTCATCGAGTATCCTGTTAGCTCTCCTAGTAAACCTCTCACAAAACCTTTGTACATTTAGGTGAACGCCATTCATTTGATAGCTAAAGGAAGGGATTTCGCTATGCACGTCAAATGCTTTAATTTTTTCAAAAAATAAAATAAAGGATGAAAGATTGAATACGTAGGCTGCTAGATATATTCCTGGCCTAAAAATGAAAATGTCATCAAAAGTGGTTTTATTGTTTTTCAAAGTATTCTCCAGCATGATTTATACACTTTTGCATGCGTTCAAACCAATTATCGAAACACATTTTGCCACTCCGATTGAGACACCTTCAAAACATGGTTTTTGAACGCTTCAACAGCATGTTCTGGCGACGAAAATCGTTGACCACGCATTCTTTTCTTGATGTGCGGGAATAAAAAGAAGTCACTGGGTGCCAAGCCAAGGCTGTACGACGGATGACTCATCAATTCGACGTTTTGGCCGGTCAAAAAGGCGCTGGTTTGAGCCGATGTGTGAGAGCTTGCATTTTCATGGTGAACAATGATTCGTCTTCTCTTGTTCGTTTTTCGAATTTCTCCGAAGGCTTCAGGCAAACAAATTGTGGTGTACCACTGAGAATTGACCGTCCTACGTTGCTCAAAAGGAACAGTCGCCACATGACCAATTTGCCGAAGAAACAGGCGACACTTTGCTTCGAAGTGCTTCTTCCACGAACAACTTTTGTTGGATTTGGCTTGTCTTCGAAGACCCACACGGTCGATTGTTGTTTTGTTTCGGGCTCATACGAAGAGATCCATGATTCGTCACCTGTGACAATCTTATAAACGTCTTTTGAAGCACCGTGGTCGTATTTTTTTAACATTTCCTTGCACCAATCGACACGAGCCTTTTTTTTGAGCGATTGTCAAATTGTGAGGGATCCAACGAGAACAAACCTTTTTTACGGCCAGGTGTCCATGCAATATCGAATTTATGCTGAAGGGAGAAATGCCCAGGGATGCCTCTATCTCACGGTATGTCACATGACGATCTTGCATTATCAGTTCACGCACGACATCAATGTTCTCTGGCACAACGGCCGTTTTTGGACGAACTTCACGGAATTCGTCTTTGAACGAGCGTCGGTCATGATTGAATTCATTAAACCAGTTTTTCACAGTGGTATAGGATGATGCTTCATCGCCATACAAAGATTTAAGTTCATCAATACACTCTTGTCGTGGTAATCCACGTCGAAAGTTGTGAAAAATGATCGCACGAAAGTGTTCACGAGTAAATTTAATATTTTTGCCTAGATGAATTTTTCAAGTCACTTTCCAATGGAAATGTCAGATTGCACCTGGTAACACTTTGTGTTGTCTAGGCCAGAAATATATCTAGCAGCCTACGTAATAATGGTTTGAAACTATGGGTGTTGGTTCCTATTCCCTTTTAACGTCACATTGTTCACCTCCTACAGACAGATCGGAATTTGAAACCATCAAATAAATTTTTCACGATACGACCTCTCACAAGACAAGGAAGATCCTCCAGCAGATCACTTTCTGTAGATCCATTCAAAAATTTTATGTGTATTTGTATCTTTAACCAAATCCCATGATTAAGAACATCTGATCATCGATCACTCATCAGAAAAAGTGTGATACGACGAGAAAGGTTTTTGGAATTCCTTCGTACGTCTGACTCCTCGAAGTCGACTTCGAATACAGTATGAGGAGTTGTCGAAGAGGGAGTTGTTAAGTTGTGACTTCACATATGTACTTCGTAGGCAAACCTTTCAACCTTAAAAAGTGTGAAGGCTTATACACAAAAATTAGTTAAACAGTCTAGCTTGAAAGTAAATGGGTCACGGATAAACCATAAACCATTTTGAAAGCAAAAACTTGCTCAAAAATGAGTTTCTTCTACTTAAGGATCCGTTTTTTGGAGATAACTTCATCCCTCAGAGACCGTTAATGGATTTGTTGGTATAAATTTAATTTGCGAAACGTCATCTTGAGAAAATGAGCACTGACTTCATGGTTCACTAAACATTCGTTTATTTTCCAAATCCTTTCTTCGAGCTTAAACAGGAACAGCACCAGGCCCATTATGGCTCTCAAAAGTTATGAAGTACTAAGTTTTTTTTCAAATATGCCTAACAGCCCCTTCGATAGCCGACACGTATTCGCAAAAGCTTAAAATCACAAAGACTAGACTTTGTCAGTACGACGGTTCTCGAGTAATGAGCAGCAGCAACCTGCATTTGTGGTTTTCGAGCGAAACAGCGTCACAGAAGACTGAACCAACTTTGACAACATCTTGTTAGCTTATAGATTATTAAAACCGTGCATTTCTAGATATCAGATCTGGAGGAGTTCTGCGTTAAGTTACCTTTGCCTGAAAAATACTACAAAATCTACGCTTAAAAAGTCGATGCCGATGTTAATTGAGAAGTTTTTCGGAACCTTATTTCCTTCGCCCTTCAACGAACCCGATTTGTAGTCGAAGCACTTCGTTGAAGTATAACCGGGCTTTTCCGACTTCACGTCTTATAAAGAAATGCAAGGCAAAAAGAAAGAGGGTTTCTTCAACGAGGATTTCCGCGGCTGTTAGAAGAGAATGGAAATGAGTTTTGAGACAGTCTTCAAGTTGCCCTCATAGTTCTACTAAAGAGCGCTTGAGGCTTATGTCAAGCAAAGATTCATTTCGAGTCCAAAAGGATACTGCTAAGTTATAACCTATCGTTATTCGAAAAATCAAATAACTCAAGACCCTGAAGTCCTTCCCAAATGTCTTATTTTTCAATATTCATAGACTTCCTTATCGTTTCCTTTGCATTCTTGAAAAAAGCGGAAAATGTATTTTAATTTCGAAAACATAGGACAATTGATATCAAAATAATAGATTTCTCTACTTTCTGATTCCTGTTTCTCGTCCTTAATGACCCTGATATCATTATGAAGATACGTCGCATTCACATCGAAGAAAATGGAATCGAAATGTCGTTTTTCAAAAACGCAGCTACCATCAACTCTCTTTCACTCCAACTGATCCATTAACAACATTTTTCCTCTTTCGTTCTATACTGAATTACATTTTTCTTTAAATTATTTAAAAAAAACATAAAAAATTATTAGAAAAATTAAATAAACAAAAAAAAATTTAGCTACTAAATTTTCAAAAAAAAAAATAATTGTAGACCTTAGAATTGAGTTCCGATTCGAATGTTTGTGGTGTTCTGCAAATGATGAATAAACCCTATCAGTATAGAACGTTAAAACTGATTTCAAAATAAAGAATTAACAATAAAAATAATGGCAATAAAAATGTTGCCAGTATTTTTATTTGCAACAAAAAAAAAACGAGTGACTCAAGTACATTGTTTTCTTTGTTTTTTCTTTCGTTAACAAAAAAAAAAAAAAATACTTATTATTTTTTTCTGTTCTTTTTCTTCTCCTTCCCCAATTTTTTTTTTCAATAAAAAAATGAAACGAAAACAAAAAAACAAAAAAAACTAAAACAAAATAAATTTAATTCGTAAAATGCAGAACCACCAACAACAGGGAATTCATCAGCTTTTAGTAAGTTTTGAAGAAACAATCTCTCTCTCTATCTCTCTCTATTAATTTTTTTTTTGTTTAAATAAAAGTCCTTACGCTTTTCTGTTAATTCGTTTTATTTTGTTTCATTGTTTCTTTGTTTTCATTTTTTTGTACTTCTTTTTGTTTCCATTCAAGTTTTATTTATTATATTAATTGTCATTTTATTTATTTATTTTCTTTTTTTTAAATCTCTTATAACATTGTTTGTGTATGCATTTCATCTACTGCTTTTCTGCTAAACATAAAGAAATATTGTGCACATTATTTTATGTATCATTTGCTTTGTGTATGTCATTTTTATTATAAATTTTACTTGAATTCTGCATATTTTTAAAAACATAAACATCGATCTGCCCCACTGGGCTTAAAAGTACATGTCTTACATTTTCGCCTTTAGGTATTCCATCGTATTGCAAACTCTGAGCTTTCTTTTGAGTGCAGTCAATTGGAAATATTTGCAGCAAGAGATAACAAGCCATTGTGTGTTTAACTCAACAAGTTTTTTGCGAGTGCGTATCTATTTGATTCTGATTTCGCTTACAGTGGTGCCTAACACTAACAAACAATATTGTCATAATTAATTAATTCGTCAAATCATCGTATGACAAATAGATAAGAAATTTTCTATTTGAGGATATTTGTTGGAACTCGTTCATGAAATAACCATGAGACAGGGTGTCAATCAAATAATTATTTTCATCGTTAACATTATTCACATTTAAATAATTTCTCCTGGTCCCTAACGTAACTTGAGTGTGGTTTATGCTTCTGATTTTTTTTTTCATGTCCTGTCTGATTCTGACTGACATTTCCACAAGTGGCAAGGGGGATTCAATATATGGGGAGAGGCCAACGATGTGTGATGTTGCAGTCGTCCTGTGTGTATTATGGCGCCACATTGTCCTTTTAATTATGTGGTCAATTGCAGTGATTTTAGCAGACAACACAATACTATGGTTTCGCAACTCTGTGGACTATGTGATCATTGATTATATTTTTTTTTATTAATGAAATTCTCCGCGATTTAGTGTGAACGCGCACGGCGAGAACGCAAATGACGCATGGGATGAGGCTTTGTGCAACCATCTGTCTGTATAAGTGGTGTATGCGGTTTTTGCGGTTTACATTGAACATTGAGGGAGGGCGATGTGTGTACGGACACAGCAAAATAAATCCGTTCACATGATTAATAATGAAGTAGTACTGCAGTTGCTACTATTGAATGGCAGGAGTGAATCGTTTTATTTATTATTTTTTTGTTGCCATCCGTGACCACGCACACTGAACGTAGGTATCAGAGTCGTCGTCACTGTGTAATGCTGATACATGCTTTGAGGTTACCCGCAAACAGTATGACATGAAAGACTGTTCACATTTTGAAAAATGTTCATGTTCATAGAAGTAAAAGAAGATTTTCGAAAGAAGGTCGGAACAGCAAAAGTCTGACAAATGGTAGCTCAAGATGGCGCCAGAAAACATTTTTGGTCGAGTTTTAAATGCACTTTTTTCAAGAGGGTTTGTTAATGAAGATGATAAGCTTAATCAGAAGAAATGAGCTTTAACACTTATCGTAAAAAGCTTTTAGGACAAATCATCCATCTCCGAAGCACACTTGACAGTTTTAGACAATTCAATGTCGTTTTGAATTTTCTATTAAATTTTTTATTATTGATTTGATTTGCGGTTCTATTCCAGCTATGACGACTTAGATGTTGGGCTTGTATCTTCACAGAGAATAAAGTTGGTCAGTTTCGACGAATCGTCTCATTTGAAGCAAAATTTGTCTCTATCCAAAGCGTGAAGCTCAAAAATTCATCGATTAAAGTCTGAAATTCAAATTTATTCACGATAATAATTAAACCTCATGCTAAAACGAGAAATAACGCCCATTATCCTTAAACTATAACGAACACTTATGCGTTATAAATGATCACTTCTTGACGATCGTTATGGACTTTGAGACACAAGTATCTAGTTCTTAATGGTAAGCTTTTTTGGCACCTTGAAATCCTAGGTTTTTGGTCACATTTCGAAGCAATATTTCCTTTTGCTCTTCGGTGACGGGAACACTTCGACTCTTCATATCACAACCTCTTTCCAATCGAGTTTATTTTTGAACCATAGGCAATCAATCTACGAACTGTTTCTGCAAAATTTTCACCAAAATATGCATTTTCTACCTTGCCGGTTCAATTTTTTTGAATCGCTTTATTTTCGAGATAACAAAAAACCAAGCTGTTCAAAACAAAGTTTGGTATGTTTTTGAACAAACAAAAAACCAATCTTGCCGCGCTTGCAACATAAATAATAATAACAAAATATAATTTTTTGAGTAAAGCTTCAGTTGAAATGTCCGGTCGAGTGTTTTCTTCCTCCATCTTTGACACACACACGTGACGGTTTATTTTTAATACAAAGTTGGGACACATATTTTTTATAAATGTTAAATTGTGAACTCAAACCGTCTTCTTAATCGGTCGTGCGTGATTCAATTGTCTTTCGATTGCTTGCTCTTGCCACTTGCTCAATCCTTAATTGTGAACTCCTTTGGTCCGAATATGTCAAAAAATGACAGCTGTCAATTTTTTGTCACTTCAACGAATTCTTCATTCATGAAATTATCTTAAATGCACGGAGAGCTTTACATAGAACAACAGGCTTCTGGTAAATGTGATCTCTCCTGAACTCACTGGAAGGACTTGGATATTTCTTCAATCAGAGCTTCAGTTGATGACTAGCTTCATCGTTAGCATAACGTTTTATGTTGTGTCTTATGAAGGTGAGATTGGGCAAAAAAAAGAGGAACAAGTCAAAATTCCCCTCCCTCTTATACATTCAGGTTATCATAAACACATCTGCCTGGAAACTCCTATAAGTCCCCTGACTTTCACTTAAGAAATACTTAATGAAACCTAAATTTGTCGTTGGAGTACCTGCAAACATCTGTATCAGTAAGCCATATTTTTTTTGCACCTGTCTTAGACAGGCAGTGTTTTTTGTAGACTTTTTTTTGTCCTCCATTTTGCTCATCGCTAAAAATCTAAAGACTTCTTCGATCGACAAAAATCTCTGTTCTCTAAGCTAAATCATGAGCTTGGGACACAAGAAAAGGTCGCTTAGGCCTGCTGAATACAGTTGCTGTCAATTGCTATAGCGAGCACCGGAATGTAAGCAAGTATTATCTTTTTTCAAATACATAAGCCCCTCAATGTTTTACCCTGTTCAGTCGCTTACCGGAATATGTAACTGTCTGCGCTTTTTTCGGTCAAAGCTAAACCTTCTCAAGTCCTTTGTTTTGATTGGTCTCTTCACTCAGGAGAAGGTGATCTTGGTGGCAGATGCAAATGCCACAAAAACGCTCCAACAGGGTCTTGCAATTTTTAATTCGAAAAAACATAGCTATTCCCGTAGCCTCTGCAATCTCCCGGTTCTATTCGGTGTATTTTATCATTGATATGGTTGAAAATAACAGTATTTAATCATCAACAAAGCCGATGCGTCCACGCTAAAACTCAGTCGTCCCATTTTTCACAGATGCACATGATGGGGATACACCCTGCAAACTGCTTCGTTCTCGGTCCTTATTTGCGTTTTTACAAAAAAAAACGCTGACATCGGCCCCGTTTCAGCACGCCTTTGCTAAACTGGTATACATGCTTACCATCAAATCAAATGATGTTTGTTTGACAGATTTCCTTGTGTACCGAAGAAATTGTTGCTAAATTCCCCTCAAATATCCCTTAAATTTTCCCCTACGCGACTCGCTATTCACACTGTCAGTACATTTTTTCGCGTAGTAGCGCTACGGCGTGCTGGAACAGGGTCATCGAATTATAAAAATGACAACTGAGCGTCCAAAACGGCTGATAGCTATCTGTCAAAGTCATGCGGTAGTAGTACCAGATTTGGTGAGCAACGCCATCTCCACCTTGAAGCTCAACACTTTTCAGACAACGCTAGATTTTAAGGAAGTTATGATGACGCTACTCTTTTTTTCCTCGGTGAAAAGAAGTTTGTTTTCACTGCAGAATTTGTAAGGTTATGATTTCAAAACGCTTGTATTTTTTTTTTTTTGAATAAAATTTTTACTTGTGCTACTGTCAGAATACAGAGTTGGTTGAAAACATTGCACCCCAAAATAGCAAATAAATTGACATCAACATCGTTTTTGCATCCCACAACGTATCTCTAGCTATGGACTCGCCCTCCTCCTGCCAATGGCACTATGCTTCGTATGGCTCGGCACGCATTTAGTTCAGTTCTCCCTGTGGACACTGTGGAGTGTTAATCTGTATTGAAATTCGACCACTTTTTCGTGGTTGCGGTCTATGGACCAACCAAGGACAGCATGGACTAACCAATAGGGGGCCTGGACCATTTTACATTTCAGTGCTCGTACGGCGCGCCGGACCGACAAGAGTGTGGCAAGTGTGGTGATGGTGATGGTATTCGGTTGAATTCTTCAATGAAGGTCAACAAGGCTACGAAACAGAAACATAGTTAGAGACCACTCAAATGGAGATATATAGTTAAGGAATGCGCAGTCACACAAATACCGGACGGGACATCCCATACCTGCAGCTGATTAAAATTATCTTGGTGCAGGCCGGTTAATTACCGCACTCGCTGTGGTGTGATTGGTGCTCTACCAAAAACTGCCAGCGAAATGGCTGCAATTGCTTGTCCCAAGCCAGAGGCATCCTATAAGCCTCCCATACACACTGTCAACTCTGACCAAATTTCCTGCAGTAGCCGTCCGAGACAGGCGAGTGGCAGCAACTCAGAATGCAAAGAGCCGGAATAATCGAATAAAACTGAGCAGCAGCAGGAGTCGCATTGGCGGCGGCGGTGGTTATGTTCGTTGTTGCATCGAAGCGGATTCAAAACTGAATCCAATACACTTTTCGGGAGTGAGGCTTACGTATGACGTGCACAGAGAAGCCGCATGTTCTGTGAAATCGGGGTCGGTTTGTCAAAACCCTCGCTATGTGGTGGGCTTATTATTCTGTTATGATTATTTGTCGCTTGTGAAAATGTTTGCAACCATAAAATTCTCAGTTTTCGGGATGGCAGGTCTCTCGAATGTATTGATCATTGTGTATTTTTGATATTTTGTCCCCACAACGAGTCTGTTGTTTTCTTGATTTTTAACTCCCACCAGCCTTGATGCCGAATCAATTTGCACTCGTGTAGAAAATTTAAATTAGATGGCATTTGCAGGACGAATACCAACCAATCAGCCAGGACCCACCTATTCCTGTTTCGTTTTACTATACATTCCATTTAAATAATTATGTGCGTGAGAGCGCGTTTAAGTTTTTTTTTAATTTCATTTTCTTTGTTTGTTTATTTGCATTATGCATCTCGTTATATGTTTCTTGTTTAACGCTTATTTTTTTAAATGCATTTTGATTGTTAAGGAAATATTATAAAAAAAAAAATTATTTGCAATAAATGTTTTTTTTTTGTTGGTGTAAATTGATTGCGAACTATATTTTTTAAGTATTTTTTTTTATCTTATTGAAACCTTTTTTTCAGCAACAGATTCATGCGCAACAGGTACCCGGTGGACCACCACAACCGATGCCAAGTCTTGGAGCGCTAGCCGGACCATTTGGAGCATTGGGCGGACCCATGGGATTACCGCATGCATCACAGAGCTTGCTTAAGGCACCCCCAGATCATCATCGGCCAGAAATGAAGAGCAATTTAGATGGACCGTCGGCTGAGGAGAGACTGGTGAGTTATAATTTTTTATATCCACTTGAAATACTATGAATTCATTTGCATTCATTTTCATTCAATTGAATTCTTTTAACGATACATGTCGCTATGTTTAAATATAGATAAAATCGCAAAATCAGATTCTGCGTTTTGCTTTAGGTTTGATGGAAAGCTACGTATGTAGGCATGTCGTCGAATGGTATTGTCAGACGACTCCATGTCAAAATCTCCTTTCAGTAGTTTTGTTTCGGAACCTTTTTTTAGAGATTCGATTCCTGTTTTTTTTTTGGATTGACATCGTCGACGACGACCATCAAAACTTGGTTGAGGGAATTTCATCGTGGCCGAACGTCTGTTTTTGATGAGGGGACTACCGGGGATCCTGAATAGAGGTCACAACTTTGGAAAATGCTCACAAAAATTATAACCTCGTGTTGGCAAACCAACGAAGGCAAATTCGGGAGTTGGCAAATGTAATCTTTGATGTATTCTACCAAACGTTGATAGTAACCCACAGAGTATCTCTTTAAGGGATCTGTTGTTCCACTGTTTGATTTCATTTGAAGTCTTATTGCTCTCATTTCTTTTTGCCTCACGCGACTTTCTTGGGGTTTCATGTGGCTCTCCACCACACAAACTACAATTTTTATGAGCTTATGTCAAGAATGTAACGCTCAGCCAATAGATCCTAAATAGATCCTTGTCTAAACCCTCCTTCAAGAACTTCTTATGCACACCAGTAAGTTTCTCTTCTTCATCCTGAAAATCCTCAAATATCTTCAACAAGTTAGTTTTTTTAGTATTAGTTTGTTTTGCTTGAACTGAGTCCGGGGTGTATGACAGGCCTAAGATGGCCAGGATACAACCCGGTAGAAATGTGTCGGTGCAATCGGTGCAGAACTCGCTCATTTCAGACAACAAGTGCGTTCGTGAGGCCACTTCAAAGGAGTGCTAAGGCCATCTTATGTCATACGAGCTCTTTGCGGGTGCACTGTGAACATAGGTCATTTGTGCAAGCTTTAGACTTTTGATAAACGTTTTAAATTATTATGGTTCAATCTATAGAGATTGATCTTCTCTCAAACAGACTACAGGAGTCGACAACAGTGGTGCATAATTCCACTAGGAATATCATGAGTGATTTCCCAAGTGCTATGTCTTTTGGAAATAGCTGCCGGAGACTCCAGCACCTGTCCAGTTTGTAAAGGTTCTACACTGCAGCTTTTCATCTGGCGCTCATATCTGGTTAACAATATTTGTAGTTTTGATAATTGGAGTCACAAATGTTGAAGGAATAAAAAGATTCAAAGAATCTTGGAAGCCTTTACAAGCCTACAACAAGACACCTCGTTAAAAATGTAGCGTGACTGAGTCGGTACTATCACGATCAAAGAAGACATCATGCGAACTTTATCACAAGGGCAGTGTCAATTGACGTTCCAAAGCGATTGCATAAAAGAGCCAGACTTTAGAATCGCACACATGCTTGACCTCGGTGCTGATAAGTTAAAGCCAAACGGAAGAACCCCAGTAGTAGGGACGCAACAGTGTAGTAGGCTTTAAGTCCCTTAGTTCGGATCATAACCTCCATGTTCATAAGTGGACAATTGTTGATGGATTTCTGTTTACTCTCTTCCCAAGAAACCGTTTATAGGTTGTGATTAGGATAAACGATTCTTGAATTTTTATGATCATTTGGCATCTCAATATTTTTTTTTTCATGACTTTTGTTAAGGTCGATTCTGAATTCTTAGTTTACTTATTTCCGCATTCAAACTATATTGAACTCTTGTCCGAAAGTAAGTCGTTTCACTGCTGTCATATTTCAAAATTACCTCCTCGTAACATTCTATTGGGTCGCACCAAAACCTACATGGTTATCATTGAGACAAACTTTCCTCATTTTTTGTTTCCCTATACGCGACATAATTACCCGGCTTAAAGAAACAAACCGTCTCACCCTGTTAGTCCAAAATGTGATACGCTGGTTTTGCCTTAAAAAAAATACCAACTGAACTCTCGGTCTTGGATCACCTCATCGCTAAGGCCAATCTACGATTATTCGAATTGGATTGATCTACGATTGGTTCTACGTAAATTCCAAAAATGATTTATTGAAGTAAAATAATATTATTATCCAGTGTACAAAAGCTTCATTAGACCCGACAGGCACCCTTTAGCCAATTCTATCACAATTAAAAGAATTAAAATGCGCTTAAATAGCTCTGGGAATACCCAGCGGTGCATCTACAGAGTTGTCTCCATCTGTTTCTTAAACCTTATTAGCTTTTTCATCTCCAGTCACGTGTTATCCATGCAGGTCTATAGGCGTTTATTGTGAAAACCGAGGTAAAGAAATGTGTGTACGTTGTATCGGTTTAACGTTCCTACCTTTTCACCAAATCCGTTTCTTACTTTAGTTGGTTTAAAGACAGCAAGCCGTAAGCTATTCGGCCTTTGAAAAACGTTAATTTTGTATATAACTGGTCGCTATGCTTCCTCAATAGCGACGTGGATGCCGTCGGCGATATGGTCACTATATGGTATGAGAAACTTCATCCCACATAGGGTTAAAAAAACAATTAAACCAAAGGAAAACTCGTGGTGCGGCTCGAGCTGTAAAGAAGCTATAAAGTTGAGAGAGTTGAATTTTCGGAATTTAAAAACCAATCCATCTGAGGAAACCCGAAAAAGATACAAGCAAGTACGAAGTGATTGTGATTCCAAAATCCGTTTTGCAAAATTTACTCACGAATAAAAACTGCGACAAAAAGTGCTACAATGTACTAAGGGTAGAAAGAAATTATGGTGGTCCGCGAAAAATGTTAAAAATTGTGTTTCCTCTTCAATTCCAACACTTGTTAAGACTGACATTCCAGCTGTTAGCTCGGTGGACAAAACGAATCTGCTTGTAGCGCACTGCCGCCCACTCAACACTCACAGATCTTGCTTTGCCTCCTGCTGTACTCAATAACGGCAGTTATTCCATGGGACGGAACTTGATGGTATACCAAAATGTGGAACCACTCTCTACATCATTCCGGTGAAAGCAAGTTTGTTGCGCTTGATATTTCGAAGGCATTTGACAGAGTTTGGCTTGTCGAAAATGAGTGCATTTGGTATCGAAGAATCTCTTATTCAATGGATTAGAAACTACCTTTCAGCTTAGTTTAGGGACTTTGTTTTAATTTAAGCTAAACCTAATAATCTTGACCTTAAAACCTTTACCGAACTTAAAATAACATTATAAACTACTTACTTGATATTTTCTGATTGCTTACAATAACTTAAACCTACATATGTAAGCCAGCCAAGACTGATGGGACACGCTGTGTTCATTGTCATAAGGGTAACCAAGATTCGCGGACTGATACCGCCCCACTATACTGAAGAGTCGTAGTTGACTCGCCCGTCCACAGCTTTTTGGCCAACGCGGAAGATTATCGGTACCGCTTATCTATCCTGAACCTGAACTTTTAAGGCGCACTTTCGCGTGGCACAAGAAATTGGGCTACTAAGCCCCGGAGATCAGGTTATTGCTCGAGGCCATTACTTTTGGAATCTATCTCCGAATAAGCTTAATAAGAAAATAATCCACTCTGATTAGGTTTGCCAAGTTGTATAGAGTCTCATAAAGATAGATATTTTGTACTGAGACTCTGGAGCTCTATATCAATAGAGACAAGCCCTCAGACATCGTGCCTCGAAAATCCGAGGCGCGCGAGTTGTCAAAAAAAAAAATCAATCAATGCAAATGTATGGAAGAATACACATCGCATCGCTTTGTTTTCGAAAAATTAAAAAACACTCGCGGCGTTACAACGTGACAGCGTGACAACAGGCTGATATGAGTAGCCAGAAGGACAAAGATGGTGTTCGGTCGTGTAGTTTGCTCATCCTAGACAGATGAGCTCGCTGTCTAAATTCGGCTTTCATTGTGTACTGGGAAACGATTTTATGATGACAGCGATTTCTCGACTCGCTCTCGCACTGCATTGTGAATCGGGCATTACTCTGGCATGACTGCTATGAAACAGCCTCCTTGTCAAGGTAAATGCCGCTTTGGCTCTGGCCAGAGCCGTATCCATATGAAAAGACAGTGTTCTATCCAGATCCCAAGGTATCTAACAACACTTCCATTCCATTCCATAACAATGACCTCGATTTTCGGACTTGATCTGTACGATCCCTTCCAATCGCGTTATGTGCAAACATTATGAGGGTAGTATTTACCTCTTGAACGCGCGTGAATGCTCTTAAAAATTGTCTACAACTTAAAAATTTCCGAGTTATAAAGTTCAGATCAACCATTGCCACTTTCATAATCATTCAAAAACTCACTTTCAACTCGAAAACTCATATTTTTCTAAAAAAAAAAAAACCTATCCTCGTATTTGTGCAAGAGAATTAATTTGAAAATCTTTTTACTTTTAGAGAAACTCCGTATCGCCAGCGGAACGTGAGAAATATCGTACCCGATCACCTCTTGACATTGAGAACGACGCCAAGCGAAGAAAAGAAGACAAACTGGCACATGTAAGTACTGTACTCGAATCATTACCTCCTTCCAACCATTTTTGTACTCGTGTACCGCCCCTTTTAGCCTCGTGCAATTTGTTTGTCTTCAAAGTGTTTTTTGTTTTTTTCGCCTCAATTAAAGTTCTGTGTGATTGTCTCTGTTCAAAAACTTGAATTTAACTTCTCATAAGAATTCTGTGTGGTTTCTGTGATGTGTGAATGGATCCTCGAAGGCTAAGTAAATATGTTTCTGCGTATAGACTTAACTCAACTCACCATCCTAGGGCTTAGCTTTCGTCCTCTGATTCGAAAAAATCAAAAAATCTCGAAAAAAAATTGGAAGCAAACCCGAAACTCAATTCAATTGTTAAAATGATGAAAGAATTTTTTTTTCAAAATTGTTTTTATTTATTTTTATATTTCAGGACGATGATGGCGAGAAAAGCGATCAGGATTTAGTCGTAGATGTATCAAATGAAATGGTGAGTTGAGTTTTACCACACGTAGATATATCTGTAGTCGTAGTTGTTGTTGTTGTTGTTGTTGATTGTGTGTGAGTGAGTGTGATAATCGAGACACGTCTTGCAATTCATCTCATTTCGATCATAAGCCTCAATTTTGTATGATTCTAATGGATGTGGTTTTATGTTTTTGCTTGTTGCAGGAATCACCATCCCCACGACCAAACGGCGATCACATCTCGATAGATTCGCGCGATCGGGATCGCGATAGTATCGGTCTTAATGGAGATCGATCCGATAAGCCTGGTGGCAGTAATTCAAAACCAACCAGCGACAGACCACCATCACGATCCGGCTCAAGCTCCTCACGATCGACGCCCAGCCTTAAAACTAAAGATGTAAGATTATTTCTCTAATATTTCTTTTTGTGAAATTTCTTTAACACATGTTCTTTCAAATAGCTCGACAAGCCTGGAACCCCGGGTGCTAAGGCCAGAACACCAACACCGAATGTCCCGATGCCGGTTAACCCAAAGCAAGTACTTCCGCAAGTTCCGCCAGCGGGTTACCCCAATTCCCCATATCAGAGGCCAGCAGATCATTATCAACGGCCACCGCCGGATCCGGCGTATGGACGACCCCCGATGGCGTATGACCCACACGCCCATGTACGCGCCAATGGCATCCCACATCCGGCTGGATTGGCCGGTGGAAAACCGTAAGTCTGATTTGAATCGATTTGGATATGTCAGAAAGTTATAAAAGTTGTTGTTGTTTTTTTAGAGCCTATTCGTTCCACATGAATGGTGAAGGCACCTTACAGCCGGTGCCCTTTCCGCCGGATGCCCTAGTGGGTGTGGGCATCCCAAGGCATGCACGCCAAATGAGCACATTGTCCCATGGAGAAGTTGTGTGCGCCGTAACGATCTCGAATCCAACGAAATATGTCTACACCGGTGGTAAGGGATGCGTCAAGGTATGGGATATCGCGCGACAAGGTAGCATGACACCAATCAGCCAACTGGACTGTTTGCAACGCGATAATTATATTCGTTCGGTAAAACTACTGCCGGATGGGAGGACATTGATTGTGGGAGGTGAAGCATCGAACTTGTCAATATGGGATTTGGCTAGTCCGACTCCAAGAATCAAAGCAGAACTAACATCTGCAGCACCAGCTTGCTACGCCTTGGCGATTAGTCCCGATTCAAAGGTCTGCTTCTCATGTTGCAGTGACGGCAACATCGCCGTTTGGGATTTACATAACGAGACGCTAGTGCGACAATTCCAAGGGCATACGGATGGTGCCTCTTGCATTGACATTAGTCCAGATGGATCGCGCTTATGGACCGGAGGTCTGGATAACACAGTTAGATCGTGGGACTTGAGAGAGGGCAGACAACTGCAACAGCATGATTTCAGTTCACAAATCTTCTCCCTCGGCTATTGTCCAACAGGTAAGTTAAGGAAAGGGATAGCAAATTTCTATAGCTACTAATTGGACTTTTTTTTCAGGAGAATGGTTGGCAGTCGGTATGGAGAATTCACATGTGGAAGTATTGCACGCATCAAAACCAGACAAATATCAGTTGCATCTACACGAAAGCTGTGTGCTGTCCCTCAGGTTTGCGACATGCGGCAAATGGTTTGTGTCAACTGGAAAGGATAACTTGCTAAATGCATGGAGGACACCATATGGCGCTAGCATATTCCAAGTAAGTGTAGTTTTATTTACCAGACTACTATCGAAATTAAACCAAGATTATTCAGTCAAATAAATTTAGGATGCTTTTAACAGTAGCTCTTTATTCTTTTTATTCTTCTGTTATTCTGTATCTATTGGTCTACTTTAACCTGATTTGACTGCTTACCAGCCGACAGGGTTCCTTAAATTTGTATAAACAATATCTATAAATTTTTCATACTTCTATCGTCGGTTTTGGACTGAAAGCTTTCCAACTAGTGACGAGACAACCATACATTGAATTGAATACTAAAGTTTCGGAACTAAAACCTTCTTAAATGTTAAAGGAAATTATAACAACATGCTTTTCAACCTTCTTATACTCGTATAACGCTTTTTTCAAGGCAATTGCATATTCGAACTTTTGATTACACCGCTAGAACTTATAGTTAATTTTGTGTTTACTACGCCCATCGCTTTTAGCCGTCATCTTCCTCTATCCTACTGGTTCTAGCTAGCTTTGTTTTAAGCTAGCTTCAATTGGGGGTGTATTTCCCTGGTCTAGAGATAGATAAACTTTGTATTCATACACCGAAACCTGGAAACAGACCTCTGGAGCTACCTTAATCCTAAAGGCATATCAGTCTATCCTCCTTAGTCTTAAAGACCATGGAAAGGCTTATAAACCTGCATATCAGGTGATACTTGGAAACTCGCACCCTGCACCACAACTAATGTGTTTGCAGGAAGGGAAAGTCAACTGAAAGTGCCCTTCACCATTTGGTCACCCTTGCTGAAAAGGCATTTCACTCAAAGGAAATTACTCTTTGCGCCTTACCCTCAATAGGGTGCTTTTGACAATACCAGTTACAACTCCATTACGAACTCTATACGGAGTAAAGGAATTGACCATTTGGCTCAACAAATGGAAAAGATCCATGCTAAAGAATCGAGTTATCACTTCCTCGCTTGGAAGTATGTCAAAGTCAGTCACTGAGGTTGTCCTCAAGGAGGCGTTCTGTCGCCTCTCAGGCTATATCACAATAGTTTATTCTGATGATGTGGTAATTGCTATAAGAAGCAAATATGACACTACGAATGACTCTTTCTCCAATAGTCATTGAGGGAACCTCTTTGGAATACTACAGTGAAGTCAAGGCCTTCATTGTTATCCTGGATAAGAAATTGAAATGGACTACTTATACAACTCCATCACAGAACGCGTTATCAAGGCCATGTCGGCATGTAAGCGGTTCTACGGGTAGGACTTGGGAGCTCAAACCTAAGAATGCTACTATTACAACCTACGCAGCCATAACTTGGGTGCAGAGACATGTTCTGCTGGATCCCAGATAGCATGAATGCAGCATACTGCTTTGGGCGTCTCTTTGAGGTAGACGTTCCTAACCGTGATCATTGGTCGAGCTACGAACCTGCCCCCGACCCCATAAACTTAATCTGGTATACTGATGGCTCAAAAATGGCAAATGGTGTAGGTGTTGGTGTCTACGGACCCACCACTAAAATCTCTATAGCCATGGGAAAGCATCCAAGTGTTTTCCACGCCGAACTAGCAGCAATCGAATCCCGCACCATAGTAAACCTTGCTAAAGGAGGGTTGGTTTCATTATTCAGTTGTGGACTTGCTTTCTTTTAAGTTCCCAGGACTTCCCAAAGGCTCTCCTGCATATCAGTTTGCCCTCTTAACTTTATTAGTACGTTCTTCCAGATCGAGTTCCTTGTCGATTATCAATGCATGCCAAGTCCTTCACACTGTCTTTGATTTCAAGTTAAGTACCTTCACTCTCAGAGATGTGGAAGTCACTTATTGTGGTCTTTTTAGTATAGAGGACCAAGACGGTTTTGCTAGGGTTAACATCAAATCCGTTTTTATCGTCCATGTTTTATTGGCGTTCTGTATGTCCAGTATCACAAGCTTAATAAGAACTTATTTAAAACCTATCATTTGAAAACTCTTTAATCAAATTCAATATTCTTATATCTTCTAGTCCAAAGAAACCTCATCAGTGCTCAGCTGCGACATATCAACTGATGACAAATACATTGTTACTGGATCTGGAGACAAAAAGGCCACCGTCTACGAAGTCATTTATTAAACAAACAACAAAACATAAAAAAGGAAACAAAAAAAAAAAATAGTTTATCCGAGTCGGAGAGAAGACACCGAGTATTTGTTTTGGAATTTCATTTCTTAACTATTTCCTCTTTCTTTTTTTTTTTATTTACATTAAATTTCAGGGATTTATGTTACTTGTTTTTAATTTTGCTTATTTTTATTGTTATAATTTATTCCTTAATGAAAGCTACTAGTGCAAAGAAAATTAACAGACACGCAGCAAAAATGTTTTTTCCAAAACCAGCCGAAGTAAATAATTCATTAATTTCCAACTCGAAAAATGTCACACGCCTATTTTATATAATTTTTTTTTTAAATATTAATTTTCTTAAATTTAAATTATTTTAATTCGATTCACTTAAGAGTAACATGTAAATAAAGATTATGCATTGAAGAAAAAACAAAAAACAAAATCATTTAAAAAAAAGATTATTAGAAATTTCCTGTTTTCTTATATATAACAATTGTTTTTTTTTTTGTACCAATAGTTTTATAATCTTTAAAAAGAAATACTTAAGAGAAACAAAAGTTAATGTTAATGCATTTCTTTTTAATAAATGTAAATCTTAGTAAGAGAAATATCTAAGCATATAAGAATGAGAGATAAGTTGAAGCAAATGAAAAATTATAAAAAGTTTCATAGTAATTAGTTTTTAAACTGGCGAAAGAAATAAAAAAAATAACAGATAGACAGTGGATATTTAAGTGCACACTCAAAATATACATACACACATCATGTGATACAATAAAAAAGAATAAAATCAAAATTTAACAGAAACAAAATGATTTTCATGAGAACAATATAATGTAACTTGAAGTTGATGTGTAAACAGAGCAGAAGAAATAAAACAAAAAGCTTTAGAACGAAGTATGAATATTTTTGTAAGGCATGCGTAAAGGGAGAAAGAAAATATTATATTGGAAATTGAATATCTTATTATTTTCTTAAATTTGTTCTTCAGTAGAAAGAAGCAGAAATAATAATATAATGTTCTCCTGCTGGTGTGGTAAGACAAATGTAAAAGTAACTTAGCTATACTTCTTTTTTTTAATTCCACTACTTATGTGTTTGTACACCAAATTCCAAGTCATACCGACACCAGTCTTGCTTGCTTGGCCTCGAAATATGTCTTCTCTTAGCGAGTCCCTGCTAGTCCGCTTGTGAACCCCACTTCACACGTTTTCGAAATTATTAAAATAAAAACTTAAATCAACAAAATTATTCCTTGGAATTAAAAAACGGTCTTTATATGCCGTTCAGTAGACTTGTTTATCTGACCTGTTTTTAGGTGAAGTGGTTGCACCTTGGTTCATTATGATTTCACTTGGCAATTGTTCTTATTGCTAGCGAACTCAACAAACCCTTCTTAAATTGAAACTGCTAAAGTGCTTTCGTTATTTCATTTTCGAGCGAATTGCGTTCATGGAAAATAGAACGTTTTTCAAAATTACGCCTTACGAATTTGTTCACTCATTAAAAATAAATCCTTTACTGCATTCTTTGTTGCATTGTACTCATTTTAAAGTAAGTCTGACTTGCCCCATAAAAAATATACTTCTTCAAGCTGCTTGTATCTGACCTGTTTTTAGGTGAAGTGGTTGCACCTTGGTTCATTATGATTTCACTTGGCAATTGTTCTTATTGCTAGCGAACTCAACAAACCCTTCTTAAATTGAAACTGCTAAAGTGCTTTCGTTATTTCATTTTCGAGCGAATTGCGTTCATGGAAAATAGAACGTTTTTCAAAATTACGCCTTACGAATTTGTTCACTCATTAAAAATAAATCCTTTACTGCATTCTTTGTTGCATTGTACTCATTTTAAAGTAAGTCTGACTTGCCCCATAAAAAATATACTTCTTCAAGCTGCTTGTATTTAAAATCACAACCCTCCAAGAAACCAAGCAATCTGGGTGTAATAAATTTTCAAAACCAAACAATTAACTTAGCCCAATTCGATTCGCATTCAAGCACTTTGATTTCTAAAGCATACTATTTTTGTTTTGTTAGCAAATCTGCTTGTTTATATTCTTTAAACTTTACAAAATATGCAAAACAACAACAAACACAACCATGTATATCCACAAATAATAAAAAAAAAAATCACACACAAATACAATTTAAAAATAATATTGCAAAATGAACACAGAAAATATTATGCTACGTATTTAACATTTTTTCCAACAATTATAAAAGAAAAAATACTTTATTAATTAATGTAATTAAAACAAAGAAAGAAAATATTAAATTTTAATTTTAAATTTCACTGTAAGTATATACATGTATGTAATTAAAAAAAAACAAAAACAATTAATTATGAATCTAAGAAAAAAAAAAGAATAAAAAATAAGTTTAAACCGATGGAAAGAAATAGTTATAGTTAAAAAGAAATTAATGCTAAGAGTATATATATATTTAAGAAATAAGCAAAACAAAAGAATACAACAAAAAAATAATTACACATACACATCCAAACAAATACACAAACAAAAGAAAGCTCTGTAAAGAAATTTAAAAAAAAAATATGTAATAACAATAAATGAATAAAGAAAAAAAAAATAAAATAAAATAAAATGTTTAATTCTAAGTCTATGTATGAAAAAAAGAATAAACAAACAAATATGCAAATAAAATAATAAATCAAGAAACTTAAGAAAATAACATGAAATGAAAACAAGGAAATGCTATTTAATAAATTTTAAGAAAATGAAAAAAACAAATGGCAACTAAATAAATAAACGTAAATAAACATGAAAATGTAAATTTTTTGAAAAATCTAAATGTGTTTTTCTTTTCGATCGCATTTGGCTATCGTTTTTTGTTTTTTGATTTTGAAAGATTTTCCAGTTTAAATACACCTCGAAAGGAACGTGTCAGGTTTACATATTTTGTGTCAATTGATTTTCAACTTTTGCAACAAAACAATCTCATTTCCTGTGGAGTCTTCATTCCCGAAAATAGGATGAACACTTGTGTTTTTATGAGATGAAAGCAATAACTCGTAAAGTCAAACAAGAGTGCTAAGACCGAGAGACCAAACACCAAATCATTTGATGAATTGAGCTTCAGTTTTTCCTTTTAAAAACCAAACTCCTTGTCAACGCCATGCTCCATATCGGTGAGGTTTTAACCCAGCAAAGCCCACAATCGACTTAATGTTTGAAATAAGGGTTAGCTGAAATGCAATAGTATTAAATCGATATCGCCTTCCTATACATTGATTTTAAAGCCACTAATGACAGAGAGAGATTTTAAGAGACGAACTATTTAGAGCCGTGACATGTCTTGACATTCTCCTAAAACCGACTCTGTTTCTCTTTCCGTCCTTCTGACCTCAGTGAAGTCTCGGCCGTAATACCCAAGCTAAAGTCCAAAAAGGCTGCTGGCGCCAATGGACTGCTTGCTGCATTTTTTAAAGCAGGAGGGAATGAGATGGTAAGGTGCATACACCAACTAGCATCAGGCAGCATTTAACAGTATTTATAGAGACGAGCTGTACAGCGCAATGTATAGTTTGAGCATACATGCAAAACTCGTCCATCTTTGCAGAATAACGAATGAGAACGCACGTTGCTCCGTGGAGCTCGGTAGACATAGACAGACATATGCCCCGCAGTAAACTCTATACATGACACGACCACGGAGATAAAAGGAATGATAACTCTTGCCAATCGCTGTGTCTTTGGGCTAAGACGATAATAAGAAAATTTAGCCCTTTTTTCCCTATATAACTTTTGATAGTCCCAGTCCCGGATGAAGATATTATTGGTCCCTTCGAGAGGTAAATCATTTGAATAATATTCGGCCCCTTCGGCGCAGAAGGAGCTTGGAGGAGAAGACTGAACGACGAACTCAATGAGCTGTACAACGACATCTATCTAGACAAACTAATCCGAATCTCTCAACTCAGATGGGCTGGACACAAACACAAAGTCTTCGAGTCTTACCCTGACGAACAGCGTTGTAGAGGAAGACCTCGTGACATCAATCAGATGGGTGCGCGGAACTGGAGATGCCTAGCTGAAGTACATGCTAGTTGGAGAGGCATGTTGACTGAGGCCCAACGTTCACTAAAGAAGGAGAATTTTCTTAGCGCAGAGAGCGTTTTAACCATTCAGTTTTAATTGCATCTTTAGGGTCTAATACGTCATTGAAATGTCATCCACCGTGGTATACAGCTCTGGAGAGATGTCGCCATACATGGCCAATGCTGGCCAGTCAAAAACAGAAACGTTGTTACACTCGTAGTATTCTTTTACCTTCCGGGCTGCATTATTTTTTTGCAGGATAAAATTTTCGCTAAATTTTCTTGGTCTCTTTAAGTAGTCCTCACTGTTCATCCTGTCGCTTACGAAGCGGATATTGGTCTTATTTTGGTATGATATTCATGCCTCCTCCACCTTGCTGTCGTCATCTTAAAAATAACTTGTCCTTCCTAAAATCAATTAAATAATGACAAAGTTCAACAGGTATTTGAAGGGAAAAAGTGTTTCTCATCGGTGAAGATGGCAGTTCTCCAACGCTTCTTCTACCCAAAAACCATACCTGGCAAATGTCGAAGGGGAATCTCGATAGCGTTGAAGTTGAGCGGGTTTCAGCTTACGCTGGCAAGTCCTTAATTTTCGGTCCACAATTTGAAATCCCTGTCGATACTGCGATCACCCTTCTTGGTTCTTGTAGAATTTGACGCTTCTCTTAGTAGGGACTGCTTGTGTCAAACTATTTTTTGTCAAGGAACCTATCATTCCACGTATTTTTCTGGATACTTGGACCAATTTGAAATTCTAAATTATTTATACCCTGTCTCAATCAGTTGTCACGGAGTGTATATCGGCTTATGAGTGACCACTGTTATACTAATCCTCACTAAACAACTGTGCACTACGGCGAAACAAAGAATCATAACATTAGCCACCAAAATAATCTCTATACCCAATGTAAGCAATTAGCCCATGAAATCGTTGTCGAGTGACAACGGCTCTCATCAAAAGCATTTCATCATCAATCACGCGTTAATTCATATTTTATCTTCAAAATATTGACACCAGCAGTTCTTCCGAAACGCAGTTTGGACTAAAAAAAAAAAATAAACTCAAATACTCTCTGGGGTATCGTTGAAGTAAATGCACATTGCACATTGTAAGGAATGATCCACAAGTCTAAAATGAAAATGACGCTGCCTTCGAAAGGAAGCCCAAAACGCAAAACGTAGCTATCAGGCTTTTTGTTTTTATTTTGAATTTATTGCTCCAATTATTTAGGAGCAAAGACTGCAAAAACGTGGCGCCAATGTAGAACGAAAATAGATATCCCAAAAACGGTGATAAGACCAAAATGCTGCACTACCACACGTATCACGCAAAACTCTCCTGTAGCATGTCCGATGACCACACATGTTTGCATACAGAAAGTTCAACAATTGACCGTTACGAATAAATCTCCAAGGAGTTGAACATTAAAAATTCCCATCGCCGAGCGCAAAGTGAACCAATTGGCCTGACACCGTCTGGTACCCATGAAAACGACACGACACTTTGGATAACAGAAAACCCGGACAATGGAACACAATTATGAATATGACGGTTATGATGATCGTGATGAGCGACTGATGAAGTTGTGTCCATAGTTATTTTTCTCCTTTTTGCGCGTTTAACGACTCCCTTGGGACGATCGGTACCCGTCGCTTCGTTGATCCAGATACGAGTGTTCAGCATCAGCTCATTATCGCTCAATGAAACGCACCGCTCCATGGCATTAAAATCTCCCAGTTCGATTTGTAATTAATTATAAATGTTAGTCTTAGAGCAAGAGACCTCTTCCGTGGATCGAATCTCGTATGCGTTCTACATTTAAATACCGATTGTCACTCGTGGCGAAGGGTTTAGTTTGGAAAACAACCTATAACTGAAGTGATGGATTTTTTCTCGAGCGGATTTCAACAGCTCTTCAATGATTTGGCGCAGGATTTGTGCTGCAATGGGAACTATGTTGAAGATATCAATAATAATAGTTGCACGACAGTGGATCCTTACCATACCTGTGATTACTACAGCTATCTGGACAATACTCAAGAAGAACTATGTGACTTACTTCGAGATGAACAATCGAACTCAATGCTCTCATTGGATAAGGATTTAGAGCTATGTTTGGACTACCTGCTGCCATTGGATGACGAAACACATTCTGAGCAATCTCAGTCGGACTGGGAGATAAACTTTCTAGATAATTATGTGGAAATTCCAGAACTCGTTCAGATTCTACCGGAGAAGACACCATTGTGTAGTGATTCCTGCGATCTATTTCTTAAGGATGCCACTGAGAATTTGAATCTCTTTCGACGACCAATAGCCAGCGAAAGTGACTTATCCGAGAGAACATATCCCTGCACTTATGGTGAATGCACAAAGATCTACGCGAAACCAGCTCATCTGAAAGCTCATTTGCGTCGGCATATGGGCGAAAAGCCGTACATTTGCAACTGGCCAGATTGTACATGGAAATTCTCCCGATCGGACGAATTGGCGCGACATCGGAGATCACATTCTGGGGTGAAACCCTACAAATGCAACTACTGTACAAAGTGCTTTGCTCGATCTGATCATCTGGCCAAGCACAGGAAGGTTCATGAGCGTAGACTTTTGGCAATAACCGGAAAGGAGCGATTCGGACAAGCATTGCCTGCCAGTGTGTTCAACGTGAGACCAGGCCGCAAACCGAAAAATCCAGCCTTACGGTGATGAACAAGGATTCTAGAAGTAGTTGTATGAGTAGTAGTTAAATTTTGTGCTTTAGTTAAAATTTATTTGTATTTGTTCAAAGTAAATATAAACATTTAATATAATTAGTAAGTTTGTGATAAATGTTGGTTTTATTTTTTTACTTATTTAAATAACTTCGGTTTGGTAGACACTGCGTGGTTTTGCTTTGGGCGGTGTTCTTAGCTGTACATAGAGTTCAATGAGCCTCTCACTTTTGATGCCCGAAAATTTCTCGTATCTTTCAATTGCAGTGGCAAGCAAATCTTCCACAAGGAATGTTTTATTTCTGGTCACGAATTCAGGCTGCAACGAGAGTAATAAGAGAATGAATGAATTGAGTTAACAATTTTACAATTACATTTTTCTAACATAAGCAGTAAGTTTATTTAAATCATTAGTGTTCTAAGTGTCTATCGGAAAGGTGTTGAGACCTTGGAAAACCATGTAAAAATAATTCTCGGACTCTCTCATCGTTCTTGTTCGTTGTTCCAAGGTCGTCACTGTTTCGTTGGTTGTACACCCGCAATGCATTGGTACGTAAGTTTTCCCACAAGTAACCCGGAAAAATATTGTTTTTAATTTTTATATAACTCTACCTAATACACAAACTTTTTTTTAGATATTTTATTCGAATACAGTAGTGGTAGCGACAGATTTTCAATTTTCTGATTCTAGTTTTATGCAAGCGACTTGGCAAAATATTACCGTTGATTTTTTTGTTATTAAATTTGCGTTCTCGGAAGTAGGTCTGTTCTTTGTCATCCGTTGTGTTTGCAGCTGGACGTAAATTAAGCACGTTCCTTAAGCCTTTGTTTTTTTTTTGCGGAACAATACAATTTTTGATGTAATTTAATGTTTTTTTTTAAAAAGAAATTGAAATCAATCAAAAATAAAGGGTTTTTCAATAAGAGCGCTACAGACGTTTTTAAAAAAAAAAAAAAAACGGTTTTGGATATCAATGACATTCTTTATTCCCGTGAAAGTACGTTCGATGGAACTCTTTTGCATGGCCACCACGGGCACGCTTGCAGAAACCTAGACGCTGAACCCATTTCTCGACGGTTTTCAAGCATAAATCGGCCGATACTGCTGCAATTTCACGTTCGATATTCGTACGAAGTTCATCAATCGTCGCTTGCTAGTTGGCATAGACCATAGACTTGACGTAGCCCCCCAGGTAATAGTCTAACGGCGTCAAATCGCACGACCGAGGCGGCCAAGCGACTGGACCATTTCATGCGATAACACGTTTTTCGAACTTGGTTTCCAATTAATTGATTGTGACATTCGCTGCGTGGCTAGTGGTGCCGTCCTGTTGGAACCACATGTCCTCCAAGTCCATATCATCCAATTGGGGCCAAAAATATTCGGTTATCATTGAACGGTAGCGATCCCCATTCACAGTAACGTGCTGGTCTTGATCATCACGGAAGAAGTACGGCCCAATGACGCCGCCGGCCCATAAACCACACCAAACCGTAATTTTTTCGGGATGCAATAATGACTCATGGATTACGTGTGGATTGCTGCCTGACCAATACCGCATATTTTGTTTATTGACGGAGCCATTTAGCCAGAAATGAGCTTCATCGCTGAAGATGAGTTTTCGATGAAAATCCGAATCATTTTCAAGTTGTTGCTCAGCCCAATTCACGAACATACGACGTTTCTGGTGGTCAAGCGGCTTCAATTCATGCATCAATTTAATCTTGTAAGGATGTAGGCCAAGATCTTTTCGCACAATTCGGCACACGTCACAGAGATGCCCAACGCTTGAGAACGACGTGTGAGAGACACATTTGGGCTTTCTGCAACTGAAGCCTCAGCGGCAGCAATATTCTCGACACTACGGGCACTTCTTTGTCTCACTGGCACGGGAACATTTTGTACTGTGCCTGTGGATTCAAAATTTTTCCACTAGACGCTCAATTGTTGATCTGCTAGGACGATTATGACGACCATAAATTGGACGTAGCGCTCTTAACGTTGAAGCCACTGACTCCGAATTTTTCGACTCATTGTAGGCTCGTATCTCTCTCCATCAGGAAATGGCAAACCTTACTGAAGAGAAATGTCAAAAGAGCGGCAAGAAATATGGCGTCATTTGCTGTCCCTGTCGCTCTACTTTTGTAGCGTCCCTGTTGAAAAACCCTTTAGGTATGGAGAAAGGTCAATGGTGCTCGGAAGACAAATGAGGGCTTATTTTGGAGATGAAAAGCAAAGTTACCACAATAACCGAAATATTGAGCTTTTTAGAGTGATCCAGGAAAATGGTATCCAACGCTATTCGACATTTTGAAATTTATGAAGTTAACAAAAATATAAAGCAAGCTGCCCGCAAAAGACAGACATCTGGAAAAGAAGACCAAATAATTCATTGGACGTCAAAAAAAAGACCCATTTAAGAGCTCCAGTAATATATTCAGTCAAATATCACTAAGTGTATAGTTACTCTAAAATTCGAACATCGAAAGAGCGTTTGAAAATACATCACAACGTCTATCGGGTCCGCTTTTATGGTATAAAATAGAAATTCTAACGTCTTAAGAAGTTTTCGATTTAGTTTCCGGTCAAAACTGAAAGACCGAGGCTGATAATTCGGTCACGGTTTCGTTTTTTGCCGAAAATCCTGTTGCGGTCGGACACTTCTTATGATATTAATGTCTTTTAGACTTTCCTCAAGAGGTAGCTATTGAGCAGCTGTACTTCAATTTTATCCTTAATGCGAAAAGATATGCTCACGTCAAGACGTTGCTCGTCTAAAAATCTAGACGCATACAAGAAAATTACAATGAACGAGTCAAAATAAATTTCGGGCAGCGAGTAAACGATTTGTACATTGATTGCTGAAATATGCAGCAACATTTAAGTATGAAAAATTGCTTTGACTTACATCGGCATCTATATCTGCAGCTGGTTGGACCGCATGTTGAGCCAAGAATAAATCTCTCAGAAGTACCTCGACGCTTAGCCTCAGTGGTTCGTTCTTCGCCAGAAGAGCACAGCTCTCAGTGAGAGACAAGAAATGACGACAAAAATTCACAGTTGATTGGGCTAGATTGACAAAAGTATCACCAGTAATTTGGGCCTTCATATCGAGGTCAATCTTTTCCATGTCCCGCAGGAATTTCTTGACATTTTGCTTGTTTTGCAAATTGTGCGGTTGCCATGTATCTTCCGTGCGACCAATTGTTTCCAGCAAACGGAAGCGTGAGTCTTCAATGATTTGATCGAGCGTATTTCGAAGCAAGCCTTCCACATGATACCACAAGTCCAGACCGATTTCTGTTAGCTGTAAGTCAATTCAATTAGAATAAAATTAAAAAAGACAATTTTTTATTAATTATTTTACCACTGCGCATGGTTCCCGAATACTTTCGACAATTTTTGCCACCGTTTCCAAGAGAACTCCTTTGGTCAGATAATGTTTTATCAGCTGGCCCGCAAAATACTGCAGCTCCGTATTGCACCAGACAATCAACGCTAAAATAAACTCCATAAATTTCAAGCTTTGTAAATTTCAACAGGCCAGATTACTTACAACTAACACAAGGAGACTTTTCGCCAAATGCTTTCAAGAATTCAGTAACAACATGTGCCATGTCACGAAAGAATATTTGTGCTATATCCTCGTTTCCTCGCCGTGTTTGTCGCTGCGAAGCGCGAATGGTCACTGTGCTGACCCTCAACAAAGTGGCGCAGGCTTGCCTCTCGCGTTTTAGCTCTATCAGAAGCTGCAGTGGTTTGCCTGACAGTCCCAGTGCTAGTGGTAACGCTCGGTTTTGGCAGTTTGATAGATCTTGAAGAAGTACGTCAACCAATTTTCTCTTTAGTGTTTTAAGCTTTCCAGAGATTTCCGCTGCATTCCAAAATGTCGAATCCTTTTTAATGTAATCCTCTGACTTTTGGACAAGCGCAAGTGCGTCTTCAAAGTGACGCACCACAATGTACGCTTCGATTTCATTAGGGGCTGATGACAACCATTCGGGACCCCAGTTCTCAGCTGGAGTACTAAGTTCCTCAGTTGGGCTAAGTTCGCTGGCAGTTGATTTCGCATCGAGCGAAGAGATCTGCTTGTGAAGTTTTGGTGGTTGAGGGGCTGGACCTTTCTTGTGTTGCTTCACGGTTTGATTGAACTTGAAAGCCGCTTCGAATTTCTCTATCCATTCGTTCTGAAACAAAATTGGATCTCAAGTGTGTTCATTATTCATGCAGCGCCTTCAAACTTACTTTTCCTGCCAGGGTAACACATTGCAAAATCTTCGAGCCATCCGGGGTTATTATGTTCATTGCATTCTTTACGCCTTCCAAGTCTTTGATATTGATAACAGCCAATTTCCTCGGATCATACTGCGTTACAAATTCCAATCTCCTGGAAAAGAAGATAAGTTTAAATCAATCAATCGATAAGCTTCCAACATACTTACTTGTCATGTTTAACTTTGCACACAATCAAGACATCATTAAAAAGGAAGAAGAAAACCCGTTGAATGGGCCGGTAGTCGTTCGAATCCAACTCAATTAAGGCACCTTCGTGTAGAAAAGTTTTACCCTCCAAATTGCCCTTATAGCCCTGTACCATTTCCTTCACAGTTTTGGCTGCATGTTGGCTTTGCAAGTCTTCAGTTGCTTCATCACCGATTACTTCCTCACTATCGTCAGACTTTGCTACTGAGCCCTCGGAAAGTGCACCCAAGATATTTCTCTGCTCGATAAGTATATGAGACAACTGGTACATCTCTGATTCGAGATCTTCTCAGACCAAAGAACTATTATAAGTTTTTTTTTTATATTCATAGGGATTCACCAAACTTACGTGAAACCTCCTTTGCTGTCTCAATGAACTGCATATAATTGGCGTATACATGTTTTTTAAGCGAAGATGATATCTGGTCACTGTAAGCTTGAAGTTTTGATTTTCTCTGATGCAGTTCTGACCCCCCTACACATTCCTGAACCAATTGATTAACATCTGGAAAAGTCCAATGAGATATTTTCCTTTTGCTACTTGGCGGAACTACTTACATTTATCGACGTTGAAATCTTTTTTATCAAACTCCTTTAAATCCGTCATATTTGTTGTTCCCTTATTTTACTGGCGAACGACGACCCACAAATGTTCAATTTGGTTGTTTTGGAGCTGCTGTCAAAACAGCTGAGGGAAGAGCCAGGAATTCTGACGTCTCATAACTTGACTTGTCTGTTGAAACCTGTCCAAGTGTACGTCTACATTGGTTGAAATATTTTCGAGAAAATGATTAAATAGAATATTGAGTGGCCATAATAGAGGTAATTCCAATAAAAGGCTATATTCTGATCATTAATTGCTTCGCAGCAAGTTGGCTGAGGTCTCTTTCCAATTATTCTTACTTGCAAATGTGAAGCCTGAGGGTAAGGGAATTTCCTCATTATCCAGTTTGTTGTGGATTGGAACTCGGTTCGATCTTTATATCATTATTCATTGGCAAAATAAACACACAGCGATATAACCGTTATATATATAGTTATTTTCAAGTAATTTCCTGGCTCTCAAGGGATTCTACCTACCCTTATAATGCACATAGCGAAAAGAAAGATAAGGATAAGAAATCTTGGAGTTTCTCGAAACTCAGGTGTATTTTGGTTGTTATCGCTTCATGTGTGGAGCCCGAATAGCCGCGGAAAATTCCATATCCACCTAGCTTGAAATCCGCAAATGTTTATTTTAATTTTGTAAGATATTTCCTTCAGAAAAGAGCATCTTCTAAAAATAAAAAAAAAAAATTGGTAGCGCGACTGCTCTTTTTGAGGACCATGGCCTAGTTTCACCATTATTTGTGTGTGCGGGCGGCCGGGGGTTGGACCTTCAGTTTATTGCCAACTCCGCACGGCCCCAGAAGTTTTTTTCCTTACAATTTGAACTCAGAGGTGGGGTTGTGGAAAAAATCTTTTTCCCACGTTGAACCACACGGGACCCGGGAGGCTGATCACCTATACCTTGGCAAGTTAACTGCTGTGAAACAGTCTCTTAATCAAGGCAAAGGCCACTATGGCTCTGGCTAGAGCTCAATGTATCTAACAACACTTCGATGACGGCTGCCCGTTTTCTCCAACAAAAGAGAGCATTCGCCACTTCTTTCTAGTTTTCTAGAGGCCTCAGACAAGAGAGTCCTGAGCAGAATGGTCTTGCACTAAACTTCCAATCGTCGTAATATCACTGAATCTTTCCAAAGCAAGGACCACCTCGATCTTCGCGCTTAACCTGTACGCGCATATCTAAGAGTTTAGCAGACGTACTTATCACTGAGCCATATGAATCCAACTTCACAAACTAATATTTTGACGACACAAACTTGGAACAATAGGAAGTTCTCAACCGTTGTCCCTAGTGGAAAGAATTTGGAAACAAGCTTCCTCACCGAATCACATGGTACCTAAATCTTCACCGAAAGGTCGAAGATGGAAGAAGGGAAAGGTGTTGGAGTCTTTTGCAATATGTTGCACATCAATAACTCGTATAGACTTCCAAAAGAATGTAGTATCAAAAGATCTGCTTCGACACTACCAACAGAGAACCTCGTTCTTGCAAAAGTGATCATCTTTGTGGAAAGACAAGCGGTAATAAAACACTAAACAAGCAGAAGGCAGCTGTATAATTGTTCTAAATGATCTTTGCGAGCTCCACAAAGTTTCCACAATCAGCAACATAGATGATAACGAAAAGGCAGATGAACTTGCCAAGAAAGGATCATTGCGAGTGCTAAAGAAACAATTAGACACAGTGACTGAAGAGCGTAGCAATAGAGCATGGAACTCTATGGACGATTGTCTCATGGCCAGAAATAAACACTAAGAGAGACAAAGGCCTTTTGGCCTTCAAAATGGAAGACTTACGCATCCTTTCAGTGCATTGCGCAACAGGCCCAAAGGCCGTCAGCTTGGACGTTATCTCCAACGAATTTTTGAAGAAGCTGCCAGAAGGAAAAGGAAATGGAAGCCATTAAGCAACTCTTTTGCGGATGCCCCGATCTACAGTCGAGATGACTTCGGTTCACGGTGGACAAAACACACAGGGAACTGTGAGCACTCGCACAGGCACCCCGCAATGAGTTTCTTCAGGAGCACCAAATGGTTTCAATCGGAGCCATAACGAAGTTCTCAAAGCGACATAATTAGTTTGTGACGGTTTATCATTATGGACGTTTTAAGCCTTCATGGTTGATTCCAAACCATGCAAATCGGGAGACTTCCGACAATACACAGCGAACGATCAAACCATAGATACCTGAGCCCCGCGATCATGAGGAGAAACCAAATGGACATAAGATCAAAAGGCATGTCGGGTGAAACAGGTGCTTTTTAGTGAATTGGAAAGAGAAAGGTTGCTTGCACCGAAAACCCAGACCCACCAACGTGTGTGGCCTCCACGAAGATAACAGCACGAGAACTGTCATTCGAGGAAACGCGAAATGCAGAACAAAAAAAAATTGACATAAAACACATGGAGTTTGTTTTGGTCTTCTGACAGTTCAATTTAAGAACGTGCAGAGCTACAAAGTAAACTAAACTATTTTCATGTTGTTAAAAGTTGATCTTTTCTAAACTAAAATGATTGATAAATTGTTATTGAATAATCAGGCAAGTGATTTGAGTGAGCAAGAACTATTTGAGTGGCGCTTCTAAACAATTCCCATTTATTATTCCGATAGATTATTTCCAATAAAAAGAAGATTCAACAGGCACGAGCCCAAACCATCAACAAATTGGTGCAAAAAATAAGAAAATTAAAAGCCCTAAAGGAGAAGAATCCCAAAAATGTGAAAATTACAGAGAATCTAGAGAAAACTCCTAAAATAATGGGTTTTGTTAAAGTAAGATCGACAATTTGTTTTAAGCTCAGTTTAAGTGATTTTTTCCTTATTTAAATTACAGAAAATAAAAACTGTTGATATTATTCGGAGAATTCTCACACTAAGTAAAAAGCCATCAGCTATTCTAACAAACGGGCGCTCACAACCTGACGAAATAGCCGTGGCACTGCTTGCGAATAATAAAATCCTCGCCAGCATTACAAACACATTGAGAACCCTTCTTCACCTAGACGACAACAATCCAAATTGGAAAAATGAAATATTAGAAATGAGCAGAAGGAAGAAGAAACTCTTGGAAAGTGGAACAAGAAAGAAGTCGTTGAAAGAAAACAAAACGGTGAAGACGAATGCCTTCAGGAAAAATCCTTGGAAAGAGGAGAATATACCTAATGACAACATGGACAAGACAGTCGAAAATGTCGACACAGCGCCCGCCTCTGCATGGAAGGTGGAAGATATTGAGAAAGAAATGAAGCCCAAAAAGACGACAAGTGCGAAAACTGTCAATCAAACAATGGATAAGAAACCTATCGTTGAAAATAGATCAACTGCGGAAGAACCACCTGTGGAAAAACTGTTCCAAAAGCCCATAAAAACAGTGGATTCCTTCTTTTTCACTGACGACGGCGATAACTACTTATCGACCGTTGTTATCGATCGTGTTCAACCCGAAGCCCCTGACGATGGTCTCATTCGGCGGGAAAGAAGGGATAAAATCATGAGACCAAGTCAAAGGTATAACAACCTCAAGAACAATAGAAGGCAGTCCGTACAAAATGGAAGAGTAGACAAGAAACAAAACTTCATAGCTTCTACATGGGTTGAACCTAAACCAATTGATGAGAAGCTTCATCCATCGTGGGCGGCTAAACAGAAACAAAAACCAATTATCGCGCAATTCAAGGGTCAGAAGGTTATATTTGATGATGATGGCAAGGATAGTTCAAATAAGTCTTCGGCAAACACCTCAAACAAATTCAGCAGCAAGCCAAGTAAACTACTCAATGTAAAAAGTGAAGATGATCTTCATCCATCGTGGGCAGCAAAACAGAAACTCAAGCCAACGATTACAGAGTTCCAAGGAAAGAAAATAACATTTGATGATTAGATTAGTAAAATTTAAAAAAAAAAAACCTTAAATAAATTAGGAGCTACCCAAAATAATCTGCAGCTTTTTCATTTCTATACGTTTTTGGAGAATTGCTCAAGAAATATTTGAAAACGGTCCACTTCAAATTATTTCCCAATTATCAGTGGTTCTGTATTCAAAAAAAAGTATTGTGTTATCGGAAGAATATTTTGCTTCTCTGTAAGGAACCATTCACAATTCGAGCAAAGCTAAATTACATTTTTTTGAACTCTTCTCTCACTACAAAGTTCATAAATCTGAGATTTGTTTCGGGTCCAACAGAGGATGCCCGATAACTGTTTTCATACTTCGAAGTCGCAGTGGCAATGACTGAGAAAATGCCAGTCAACTTGTGCTATTTTCTGCAGGAGACCGAGATGGACGAATTAACTTCGCTCAGTTTGGGGCATGTGTGAACACGGAAGGTTCTATCTTTTTCAAGTCTACCCAGCTTCTGGGATACACGGACGATATCAACATCATCGCTTGTTCCCAGCGTGCTATTGAAGAATATGCAAAACGGATTGGTTTAGAATAAATGAGGACAAGGCAAAATATATACTGTCAACCAGAAATCGATTCGTTGAACAACATCTCGGCGAAAACATAACGATTGTCAGGTCTAAAGATCTACATGGAAACTAATATATCCTCCATAGTGGGAATCCAACAGAGAATAAACCTTGGCAACCGCTGCTGCTTCGGTTTGTCAAACTAACTAATATCAAAACTCCTCTCACTGCTCTACGAAACACTGTTTTTGCCAGTGCTGCTTTATGGAGCCGAATACTGGATGATTGGCATAGCTGCTGAGGAAATATTGGGGTCCATCAAAAGAAAAATCCTTCGTCGCATATTTGGTTCTATTTGCGAGGAGGGCGAATGAAGGAGAAAGCATAACCGCGATCTCTACGAGCAGTACAATGATGTGTATATAGTCTGGAAGGCAAAACTCCGTCGAATACACTCGACAACATCGAGAGAACGAACGATTAGGATTCAGCCAAAAATTCTTCGAATCCAAGCCACCAGTTTCAAGAAGAACGGGAAGGCCGAACCTCTGGTTTAAGGATCAAGCAAGAAGGGACGTTAGAAAGCTAAGTCTAAGCAATTGGAAGCAGTATGCTCAGGACCTCCAGAACTCAAAGGCAGCTCTGCTTATGGGTCTGATAATCCCAGGACCGCTGGAATAAGATTGAACTTGTTTTTAAATCTGCTTTAATAAGCCCGATGATGAAATAAAAATGTGTTCCGTATAATGACATCACTTATTTCAGGACGAGCACCAAAAGGAAAAACAACTGCTTCGAGTACTCTCCCTTTCGAGTTTTTACATAGAGCAGAATGAAAATTTCGCATCGATCAACACCTTTACTTTGTTAAAAGCACCTTACAACATTTCAGAACGCATTTCCTTTATGCCATGAACACTGAGGTTGTTCCCGGCACAGTATCAAGTGGATCGAGCTGTTAAACGCACGTTCACGATTTTAAATCAGAGAAGCAATTTAAGACATTTTTTTTAGTTTTCCAGCTCTGGCTCCATCCTCTGCGGGTAGAGTGCCATGAGAAAACGTCTGGCATATATGAAGTCCATACACAAACGATTCACGCCTCATAGTAAGGGATTCAAATTTCTTGGGATATCAATCAGTAAGACGAGCTTTACCCTGAATGTATCGAAACATCATTTGCTTGTCTGCTCGTTCATGGCGAGGAACGACCAGAATCAGTCGTATTTTCATCTTCTACAGCAAAACTCCGACACTTTCCATCTTAAGAATAATAAGTTTTATTTAGATTTTTTTTTTATAATTCAACTTAAACTCCAACTTTTGGAACATAATGTCCCCGAATCTTGTCCGATTTGACTAATTTGTCGACATCCACCTCTGGGTACTTCTCTTTAAGCATACTCAAACTCAAATTTGGGTTTCTTCGGAGCAACATCATAACATGATTTCGTGAACGACTAGAAGGAAAATAAATAACCATAATATTTAGATTGAATTTTGAGCAAAAAAAAAACAATATTACTTTTTCGCCTTCCTTTTTTCGTTGTACAGTTTCTCGCGATAGAGCAACAAAAACTTTCGCACTGCTCTACCTCCGAAGCCAATGGGTTGTTTCTTAATCCACTTAACATTCATGTATGGTGGAAGGACATGTTCTTTAGCTCTAAAATCAATAAGGATATTCATGAGCAGCAGTCAAGTTTTCTTTTTAGTAAACCTTACTTGTAGTAGTATTTAATGCCAAGAGGATTTGCTACCAAACGACCTGGTCGTTCACCCGTTTCCCCAGTTTCCAGCAAGTGATAGGCCTTATTACGCTCACGCACAACATTTTCTAGGTTTGCCATTGAAATTTCAACCTAAAAAGCCGTAAATGATCACTACTTAATGATAATGACTTTTCTCACTTGATTACCTTGTCTAGACGCTCTGGGCTTGGGAACAATTTCATTTGTTCATTGCATTCATGCTCCATAGTTAGAAGCATGTTCTTCTCTTTGAGTAATATATACCACAATTGATGCAGTTCTGTATTAGACTTAATGCGAAGCTCCTCCAGTTTCCAAGCACGTCCAACTTTAATTGTGCTTTCACCCCAATTTTTCTTATCGTCGAAAAATTCCATAAGGTCCTGCCGAAATGATGTTGTGTGAAAGGAACTCGTCATTGGAACCAACTGCCAAGGTCTAGTTCAAAGAAAATCGAGGAATAAGAGCTGCTTTAAAGTTCTTTCATAACACAAACCTATGATGAAGCGGCGCTGAAGATTCAACTTTGATTGTTATCAATGAGAATCGATTGCACAGTACTCCGATTCCTCGGGATATGTTGAAGGCTTTTGTTAGCGACGCCATTCCGTTTACTTAAGTGTTGTCCTCTGATTTAATTATTTTAAATGCAGTTTTATTTGAATAAGTATTTTTCTGAACTCTTGATGGACGAACGAATGGCACACTTCTTGCCACTGACAGAAGATGTTGACAGAAGATGACATGGGTCTGGTCTAATACACTTACAGTCCGCTTACACAATGCGTTTCATAAGTTTTTAATAAAAAAATATTTTTAAAAGGTAAGTTCTTATATAAATAAGTAAGTAAATGAAATAGATATATATTCTTGTATAATGTTTCTAGGCCTTTTATTTAAAGGAAAAGCCAAATAAGTCGACCGATAGTTCACAACTTTTTAAGTTTGGGTAACATAAAACTAAACCCATGTTAAAAAACGCTTATTCAAGAAATATAAGAAAAGTTCATCTACTGCCTTCAGGTTCACATATAGCAAAATATGTGATATTCCGATTCGAAGACATCGGGGCTAGAATATTGCCTAAGAAGAACAGATGAAAAGAACTGTGTTGTCGGCTGGACACAAACCTGACAAAAATTTATGACATGGACAGAAGGGAAAAAGTGACGATAAACGATAACGGACGGCGATATAAACCGCTGTCAATCATATTTAAAAATTATTATTATTATTAAAATCCATTTCAAGGTGGTTTTGGTTTTAAGTACATTTGATTAACATAATTATAAATAAACTGAATATTTTATGTTTTTAAAATTCCGTTTTAGGATCACTTTGTTGTCCGTCTGTCTGCCATCACCCTTATTCTCAGGAATGCGTGGAAGTTGAAATTAATACCCAATACCAAATTGGCTGCAGTATAAGTGCTTTTAAGTTGAAATCGTCAAAGAATTTCAATATTTGGAGCTTATCATTGATTCAAGGATGAATTTCGCAGGCCACTTGGAAAAATTTAGGGCTCTTTTTTCTATTTATCGCTTAATGGTTGCTCTACTGAACTTTTGAAAGAGATTTTTATGTTATTTTTCATTACAGACTTCATATGGAATTTCTTGCTGTTTTGCTATAGTGTGCAAAAAATGGTCTTCCACAGATCAGGAAACTTAAGGTTAGACTTATTAGACTTATATTTGTATCTTTTCAAATATAAGTATTTTGCCGTGCTTGTCCAAGGTTTTGGAGTTCTTGCGGGACAGCTATCAAATTACCTGGACCAACATAACCTGTTGTCCACATGTCAGTCTGGTTTTGGAGCACAACATAGTTTTGCTACGGCTATGATTAAGGTCCTTGATGACATAAGACTTAAATACGACCTTAATTATGTAACTGTTCTGTGCCTTCTCGACTTTTTCAAAGCTTTTGACACTGTAGATCACGGAATTTTGTGTAAAAAACTTGGTTTTTACTTTGGAATGAGCGACAGATCGATACAGCTGGTAATGAATTATCTAAGTAACCGGAGTCAAAGAGTTGTGGTAGGTGATAAGTACTCGCAATCTAAGGAATTATTGATGGGAGTTCCACAAGGATCTATTTTGGGCCCACTCCTTTTTTGCCTTTTTATAAATGACTTGCCGAAAGTGTGCTCTGACGTATCGATGCATCTTTATGCAGACGATGCGCAAGTCTATCTCTCGAGACCTATTGCACTTGTGGAGAATCTTGTCGCTAGATTTAATGAGGACTTGTCTAAAATAGTGAACTGGTCAAATTGCAATAATATTTTTCTAAGTCCCACAAAATGCCAGTTAGTTTTTTTTTATCGAAAATACTATATAAAACCGAACAAATCCCACAAATTTTTCTAAATTCCACAAGACTTCAGTTTGTGGAAACTGTTACAAACTTGGGATTCAAAATAAATCCATCACTCTCCGCTGTGGATCATATTAACCATGTTATTGCCCTTATATACGGAGGACAACGCAAACTTTGACTGATCTCTAGGTTAACCCCTGTTGCTACAAAGCTAAAATTAGGAAAAACATTATTAGTACCGATAATTGAATATGCCATAGTTGTGTACTGCAAACTCGATTCGCTCACTATGCGCTCACAGGAGTTCTGGAACATAAGGTGTTGTATGTTCATGCACAAAATAATACAGACACGAAAACAAACTTATGTATTCGGTAAACTGCAATTCGTACAATCATCCAGAACACTTAATCTGATCGTTCCTCAATCCAATTATTAACAGCCTGCCCGCCTATTCTTTGTCCACTGTACCAGACTTTGGAATTCGCTACCGAGAGCCGTTAAACGAATAAATGGAGCCAGCCAATTTAAAAAAAGCAATTCACGACCACTTTAATAGAATATAGAATATGCATATCCTTGTCTTTCACTTGCTTCCTTGTTATTTCCTTATCCTTCTCCTATCCTTTTACTGTTTTTTCTTCAACATTTTTACGAGTATCTACTTTATTATATAATTTATTTTTGTATTTAATTCTAATTAAGTTTATTGGCTCAACTCTGTAATTTTTTGTTTTACATAATTATTAATTTTTGAAATTTTCATTTATTATATCCATTAAGGACTGTACTAAAAGAGACTAAGTCTTAGTTGTACCCCCCATGAATTAAATAAATTTGAAATTTTTCAAATTCTTGCACTACCGCGTATCGTAATGTCTATGCTGTTGCTGCATCACGCTTATTTTATGCACTTCTACAGGTGATAAAAAGGGTTATAACTCTTCTTTGTTATTTCAAAATATATTCATAGTGTTTGAGATACGCGTCGTTTTGTGAGCTGCTAAAAGTGAGTTTTTCGTTTTTTGCGATGTCGAAATTTATTGAGCAAAGAATTTGCATTAAATTTTGTTTGCGGAATCAATTTTCTGCTGCGGATACGTTGAGGATGGTGCAGAAAGCCTTTGATGATGAGGCTATGTCAAAGAAAATGTTTACAAGTGGTATAGTGATTTCCAAGCCGGCCGTGAACGTTTCGAAGACGAAGAGCGTTCTGGGCGACCATCAACCTCAACCAATGAAGCTCACGTCCAACAAATCAAAGAATTGGTGTAGAAAAACCATCGATTAACGATTAGAGACCTTGCTGATGAAGTTGGCTTATCGAAAGGCTCAGTCAATACCATTTCGAAGGATGCTTTGGGCCTCAAGCGCGTCAAATCTCGACTGGTACCGAAAACATTGAATTTTTTGGAAAAAAGGCGTCGCGTTGAAGTGTGTGAAACAATGCTTTCCGACTACCAGGATGTCATGAAACGCATTATAACTGGCGATGAGACTTGAATCTCTGCTTACGACCCCGAAACAACCGATCAATCGAGCGAATATCGTGCCAAAGGAGAGCCGAGACCAAAAAAACCGCGCCAAAGTCGCTCAAAAATCAAGGTCATGTTGACTGTTTTCTTCGATTATCGTGGTGTAGTGCTTTATGAATTCCTTCCAACCGGCCAAACAGTCAACAAGGAATATTATTTGAATGTTATGCGTCGTTTGCGTAACGCTATCCGCCTAAAAAGGCCGGAATTGCGGAAAGACAATTCTTGGTTTTTACACCACGATAATGCACCATCCCATACCGCACTCGTAATTCGTGATCATTTCGCCAAAAACTCAACCCATATCGTTCCGCAACCACCGTATTCACCTGATCTGGCGCCGTGCGACTTCTGGCTGTTCAACAAGCTCAAAAGACCGCTCCGGGGACACCGTTTTGATACGATAGAGGAGATTCAAGCCGCAGCGAAGACGGAACTGAAGGCCATCCCGGAAAGTGACTACAACCAGTGTTTCAAAGATTGGAAAATCCGTTGGCATAAGTGCATTGCATCGGGAGGGGATTACTTTGAAGGGGATGAAATTGATTTGGAAGAATAAATAAAGAATTTTCAAAATAAATACAATGTCACCTTATTTTTTGGACACAGTAGTATGTTTACTTTCTTTTTGCCTTAAGCATATGGATGTACAACTTTTTGCTATCTTTCTTTCTTTCTTTTTTTCAACTTTTATCAACTACTAAAAATATTAATAACAATTTCTGGTGTCTTTATAAGAATAAAAATAATAATGTTAAAGTTACAGAAATCATATTTTTAAATTTTTGAAAATATTTCGAATTTGAATATATATATATACTCGTAGTTTTTGAAGTTTTTATTTTTTTTTTTCAATTTCCGAGAGTAATAAATATTATTATCCTGATAATCAAATTAAATTGGAAAAAATCAGTTTCTTATGAAAAATTGCATAAGAAGCAAAAATAGTTCTGCGACTTTTAAAGACATACCGCTGAGATATTTGTTAAAGGTCTATATTGATTAATTAGGAAATTCAAATTGAACTTACAGTATAAATGCTAAATTCTGTTATAAAATTATTTAATATAGTTTACAAAAAAATGGTTCGTACATTAATAAGAGAACGTATTCAAGTCAATTGTTAATTCTTATAATAGTTATATTTTGCGCCTTCAAAGCTCTGTAGTCTTGTAGTAGACACTAAGATGTTGGCAGCCTAGGCCTGAGTCCCATGGGCCCTAGCCTCAATCCATCACTGTTGCCAATAGAGTCTAACACGAAAATAGCATACAAGTCTACCAAGACTGAAAACTATTTCTTTGTTTTATATATGGTTACATATGAGAATGCCCGATCGAAATCATTTATCATATTGATAAGGTCGACATCTGGCCTAAATAGTCCAATGAAATCTCATTCCACACAACTTTAGTGACCATCGAGAGCTGCTTCAGTCCTTCGGATGTGGTGAATATGGTGGTCATGGCGTTTGTTCAAAATTCTGACCAGCAATGAAGGAATTTACAACGAATCGGTGTTTATAGTATAGGCTCCTTAGGATCCAAATCTCAGCAGGTAGTCTTTGGAATGATCTGCAGGACACAATGGAGTAGGAGTTTCTGTAACCGTTGGTGCGAAAACAGGGTTTTTAGGTTACGCGAGTTAAAAATAAAGCAATAGACGTGTTTAAAGGCCAGGATCAACATGGCGTTGAAAAGTACCATGGTTTTAGCTAGACGGCTTGCTTTACAAACCTTTCTTAAACAAAGTTTCTGAAGTACAATAAGTTTAAGACGTTAAGCGCCACCGCAAAGAATATTTCATATCGGAATTTCGAGAGAGAAATTCCGTAATAAATCATCTTTGAAGTGCTTCTTGAACAGTATTTAACGATGAACGCAACGAATAGATGACAGAAAGCACTGTTCTAGATTGAAAATATGCTTGGACCAGTTCATGTTTTGGTCAATGGAAAAACCATATTTAGATTTTTTCACGATTTCTATTTTGTAGCAATCTCCATTGCTTTTTAATTCCGACAGGCATATTCGTAAGTAGTAAACAAGTTATCCTAGCAACAGTCAGATGCATGAAATTAAGAGGACTATCTGCTCTGTAGGTTATAGCGATATCATCAGCATAGGTTATTAATTTACCCCTAAATTGCTGCCCTAACAAAAATGTTATGTATATTAAAAATAACATTTCATGTTCAGACTCCTGCGGCACACCTGGATTAGTTACTTTCAAGATAATTAGTTGATTTTCGATTTGCGTTCTAAGTTGGTGGCGCAACAACTCCTGTGAGGGCCAAGGCCTTGCTACACCATTTGCGTCTTCAATTTTTTGGATATGGCGGAATATGGAATTCCATCCGATCTTTCAGAAATGATTCGAGCCATTCAAGCATGAACCCCCGAAAACCCCTGCAGTACACCTGGAATAGTTTCTTTCAAGTTGCTTAAAAAAATTGCTTGGACAAATTTCTGAATAGTAAACGTCGATACTTTCGTCTCTAAATTTTAAAATAAAAACAGTGTAGAGTTTTCCCAGTGGAATCACTTTCCTTGCTTGCTTTCTCATTCAAGTAAATGCTCGCAATGGTCCCATTAGCTTCTGATTTTGCCACAGTCTCGTTTGCCACAATTTCAAATGTTTTTATACAGCATATGACTTGAAAGCGAGCCTTTTAAGCTATCAGAATCAGTTGCTTACATAAAATTCAGGTAATCATTGGAATGTGTTAACATCAACCTCGGTTGGGATGACCAAACAAGCCATGTCGACCAAAAGACCTGCGAAATGACTGTTTTCTAAAGCGTCTCTTGCATTTTGGGCAAAAAAAAGTTGGATATCATCTTACGGTAAAGCTCACCATTCACAGCTACGTTACGATTCGCATCATCTTTGAAGAAGTACGGTCCAATGATGCCACCAGCCCATAAACCGCACCAAACTGTGACTTTTTCTGGATGCATTGGTGGCTCTTGCAATGCTTCTGGCTGATATTCACTCCAAAATCGACAATTCTGCTTATCTACGTACCCAGTCGTTCGGCTTCAATTCTTGCACCAGCTGTATTTTGAAAGGCATCACACCTAAATCCTTCCGCAAAATTTTCCACGTTGTTGAGTAACAGAGGCCCAATTGCTGCGAACGGCGACGAATCAAAAATTGATGGTCATCATTAACACTGGCCGATACAGCTGCGATATTTTCTTCAGTTCGCACTCTACGTAAGCGTGTTGGTGGTTTGATGTCCAATAATGTAAATTTGGTGCGAAATTTAGTCAAAATAGCCCGAATAGCCGCTTCAGTGGGTCGATTAAACTGACCATAAAATGGAAGAAGCGCCTGAGGAATTTTCACGCATTTTGATAATAAAATTCAATAATTTGCAAGCGTTGTTCGTTTGTAAGACGATTCATGGTTAAATTATACACCAAACTGAAGATGTTTGACAGTGAAACAAAACACGAAACATGCGTCAGCTGTTTAAACCAGTGTCGTAAAAAAGATAATAGCTAAAAAATCACCCTTTATAAAGCTAAAATTCGTCCTAAACTGGATTAGAACGTTCATGTCTTGCAAGGTCCCGCAATTATCGGGCATGCTTGATAGACCAAATTGCCTGGATAGGAATTTGCATCAAATTAATCTTTTTAGCCACACAACACAAATGTGGAATGCTCTTCCCGATTCAATACTTCCCCTCATTAAAACTTAAGAAAGTTCAAAACAAAACTGCACCAGTGCGTCTCCTTACCCGCATTATATGTCATTATTATAAGTCCATAAAGTGTATTTATAACCCCTGAGATGCGTGTATATGATAAAAAAAACGGCAAAGTGGGAGTCGGACTCACGCAACGAAGGTTCCATACAAATTTCGTTCTTCATGGCAATCTTGTCTCGAAGATTTTCCAGCTACCAGTAAAAAAAAGGATCTTGGCAGATACGCAGAAAAGACAACGAAGTGGTCCTTTAACTCCGTTTTTCCTTCTGAGCTACGGAATCTTAAAACTATCAACTGTCCCTTTGACTTGTGTTGTGTCCTTTTCCTTCGCTTGCTTCATTGTGTTTGATAAACATCTACAAACATAAAAACACAAAATTATTCCATACATTTATCTCTTCTGTTTTTTTTTTATTTATAATATTACATTAATTTTCAGTTTATATCTTTTTGCCTGTTCTTGTTTTCAAAAGTTTATAACATTTATGCACAAAACGTGCACAATACAGATTAATCATTAATGTAATTAAACTTGTTTTTTTTTATTTATTGTTTTTTGTTTTTAATTTTCATGCATAAAATCAGTTTAAAAAATACTTTAATTTTTCTCTTACATATATTATGACGACTTATGGAAAATAAATATAAACAAATATCGTAAAAGGCATAGTTTTTATTATTTTATTTAGAACACAAGTCACAAAGAAAGAATTAATACAAATTATAAGCAGATTAAATTTATAAGTAATATATATGTATATATAAAAAAAATGTTTATATAAAATACAATTCATATTAATAAATACTTTATCATCCGTTATGAGCATTAGAAAAAATAGAAACAAAATATGTTTTCATGATTTTTTTTTCTCTTCTTATTTTTATTATGGCGTAGTTACAATATTATTTTTTTTAAAATTTTTCTTTCAATAGCAAAAAACGTTAAAAAGCTAATTTATTCATGTAGTTACGTTGTATGTATATATATACATATATATATATTGATTTTTGTTTAATTCAAACATATATATATATATGAATATAAAAAAAAGTGATTACATAAAATACATTCATAAATGTTGCGATTAATTTAATGATTTATTTTGCTCTTTTTTATGAAATTTTATTTATATTGTTTATATGCAAAGCACGTAACATTTTCTTTTGTTGCACCATGGTAGAGAAAAATATTATTAATTGTACTATTAATACTATTTTGCGCGCAGATATTTTGTAAAAATTAGAAGATTAAATCAAGCGTTTTTAATTGATGGTATATGAGCCGGAAACTAAGTAGAACTAAGAACTGATCTGTTGTGTAAAAAATAATGCCAAAAGGAAGTGTTTCTACGGAAGCATAAACGAAAATAGTTAGAACTGCCCCTCAAAATGCAGCGCACTTGCGAAACGAAAAGTTTCGAAACATAGCCGGAAACTAAGTAGAACTAAGAACTGATTCGTTGTGTAAAAAATAATGCCAAAAGGATGTGTTTCTACGGAAGCATTAACGAAACGATAGTTAGAATTGTCCCTCAAAATGCAGGGCATTTGCGACAAAAAAAGTTTGGAAACATAGCCGGAAACTAAGTAGAACTAAGAACTGATCTGTTGTTTAAAAAAAAATGCCAAAAAGGATCTGTTTCTACGGAAGCATTAACGAAAACAGTTAAAATTGTCCCTCAAAATGCAGCGCACTTGCGACAAAAAAAGTTTGGAAACATAGTATTATTAGTTGTTAACTAATGAACATGGAAGGGTTTCAAGGAATGTAACCAGAAATTTGATTTACTTCTATTTGAATTTTGAAAATTTCCTTAGAAACAAGAAAATGATATTTTATAATTTAAAAAAGAAGTTTCACCAGCATGGAACTGTTGAGGATGAGGGAGAAAACCACTGAAATAAAACAAATTACGTGTTGTGTTGTTTAGATGATTGATCGCATCATGAAGTGGGTGATTTTCTGGACAGGAATGCAGTTTTGTGGAGTCTATTCAACTGTGACACGATCGACAGTGGCTTACTAGGATTCTAATTTGATGGAACACTTAAGCCAACTCGTAAAGAGGAAGATTGAAAGCAAGAGATTGAAGAGTAAAAATTTATTTTCTTGCACTTGAATAGCTACGAATTTTGTCGATGCCTTTATATCCAAGACATCTTTAAGAGGTGAGTAGGATATATCATCAAGAAAATGTGTGTTAACAAACATGTTTAATGGGATACGTTTCCAAACTTTTTTTTCCGCAGCATAAGTATTGATAAATAAAAAGCAGCATCTTGAAAATTTACAAATACCACCGCATCACTAAACAAACTTCAGGTATTTGTTAAACTTAATGTCACCAAGGAGAAGAAGATTTTGTTCCATTGTAACAATAAAATGATCAATCTTGTAATAAAAAAAAAAAAAACAAAACAATATTATGCACTTAATGAAAGGGCTTGGATAGTTTTCAACAACGTACCGATCATTCCTCTCGTCATATTATAGCAAGTTTTTCGTCGGCTATGAACATAACTTAAGTAGCTACTTTTAAAATACAATTTTAATAAAGAAGTAACCGCTTCACTATTTTTTCGTTTTCGCTCTAAAACTTAATAATTTTGAATTTACATAAAATTTAATGGTATTTTTCATTGCCTAAATAAAATAATGTTAACATTTATGTAAAAATAGTTTTTTTTTAATGCATTTCCCTTTTCTTTTCTTTTTTTTAAATAAAATTTATGCTTCTTTAAACGTTCTCATTTTGTATCATTGATGTTTCATATCTAAGAATATATATATTTTTTAATATTGTTTTATCGTAGAAAATTATTTATTTCTTATATTAGCGATTTTATTTTTCGTTTTCGTTAAATAAAAAATAGAATTTTGAATATAATAAATATAGCTAAACAAAATTTAACTAAAATTTATATATATATCTAGTTATAGACAAAAAAGATATATATTTTTTTTTTATATAAAAATGTGTATGCGTTTCCTTGTGTGCGATTGGTTTTATTTTTTGTTTCATATATTTATAAGTATTAACCTCCTTAGAAAGATTAAAAAATTGTATGTTTTTCATGTTAAAGGTCATATAGTAAAATACATATCGTATATTATTGTAACATTTTTAGAAAATAAGGACTAAGCAAAACTAAAAAACAAAATTATGGTAAAAAAAAAAGTATTTCTGCAACAAACTATCAATATTTAAAAAAAAATATATATAAGAATATTTATTTTATGATTTGTTTTGTGTAATAATGTATAATTTTTTTAATTTTATATTTTCTTCTTGCATTGAATTGTTTGCAATTGTAGATGTTTTTTTTTTTTATTTATTTATTTATGCGTTGTATTTTTTAGAGAAGCTCGCATCTAAGTCTACGATGGGGCAGTTTGTTGTTTTTGCGATTCTTCTTCCCCCGCTGTTCTTTGTCCTTGCGAATTTCACGCACCAGTGTATAAAATGCATCATCAACACCCATACGGGTTTTGGCTGAAGTCTCAACAAAGGGAATACCATATTGTTTAGCAACCTATAAATCATATTTTTTCAAGAGTTTAATATTTATTCAAAATTAATCATGGTCAATTTTACCTCTCTAGCCTGAGTCATATCCACAGCCCAAGCCTGTAGATCACATTTGTTACCAACCAGTACCATTGGAACTTCTTCGGCGTCCTTGACACGCTTAATTTGTTCACGATATGTTGCTGTTGAAGAGCAAAAACAATGGTTTGAAACAAAATTACTTTGATTTCTAGTCTATTTTTTATTTTTTTTAAATCCTAGAAGTACTTAAAGAATTGGGAGTACCCTTCAGGTGATTGTTTACACAGCACGAGCAGAAAAAGAGAGAAAAAAGTTACCACTGCACATTGGTTTTAAATTGTTGAAAGTTGTAGTGCGGGGTGCTGTATTCGGCCTATAAAAGAATCTTTCGATTGAGCGAGTTGATTGATTTCGCTAGAAGGTTAGGGGTGCACCTTCCCAGATGTGAGAGTTGTACTCCATTTTAGACCTAATAAAAGATTTATCAATTGTAGAAAAAGCAGACGGGGTGAAGTACATATTTCTTACACCAGTTAAGGAAACCTAAACAGTTCGCTGCATTCTTTGCATCATCAAATTTGCGGTCATTCCAGCGTGGATTAGAATTATCGCGCTTCCCGAGCATTAAAAACTTATCGATTTCTTCGACGCTAATGCCATTCATGAACAATGGATGCCTAGAAGGGATTCGCTTTCATTGTGTTTTGGATTTATTCGGCGAATTTGAAACTTGAAACCGTCCAATACAACTTGTATTGCACGACTCGAAATGTTTAATCCACCGAAGTAGAGTTTCACCGATCCCATAAGCAGGCATTTTTGACAAAAGACCCGGACACAACAAATTTCATAAGCTGACGATTTATCAGCGTTTCGAAACGCAGGAACGTAAGTGCTATGGGTCTGTTATTTGAGGGAGAAGAAGATTCACCTTTTTAGGGACAGGCTGAACAAATGCAGTTTTTCATCTACTCGGGAAGAGGTCTGAAGAGTAGGACAGATGGAAAAGTTAACGCAGTGGTTTTGCCGTCGTAGAATAACACTTCCTCAGAACTATATCAAAATCGACCTACCATCTGGCATTTATGTATTTCTTGATCCTTTAGTACTCTTGCGATTGTGCGAGTGCAAAAATATAAACATATGTAACATTGAATGCTCAACGCTCTCAAGCACTGGTGGATGTGCCTGCTTGCGTGGAACTGACTTCGTGGTGGAGTTCTTATTATTTTTTATGAAGGACCAAATTATTTACTACTGCTGGGACAACGAAGTATTTTTTGTTCCTAGGAGAATTTCACGCGTCGTAAAAGGACATTGCAGTCATTTCGGACTCGTTGAAATTTTTTCCGTTTTCTTTATAAGACCGAAAACTTTACTCTCAAAGTCTGACAGCCTCTATGCAGCTCGAGCCGAACCATAAGTCATCTTATGGCATTACTTTCTTCACCATGTTTGGGATGAAGTCATTCATGTTTTCGAGAATTATATTTGTAAGCATATCAGCAGCGGCGTCCAAGTCACTATTAAGAAAGCAGTGTGACCTGTTAAAACTCCTAAAAAAAGTCATTGGCCATCACAATTGACTTTCTAATATTGACAAAGAATTCACTAAGGAGTAGTCTCTTAGGGACGCCAATAAATCAATGGAGTATTTGTCAAAAAGAAAGAGGAACAAGCCCAATGTGTTATCTTTGGACGTGCAATATCTGGGATTCGTTTTAACTCGTTTACTAGCTTGGTTATATAATTAAGCTCGGCAAAGATTTCAACATACATTCCTGCGGGTATTGTCTGACCAGAATATCGAAGAGTATTAGTGTATATTGTGACAATTTCAGTATGAAGATACAGGGGTACAATTCATAAAATGGAATTCGAAAGCCATTCTCAAATTCCATTAAAAAGTCGACGAGCTGTTCGGGTTTGGACTTCTTTAAATAAAGCAGTAAAGAATTTCTTGCTTATGGAATTTCGGATTGGAACAATGGCCGTATTGTGGTTGAAGCTGATAAGCAATATCATTAGGCACATACGAATATGTGGCGATACCACGATGTGAGTAGAATAATGGCACTAAACAATATCCAGGTAGGTCAAGCCCAGAGTTTTCCTGATTCTGTGTTTCCCAGTGCCGAAACATCTGGTCTAAATTGATATGTGTGATCGTACACAGCGAAGAGATTCTTTTTAAGACCATTGATGTTACAAATGTCAATTCTAAAATGCAAAACTCAGCTTAATCTCTATTCACCCTTAACAGAGTTGTAATGTGAACATCCAATTCCGAGGATGAGCCTTGCTGCGTAAGAGTACAATAAATCAAACCCAAAAAGAGCAGCATGAACGCTAACTTCACAGATACAACGTGTACGAGAGTAGACTTCTTATGTGTTTAAACAATGAATTTGCGATTCACTTGACAACGATATGTATTTGATTATTAAAGTAAAGTCTGGAGTATGATCATATAATCATGATAGAGCTTGGTGAGCAGGCTCATCCTTTTTATAACCTCGTCAAACTCTGTCTTTGTAAAATCATCCGCAAATTGTTTTGATCCAAACGCTGTTGCCAAGTAAGTTTGCATAATAGAGCTCCTGATCTGGTAATTTTGTAAGAACAAAGAACTCGGTAGGCGTAGTTTATTTAAAGTTGCCGCAAAAGAAAGGTAAACAAATACTTCTCCTTTCTCTTTCGAGTGAAAACCAGAAGACAAATAAATGTCTACCTAAGTTAATATATGTTAAACTTTCATTGCAGTTTAGAACGCATAACAGCAGTAAAGGTGATTTACATAATAGAAGCAAAACACCCTCGAGTGTCATAAAACAACCAGAACCAAGCAATCCGCTTAATAGGGTAGTTAATTTTTTTTTTTGTGGCATGTTATTGCTTAGATTTGCTCGTGATTTTTGTTGGTAATATAATGAGGCCTTAAAATAGGTATGCATATATTACAGATCAGAAACTTTTACACCGTCTTTCATATTCTTGACCAAAGGTTTCTCTATTTCATCAATAACGATAAGAATATTGACTTTTTTACAGGACCCCAAAAGTTAAATAAGTCCAATTTCCTTGCTAACTTTCCAAACCTTCAAGTTTGGATTTTCATGTCGCTTACGAAAAAATAAATAAATTAATCAACAAGAGCAAAGTTAAGTCCTGACGGAGAAGTAAAGATACACTTACCTATATCTTCAAAAGATTTGGCACTATTCACTGCAAATACAAGAAGGAATCCTTCACCCGTTCGCATATACTGATCCCGCATTGCTGAATATTCCTCTTGCCCAGCAGTGTCCAAAATATCGAGCAGACACGTTTCACAATCTGAAATGTAACAAAAGCATTAGTATAAATTAAATTTAAACACACAACAGCCAGTCGGCAACAACAACAGAAGAAACTAGGTGAAAGATTCGTACCCACGTCACGACGCAGCACGAAAGAGCACGAAAATAAAACTCAGTCATATCTTGAACTTTGTCCGAATGCGGTGTTGATAAGATTAATAATTAATTAAAGATAATTAATTTCTTTTTCATAAAAAAAACACAACAATTTTCAGAAAGAAGAAAAAACTCGGCTCAGAATTCTTTTCTTCTTAATAACGAGAACGAAAGAATGAATATTAGATGAGTAATATGTGAGCTATTTATTCGTGAAGCACATATACGCGCAGATTGTGTAGCTATTCCCCAGCATCGTTAGCAGATCTCTTGCCTCTAATTAATTCCAATAAAAAAGTGTATGTATAAAAGAAAGAAAATGTACGGGATGAGAACAAAGCACAAAAACTGCACACATTGGTACAGAGTAAAGGGAAAAATAATCTTGAGCCAAGGGCGGGGTATATAGAGTTCATTTTAATTAGGGGAATTCAGATCAAAGGGATACGACCCAATTGTAAATTTAAGCGAGTGTACATCAAAACGCTTCTCGTTTCATTTATTGTTTTATACAGAAAAAAACTTTTTCTTTCAGTAAATTGCATCTTGTGCCTTCTATTTTAAGTTAAACCCTACAGTTTGGTTGCAATACTAAGACAACGCTACCGACATAGTACTGCAACTTAGGACACCAAAGTTTCAAGCCACTTCCCAATTTTCACCAATCATGTAAATGATTCCTCTACATTGTCAGTGTGAATTCGTTTCAAGGCTGATCATATTCTGCTGAGATCGTTGGTCATGAGAATACGTCAAACTAATGCGAGTTTCTTAAGGCCACGAGTAAGCTGTAATATATAATTCCAATACTGGAACAGCTCTTCAAGATATGTGCAAAAGAAATTTGGTAGAAGCTGTCCTGGCGATTGAAAAATGACATAAAATTGGTGAACTCTAGTTGCCTGTCTAAAAGGGAAATCCTATTCGGAATGGCGGATAAAAATGCTATTCTCAAGCCCAGGTTGACTGCTACAATTTGATGATTCAAAGCTTAGAGGTTGGTGCAGGATCTTCTATTGATTGGACCCTTAGTTTCTGTATGTCGTGGAATGAACCAACGCTATGTCGAACTCAAATCGTGATAGCAATATTCAAGTCTCGGCCTTAGTTGAGTATAAAAATACTTTGCTGTTATGAGATAGCTCCGCTCTGATAAGTAATAAATCCTCTGGCAAGAAGGTCTGCTGCAGAACCACACCATCGACCACAACTTAAACAGACTTTTCAGCATTTCAGGAATACCACAGTAGAAGCAAAGTTTGCTCTTTTCAAGACTTGATCGAAATTTTGGAAATATCTATGGACTGTTTTAAATGTAATATTTTAAAACTCATGCGCTCTTTCAGCAAGAAAGGAACGTTCTTGGGCATAAAGTACAAGAGTCTGTGTAAATTCAGGAGAACAGCCTAAAAATTGACATAGACGATTGCGCTTCAGGAAAAGTTTATACGACTTATTATTTAAAAACATACATGCGAAAGGTTTGTTTATATAAATATTATACGGAGGTTTGTATGAAATCTATTTTCTTGAAATAAAGGTGGAAATAGAGAGTAACTTTATTTGGAAGAAAAGGATGGCAGCCGTTAAGACGTTAAGTTTCAGCTACAAAAAGAACAATGCTTTCCAAGCCATTCTGTGATATAAGTTATCTTGATCAAAACAGTGATTTAGTTGCTTATTTGTTTGAGACTACAATCCAAATCAATCTTGGAACATTGAACTTTCAAGCTAAAAGGGTTTTTGCTTATGTGTAAAGAAACTTGCAAGTTATCTATAACCTCAGCCGAACTTGCCAACTATCATAATCTTGTGTTATCTAGTTTGGATTAATCTGTGATTTCGTTATCAAATTCCTTAATAAGATAGTTAAATTATAAAGCCCCGCATAATGCTGGTATATACGAGAACTTAGCCCCAAGTAGTAATCTTTTTTATATTTGTGCTTCCAACTCAGCAACTATATTGTCATTGCGATTTTGTGCCTTTGCCATTTGTTAAGTCCCAGAGCATGGCTATTTTACCTTGAATGACGGGAAAAAGCAGGGACCCTATAAATGCGCTTACCAAAGTGGAATAAATATTCTTGAAGCAATGAATGAACGCCTTAACACCCTAAGCGGTACGATCTTTAGCGTGGATCTTAAACACTAAAGGACGGAACGATATCTAAAAAATAATAATTTTGTATTTATTTTGGAATACAAGAGGCAAAGATTAAACTCTTGTTTTCTCTGTCCTCGCGAACCTTGTGGCTGGAAATCGAAAAATCTCGATGTAGCGTGCCAAGTTTATGCTGACGTTTTTTTCACCTTCTAGACTCACAACTTTGAAGAGAAATTTTATCTTCCAAACGCCAAATTCGCTGGACGGCAAAATATCCCACTTCGAATCTTTATTTTGAAGAATACTTCAGCAATTGGCTCCATTAAGCAGAACGGACAAAGTCAGAGTTTTGTAAAACGATATTTATGCCGTTTTTGTTACAAGTTTATATCTAAGTTGTTTCGATAAGCTGAATTAGCAATGGTTGCCTAGGATTAGTTCTCGTCGGACTGCAACTTTTTTGTCATTTGTGGAGGATTTAATTTCTCGAGGTGAGTTAATTTTTTTTTCTCTTACGACGACGCCATGACACGACGACCGAAAGATTTCTACTCGTATTTCGAGTTGAACCAGAAGACGTACTCCTTATGAAAGTTGGTATGTCTTTTGAAGTGGATCTCTGTAGTTCCACTGAAGTGTCTTAGTCATAATAGCCACAATTTGGACACCCCGGGTCTCAATCGATTACGAACAGTCAGTTATTGGTTCTTGTTATACGATAATATTCAAACCCTTCAATAATCTGAGAAAAACCCATTGCCAACGAACGAAGCCAGCTTTTCCCAAAAAGGGTCATAAAATTTACCTTTTTTTTTTTTTGTCTCACTTGATTAACTTGATTAAGAACAGTAGCTAAATATACCTGTTACCATGTTTTAAATCAAATAAAAGGACAGTTCGAGTTTTAAAGAGTTCAGTTCAAGAAATAACTTCATGCAATCCAAAAGGAAAGACATTATTCAAGGAAAATGCCAAATTCGAGCTTACCAGCAACAAGTAAAATCCATCCGTTTCATAGCCAGCAAGATTGGAAGAGGCACCACTGTTGTACAAAGTTTTTTTAAGGATCCAGAGAAGTATAGAAAAACCGCAAAGGAAGAGTTGCTTTAACAACAATATAGCAGGAAAGGCAGGTGATACTGAGAGCTGCTTCAAATTCAATGCTCTCCGTAAATAAATTTAAGGCAGACTGTTCTACGCGTGATACAAAAGGCCAACCATATTCGCCATGAAAAAAAATAAATAAAAAGAAACCACTTTTGAATGCGGCACGATAAATCTAGCGACTTGATTTTGGAACAAGTGGAATCGACAATGGCATATCGTCGTCTTTTCTGATGAAACCAAATTTGGACAGACCTTATGAATACATATTGTTGGTTTCATAATTTGAGAAAAAACAATTACATCTTGAATGGCGGCACAGCAAAGAAGGTGGCGTAATGGTATAGAGAGCAATAAGCTATTACGGAACTGAGGAACTGGATTTCCAAAGCTACAAAGTGATGGTAATCACTTTCAAATCGATACTCGAATGTTTTCGGAGATATTTGGTGGACACGATGGACTTTCCAAGAAAACAATGCACCGGTACATACCGCAAAGCCTGTGTAAACCTACTTGCATGGCCGCCATATTCGGGTTGGCTTTAATAAAAGCCTGTGAAGGAGGAAGGCATTATGATGGAACGGAAGAGATTATTTAGGCCATAAAACAAGTCTGTTCCGAAATTTCGCTAAATCAATTGACAGCACTCTCTGAATCCCTACACAGAAGGCTTATTGAAGTGATTCAACGATCAGAAGGTAGTAATCATTACTAAAAACTATTGTTACTCTTTGAATAAAACCAAGATTCAATTATATACACACATTTTGTATTGTTTTTTTTACCCTTTAATGTAGATTAAGTTACTATTCGTAATCAAGTGAGACAGGGATTGAAATATTAAGTTTCGGTTGTACAAACATGCTACCCATTAATAAATGTATTATTTTCTTTACATGCAATAAAACCTTTTCCCAGAGCCAAAGGCTGAAACTGCCCTTTATAAACGTGTCCTATGATCCATGATAGGAACTGGAAAGCCTTAAAAAAGGTTAGTTATAACGAAAAAAAACTGACAATCCGGTTTAGAGATTTTTACTTTTATTAAAAACATTGTATTTGAAATGGGTGTTCTGATCGGGCAAGGATCCGCGCGCTTTGCCCATTTTACGGTCGCCATAAACATCCTTCCGAGAGGACTATTCGCAGTGTGATGGACAAATTTGAGAACCACTGGCTCAGTAAACGGTCTACCAATACATGTACGAAGACTAAACGCAAAGCCTTTCGAAAAAATCACCGCTGTTCGTGAGAGTGTGCAGGAGAATCCGAGGCAGTCGATTTTGCGTCGTTATATGGGCTTGCAAGTACAATATTCAATTCACCCAGAAACTGAAGGTTAACGACCATAGACAATGATGTGTGTTCGCTGAATGGGCTTTGGTGAAGTTTGAAACATACCTTTATTTTCATTGATAAGTCATCTTCATCGATAAAGCCCGTTTCTGGATGAATGGGTATATCAACAAACGAGGGCATGGTTATCTTATGTAAAGGTGATGTGAACTGGCCACCGAGATCGTTCAATTTGACCGCCTTAGACTTTTTCTTTTGGGGGTTTCTAACGTCACACGTCTATGCGAATAAGTCCCAACCAGAGCGACCCTAAAAGCCAGCATAACCCACGCCATCGGAAATTCAGCTATATTTATGCGCCAAAATCATGGAAAATTGGACATTTCGGATTTGCGCAAGCCAGGAAACCCGCGCCGATAGGCCTTTTAAGCGAATAAAACATGTTTGATGATATCTAACAGCACTTTGTTTTATTTAAATTTAAATATAGCAAGCACTAAATGAAAGACCCTCTAAATTACGTTCAGAATACCCTTGTGGTGTTGGGCGGCGTGGCCGGTGAGTAAAAAACGGATGGGCCTATTTTTTCCATCTGATATGGATACATGAATCCGGAACTAAGAGGGTTAAGAGCCCTTGCTGACTAGCACTGCAATGCAGTCATCTGCCCTAGGCCCTTACCTAGCATAATTCAGCTTCAATAGATGTATATCGAGTGAGTTAAATCCACTGTATTGGCCCTATAACTTAAGAGCCAAGTTCAAGGACGTGTTATTTTCAAAATACAAAGTGGAAAACCCAGAAAATTCGCTGTTCCAATATGTTATTTTCGACACAAAAGCAAAATAAATATACTCATCCAGATGCGCTTATTTTCACATTTTTCTACTTTGAGTCATACAATGGTTTAGAAAATCTGTTGCATCCGACATCATGCTTTATTAGATTTCCAAGAAATCCTTTGGTCATGAGCAATGGCATTTTCTATTGCCGATTGTTCTATAAAATTCTCGAGTGGGTTGATTACTTAAGTGACAAATATGAAAGCTGTGACTAATTTCTTAGCCCTTCTATGGTAATTGATTCATTTTATTTAAATTGAAGAAAAACCAATGCAATACGAACCTATGACAACTTGTTTCCGGTAAGAGTCTTCAATCGTTGGATCGTACTCATCAACAAAGTGATTTTGTATCAACTGAATGGTGAGCGCAGATTTTCCCACGCCACCTGCACCAACAACAACCAATTTGTATTCGGTCATAATGTTAAACTCCTTTCGCTTGCGGTATAATCCCAAATCTAGCGGTGGCGATAGCCTTTTGATTTTACTCTTTTTTATACACTTCCAATTGTGTACAATGCGCGTTACAAGATAACGACGAAAACCTTTTTTTATGTTGGACACTATTCAACAAAAATAATTAACAAAAGAATATTATTTAAACTTTGTCCCGGGTAGAAATGGAATCGGTATTCTTAAAGTTTGTTTATCGCCAACAAAAAATCACTTGTTTTCACACATTTAGTAAAATAGCGGCAGAAACATCCTTCGATTTCATTGATTCTTTAAGGACTCAGAACTGTGACTCACGTACACATGTTTTAATTGAAACAAATTTTAATTTTGTTGTTCAATACTAACTAGGTACGCACACCCAATTATACGGGTTTTATTGAACTTTTTTGTTTGCTATGCAAACGCCCAGATTTTTTTTTAAAGCACCAAATAACACAACGATCCCGCGAGCGTTCAGGATTTTTCTTCTTTCTTTTTTTCGTTTGCTTTGCAGAGTTGAAAAAAATTCTTTGTTGTTTTTTTTTTCCGAGTCGGGAATCTTTGAGGCTAGTCCGTGGTTTTTTTTTTTTCTTGTGTTCCTGGTAGCGCACTTGTTTAGGGAAAATCCGGCTTTGGGCGGTTCCACAACTTAGAAATTCTAATAATCGACAGTGTACTGGAATTGAGGGTGTTTATGGTTTGTAAGGGATTTTCTAACTTTAGTTAAAAAGTTAAAAGAATTTAAAAAAAAAATCACGAACGAGTGAGACTGAGAATTTGTCGATCTTCTTTTTTTTTTATCAGCAAAACCAAATCGCCTTGTTCGCCATGGAAAAAAAAAAACTTATTCGATGTCGAATTCGAAGATGAAGCGAAGAGACGTCCACCGCTTGGTAAAAAGAGAAAAGAATATTACTTCGGAAGGGTGTTTTGTGTTTCTGATTGACGTTTCATATCTGAAAGGCATTGGTGGGAAAGAGAAGAGAAGAACATTCTTTTGTGTTAAAGCATATAAATGTTTGAGTTAAACTTGTTTACCAGGTCTGCGTTCACAGATGCTATTTCGAAATGTGTTCATGGATTCAAACTTTTTTACTAGACATATGAGCGCATATCAGTGCCCACATATATTATAAGGTTTTATTGATTTAACAGATGTTTTCTTTTCAGATACAATTATAATTTTACAGTTTAAACTTACTCTCATATATGTAAAAAAATATAGCCATGGACAGGGAAAAAGTACACTTATTGATCTGATAAAAATATATATTAATTCTATAAATGAAACTAAGTAGTGCAGTCAAAATCACTAAAAAAAAAACTCAAGAAATTTCCCTCCGGTTTAATCAAAACAATACTTATTCTTTGCGAAAACAATATTTCTACTGGACATAGTAATAGAACACCATCAAAAACCGGTTTGAAAATAAAATTTAAATCAAATCATTATACTATTAGGTCATTTATCTATTTACTGAGTTAGTATATTGTTGATCGAAGGCAAATTTTAAGGAGAAGCTTGGATTTTTTTTTGGTAAGCTTTGCACCAACTCTTGGCATCTGCTCTGGGGGAAAGAATACCTAGTTTCTTGTTTGTTTAATATAATTTTTAAGGGTTTTTTTCCTATTGCGCCCATTGAAGTGAAATTAAATATTTTTTTTTTATGCCTAAAATGTATGTACAGTTTTTTATTTTCTTTAAGAAAATGTTGTAATGAATTTTGAAGAAATAAAAATTATTTATCTATCTTTTCTTATATCATTTACCAGCTTGTACAAAGAGCAGATTATTAATTTCAGCAAATGAAATGTTAAGAAAAGCTTCCGGAGCCACACAATATGAATGAATTTGCATTTTTTCTATACAATAAATGCTCTTGAAACAGAGATATTTCCAAAATCAGTTCCTCCCTTAAACAGCTAAACAAACTGATTGCATGCAACATTCTCACTGAGTCCATTTTCGGATCGTAGAGTTTTATGATGGTGAAAAATTATGAGGTGAAAAATTTTGTTTGAACAAAGCGGTTTTTTTCCTCTAATGGTCTTACCTCAAAGTGAGATTATATCCTCCGAGAGCTTAACTCTTGGAGCCATCCAGAGTTGGTAATATATTTGTGCCTTTGATATATAATTAAAAGTCGCCAGCACACAAATGGTAATCTTTTGAATAGCAATAAATTTTAAAGCATACAATTTGGAATAGCATGGAAATTTTTACAAGACTCTCTGAAAGCCTGTTAAAAAAATATTCATTCAAATGAAAATATTGACAATATTTACCCTATGAGAAATAATAACCTTCGAACAAACATGTCAAATGTCATTGAATTACAAACTGTCAAAATTTTCTTATCCTGCTTCTGACAAAGTGTGTTCTTTTTTGCCTAATTTACTACGAAATTCATAGTAAAACCAATTGAATTAAGTCCTCGGAATACAGGGACATACAACGCATAAAATGAGCTTAATGGTAAGTCTGCAACATCGAATCGACTTTCGAATAATCTAGGAAAATTATTGAAATGACTCAGCAAATGCAAAATTTTCATCTTTTTCTTTCGTACAAAAAAAAAAAAAAAAACAAAACCAAATTGCAGAAACCTACAAAAGATGTCTTTCAATAGCTCCAACTACATGGAGGGAGTCCCCGTCAAAATATCAGAGAAATACAAACCGCCCCCAAAAGTAACCATTCCACAGGCAGTTTTAAATCGTTTAAACAACATCACGGAAGATCCATACGAATCTCCGCAGTATGCATACAATTTCCAGTTGGAAAAACAAGTGATACAAAAACTCGCCGTATGGCGGAAGTTTCGTGAAACCGAACGTGAGAATCGTCGTGAAAGAATACGCAAGTACGAGGAACAGAAATGCCGAGACATCGAAGAAAAACAAAAGCAACTCCTTACTGCGGTTTCATATCCAAGTGCAGAAGATCTTTCTTCCTCAGATGAAGATGGCAATGCAGTTGAGGAAACCAAAGGCTTTCTTCCACAAAAACTGGCACCCCCATCATCCATAATCACGGACAAGAGCAATCACTATCACCATCCTAGGCAAAATTTCGATACAATCTTGCAGCCAATTCTAGTTGCAAACTCATACAAATCATATGCCACACTCTCACCTACAGTATTCAACCCTAGTAAAATCAATTATTCAGACTTTGAAAATGATACTTCCTCACCCTTTGACAATATCGAGCTGAAGACAATTAACGACTTGGATATTCTGGCCCAAGTGCTGAACGATACTCAGAGACATTCCATTAGAAACGGTGATTCGTGTGCCTCCACAGAGGAGAAGAAGCTCGAAGTAGATATTAGTGATAGTGAAATGGTCGCCGAACTACCGCAATCAAATGTAAATAGTCCTCCTGGTGTCCCGGTGGCTGAGCCAACTAACGGCGAGCAAATGAAGACAACATCAAGCGTCGACCAAAATCACACGGCAAATTTCTACTACGCAACAAATGCGACTCCTAGTAACTATCAGATGATGTTGCAGCAAACGCATACATTGCACTTGCAACAACAACAGGGACCTCAGCAACAGCACCAACAACAGCAATATATGCTTAACTATGCGAACATGAACCATCATCACGTTGAACAGTCCACGGCCGACACGTACTTCAACTACAATTGCTTGCCAATGGGGACGAATCAGAATTATTATCACATGGATTATCCGCAGCAGCCGGATGCAAAGTATGCTTATTCAAATGGAACGTTTACTAACAATTACTGTCATTCACATTATGGTATGAATTCAGTTGATGTTGTTGCTGCCGGGGATCGATTGGGTGCTGAAATAACTCCAAAGAGTAAATCCAAAAGTGTGCCGGATATACTTAAAGAATTGAAGGATGAGATAAGGGACTCGGAAATTCGAAGAACTAGAAATCATAGCCAGACAATAGATGATCAAACAAAGAGTAAGTAAACTGTCTATATTGCTTCAATTTAATGCCTCCAAAACAGGGCAAAAACACAAGATTGTGTGTCCATCAATCTTTGTCACAGCTTTAATTTTTTATCAAAATCTCATTTATTTTCACATTTCAATTCATTTGGTAGTTCGTTGACCATTTTTAAGTCTTGTAAAAAGTAGTGTTTTGCGCCCTTTAAGTTCTAAATGGCGGAAGTCTAAAATCTTATTTGTTTCTTAGATTGTAAACCATTCATGCGAAACGTGCATAAATTTTGTGATAAACGAATGGAAACGAGATATCGATGATAGAAAAGTGGTTGTAGCAATTTTCTTAGATTTAAAAAGAGCCTTTGAGACTGTTAACCACAGTATCCTTTTAAAGAAACTTGTGCGCTACGGCATAAAATCAACAGAACTGAACTGGTTTAAAACGTTTGTAACTGGTAGAACCCAAAAAACATCAGTTAATGGTAAAGTATCTAAACCAATAAAAGTTGAAGTTGGGATACCACAAGGTACTATTCTTGGAGTGTTATTGTTCCTGTTATTTATAAATGATATGGTTAAAGTGGTAAAATTTTCTAAGCTTGTTCTTTTTGCCGATGACGCACTGCTTTATATCTCTGGTGCCGATATAGAAACTTGCGTGAATAACATTAACCGAGACCTTGAAAACATAAATATATGGTTAAAAATGAACAGACTTGTGCTTAATGTGGAAAAAACTAAATGTATGGTGTTTCGTAGTATCTCTGTAAATTCTGTCCCAACGGTAAACGTAAAAATTAATAACGAACAAATTGAAGTGGTGAATAAGCTTAAATACCTTGGCGTAATGCTTGACGACAGACTATATTTTAAAGCCCATATAGACTATATATGTAAGAAAGTGTCAAAAAAAAATTGGTGTGTTAAGGAAAATGAGACAGAATGTTTCCACGACATCAGCTATAAATGTGTATAATGTACTAGCAAAGCAACTGTTTTATTCATGTGTCCAAAATCTTACAAGGATAGACTTCAGCTACTGCAAAATAAAGCTATGAGAATAATATTAAAGTGTAACAGATACACATCGAAAAGAAATATGACAGCCGCCCTAATGTGGTTAAACATAAGCCAACGTTTATATGTTCTGACAATGTTATTTGTCTTCAAAATACAAAATAAGATGCTACCTGGATACCTTTGTGCCCACGCTCATACTGAAGATGATGCAGTTTATGTACTAAGAAATGCGAGGGATCTACGCATTGATAGAGCACGAACTACGAGCGGTCAGCGAACCATTTTTTACATGGGATTTGTAGAATTCAACAACTTGCCACCTGACATCAAATACTTAACAAACATTAACGAATTTAAAAGGAAATTAATTCACTTCGTGAAACTAAACCATATTTGAAAACAAATAATTTTTCACTTGTCCAATAAAAATCAATGTAAATAGTTTATATTTGTATGTAAAAAATAGCTTATTGAAGCTAAATAAAGTATATTCAATTCAATTCAATTGTTATTATGTGTGTCCCCATCACTGAACCTTGTGGCACACCTAGTGAAACATTTATGGCTTCAGACACCGTTCCTTTCCAGCAAGACGTGAACCATTTTATCTCATTTGCAGTGATGTCATATTATTCATAATTATCCAGAAGAATCTTTATTTTAATTGTTGCAAAGCCTCTTCTTAGATCTAAGAATACTGCAACAATTTTGTTTCCTTCATGAACTTTAGTCTTCGACTCGCCCATAATAAGGTTCACAACCATGCTTTTCTCTGAACCCCGATTGAAACTCAACAAAGGGTTTATTTTCTTCTGTGTATTTTTGATGTACTATTTGTCCATAGTTCTCTAATATTTTCACCTCAGTTGGTAGCATACTTATTGATCTGTTGTCTGCCGCTTCTTTTGAATTCTTAATCTTTTCAATTGGTACCACCATCGATTCTCACTCACTCATCCGCTTTGTTATTGTTTCCCATAATCTGTCTCCAATAATATGAAAGGCGTCACTTGAAATTTTTACACTTATTTTTACCTTTATTGTTCTTCATGTTAGACCGCAACGTGTGCATTCACATTATTACAATTTGTCAACACATAATCTTTAAGAGTCCTTGATGGTTGGGGTTATGTTTGTCGGTTTTCCAACGTTTTGCTTACATAAATTATCACTCAAGATTTGTTTAAGCTATTTGAACTGATCACAAAAATTTGTTCCCGACGAACTTGGAGATCTCATCATTCTCAGATTCACTACTAATAATAATAACTAACTAACACCAATCGATATCCATTGAAAAATATTCCAAAGAATATACTTTCCATCGTTCGCTTATGTGAAGTATAGAACCACACCTTATCATTGTCAATCCATTTAAACTGATCTCTCTGTCGTCTACCTTTGATGGCAAAGGTATTCCGGTTAAACAAACGAATTCAAAAATTTTCGAAGAAACTATGTTTTCAAATTCAAGCAAGTTGTTTTGCTAGTCCTTGAATATTCAAAAACAGGCACTGGCTAGTTGGCTAGTTTGGTTTTTAAAGTGCAATTTCCGTTGGAGGACAGGACAACAATTGCTTATTGTCTACGTTGTAATAATTGAATACAGTTGATACCTCTAGACACATTACTTTCACACTCTTTTTGGCTATGTTGGCGCATCTTTGTTCTTTGTCTACACCGAGAGGGAAATGCAATTCGCTCTGGTAGAATTCAAACATTGCCAGATTGAGATTGAAAGTTGTTCAATACAGCTCGGAGAAGAAACTTTTGTTAGAGTAACGCAAGGGATTCAAAGGAAAGCTAAAACATGCTTGCTGCAAGCACTTTTGTGAGACAACCATAAGTTTTACCGGAGCGAAACGACTGCGAAAAGTTCTCAGTAAATCACTCACGTTTCGATGGATGAATTGTGACGGGTTCTTAGACCTTGCATTAATTCACTAGGGATGGTGCAAGAAAAATGTGGTCTTCATACATAATTCTCAGGCCAGCGCCCCATAGAGGGTCTGAGCCTGAGCTAAGGCTGCCATTCATTCTTAATGGTCCAGGCGCGCTGCTTCTAGTTGCCAAGACCAAGTCGTCTTGCATCAGCGGTTACTGCGGCCTTATACCTGAGGTTCGATTTTTTCATCTCCTCGAAACAAGAGGCGCGGTTCCGAAGAGTCTTTTAGCTGAAGCGATGATGTTCATTCGCTCGATATGGCCGAGCCAATATTGTCGACGGATTTTTGCCTTCCGGACTATGTCCACATCGTTGTACAGCTCATAAAGATCGCGGTTGTGTCTTCTCCTCTGAAGAAACTTAATCTGGTATATTGATGGCTCAAAAATGGCAAATGGAGTTGGTGCCGGTATCTATGGATCCAACACATAAATCAGTTTACCCAGGGGAAAGTAGCCCAGTGTTTTCCGGGCTGAGCTACAAGTAATCGAGTTCTGCGCCATAGTAAACTTTGCTAAAGGCCATGAAAGGGTCAGAATTTTCATATATTCAAACAGCCAAGCAGCGCTTAGGACATTGTCATCTAATCTTTTGGAATCCAAATCTGTTAAAAGCTGCTAAGACGCCTTAAAATCCCAAGCCTAACCTTGTTAGGTAAGGATTGATTCCAAGTCATCCTGGATTCGAAGGCAACGAAATTGCGGACGGACTAGCCAGCGCTGGTTCTTAAACCGCGTTCACTGGTTCAGAACCTTTCTGTGGCTGACAGTTCTGACTAATAAGTGGGAAAACAAGCTACGTTTCGGCCACTAGAGAAATCTACCAAGGCTCAGACAGTCAAAATTATTGAACAATCTCTTCTCTTGCAGAGAAATCCATAAACTCAACAAGGTTAACATTATAAAGCTCAAGAGCTTCTTCTCAGGCTCAATTTAGGACTCAGTACAACCACAGAATGCTGACTCTGTTTGGAACACGGCGAAAGGGCGGCGAGTTTCCAGCTCTAATTTGGTTAAGAAGGCGGATTTTCCTCAGAGATATTCTGATCTTCATCAGATGAATATGGAATGTCTGTTAGCCTAAACTAACTCCGCAGGATACAATAGGTCTATTCTTTCAGTTCGCAGTGTCCGCCACTTTGGCAGGGGCAGATATGAAAAAAAAATCCCAACAATTGGACAGACCAGTGCCTTCCGTGCTTACCCACGTCCTTCGATTGAGGACGAGGGTCACAAGACAGCGCATCTCCTTGCCGAAATCCAGTGAGCATTTCGAATGGCTCACTGGTCTGTGAACCGAACAGCACCGTGCCTCACGAATTTTTCATCGAGTTGCGCCACAAACGGATCAATTTTCCTGCGATCTCGGATTCAGCCATCGCATTAAAAACTTCTGTGCGATGAATGCTGTTGTATGAGACTTTTTTTTTTTGCAAACTTGTTTATTTCCACCATAATTTTAACAATTTTCTTAACTGAGAGTGGTAGGTGCCGATTAGTGTGGTGCAAAAAGGTTTTATACGCTTAAGCAACGATTTCCTCGGTGTTTGGCGAACGAGACAAGATCTCCCTTTTAGTGGATGGAGTAAATAGAGCTGGTATTCGAGCCGTTGGGCATGCTTTCATTTTCTTCATACTCACACCTCCCATCAAAGAATTATAAACAATAATTCCATCGTCCTTTAGATAAGAAATCATGTCCCCATTTTTGAAGCTGACAGGCGTTGACTTACATGCATAAAGCGTCAAGACTTCTTGCCTAAAGTCATCGAATGGCCACTTCAATTCCAAATGTACACTACAGCGGACACCATCACCGTTTAAGATAACAAAGTTGTTGGATGTGTTGATGCTCGATTTGAATTTCTTAACGATTTGTTTCTCTTTCGCAAGGTGCCATATAATTTAACACAACAAATTTTTAAAGTTAAATTCAGTTCAAACATGAAATCAGTTTTATTCTTGAGCCAATGATTTTACAACGCGAATTTAAATATCATCTATTTTAGGAAACTCAGCGGATTCGGCCCAATCGCTTTCTAGTCCGGCTCCAACGTCTAGATCTTCTTCATCCTCATCAACTAGCTTTATGAAACTTTCACCATCCTCCCAAACATTAGCGAAAAACATCAGTTCCATGGGATTCCCCCTTGAACGAGTAGCAAAAATCGCTGAACTCTACGGTAACGATGACAAAAAGGTGAGCAGCCTTTATTTCAGCATTTTTTGCATTTAAAAATTTAAATAAATTTTCTTACAGATTGTTGAGCATCTAATACCGTTGAGTGAACTGTTAGATCTTGGCTTTGACGAGTCCAAAATATCCGAAGCTCTCGTCAAATTCGATAACAATAAGGATAAGGCTTTGGATTTTCTTATATCATAGTATCTGCAGCGCTTCTTAGACCCAAATTTGTTAACAATTATCCCGATCCTGCAACAATGGGGTTAAACGGAACACTTTTGATGAAATGTATTTATTAATTTATTACTGATTTACTGAAATAAATATTAAGCAACATTCTATTGTACATCAGTTATATGAAAAACGAAATCTTTAACGCATATCCTGGGTACCCATGATTAAGTTGACAGCGTTCTCCACGTTACCATTCGTGATGGTTAAATAGCTAATGTTCTCCGCATAATTTCTGAAGCCCATTTGGCTCATCAAGCTCAATTGCTCGGCATACTGGTGCTCGCGATACCTTGCTGGTAAATCGTTGCCGTCATCACTGGGAGAATTGACATCCGACGGGTCACTAGTGTCCATCCACTGCATGGCGTCGTTATTGGCTTCGGGTGTGTCTGTAGCGTTGTTGGCACCCATAGCACCAAAAGCTCTGGCCAGTGCATCGCTAAAGGCAGAGGGTAAAATTCTTCCAGCCGCTTGTGGTGTTTGTGGATTGGTTCCAGATTCGGAATCGTTTCCAGCAGAATTTCGCTGTGCAATGTCGGAGAGAGAGTTCATTGATGTTGTACCGGCCTGTTGCAGGGCTTGCAGGGCAGCGGCCAACTGATGACGACTAATTCGACGAATGCGAGCCTGTTCAGACTGATTGGCCGATGTTGCTCCAGAGTTCTCTTCCTCTGAGCTGGTAGTGGTGTCCGAAACTATTTCAGCTTCAAGGTAAAATTTTGTTTAAAGCCGAAAAAAACTCTAATCTTTTCATACTCACTGTAAGTGGAGCCGCGCGCCAGTTCCTTTTTCACTGTCTCGACAATGTAAGCAGCCGCCTCACATATTATGGGATACTTTTGGGCAATATTTTTGACGACTTCTGGCTGATGTAGGGTATTGAATAGCACAGAGTCTCGAATCAGCGCTTGTGCGCCCAGATTCCGTCGAAACTCTGGATACTCGGCGAGAATCTTTTGAAGAATATTCACTCGCGAGTTGACATTGATTTGAATGTTCGATATAACATTAAAGAGATTCTCAACTTCTTGGTCCTCGGGAATTTTCGGCACGTAAACTTCATATTTCTTTGTTTTCTTAAAAACATGAACTGTCGAATTTGGGTCGATTGTGGAAAGTGCAGTGGCGTCCTCAAGTGCGAGGCCTTGATAGACGAGTTCTACAATGGAGGGGTCATTGTCAAGTGCGTTGACTTTCCCAGCAACAAAGAAAACTTACCAATTGTTTCTGGAGGAAAGTCGATTTTTTCACCAATTTTCGCCTTTAGCTGAAGAACAGTCTCATCAAAGTCCACATTTTCCAGGGGAAGGTATTCGTTGGGCTTATCAGCAATATGGATTCCGGCGAATAATTTATTCATTCTTAAAATATGCGTTTTAAAAATATAGACAAAGATCTTTTTGTGTAAGAAAACAAATATAATTGTGCGCGGATGTTTCTCAGACTACCTCTTTTGAGCTGTTTTTGCTTGCTGTTCTATTTTCGTGATTTTGACAGCTTCTGGTAGTTAAAAGTTCTGTTGGATTTTGTGTGCTTTGGAATAAACTTCATTCTTGACAATTGAAGGCTAACCCCTGGCGGTCAGTATGTGAAATGCCGTAAAAAAAACCGCTAATTTTTGTAAAATTGAAATTAGAAATTCATCATTCATTGCTTGCCTCTTCCATTATTGCAATTTAATTATTATAACCATATATTATATTTTATTACCATATTTTAAATTAATACAAGTAGTACCTTGCTAAAAGTTGTTAACGACTTACATAATTTATAAGATTGTATAATCTTACATTGTAAGAATTCTTTTGTTAAATAAACTTAAACTTAAACTTAAACATCCTAGTTTGAAAGTTGCTTATTTTCATTTTTCTGATGTGCAGTCCATGTATATAGATTTAAAGCTTTATTTTCTACATCAGTTTGCGTCAATATGCTTGATGTTGACAGATGATGATGACGATGATGAAAATGTTGAATTTCCTTTCTTATTCACCTAAGAAAGGAACCTTAACCTTATTTCAGAACAAATTAGTTAGTTAGTTAGTTAAGTTTATTAGTATTAATTCAATACTTTACATAATCCATATTAACATACAATTAGATCTATTTAAATTCAGTCTTAGGCTCTTTTATATATTTCAATTATTCATTAATTTTTAAATATTGTTATCACTTTACATTATTCATATTTACTACAATAGTCTATATTTACATACAAATAGATTTATTTAGAATTCATTCTTATGCTCTTTTAAGAATTTCTTTTTATAAAATCAACAAGAACAAGAAGTTTGGATACGCAACCTAAAGTTATCTATATTTCGTAGTTGGTAAGGTTGCGCATCTCCCACGCGTCTGACTTCACTCGTTAAATATCCAGGTGCAGCACCATGTTTGATTTTAAAAACGGCCAATAATGTGTTATACTCTAGCCTCTGCTTGACGTTCAGCCATTTAAGTGCCTCCAACATAAAACTTATTGGGGTAAATCTATTGCATCTCAGGATACTCCTCATCGCCTTGTTTTGCAGCTCCTGGAGCCTTTCTATTTGGCCTTGATTGCAGCACGAAAAGAGAATTGAGGCGCAGAACTCAAAATGCGGTTTAACAATGGTATTATATACCATTATGGCTGTCATATCGTCCATTTGTTTTCTGATCCTTTTGAAGAAACCCATTTTTTTTTCCTATTTTCTTGCATATATAGTCTATGTGTTCATGCATCTTTAGCTCCTTGTCAATAATCATACCCAAGTATTTAATACTGTTAACATTTTCGATTTGTTTTCTATTTATCACGATTTGTGTTTGGCTCTGTAGATTTATTTCTTTTAATTTAGTTTTTTCTTCGTTCAGTTTTTATTTGTTCATCTTTAGCCATGTGATTAATTGATCAATATCAAACTTAATTTTATTTCTGCATTCATTTGCATCCTTTCCCTCGGCGTAAATAAGCGTATCATCGGCGCATAAAAGAATTTTGCAATACTAAATAATTTTCAATTCAATTTCAATTCAATTCAATTCAATTCAATTTATTATAATGTTTCAATCAAGTACATGTAAGACTCAGTCTTTTAAGAGTACCAACAAAGTTATTGTGTATAAAAGTGGAATTATTAAAAATTACTAAGATTAAAAACTAGTATAAACTTAAGTTTAAGAAAATAAAAAAAAAAAAAGAAAAAAAAAATAAAAATAAATAAATATAAAACATTAAATAAATTCAAGGAAAAATCAAAAACTTATAACGTAAGCAAAAAGAAAGAAAATAAAAGAAACTACTGCTGTTGAGAAAAATATTTAAAAAGTTCGCTCCTGAATCTCCCCGCGGCCGCCACTCGCTTTATATCTCCAGGCAAAGAATTCCATAACCTTATAGCACAGGTAAAGAAAAGACGCGAAGAGTTTACATATTTGAACAGTGGTGCCTTCAAATTAGTCAACCTGGCTGATTGTAAAAATTCTAGTTTTTCATAAAGATAAACGGGTGTTTTCGTGTGTATTATCTTATGCATAAATAAACATATTTTGGCATCAAGGTACCTTGGGAGCGTACAACCTAGTATATTTTTTTGGTAAGCGGATACATGATCATATCTTCGGAGACCATAAACAAACCGTATCATATCGTTAAATGCTACCTGTAACTTATTTCGCGATACAGAATCAAGTTTGCAGTACACTACCTCTGAATACGTTATTATGGGAATGATTAAAGTTCTTACAAGTTTAAGCTTCGTATCACGAGGAACGAAAGAAGCACATAACCACAGCTTACGGAGGCAAGCATAAATACGACATATTGTGTAGTTTACATGATCACTGCAGGAAAGATTGCGATTTATCTTAAAACCAAGACTTGTAACTGTATCTACAAACTTAATTTTTGTGTCCGATAGGAATACTGGAGGCAGACAGTCCGTATCATAGCTTGTTTTCGATATCAAAATCGCTTGCGTCTTGGATGCGTTCAGGGTTAGTCCATTTTCAACTGACCATTTAAAAATAGCAGCGAGATCCTCATTCACCCTTTGGATGAGATCTTCTGACAGTCCAAGTGGCCTAGAAAGGAAGACTTGAATGTCATCTGCATAGAGGTGGAAAAAAACATTTTTGCACTCTAAAACAATATCATTTATGAAAATGCAAAATAGTATTGGTCCCAAAATTGAACCTTGCGGAACACCTTCTTTCATATATTTCGCAAGTGAGAAACGCTTACCATCAAAAACTCTTTGGGAGCGATTTTTCAAATAATTTTCGATAAGTCGAACTGCTCTGTTGCTGAAACCAAAGTAGTGAGCCAGCTTCAAACACAAAATCTTATGATTTACCCTGTCAAAAGCCTTCGAGAAGTCTAGTAAACAAAGTACGGTCAGATTACCACAGTCATATTGTTGCCTTATATCATCAAGGATTTTGACCACAGCCGTAGCACAGCTGTGACCCGGTCTAAAACCTGACTGATAAGGAGATAATAAAGAGTTTCGAGTAATATGATCCACTATTTGCTTAGCCAGGATTTTCTCAAAGACTTTAGACAGGACTGGTAATATACTAATAGGCCGGTAATCAGTTGGAAGCGTCGGTTGAGGCTTCTTTGCGACTGGTACTATTTTGGCAGCTTTCCAGCTTTCGGGGAAAGTAGATGATGTGATGCAAAAATTTATAATATGAGTCAACGAGCCAAGAATGAAGGGTAAAATTAGTTTAACGAATCGCAAAGGAATGCCATCCTCACCAATAGCATTTGATTTTAAGCTTGCAAGGCTTTCAAGAACGTCATTCTCATTTACTACTTCAAAGTCCTGCTTGTAATTCCTAAGAAGCTCAGGTTTCAAGGAAAATTGTGGTGTGCTTTCTGGATTCGACAGGAAGGAGTCATTCAGCATATTAGGATCTAATAAGCATTCAGTATTTCCTTTACAACCGATCCCGATGTTACGCAGATTACTCCACAATTTTTTCGTGTCTAAGGAATCATTAAACTTTGAAGAAAAATAATTACATTTTGCTCTTCGAATCACAGTGGTACAAGCATTACGTGCCTCAGAGAATGCTTTCCACTTCCCTACAGAAGGGTTGTCTCTCCAAATGCGGTAAAGTTTTCTTCGTTCATTTATTGCACGCAGGACTTCGCTGGTAAACCATGGACATTTTCTGTTTCTTATTTTCACTGTCCGAAGAGGAACAGATTTATCGTAGAGTTTGTGAATATTCATTTGAAGGTGATCAAGCTTGCTATCTGCACTATCCAAATACACGCAGTGCGACCACGGTATTGAAATCGCATCAATATTTAGTTGTTGGAAGTCAATAGATTTGAAGTCTCTGAATGTATACTCCTGTGGAATAGGTTCATGAGAGAAATCTATATTATATGCACAGAACAACAAATCATGATCGGACATCCCATCCAGAGAAAGTTGATCAAAAAGAAGTACATTCAGTACATCAGAAACTATCAGAAGATCAATAAGGCTAGGATTGGAAGATGGTGCATACCGGGTCGGGTACGAGTTTTTAACAAAAAGACCATTCGAAGACACATAATCCAAGAGTTTGCCTGATAAATAATCATTCTTTAAGAGATTTACGTTTAAATCTCCACATATTATTATGTGCTCATATTGCCCAGTGAACCGACTTACTTCTAAAAAGAATGGTTCTGTGGAAATGTATTTATTAGGACTGTAGACACATGACACAATACATTTAATTGAACCATCTGATATCTCTAGCATGAGATATTCAACTCCAGGACCTGCCGACACACCAATTATCCTACACTTCAAGCTCGATTTGCAGTAAATCGCGATCCCTCCCCCAGTCGTATCTGTAACGCGGTCACAGCGATGCAGTTTATAACCAGCGATATCATAGATATAATCATTAATATCTGGCTTAAACCAAGTCTCGCTCACACAAATGACATCAATTTGCGAACCTTCGAAAATATATTTAAGGTAATCTAATTTGAAGTTATTTAGACTTCGTGCATTCCAATGGCATACTAGAAAACCAGAACGAACCCGAGATAAAACTCTTATCATATTGCGCGAATTTTCTTTACCTACACTACCGACAATGGATGCTGTTGGGTTAACCATTATCAAAATCCGCGGCGCAAGAGTTGCTCATCAGGAACGAAAAAATAATGACAGAAATTAAATCTAAACAGCAGAGTTGCACATCATAATTATTTAATAAAAATGTTTTGGGAATTAAGAAAATTAAGAAAATTATTATAAAACAAGGCGAGTAAAGAAAGAAAGAATAGTATAAACAAAAATAGGAATTGAAAAATGTGAACAAAAGTTGAAAGTAAAAAATCATTTTTCTACTTAGGACGTCATTTCTGCATTCGTCGCATCAGCACTCAGGTCATCTATGCGGTTTATGGCTATGCTTCTCCCGTTCGCATTTGTTTTGACAAAGACAGTTCCCGCTTTTGTGTAAACAGCGCACAGCTGATTTTTACGCTTAAGCGTGATTGCCCTTTGGAGAATAGTCCGATTTTTTTTCGTTAGACTATCATTGATGTAAATGATACCGCTCTCCTCTAATCCAACGTCACGAAGGCACAGCTGTTTATTATTTTGCTTGCGGTACAACCCAGCTGCATGAAGCAAAGTGTTTCTCTCCTGTTGATTGCTGAACTTCATTATGATGGGTGAGGGTGTTTTTGTTTTGCTCTGTTTCCTTGGTCGGAAAATGTTCTTTAACTGAGGAGGGGGGGAGCAGTTTAAAGAGAAGCACAGATGATTGTATAAATGGTGAAGGTTCTCGTTAGGTAATTCCGGTACACCAAAAAGCACAGCATCTGCTGCAACATCTCTTCGTTCCAAGGTGTCATGTTGTTGCTGTAAAGAGTGCAATTCTCTTTGTATATCTTGCACTCGAGCCGCATATAATTCAGTTTTCTCAACACGATCCATCAAGTTGGAGACTTTCTCATTAAGCTTATCGAAGCGGTCAGACCAGTTTTTATGCAAAGCTTCAATTTTTAAGAGGAAGTCAGTGCGTATGGTGTCTATTTGTTGAGAGATGTGGGCCATTATCAATTGTCCATGCTTCTCCAAGCGCTCATCGAACATTTCCAGAGTAAGGTTTAATTCACTCGAGGGAGCATCCAGCTGTTGTTTGGGCTTCGGAGAGTTTGACGATGTTTTGGTTTGTAGGACTTTTGATCTCGTTGCAACTACGTTTGACATGGTAACGATCGACTCTTAGACAAGTTTATTTAAGAGATGGGCAGAGAGATATGTTAGCCAAGAAACAATTAAAGCGGGAAAGCAAAGAATAAACGAGAACAAGACTTGATAGTTTAATTTAGGGTTTTTACGTTGCAAAACTTTGGATTGCAATATATACAAACTTGACTTTACTCGTTAAAAATCACTCGCGCACACTTTTAAGTTTTTTGGTGTTATTACCGTCGGTAAAAAAAATGCTTTTGCAGGCGAAAGATAAGAGCGTGACTTATTCGCGTGAGCACATAGCACAAACATATTTTCGGCATATTGTTTATATAAAGAATAAATAATAATGCACCCAAAATCGATCCTTGCGGCACTCCTTGTTTGACTTCGGTGGAATCGGACACGCTACTATTTACTTTAGTCCGTTGTACCCTATTTGTCAAAAATGATCTACACCATTCCAGCTCTTTATCTTGAAACCCGTACTTATACAATTTTGCCAAAAGTATTTTCTTATCGATTGTTTCGAAGGCACGTTTGAAATCAAGGGCAATTGCTATTATTTTATTTTTCTTTCCGCCACCTTTCCATTCATTTACAATATAATTAACCGCTGCCTCACACGAATAATTTTGTCTGTACCCGGATTGATAAATCGACAAGATGTTATTGCCTTCCAGATATTCTACCATCTGTTGTTTAACCACCGTTTCAATAATTTTTTCAATCGTTCGAAGCGTATTGATGGGTCGAAATTCTTCCATTTTGGTCGTGTTCGGAACTTTTTCCACCGGCGTAATCATCGAATCCTTCCATGAACTTGGGAACTCCCCCGTTGAGAGTGATTTATTAACTATTGTAAGCACTGTCTGTCCTAAAATATCACAGTTGTCTATGATAACTTTGGGGCTTACTTTTTCAAAGTCTGCTTTATTTTTTAGATTTTTACAAACTTTTTTTTAGTTCGCTTATCGTTAGTTCTCGGAATTTGAATTTGCATCCGATTTCATTTATGTTTTTTGTGTAGACTTCTATCTTGTTCTGGTCAACGTGTTTGTTTCTTCTTCTTCTTCCCCAAGTGTTCAGTTTTGTACTCCAGTCTAGTTTTCTTATAAACTGTTCGCATGAATGGCTTCCTTCGGCTTGAGCAACAAATTTAGTTCGCAAAATAAATAATAAAGCAAAATACTCAAGGTCCGAGTATCAACTTTTGAGGGACGCCACCGCCAAAGGCAAGAAATCAGACAAAATTTTATTTATACGAACGAACTTATAAGATTGACTGCGGATAGTGCGAAATTGTAAGCCGATGTGAGTTTTTTTTTTCAAAGTTTTGAGTAGTTGAGTTGTTTACCATGGCGAACGCCTTCGAGAGTACCAAAAACGTATTTTTTTTCGTCAAGAGCTTCCTAATGTCTCCAATAACAACCAGAATGAAATAATGAAATAAAAATCAGATCAAATCGTCTTAATGGCATTTGATTAAATCGAAGGAATTCTTTCTGCTATGTCCTTCTCAGTTACTGTACCAGTACCAATATCTTAATTTCTTAGACATGTATGTCCAAAGCTGTTTACTGGTAAGAGAGAAATTTAAGCGACTACAATATAACTTAGCACACACCTTTCATGGTCAGTTGCATCAAAAGAATAAGATCTGTGAGGCGACTCTTATGTCTCTTTTCAATGGGAGAAGACGCATTCTACGTTTGTCTTGCCACTTTTGATTTTAAACTAAACTTTATCAATTTTTGACGCCAATATATAGAAATTTAACTACTGTCTGAGATTAAGCTTAAGCTATATTACTACTTCCCCATATCCTCTTCCATATCCGCGCGAATTCACCACAGGATACTGGATGTTTTAGTGTTTCCTGAGGTCAAACTTTAAACGGTTGATACCACCAAAAACGTTGGACTAATTTTTAACCGTGCCCTTACATGGGTTACCCATATTAACACTATGATGGGCAAGGTTTCTAGTGGGATATCAGCTCTTATGTATGATTGTGAGACGAAACCTTTTCGAATATAATTCATCATATAATTTACACGTAAACGCAAAAAACATCGACAACACATTAAAAGATTGCATACAGAAATTCGTAGTAACAAAAACTTACAAAACAAGCAACCAAACGAATATGTGGTTCAACAGTGAACTAAGGGCTTTAAAGGATCAAAAGATAGAAAAATACCGTAAAAATAAAATACTCAAAAATGAGAGTAGCTGGAATGAATATAAAAATATTAGAAACATCTATAAAGCCAAAATAAAGGCATCAAAAAACCGCTATATTAACGACAGAATCTCACAAGCGATAGGACAGAAAAATATGTGGAAAGAAATAAAAAACCTGGTCCTAAAACAAAAAAAGGAATAAAATTAAATTAGTTAAATTTGGAGATAGAACAGTCGCACAAGCACACGAACTGGCAAATGAATTTAACGAATTTAACGATATACATATCGGTGTTTTGTGTATGATTTTGTACCAATCAAGCGTTGTTTTAAATATTGGGACTTTAATCACGAGGCCAAAAATTGTTCAAACAATGTCGTTTGTGGAAAACGTGCTGAAAAACACGAAACAAAGAGCTGTGATAAAAATTTTACTAAGTGCAATAACTGTGACATAGCGAATAAGAAACTAGGATTTAATTTAGATGTTAACCATGATTGTAGAAGTTATGTGTGTGAGGTGTTAAAGAAAAAAATTGAAACTCAAAAGGGCAGAATTGCGTACTAGCAATCAAAGTCATCAATTTGCTATCTTAATATTTGTGGATTAGTAAATAATTTTGATGAACTTAAAAATATGGTTGTCAATGAAAAGTTCGATATAATAGCTCTTTCAGAAACTCATTTATCAGAGGATGTTCTGAACAATGAAATTCAAATAGATGACTATAACTTGTTAAGGTGTAATACTGAAAATACTAGAACTGGTGGCGTTGTGATGTATGTGAAATAACATATACAAATATTGAATTTTAGTGCAAAAGTAAACGAAAAAAGTACTATATATGGTGGCTTAAATGTGATTTGTGCTTCGGCAATTATAAATGTTTAATGGTAGCTTTATATAAATCTCCAAGAGTGTCTGACCGAGTTTTCTGTGATAAATTTTCGGAAGTAATAGATGAAATATGTGAAAATGATAGAGATATTATTGTGGTAGGTGATTTTAATGTTGACTGGTTTGCCACTTCAGATACATATAGGAAAGAAATCTTTAAAAAAATATCTGATAATTCATTATATCAACTGATAAGTGAGCCTACTAGAATCTCAAAAACATCTAAAACTCTAATAGATTATGTACTCACTAACAACATAAACATCGAGGCTAAAACAGAAAAAGAACTGAAAATAAGCGATCATGAGACAATAGTTATCAAAATGAAAAGGAAAAACCAAGCAAAAATCATTCCGAAAAAAATTAAAATATTCAAATATAATAAAAGTAACTTTAATCGCGAACTGTTAAACAGTGAAATAACATCTATTGGGAACATTGATAACAAAAAATTTTGCTTCGACATTATTTGTTAAAGAATTGAATAATATAGTTGGGAAGTTTACGAAAAAAATAGTTGCAAGATGTAGTGATAATTCTTGGTTTAATTATCATTTACTTAACCTTAAGAAAGAAAAGATAATTAAAAGGAGTAGGGCTATTCTCACCAACACTGAAGAAGACTGGAAGATTTACACAACTGCGAGAAACCATTATAAAAGACAAATTCTTATAACTAAAAGGAAACCCATTAAAGAAAAAGTTGATAAAGCTTCAAATCAAAAAGAAATGTGGCGTAACTTAAAAAAATATATTTTAAAAAAAGAAGATTCGAAAATAACATGTGTTGATTTCTGTAATGGTCGTTCGACGGATAACGAAGATATTGCCAATAAATTTAATAATTTTTTCGTTAATAGTGTATTAGAAATTAATGAATCGATACCAACTATGCCATATGTTAATCTAATAACCGACTTGGGGTACAACTTTGAATTTGAGTGTGTTTCGTTGTCTGATATCCGCTCTGTGCTCATTCAGTTAAAAAATAAAAAAGATTGTAACTCATTGTGTCCAAAGACTTACTTGGAAAATTTTGAAATTTTAGGACCAGCCTTACAAAAAATTATTAATAAATCTTTCGAAGAAGACATTTTTCCGGAATCTTGGAAAGAATCTATAGTGAGTCCGATTGAAATAAATATCAAATAACAAAAAATGTGATGAATTCCGACCAGTGAACGGTATGCCCTTGTATGAAAAACTGTTAGAAAAAATAGCGTTTAAGCAACTCGAACATTTCTTCGAAAATAAAAACATAATAATTGAATCCCAATCTGGTTTTCGCAAGAAGCATTCCTGTGAAAGTGCCTGTAACTTAGTTATAACAAAGTGGAAGCAAAGTGTTTCGGAAGGAAAATATGTAAACAGTGCTTTTATAGACCTAAAGCGCGCTTTCGAAACAATAGATCGCGCGATACTCTTAAAGAAATTGCGAAAATACGGAATAAACAACTTGGAGCTTAAATGGTTTAAAACGTACCTAGAAAAGAGAACTCAAAAAGTAAAAATAAATGGACATTTGTCGAACCCAAAGTATGTTGAACTGGGAGTTCCTCAAGGGTCTGTCTTGGGTACTCTCTTATTTGTCTTCTATATCAACGACATAGTTTGTGTTTTAAAACACTGTGAAATCGCCTTTTTGGCTGATGATGCACTGATTTACATAACTGGTGAGAATATCGAAGAATGCCACAAGAAGATCCAGGAAGACCTCGATAATATAAATGTTTGGTTATGCCAAAATAGGCTAAAATTGAATACGAATAAAACCAAATGTATGATTATATCGAATAAAAACAGTGTTTATTTTAATACAAGTTTATCAATGGAGAACCAAATAATAGAACGAGTTGAGAAAATAAAATATCTTGGTATTATGATAGACAGCAAATTAACATTTGAAAGTCATATTGAATATATATGTAAAAAGATTGCTAAAAAGATAGGTTTTATTAAAAGGATACGTAGAGATGTAATGTTGTTATCAGCTATTAATATTTATAATGTAATTGTAAAACCACATTTTGAATATTGTACAACTGTTTTGTTTTTATGTAACGAAAGTGCAATTGGTAGACTTCAAATACTACAGAACAGAGCTATGAGAAATATTTTAAAGTGTAATAGATTTCCATCGATTAATTCCATGTTAGAAGCTCTGAAATGGCTAACGGTAAGGCAAAGAATCGTTATGAATATGTTAATGTTTGTCTTTAAAATAAAAAATAACTTAATGCCAAAATATTTATCAAGATATGTTCAGTATGTAAGTGAAGTACAACCATATTCGTAAAGAAATATGAATGATTTAAGGCTTCCGAATTTTCTAACTACAAAAGCTCAAAATTCACTGATCTACAAAGTTTTAAGATCTTCAATGAATTACCAAGGCATGTTAAAAACGAATCCAATGTAAATCAATTTAAAAGAAGTATTGTGAATTACGTAAAACTAAATTATTGATCAATGTGTAACTATGTATATACCTATATATTGTTTTTGTAATTATTAAGAATTGTAAATCTAAAGTCAAATATGTGACTAATAAAGTATTTAGCTATCTTTAATATAATACTTTGTGTCAAGCATAGATGAAGTAAGAGCTACAATAGGGGAAAAAAATTATTTAGTATAAATCACATAATACCTACTGAAAAAAGATTTAGATTCAATCTAGTAACACTTGTCGAGGTTAAAAACATATGTATGCGTCTAAAGAATAAACCTGGTTTTGAAAAAATAGGTCCAAGACCAACAATATTAAAAATAATAAATACATCACTTCAAACTGGAGAATTTCCAACATCATGGAGGGAATCAATGGTTACACCTGTAGAAAAAATACCAAATACAATTATGTGTGAAGAATTCAGACCAATAAATACGCTAAAAACCTGTGAAGAAAATCATAGAAACAGTAGTGAAAGATCAGTTAATGACGTTCTTTGAAAAAAACAATTTATTTTCTCAACACCAATCAGGGTTTAGAAAAAAACTACTCTTGTGAGTCTGCAATTAATCATATAATAAATGAATGGAAAGCAAATGGAAAGAGAAATAAAATCATAGCTTAGTTTCTAGACTTTGAAAGAGCCTTCGAAACTATCGGTCGCAATATACTTCTTGAAAAACTGGTCTTATATGGCATTCAAGAAAGAGAATTGAAATAGTTTAAAACCTATCTTGAAAACAGAATGCACCGAACAACGATAGATAAGATAATATCAAACCCTCAGACAGTTAAGCATAGAGTACCACAAGGATCAATTCTTGGAGCGCTCTTATTTATTATTTATATAAATGTCACGCCAAATATCCTAACAAAATGCAGAATAGCAATGTATGCAGACGATACCCTGATTTACGCCAACAGAAATGATAATGAGGAAAAACCTGTGAATTGGTTAGAAATAAATAAACTTAAATTAAACGAACAGAAAACCACACTAATGGCAGTACATAGTAATAATGAAGCTAATTTTGAAATAAACGGAAAGAGAATTGAAAGCGTTAAAAGTATCAAATACCTAGGAGTGAACATCGATAAGGACCTCAAATTCCATGATCATATAGACCACGTTTGCATAAAAATTGGAAAAAAATAGGCTTTTTCAAATATATTCGTGATAAAATCGATACTCTGACCGCAATCAAAATCTACAATGTAATAATAAAACCACATTTCGAATACTGCTCGACATTATTATTCACATGCTGCAATCAAAGTCATATCGAAAGGCTCCAAAAATTGCAAAATAAAGCAATGAGAAGTATACTCAGATGCAATCAATACACGGCTATAAGACACATGTTAGAGACATTAAAATGGCTAAGTATTAAACAAATATTGACTCTTAATACACTAAAAACTGTTTTCAAACTTAAATATTGATCTTCTCCAAGCTACTACTACGATTCTAGTGCCCTTCAATTTCGGAGACTGACCGATGAAGATGTTGTAGAGGCGCTGCTATAGATCAAGTCGAATGCAATTGGACTCGATCAAGTTAATCCAAAATTCATAAAACTGTCACTACCAGTCATTCTCCAGGATTTTGACCACTTCCGTTTTCCCAGATGAATGGAAAAAGGCGAAAATCGTTCCACTACCTAAAAGAGCAAATTGCACTTTTTCGGAATACAGGCCTATCGCAATATTACCCTTTTTATCCAAGGTATTTGAAAACGCAATTTATGTGCAAATAAGGAAACACCTCAATGATGAACAACTTATGTCATCCTTCCAATCAGGATTTCTGGCTAAGCGCAGCTGCAAAACTGCCCTTTTATATGTTGTGGATGAAATAAGGCAAAGTTTAAATAAGAGAGAACTTACGTTTTTGACATTGCTTGACTTTTCGAAAGCTTTCGACACCGTCAATCATACAGTCCTATGCCGTAAGCTCTTAAGGAATTTTAAATTCTCAAATCAGTCAGTCAGGCTCATTCACTCATATTTAACTGGAAGACAGCAATCGATTGTAGTAAACAGACGTATGTCGAATTTTCTTGCAATGACTAGTGGTGTTCCGCAGGGTTCTATACTCGGACCTATCTTGTTCTTCATTTATGTGAATGAGCTGCCTAATTTAGTTAATCACTGCTCCATTCACATGTATGCAGACGACGACCAATTGTTCACAAGTTGCCCATTACACTCAAAAGAGGAATCCGCTTTCAAAATGAACGATGATCTAAACAGCATAGTGGCGTGGGCTAAGGCTCACAGTCTTTGCTTGAATCCCAGTAAATCAAAGACACTTGTCATCTATCGGGGTCTGTTGGACTTAAAGAATTTTCCTACAATCAAACTTGGACAGTCCAGCATAGAGTATGTGGACACCGCCAGAAATCTGGGAGTAATATTTAACCGCAATCTTTCTTGAGATAATCACGTTAACGTCACAATTGGAAAAGTTTATGGGCTTCTGCGAGTCCTATGGGCAACTCAGTCTTTTACGCCTATTAAAACAAAATTAATCCTTGCAAAAACTCTGCTGTTACCAAATGTCTATGGCATCGAAGTTTTTTGTAATGTCGACTACAAAAGCAAAAGAAAGCTCAATGTGGCCTACAATAACTTCGCTCGGTACATCTTCAATCGCAAAAAGCACGAACACATATCGTTTTTCTCGAAAAGTATATACGGATGTACTTTAGAAAACATGATTAAATGCTTGTCTTTAACCTGCATTCACGGCATCATCCAAACCCGTCAACCTGATTACCTTTTCAATAAACTACGTTTTCCCGTATCTCAAAGGAATCTAACGCTCGTTCCACCAAGATTTAATTGCTTGACACGCGACTCGCCTGTGGAATTCCCTCCCGATTGACATAAGAAGAGTTAGAGACGCAACACTTTTCAAGCAAAAATTATTTCAGTTTATGGCCATGGACCAAGTTTAAATCATTTTACTTTTTTTTTCTTTTTTTTTGAATTTAATTTGATGTTTTTCTTTCTTTAATGTAATTTTCTTTTTTCTCTTCTTATGCATGTACACATTTAAACATTTTTTTTCCAGCGATTCAAAAATTGTATAAACCTAAATTTATTAAACTTGTTTTCTTTTTACTCATGATCTTATCTTACTTTATCTACTTTGTAACCCATTTAAGAAATGTCCATTCATTGTAGTCTTACACTAACTTATAAGAAATTTTCTTACTGTGTGAGTTAATAAGCTTCTTAATAAAATTGAAATTGAAATTAAAATATATCATACTAATAAATTTTCATTTTCAAATCTTCGTGTGCCCAGATTCCAACAGATTACTGAAGTGTGTTCAATTCAAAAATGATTTTATAGAAATAAATTTTTAAAATCCGTCAGGAGACTTTTTGCACTAAGTGTGTTTGACGATGGGACACAGCTTTATAACAACTGGAATAAATTCTTACAGTTGCTGAACACACTTGTGCTTTGACATTTAGGAAAAAGTTTATGTCAAAATTTTCTTCTATCCTTGATTCATGTTCCTGTTAAGAAAATTTTTTTTTAACTCTGTGTAAAAGTCAAAGGAAATAGAAAAGGAATTTCCTTGTAATTAGTAATTTTCCCTACACGTAGTTTTATTCATTAACTAAAGGCAAGATTATAAAATGAATAAAAGAATTTAAAGCTAATTAAATAGTTTATGTAATTCGTCCTCGTCAGATGTCGCGACAACATTTCAGCCGCGTCGATCGATTCGCGCAAATGTCGAAGCAAGAAGAAGTCATCGCTAAAAAACGCCAGGAGATTCTTGAAAAACAAAGAACTGCCGAACTAGCTAAACAAGTAGCAGCGGCACAGAGCATTGCTTCGAAATTAAAAACAAACCCTGAGACTTCGTGAGTTATGGTCAAACAAATTTTTATCTATAATGGTTTTCCAACGTAATTTTTTTCATTTCATTTCGTCCATGCAGCGATGCATCGGAAGAGGTTGAGCCCAGCGAACCACCGCCTGCCGGAATACCATCAAAATTAAAGAATACATTTTGCAATGATGGTTCATTTCTGGCTCATTTCAAACAAATCTTGGAAAAGCATAAGTATTATTTTTCTTCAAATTGATTTTTTTCATCTCTTAATTGCATGTTGATTGTAGACCTGAACCTCCACCACCAGAACCACAGCTTGAATCAGAAGCCGAAAATCAAGTTACAATGCAACTGGACTCTGAGCAATTAGACTCTGCATCAGTGGTCACTGAACAACCACAACAGATGCAGCAACCAAATTCGCTACAAATGCAACAGCCACCACATATGCAATTGCAGCAACAACAGCAGCAGAACCCTATGCCAGGTCTAATGGCGTCGAGCGGCGATCTACCGCAACCACCACCCATGACACAGAATTCATACTTTAACCCAAATATTCCACCGCCAATTATGAATCTGCAGGTGACTGTTCCACCACCACCACCGCCGCCGCCACCAGTGCCATTGCAACAGTGCATTCCCCCATTGTATATGATACCACCGCCAGAGCCACTGCAGCTGAACACAATTCCTCAGCCGAAAGAACTCGACTTGAATGCCATTCCGAAGCCCGAACTGAATTTGGATGCTATTCAGGTGCCAACTGAAATGGATAAAGGTGGGTAAAGACAAATGTAAATGTTGAGTGGATTATGTGTAGTTCTATCCCCTCATACCCGATCATTTGTCTTCTGTTTCCTCCCCTTTCCAAAACGCCTTTTTTTTTTTTACTAATTCCTCCAATTGGTTTTTCCTTTCCCAAAGATTTTCTCTGTCCAAACATAAATAACAAACTGCAACAACACTGGTCCACCTCTACTACTATTAATTTTTGATTTGTTAACTTGTTTTGGTAAACGAGATTTTATGTAGTTTTTTCAGACAACTCAAATGACTCTATTACCTTACCGACATCATTAGAAACGTTAATCGATATGGTTGCCGATTTTGGTGATGATTACGAAGATAAAATACGTTCGCATAAAAACGCTATACACCCATCATTGTGGTAATGAATATTCATTTGTATATTATTTAATTCGTTTAGTGTTAATAATGTTTTCGGTTTTATTTATTCTTAATTGATAGAAAATGAATTGAACTGCTTATGTTTTGTTTCCTTGAATGTCAACGCAGTTTTTGTAATCCTAGGAATTTTGATCCTCCTAAACTTCATGTCCATAAGTCGATCGCTTGGGTTTCTTACACGAATTCAAATCGTTGTATGTAAGTTCCTGCTGATAACTAACTAAGCGCACTCCTTTTCTTCACATTTTACTGTCACAATAGAGGTTCCGCGTCTAGGCCACGACAATCTATAGATCAGCAGCTCTCATGCTTATTAAACTAGTGAGCCCTTCTTATTTTTATGCATTGATGTGTTTAGGTTGTGCTTTGCATCTTTTTAGTTAGAAGGAAGATTGAGATGAGGGGTTCTTTGAGGGCTTGTTTTAAACAAAAAACTCCAAGACTGACTCTTACTGCTGAATAGTTTGGTGTCGAAATGAGCTGCATGGATTAATTTGAGCATTTACCATAAACTTAATTTGCAATCCGGGAAGCATGTCCTCAAATAAAATTACATCCAAATGTCCTGCCAAGCCAGAAGGTTGCCATATGCATTGATAGTCAAGCAGCCATCAAAGCTATAGCCTCCTTTACTTCACATTCAAAATGAGTACAGGAATGCCGAGCTGAAATAACGTCTTTAGAAGGTCAGCTCATTTCCCTTATATGGGTTCCCGGCCACAGTGCCATCCCAGGTAATGAGAAGGCCGATGAACTTGCTAGAAAGGGATCTGCACTTCAGCGCTCGCTTGCAGGTGAGGTTTTCATCTCACTACAAGCAGTTAAGGCTAATATATCCTCATACTTCCTTGAAGTTGCAAATCTAGGATCGGTCAGACTTACGAACTGTGCAACATCAAGGAAAATATGGCCGGAATACAAACAATCAAAAACAAAAGATCTCCTTCAGCGAGCCCGTCATGATATTGCTAGATTAGTGGCGGTCTGCACAGGACACTGGCCGATTGGAGATCATGCCATTAAGCTAGGTATCCCACACAACTCACACGCAGCTGCAAAAACACAGCTGAGAGGGAGACCCTAACACATTTCTTTTGCGACTGTCCGGCTCTTGCTAGAGCCAGACAACGGGCGCTTGGTAGACCCTTCTTCAACCCAATTAATGAGATTTCTGCTAAGGACATTAAGGAACTAATGCCCTTCTCAAATACCTCGGGCTGGATTTAGAGATATCTCAAATACACCAAAATAACATCATAAATAAGGTAACAGAGCTGTGGTATTAAAACGGCACATAGTGCTAATTAGGCTCTTACTGAACCACCACTTTTACTTACCTAACATAAACTTAACCATAATCCACAATTGTTTTTATCCTGTCATGTTCGCTAGAGCTTTATATGTAATGTTTAGAAGCGTAATTACAGTTTTTTCTCCTTTTTTATGGATAGCACACTTCCATCCTAGGGTCCGCAGTTATTGTGTCATTCCATTCCCAGGTGCTTTTCTGTTTTTCATTTTCATTTTTGCAGTTACGATCTCATCGGTTGTTGGAGTTTCAATCACAGGTGCTGGTGTACTGAACTGATTTGGCCAATTTCCTCTTGCTCATTATCTTGGCTATTAAGTAGCTCTTCAAAGTGTTGTTCCCATCTTTTGAGCACTTCCATCTCTTCCGACAATAGTGAAATGATTTTGCGTCTTCCCTTTCCTTTTGCGCGGTTGGATATTCTTTGTCGTATTCTTATTTCTACAAAGAAGTGATCTCTATCACAGTTTGCTCCTCTTCGCGTGTGCACATCTATAATTGATGATGGTCGATTTGATTTACGTTTTCTGAACCTAGTACTTTCCATGTTCCTTTGTGTATATATTTTCTATCAAAAAATGTGCTCTTTGGATGTATTTTTCTCACCAAATTTCTGCGTTAAAGTCGCCCGGCAAAATAAGAATATCATAGCTTTTTATTTTCTTACATACTTCAGTTAGTTGGTCATAGAAAATTTACTTATCCTGCTCACTGCTGTCCTCCGTTGGGGCATATGCTGATACTAGTGATACATTCCAGTCTGAGTGAACATATTCTGTTCTTTATTTGTGTGATTCCGAGAACGCACTTTTGTATTCGCTTGCTTATGTTAAGGCCAGTTCCGAACTTTCTTTATTCTGGTTTTCTTATCTCTCCTTAACCCTGCTCTTGCAGTGTTATCAATACTAGCTTGCATTTTTCAGTTCTTTAGTAATTTCTTGAATTTTTTCAGCTTGAAGCATTGTTCTTACGTTCCATGTTCCAATTTTGCAGTCGTTATTTCTTATATAGTTCCGAGTTCTTATTCCATTGTTTTCATTTAGTGTCCGAGGCTGCCTTGCAGATTCCGTAACGAGATAGTTTTCCAATTTTCGGTCGTTAGTCCAACGATTCACCCCCAAATAAGAGGACCGGGTCCTTTTATTGTTTCTTATGGACAGGTTGATCTAGCTTTACCTCCAGATACTAGGTTTTAGTTATACTGAGGATTAGACATGTCTGTTGCCTCTAACCCTCCTCTTTACCCGGACTTGGGACCGGCAGGTTACTTTCATAACTCATCTTAAATATGAAAAAAAGCTATACAAGTCGACCAAATCCATTTCAATCAATGCTACCTCTAGCACAAACGTTGAGTGGAACCAAATTCACAAAATGAAGATGCATTAGTGCAAGCAAGAAACGTTTTTCTCTTTTTTCTGGTAATCTTCCGACATGGAGCGGTTGCTTCTTTGAAATGTACAAGCATTTAATTTGACTTAAGCTGGAAAAAAGGCCGGACCCGCCCGCATTATAAATTTGAGCTTTACCAAAAATGATTCAACAAGTTTCAGCTTATTTGGTAGCATTTTTCTGCAAATTTTTTGGTTTTTTTTATATTTTTTTATATTTGAAAACCGCCATTGCTGGCTTTGAAGGATCGTGGTTTTTCTTTTATTTTGATGTGCTGTTTTTGGGTTCTTAATATTTCGATGGAAATTTTCACATTTAGTTCCCGTTTCTTAAGATATCGTTTAAGCAACGCTTTTTCACTTTTTTGCTTTTTAGAATGTTTTGAAACGTTTTTCACATCAGCTATATTAACAAAAGGTACCATAGTTGGTACAAAAGTTGCGTTTATCGAGTCACTTTTTTTCCAAGTTTCAATTTCTGAGTCAACAGAGGTAAGGTTTAAGATGTTGCTTTTACCGAGGTGTTGCGCGTATCTAGGTTTGCTTTAATTTAGATTTAGAAAGCCATTCGCCCTGACCTCCCATATCCTTGCACACTTTTTTGAACAGTCTCGATTGGAGAGGACGACTTTTTACGAAATTTACGAATTTAGTTATCGACAGGCTCTAGGAATGTGCTGCGCAAAGGGCTAACGACTGTCAAGTCGATATTAATTTCAAAGCCGCTTATGTATTCTTCAAAGCGATGATCTGGATCCCGAAAAAATTGCGGATCCGGTTGTGTCACATCACTGAACTTCAATGTACGGTGCAGTTTCTATTTTTTCAACCTTTATCTTTCACATCTATAGCGACAGGTAGATGAACACACCACTTCTGCCTTGAAACCTTCACGACGATTAAAGAAAGGCCACAATAAGGAAATGCCGAGTGCTCGTCATCTTGCTAATTCTTCTGTTTGTAGCTGGCTGTTTAGGCAAGACAGTAGAGCGGATTTGACGATAGTTTAAAACAAAAATTCTTCCTGCTATAAACACTCTTGAATGAATGAAGTACACACAACTGAGTGTTAGATGTTCTACACTTGAGAGCAGAATTATCGAAGACCCACACAATATTTGAATACATAACGGGCTCCCACATCCGCGATGATTGCTTGATCCGGATGGTTCGTTTGTCCTTGTCTCCAATTCGATTTAAGATCCTCTTTGCTGGAGCATTATTGTCCATTCGCTCGATGTGGTCGAGCCAGTTTAGTCGTCGTTTTTTGGTTTTCGTTGGCGGAACTAAATACTCGCCGAAGAATTTTTCGCTCGAAAGTGCTCAAAATCTGCTCTGCCTTCCTGCATGTCGTGCAGCACTAGGCTCCATTTAGCAGAACTGGCAGGATCAAAGTTTTGTAGAGGCCACATATCGTCTCTCGAGTTAGGAGTTTTGAACCGTTAAAGTCTTTATAACAGCGCGCACTTAGATATTGTCTGCATATCCCGGCAGCTGAACAGTTGAAGATAATGCCTTCCGTGTTTGCATCTGGCCTGCGCACTATCTTTTCCAGCTCAAGGCGGCTAAGAAAAGAGAATCGATACGATAACATAAGAGATAAAGACTTGAGCTCGTCACTCTTGACCAAGTTTATTCCTTGAGAATCTGGTTGCTGTTCTTTTAAGAAGTTTATTGTTTGATTGTTATCAGATACAAGAAACTGCTTTGTTGCCGCCTATATAAATTAAAACCCACTACTACCCCATTTCAAATTAAATCCCATATCCATAAGCAGTTCAATTCAAAATTGTGTTTTATTTTTACAAAAAGAAATCAATTAAATATGTAAGAAGTTTTTTTTAAACAAAAAAAAGTTGCATGTTGCAATAATGGGCTGTAATTAGCGCGTAAGGATATAGTTTAAAAAAAAAAAATGCCATAGAGGACCTCATCGGATGGGATTCGATCGAACAATGGATGAACGTTGGATTATATGGGAAAGCATTGGCATTGCTCTACTACTCGGCCACAAATAACAAACAAATTGAGTCGACCGTTATTGTTATTGCAAATTTAACATTACGTCTGCGATACTTTAATTAAACAAATTAATTTCATTTCATTTTAATTCTTCAGGTTTCTATTTGAGAAGGATTCAGAGCAATATATTAGCTACCGCGAAGAATTGAATATTGTACGTCAACATCAGCACTTACAGGAGCTGGAGCGACATGAGGAATTGGATCAACTTCAGGAACTGGATGCTGAGCAGGTGCATGACGAAGTCGAACGGGGTGATTTGGATAAACCCTCATCAGCTTTTGATGATAAGTATGATCCTGAATGTGTTATGGATCGCGACGAGGACTCTGACGATGAGTATATGCGTGGGATGATGGATCGCAATAGAGATAATCTAAAGCGACGAATTGAGTGTCGTAACGAACTAATGGAAGAGGAACGGCAACGTGAGGAGAAGAAAAAGCAGCGCAAAAGTCGCTGGGGAGGTAAATCTGATGAAATAACACCGGACGTGGCAGCTACTATTTGTACATTTGGAAACCAAAACAAACCACTTTTGTCCGTGGTAACGCGAACCGATCCGGCGTTGTTGCAATACGCACGCCAGAACTACGGTACAACAGAATTGGACGAGGAGGAATGGAAAAAGTGTGAGGAGCATTATAAGGTGAATCTTTTGTATCAGGATATGCTTAAAAAGCGGCAAGAGATCGATAGACTTGCGCGATGTGGAAAGTTTAAATATGAATATGATTCTGATGAAGATGTAACGGGAGGTACTTGGGAACACAAGCTAAGAAATGCCGAAATGGAGGCTACAGAGGCGTGGGCGTCAGCCCTTAACAAACAATGCGAGGGTAAGCATCACATTGGTGATTTCCTACCGCCAGAAGAGTTGAAGAAATTCATGGAACAGTACGAGGCAAAAAAGAGCAACAGGCAACCGGATATGAGTGATTACAAAGAGTATAAGCTTCAGGAGGACAACATTGGTTTTCAAATGTTGCAAAAGCTTGGCTGGAAAGAGGGACAAGGCCTTGGATCATCTGGTACGGGAATAGTTGATCCTGTCAATAAGTAATAACGACATTTCGTGTGAGACTTGTTTTTAAAAAATATATCTTCCCTAGGGCACCGCAACGGGATGGTAATCAAGGCTTGGGAGTGACTAGTGCTGCTGCGCCAGAGGACTGCGACAATGAGTATGATGCCTATCGTAAAAGGATGATGCTGGCGTATAGATTTAGACCTAACCCATTAGTAAGATTTAAATATTTGCAATTCAATCGTAAGTCTTTAATTTTTGAAATTTTGTTTTTTTTTTTCAGAATAACCCACGACGCGCATATTACTAACTGCTATGGCTAGACACTACATACTCTCTCTTTCTCTCTACCTTGAAATAAAAGTTATAGAAAATTTAAACAGCTTTTTTTTTAAAACATATTCGACATGACTCCTAATTGTCATCGCCGCACTTATGAGGGATGATCTAGTGCCCCATCATGGCTAGTTATTCTTTCCTACTGCATAACGAAAGGAAACAACAATATAGATAATTTTAATTTAAATTTATTCAAGAAAAAGAGAATCACAATGTGACGCTAGATAGAATCTTGTTCCGATAGCGTCGTGACCAATGTGCTTGAAGCTTTCCCGAGCCAGGTCTCCTTGTGGATGAAGGCTATGCTTTTGCTTTCGTATGATTTTTTTGGCACCGGAAATCAAGACATTAAATGAAGAATCCACATTCAAATATTTAGTTTTCAGAGGTAAACCCGGATTAGAATTATCCTCAAAATAAAGACTATAACCAGCTTAGCTTAATACATTTTTTCTTCCTTTTTTGAGTTTGAATCTTTTTAGGGTTGTGTTCCCAAAGGCTCCAAAGGAACCCTATTACTAAACCTCCGCTGTCCGTTCGCCGAAACCTCTTTCTGATTTTGTTTCCGAAATATTCTGTTTATATGAGGGAACATGCTTAAGCTCCATAGTTTGTCTGTCAGGAAACGTCTGTATAAAAGTTTAAGTCTCGTCAGGACCCTACTTTTTTGTTGTGGTTAAAGTTAACGTTGTCAGTTTGTTCGTATTTCGATTTTGTTCTGACCATCGTTGGTTGATGGTCTTGACCAGAGATCTGCAGCGATATACCGCAATTATTGGTACAATGCCTGTATATTTGTTTTTTCTACGACTCCAACTCATCGATCCCATATGAAATATGTATCCGCATTGCATTGACTGCAAATACGTATGAAGTTGCATTCAACCAGTCATATTTATTCAAGTACTATGCGATATATGATAATTCTTCCTAAGATCATAGCAGAGTAAGAAAAAAGTGGTGCGAGTGTATACCAGCACCGCAATTTTCGCGATAGTTCTGTATATGTATTTAAAGTAAGCCCGAGTGTAACGATTTGGATTCATTGTGTCCCGTACTACCGCTTCCTCATACCTATTTGGCCCAGGCGTTAGTATGTGCGACCGCCTATGAATAACAAAAACACCGCATACACCGCAACTACGTTCATGCGTTCAGATGACTCAAAGACAAACAATTTGTAAAATTTTTCTTTATTAATACATTTTTTTCTCTTTCTGTTTAAACTTAAATAAAGGTACAAAATTAAATGGGCTATAGATAAACGTAATAATGTTACCTGCTAATGAAAATGCTCGTTCTGCTGCTGCACTGCTAGCAGGAATTGAATGAATTTGCACTGCCACTTTTGATAAGCGAGGGTAGTTTTTCGCATTGATCCTCCACCATTCAAAAAAATCAAAATCTTCAGTTATTTTTACTTGCTCTCTTCTATATTTGTCTACTTCTTCTTGAGGAGTTTCTGGGGTGGCCTGTTCAGATTCTCTTAATAAATCCGAGAAAAAGAACTGAATATCTTCTTTGGGTGATGACATAGAATTAGATTGGTTGTTTTCAGATGGAGTGAATACATTTTGCGTAGCGGATACAAATGAATGTGTGGCAGGACTTTCTGTATCAGAAGTTATTGGTGAATAAGCGATATCGGGTAGATTTACTGAAATAATTGGCTGTGAAGTGGACGCTGTTGGAGCATATTCTAATTTGTGAATAAGAGAAATGCAAAAGCTTTTAATGTCGTTGAGGTCGTTTGGTTGCAAACTTGCAGCTGGTGGATACAAAAAGAATGCAGTCTAATGCCATAATCTCAAATTCTTTAACCAAATGTCATCAATATTCCGAATAATTTTTTCCTTCAAAACCGAAATGACAGTTATGTCTGCATTGTTAGGTGCACAAAGAATTTTAATTTTATTGGTTGAAGGTAAAACGAAACACAAAGATGCAGAGCTGCAAAGTTGCAATTTCTTAAAAATGATTTCAAAGTCCTTTCATATTTCAACCAGAATTTTAAGTGCTGAAATATTTATATGCAGTATTGATTTGATCATTCTATAATTAGAATTCCATCGTGTGGGGCATTGGTTCTTCAGAAAAGTTCGTAACCTATGCTGCAAATTTGCTTTTTTTTGCACGAATCTAATATTTCCGTGAGCTCTGTTGTTTCGTGAAATGACTTTTCTAAGACATTTGCTAGTCAAAACGATATCAAATAATTTAGAGCCTTTCTCATAGTGCAATGTAACGCCTAAAAAGTTTCGTTTCCAATAATTATCCGACCACATATCAATTGTAGCAGATGCACCACCGCTATTCACAATTTCTTCTATTTCGCTACAGAATTGTTTTTTTTTTTTCGTCTGCTGATTTCTGCACCTTTTGCGAAATTGTTGTGGGATCAGGAAGTAAATCATTCACGTCTACATCTTCTTCATAGGTTGCACCTATCTGAATTTAAAACTTCACTAGCTTTACGAAGCCCGAACCAGCGATAGCCGAAAATGGCCTGCAATCTTCAGTGACCCAAGCTGTGCACATGTCTATGGCCTTCTTTTTGTCATCTGTTGCCACGGTTTTTAAAACATGTGGTTGCTTAAGTGCTTGGCAACACTTATGCCGATTAAGGTTTGATGTTTGATGTCCGAAGTACTTAAGTAACTTCCGGCAGTTGCGGCAATATACCAATCCTTCCAATATGGTGTCGTCTTCTTTTTAGATTTCGGACAGTACATTCCAAATGAAACTTCTACCTTTGCGTCGTTGTGACAAGGTGTAAACTCGCAATTTTCTCAGCAACAATAGCTTGATTATCCGACATTTTAGCAAATTTACTGATAAAATTCTTATTTTGTTAGCACTTGCTTCTCACGTCTTTTCGCATCAAACGCACAATACCAAGTAGGAATTTTGAATACTTTACACAAACTCATTCCAGACAGACGACGTTATCTACTATATATCCCTTTGTTTTCCTTGAAACTGATTTTGTTTGCGGTGCCGCACACACTTGTATCGCTTTCCTTGCGATTGAATTTAAAGGCACAAATATATGACCATGTGCAATTCTCTGGAATTAAATTTCGGTGTATGCGGTGTTTTTGTTTTCATAAGTTATCACACATACTAACGCTTACCAAAATTCAATATGAACATGCGGTAGTACAGGATGCAAAGACTCAAAAACATACCATTCGAGTTTAAAAGAGAAACATACCCAATTGACTTAATTCTAAAATGTATGGTAAACAAAATGATCGCTTGTTTGCGGAGAGCGTACACACTTGCACTGCTTTTTTTGTAAGTAGATTTTAAGTCGTAATATTATGATCGCATGCCAATCGCTGGTCTCGACCATTTTTTACCGGCAATCGTCGATCTTTTCGTTCGATTGGTACCTATTGGATGGGGGGGTTAAGCGAATTCACCAAAAACTCGTTTTAATAAAATACTATCGGTCTTAAAATGTAATTACTTTATTTTCAAATTTATTTAGTTAAATTTACAAGAAAATTGAACATGTTCTAAAAGATATAAATAAAATGAGTAGTTTGATTGATCTGGCTTAAGAGTAAAACGTTAGCACTGGTGTTTGATTACCGCGTGCCATAATGACCGGACAATTGATATCACAAGTCAGCATTTCCAGCCAGGACATATATAATGGTGGAGAGATTGCTTCCTGTTGGCGAGATATTATAACATCAGAATGTAAAATTTAGCTTTTCTTATTTAAACTTACTCTCCTGGGCATTGGCAGCGACATCACCACTAAGGCCGCCTCCGACGAATGATCAATGAGCAATTCATGTATACGCAGCTGGCGATAGGTCTTCTCCTCCAAACTAAGAATTTCCTCCTCAGTAACAGTGCCACTTTCATTTTCAGGACTTTTGACGAAGTTATCCAATAGATGTCTGTGCCTCTCAATGGTATCAAGTCGAGGTTTGTCTGTTACACCCTTCAGCATTACCAACGACGAGTATTTGATTCGCAGTTTCTCCAAAAGGCTTGTCATACTAATAATGAAAGAGGAGAAGTTATCACGTTTTGTACAATTCAATAGAAGGGTCATCAAACAATCATCAAAAATGCAAAAATTTAACTTTCTTGTATAAACTGATGATGAACCATTCGCTATTTCATAAAAAAAAACTGGTCTTACCTCTTTTCCTCTTCTGCTGCGTCCATGCGGCGATTAGTCAAAGCAAATACTCGCAGTTTGCAGTGTGCCCAACTCGAGCGCATCGAAATTATGTACGGCAGCAACATTGTAAGTCCTTAAATATTACGAGTCCTATTAAATTGAGACTTGAACATTAAGAAAGATACTAACCTCCATCGTCATACATCCACCAAATATCAATGGTGCCCTTATGTTGCTTTCTTGAAAAGATCGTCACCGCGTCTAAGACATCTTTCGGTAGTTCTGAGCCTCCTTTCGTCGAATAAATAATGTCGCTTGAATTCGATAAATACTTCTTTGATTTTGAAACATTCGGCATCGGTGGGGGCTGTGGAACAGTCAACGAACTTGTCGAGCTAACCATTCCGGCCAAATTCAAATTCGAATCAATGTGCAGTATATCCGATGTCGCTTGCATATGTGGAACTGTCAAATTGGTACAGCCCTGGTAGTTAGAACTTCGCAAATGACCATTTATTGTTCCCACTGGTGTATGGATTTCATGGTTCAACTCTGAGAAGTCAAGACCGTCAGGAACTCGCAAAATGGCTACACCCATTCGCAACGAGAAGGCATTACTGAAAGGGAGCAAATAAATTCTTATGTCTGAAAGTTTCGCTTTGCTGAGACTTACTGTAAGATTTCGAAATATGAGGAAACCTCTTCCGGATTGCAGACCTGCCAGTCATTCTTGTAGCCCATGAGTACAATGTTGGGGGTTAATTTGCCAAAACCAGTGGCCTTTATGAGAGCCGAAGTGCCATCTTCCATCGAGTAGCCATCCATGACATTGTAGAAAGCTTTGATCTTTCGAGCATCCAAATATTTCTGCCCGTCTTCGATTAGCTGTTTACGGTTTTTGTAACTTATTTTCATCTAAATTAAAAAGATTTTTCCAAGTGAATTCAAAAGGGGGATACGATTTTTGTTTCTTTTTAAAATACCGGCACAATTTTTCCCACAATCATCAGTGAGTTATTTTTCGTGATCAAGTTGGCTAGATCGATGAGTGGTGGGCGTACTTTAGGGTTACCTGAGAGGACAAGCACTTGAGGATGGTAGTTCTTGACGTGGTCCGATATCGTGCTCAATTTTTGTGTAGCCGTCAATGCTGTTTTATACGTCTGGGCTTGGGTTGAGTCACCCCAATTCACATCTGGAATAGAGATTGAATTTATGGTCATCTTAAAATTTAGTCTATCAGGACATTTTACCTGGTTTTCTGTAGACCACGACCAGGTACAAAGCAAATATAATGATAAACGTAATCAATGAGGATATCCATTCGATTAAAAACATTATAGCCACACAGAGCGCGAACCCAAATAGACTAAGCCATGCGTTGTAATACTATAAAAAAAAACAGTATTTAAAAATTGTAAAATGTTAATTGTTTTTATAAAGGTTTTGGTTGGAATAATTTTATATAAGAAAATTTTGCTAAACTGTTGAGAACAAATTATTTCAAGACTATAACATTTATGGATTGTCTTCCTTAATAAATTGACACAAAAAAAAAGACATCAAACTTGTATAGCACATTTCCATTTAAGCTTAAAACTACCTCCGGGGGACTTAAAAAAAGTAGGATAGTGTCTCTTAAAGAACAAAATTCGCAGTAATTCATTAAACAAAGAATATTTATGTTAGCTTTTGTTTTGTTTTCAAAATCAAGAATAAAATGTACCCTGTTGTAAATGTTCACACTTTGAGAAGTCCGAATCAAAAGAGCAAGAACTTCAAGAGGACAGTGAACAATATTCAACATCAGATTTAAAGAATTTAACGAACTACACAGAGAAATAAGAATATTATTAACTTTGGAGAATTCAAAAATGAATTTATTAAATATGTTTAAACAATGTAAAAAATCTCATCATACAGTACCGAGCAAAAAAAAAAATGCAAACGAAAAAGTGTGATGCTACCTTACGCAAAATCTCTGTACTTTTGCATTGTATTGCATTGAAATTTTGCACCGAATCTCGAAAATTGCATTTGATTTACTACACAAAGTTGAAATTTTCCAATTCTAATTAGACAAAATTTATTGTGCTAATACTATATATATTAGTTGGGCCAGATATATAATACGTATCTGTATATATAAAATTCGCGTGTCACAGTGTTTGTAACCCCACTCCACCGAAACAGCTTGACCGATTTTTTATGAAATTTCATGTTTATAGTATATTTGGTAGAAATGAGAATAGAGCTAAAACTATTTTTTACACCCCTTAGTGATAAGCGTGGCCCACCCAGATTTTTTTATTTTATTTTGAGAATAAAATTTTAATGCTACCTTTAATTTTCACACTTCTACCACCAACCCCATTTTTTTATAAGCCGATAATAGTACTGTAATAATCTTCAAATCTCAGTTGCCAATAACTGATCAATTATCAATCGATCAGTTACTTCCGCCAGTCGTCTACCGGAGTAAGGATGAGAACGAAGCCGCTCTTCTGTCTTTCTTACACAAACATACTCATACATTGAATATTTTTTATTTATTATTTATTAATTTGAATATTATTAAATGAAAATTTAAAATATTTTTGTACTCAGTGTGTGCAAAATCAACATTTTGAGAAATAGATATGTATTTTATGATTGTGAACAATGCTAGCGAGACGCAAAGGGCCAATTTGGGTCGTTGAATGAATAGAACTACAGACTTGCAAAATAAAAGAGCCCAAAGAACAGGCTAAAAAATCCATATGGCAATTTACGTGGCATGTTCTCGCGTGGGTAAACCATCCAGTTTGTTTGCGCTGGCCAAAGACGGACTAACTCAAAATATCGTACACTCCATTGAACTTGGAGATAGATATTTTTTTTTTAATTGTAAAAATTAGTGAGAGCAAATATGGATAACATTACTTAAATTCTATGTAACGTTTATTTATTTTAATAGGTCGTCATCATTCGCAGCGTTCCATTTCTCAGCCTCGTGCACTTATAATACTACTGTGTCCAAAAAATAAGGTGACATATGAATTTAAACTGCGCGCGTCGAAGGATTTTTCTTTCTTTTTAGGTTGGTAGTACTGTCAGTGACATCTATGTGAAATTTCATGTCAAAATATATTCATAGTGTTTGAGATACGCGTCGTTTTGTGAGCTGCTAAAAGTGAGTTTTTCGTTTTTTGCGATGTCGAAATTTATTGAGCAAAGAATTTGCATTAAATTTTGTTTGCGGAATCAATTTTCTGCTGCGGATACGTTGAGGATGGTGCAGAAAGCCTTTGATGATGAGACTATGTCTAAAAAAATGTTTACAAGTGGTATAGTGATTTCCATGCCGGCCGTGAACGTGTCGAAGACGAAGAGCGTTCTGGGCGACCATCAACCTCAACCGATGAAGCTCACGTCCAACAAATCAAAGATTTGGTGTTGAAAAACCATCAATTTACGATTAGAGACCTTGCTGATGAAGTTGGTTTATCGAAAGACTCAGTCAATACCATTTTGAAGGATGCTTTGGGCCTCAAGCGCGTCAAATCTCTGGTACTGGTACCGAAAACATTGAATTTTTTGGAAAAAAGGCGTCGCGTTGAAGTGTGTGAAACAATGCTTTCCGACTACCAGGATGTCATGAAACGCATTATAACTGGCGATGAGACTTGGATCTATGCTAACGACCCCGAAACAACCGATCAATCGAGCGAATATCGTGCCAAAGTAGAGCCGAGACCAAAAAAACCGCGCCAAAGTCGCTCAAAAATCAAGGTCATGTTGACTATTTTCTTCGATTATCGTGGTGTTGTGCTTTACGAATTCCTTCCAACCGGCCAAACAGTCAACAAGGAATATTATTTGAACGTTATGCGTCGTTTGCGTAACGCTATCCGCCTAAAAAGGCCGGAATTGTGGAAAGATAATTCTTGGTTTTTACACCACGATGATGCACCATCCCATACCGCACTCGTAATTCGTGATCATTTCGCCAAAAACTCAACCCATATCGTTCCGCAACCACAGTATTCACCTGATCTGGCGCCGTGCGACTTCTGGCTGTTCAACAAGCTCAAAAGACCGCTCCGGCGACACCGTTTTGATACGATAGAGGAGATTCAAGCCGCAGCGAAGACGAACTGAAGGCCATCCCGGAAAGTGACTACAACCAGTGTTTCAAAGATTGGAAAATCCGTTGGCATAAGTGCATTGCATCGGGAGGGGATTACTTTGAAGGGGATGAAATTGATTTGGAAGAACAAATAAAGAATTTTCAAAATAAATACAATGTCACCTTATTTTTTGGACACAGTAGTAAGTTAGTTATTTTTTATTTAATTACCAAAATATTCCCTTGATATGATGGCAAAACAACGTTTGCTGAGTCAGCTAGTGTTGGCTATAGTATTCGATTTCTAAGATTCTTTCTTATTGGACATAAGTTTTGATTTATTGGCATTCAATCTGAGGTCTACTATCTTACATGCATTTTGGAGTTCATTCAGCATGATCTTAATCTCAGTTGAAGCAAAAAGTGTGATGATGATGTCATCTGTTAATCAAAGGTTGTTCAAATATTCTCCACCTTTTTTTTTATACCATTATTTTCCCAATTTAATGACCTGAACACTTCTTCTAGTACTGCACAGAATAAAGTTGTTAATACATAGAGGATCGCCTTGTCTAACTCCTTTATTTAATATAAATTCATTACCAGTAGACTATAAAGATATTCTTGCGTAGCCATTCATATATAAATTCCTCGAAAGTATCGAACCGTTTTATAAAATCAGTAGATGGTATTGTTAACTTTTTCGTTGGGTTTTTCTATAACTTGGTTTGAATGTGATCAGTGTTCTAGAAACCCTACCTAAAGCCTGCTTGTTTCCTACTTCGTTGCTCATCTAAAGTCCTTTTCTTTTTTCTGAAAATGCATTTAACAAAGATATTGTGCTCTGTCGAAATGATATTTCTAGATCTGTAGTTGTTTAAATTGTCGTTGTTACCTTTCTTGTGGATCAAAGATATGGTCGATTTCTTCCATTTTCTTGAAGGCTTGGAGTTAACTCACTTTTTTCTAATTTTAGCATTTCAGCACTTTTTGATTCATTTTATTATTTATTTATTATTTTATTTTTGGCAGATCGTCTATTATTTTTAAAATTTCGTTGGGCAGGAAATTTGGAGACATCTCTTCGTCTCCGTTTATGTTTCACGATTCACGTAAGAAATCTTCTTTGTTTAGAGTTTTGAAGAATTTAGTAAGAGTTTCATTCATAAATAAACATTTCCTGAATTATTTTCTTGTTTTTCGTTAGTTCGTTATCCATTCTTTGCCGAAAGTAGAAAGAAGAAAGTTTTCCTTCACTGTATATCCTTTCTAGCCACTTTTCCTCAAAGCTTTTTCATTTCTTTAGGAATACCTTTTTCTGAGTGGTTTCTTCTTTGTCGCACTTTTTATGTAAGGGTTCGCCATCTAACTTTTTTTTTTCAACTAGTGCTTATTTCGTGAATGGTAACACTTAGCTCATGTCTGATTTGACAGATAATTAGTTTTATCCTTCCGCTGAACGAATATGGTTGTGTATACGCTTGAACAACGCTAGGAAATATTGCGACATTACTTTGAAAACCATGGTAATGTTGCAGAACGTGTGCGAAAATTGCGAATGGATTTTGGAAGAAGAGAAGCACCGTCAGCTCCGTATGTTCGTTATCTTGTGAAAAAAGTGCAAGAAACTGGCATCCTCATCTATAAACCAAAGCGTGAAAAGCCAAAACCAGTGCGTATACCCGAGAATATTGCTGCTGTGGCAGAAAGTGTGCGTGAAGCGCCATCAACATCAATTCACCGTCGTTCTCAACAATTGAACATTTCGGAGACATCATTGAGACGAATGTTGCATAAAGACCATGGTATGACGCCATACAAAGTCCAATTGGTTCAGGAGTTGAAGCCAACTGACCATCCAATGCGTTTTCGCTTCGCTAAGTGGGCCTGCGATCGACTTACAGAAGATGCCGATTTTGCCAAAAAAAATCATCTTTTCAGATGAAGGTATGTAAATAAGCAAAATTGTCGCATTTGGGGCACAGAAAACCCGCACGCATAAATTGAAAAGCCGATGCACCCAAAACGAGTCACTGTTTTGTGCGGATTTTGGTCTAGAGGCATAATTGGGCCATTTTTCTTCGAAAATGAGCAATGAGTGGCCGTTACAGTCAATAGCGATCGTTATCGGGCCATGTTGAACGAATTTTTGTTCACCATAAATTGTAGAGGAGGATTCATTTGGTTTCAACAGGATGGCGCTACGTGCCACACAGCCGAAGCTACACTCGATGCTTTGCGCCCTGTTTTTGAAGATCGCATTATCAGCCGCAGAGCTGATGTCGTTTGGCCACCTCGGAGCTGCGATTTGACACCGTTGGACTATTATTTGTGGGGTGCCCTCAAAGATAAGTGTTACGCCGACAAGCCAGAGACAATTGAGGCTTTAAAGGACAATATTCGTGAAGCCATTGGTGAAATACAGCTGCGCAGAATCGACAATGTGTGTAGGCCAGCCGAGGCAGCCATTTGAATGAAATTATTTTCCATTATTAACCGGAAGGATTGTACTTTCAAATAAAAAAAGGAAATTTGAGAAAATATTCAGCAGTTTTTCTTTTATAGCATTTTCAAAAAATAAAAAGTTATTTGGCGGACCCTTTACTTAATGACCTTAATTTTTTAATTTTTGTGAAACCTTCGCAAACTTCGGTGAGGAGGAGGAATGGTGAAAATTATCACTCACACAACACATTTTTTACGTTTTGCCAAGGCTGTATGGGATTACCCTTGATTCCAGTCCTTTCACTTAGTGCTTTGGTAATTGAGCCTAACATTGGGAGGGCAGTATGTAAGAGGTACACCCATCTTAACTACAATAGAATCTATAATAACTAGAAAGCTCGTGAAAGAAAGTTATTTAGGTTGAAATTTAGCAAGGCATCTTGACATTATATTATACATCCTTCGGTATAACTTGATCCTTCTGTATATCTCCATTCCAATACAGAGGCTCTATTCATTACATCATCGGTAACAACAAGCTTTCTTGCTTCTTTTCAATCTTTTTTTTTTTTTTTTTTTTTTTCAAATTTTAAGTAATTAAAATAAATCGCGGTGACCATTCCCGAGTCCGATCTAGGCGATGTCTTCTTGAGGCTCCTTAAAGATATATTCGGGAGTACCTGAAGCATTTGATTTAATACTAGTGTAGTAGCTCCAGGAATTGGAGCTGTATTAAATTCTAAAATACTTCTCAGATATCGAACACTAACACTGTAAATAAAATATTTTATGAACTTACTTTGAAGGTGGGTCTCCAACCTAATGGCTTCACGAATGCTGCATGGAATGTGCAGAAATTTATCAAAGCATATGAGGCCAAGTAGAAATTCGAAATCATTGGAGCAATCACGTTCAATTCACCAATCAACAGGAATCCAGCAGAAATAAGGAATGTCAATACGTATCCACGGTAGGGCTCACCGTGTTTACCATAGGGTTTCGAGAAATAAATCAAACCAGGATAAATCTGATCCGTGCCGAGAGCTTGAACCAATCGTGGCACAGACAGCAGATTTGTTAGTGCCGTGCTCAAAGTAGCAGCAAAGCAACCAGCATAAATCAACGGACCCCAAATAGACATCAACTGCATAATGCTGTACGAATTGGCTAAACCATATTCGCAAGTCTGAAATTTTAAATTCATTAGGACCATTCAATGGCAAGACTTTACTGAATGTTGTACATTATTAAATCTGCAAGGTATATTCTCACTGTGAAGGGTACCGTTGACAAGATCTGCTACATTGCCGGACGCATCACGTAGTGCTGCACTGCCGGCAAAGACCACGAAAATGGCATACGACATCATGGAAATGAGAAGGGCCAAAAGTGTACCCTTTGGAATGGACTTGCCAGCGTCCTTGAGATCACCAGAAATGTTGGCTCCCGCCTGTATGCCTGTCACACTTGGAAAAAAGATCGCGAACACACTAAAGAAATCCTGGTTGACACCTTCGGAGAATCTATAGCTTGGTCCCATATTTTCATTGATAGTTTCCGCTAAACAAAAAAACGACATTCTTTCAAGCTCTTTGGGGATTTTCACTTTCCAACTCACTTGAGAATCCGACAAAGCCTTTGGCAATTTTTTCCTCATCGCCCTGTGGACCAATTGCAGCACCAATCAAGAAATTGAAAATTGCCAGGACAATTATAACAATAAGAAAATTCTGCGCCTTCGCTTCCCATTCCATGCCGACACAGCAGATCAGGATCAAAATTCCAATGGTGATGACACCCACTATGCGCACGTCATTTACTCCACCGTCTATGATTTTTAAGCCATGGGAACCTAAAAAAAAAAATTACTTCCAATTTTCTCAACGACCAAGGATACAATATTAATTTACTTACGCAACAAATCATTTAGAGAATCACAGAAACCAACTGTGTTCATTGATGCTGCCACGGCATTTGCAAATGCGAATACGACACCAACGGATGCACCAAATTCGGGACCCAACGATCGAGAGATTATGAAATAAACACCTCCGCCCTTGACTTCACCGTTGGTACTAATGGCGGACAACGATAAGGTTGTTACGACACAGACAACAGCTGAGACGAGAATGATGAGCAGGGATTGAAGGATACCAGAAAGTGCTACAACCCAGCCGAGACGCAGGAAGAGCATAACACCATAGATGTTGAGAAGGCATGGTATCAATACACCAACAATCCATCCTAGCTTGATAGAGTGTCCTCCCGGAGCGTTTGTTTCTTCAGCGGGATTACATTCCTGAAAAAAAAGAAAACAAAAAACATGATATTTTCTTAAATTTGTCAATTTAAGTGGACTTGAGTTTGATTCGAAGTCTCTAAAGTCCAATAAATCAGAAGATTCTTTCGGAAACAAGGAATAATCTGGAGGGCCATTTAGATATATGGTATATAAAAGGTGTCTTAAGAAACATTAAAGTACCTATTGGCAGACTTTTCGGCACTAGATTTCCTCTGAAAAAAAACTTCAAAATGTGGAGAAACCTAGTTTTCCACATATGGTCGAACCGTCATCCTTATCTACTAAATGCTAATGGAAGCTCACTCGTCAAGAATTTTTGCGAACTCTTTCTTTTTTCGCTCAAGTTCAGACGGTCTTATCTCGACTCTGATTTTGAGATTGCTGTACCTTCTTATTGTTTCCTAAATAAGAAGGTTCAACACTGGAAGACTAAGCATACCGGAGATAGCCAGAGCCGAAGGAGAGCATCTAAGTGACTGACCCTTAAATGGCACATAGCCTCCCACAAGCGCCATCAAATTTTGTTTACAATTAAAGAAATAGACACGAGCAATAGGCTTCCACATCCAGAACAAGAAATTTGTGGTATGATGAAGATGAGAAGATGGAAACAATTGAGGCGCCTGAAAAGACAGAGCAAAGAAAGTGTACAGAGCTAGACAACAAAAATAAATACTGACAAAAACAACCCTACGCAGACTTCCAGCTCGAGAATATATTAACTGGTTTGGGTGCAGAAATATAACACGAAATTTCTACTAAAAGGCAAAAAGTCTTAATGCAGGCTTCTACGCCGGCATCCATTCTCTCCGTGATTGGAAATTTTGACATCGATCATCAGGGAACTGTCGATGTATTCAAGCAGCATATCCAGAAACAGCTTAACGAATATTATCAAGAGGGAATGATAGGGTTTGAAGAGAACCCAATTCCAACTGGAAAGAATCTTGGGATTCCGATAGTCTACAAGCAGAACTTTCTAAATATGGCTGAGATATTCTCATAATGGGCATGTATCAAATGATCTGTCAGGTTTGGTTGGACGACAAACAACTGGAATATCAGCTTAAACCCTTAATTTCGCTTGCAAGATCCTATTCTGCGAACGCCAATTGGCAGCACAAAAATCGGAGCTGCTTCCGATCCGGCCTTCAAGTAGATGCGCTCCTTTGTGAATTCTTAAAACTTATTCTTGAACTTATATTGCGATGTGCAGGCGATTTTCTTTTCAAGTCTGACCAGATATTGAGAAACGTAGGCGATGTTGAACTCACCGTTCGTTCCCAATTGAAACTTTCACGGTGATCAGAAGAGACGAAAACTAAATATGTAAATGCTGTCGACAAGACATCGGTCCATGGAATTAGAGGAGTTTCTCAATCGATGCTCCTTCGGCTTGACAACTAGGATCAGGAATTCTAACTCGAAGAACAGAATTCATGATCTGCAAAGCCAGTTCTTCTTGTTATGGCTGTCTGTTAAACGACAAGACAGCTAAATGGATTTTATGATCCTTTGAAAGAAGTATTCATCCTCGGATAAACGGTCCTGTTTGCGAAAAGGGCGAATCACAAGGAAAACCTTGAACTCTTCAAGTTGTACAACGATGTGGATCTTTTTCAGGTGCCAAAAATTCTTCGAAAGAATTCCAGCTTGGTTTTTTTTTTTACAATCGAGGATGCAGCTCGTTGCAAACTGTGAAGGATGGAAAAGTGTTATAGTTCAGACTCAGATCTTCCAAGCATTGATGGCTCAATACGTAAATTTCCGATAGCCGATGTACTAAAAAAATGTACAAATTACTAACCCGGTGTTATAAGCATACGTATATCAAACCGAATCATAGGAGTGACTGCATCGTTAACCGATGAAACTAGAAAGGGCAATAGGAACGCCAAAAGGATTAATATCAACTCTTTCGCATGTATACTTTATGAAATAGTTCCTTAAAAAGAGTGGAAAAAAATATATGCCAACTGTATACCACTAGCAGACGACCAATTGACTAAGACAAGGATTCATCCTAACATAAGAAGGTTAACCGAACACGCTCAGTACCATAATAATATGACTGGACTAAAATGGTATGGACATCAATTCAAGCAAGGATGGTAAAATGGACATCATTACCAGGTCGTTGTTTCAAAGTGTATGTCAATAATAGCTACTCAAATTTAATGTTTCTCAATGCTGATCATTCACAAGGAGCAGTTCTTTCACCCGATTTATTCATATCACATCTGATTTTCAGAAACTATCAGAGTGCGAGTCAGCAATATACACAGACGTAGCTAGCGCAGCGATTTTTGCCTTTGTTGCGGTCTCGTGATCTAGACAAATTTGAGTCTTTAGGTCAATACCTTGACGAACTGGTACAAGAGTGGGGAACCAGTTCAGAAAACCTTGCTTCCTTCTGCGTAATCAATTAATTTAAAATGCAGTACAGACCGTATGGCAGTCTCGAAATCTTCTGTGGCGTCATTCCACTTTAACCCTTGTGTTCATACCCGGGTACCCGGGTGCCCACTGCGATGTATTTTCGTGATAAAAAGTGACAAATAATAAAAATTTATTTTTGAGCTCTCAGATCCTCGTTATAAAGGTAAAAAGCGAACAAATCATGTATTTAAAATTTTTTTTTTTTTATTCATTTTTTTCATTAGCTTAAACTTAAGCCATCGCATCATGCGCACCCGGGTACCCGGGTACCCACTGCAGTATTTGTATGGAATACGTTTGAAATTAATTGTGTTCAGGGATGATAATTGATTTTATTATTAAAACAGGGAATTACAAGACATGTTTATTTACAAATAATATTATTCATTGCATTCTATACATTTTACAACATGAGCTGTGTGTTCATCGCAAACTGGTCGTTCACAGTCACTGCAGCTCTTACGCGTTTTTCGTCGTCTTTTTATCGTCATTTTGTAACATAAGTAACAGGATCCAGTAATTTTCTTTCTCCCAGTTTTGTCCGTTGCAACCGATGGACCAGGGTCTTGCGTTGCCCTTGTTATTTCACGACCTATGATACTCTCAATTGCAATTTTTGTAGTATAATTACGCATCACTTGAGGATTCGTCATACGTTCTTCAATCATTGGCTTGGCAAGTTCTTCACTGAGTTTGCGTAGAAACAGACGTCGTTCCGCTGTTTTCTTTTTAATCATTTTATTATTTTCATAATAAATTAGATATGCCGCGAGTGCAGCGATGTCTAATATATTGAAGAACATTGCCATTGGCCATCTCGAAGAGCGCCGCTGACTTGTGTACCTTCTGAGCATTTGGTCCATAGTGTCAACACCAGTTTTGTATTTGTTATAATAACTGATGATATCAGGCTTCTTCTTTGCATCATCACCCACAGACATATCCGAATGCATTGTTGATATCAGAATTACTGCTTTGTTTTTTTTAGGTACGTAAGAACACATCGTTACTTTGTCGTGAAATCCAAAAACTGTTGAGTATTGCTCTCGTGACTTATTTGCTGCCATGATACCAGGGATGTATGGTTTATTACTCTTTATTGTTCCAACAATGGTAAGATTCCATGATAGCAAGTGCTTTGCAACGGGTAGAGTTGTAAAAAATTATCCATACAGATATTTCTTCCACTTCCTCGATAGAGAGCTGCTAATTCTTTCACCACTCTCTCTCCCTGATTTTTTTCGCGGGTATCATTTATTTTGCCAGCATAAATTATCCCGTGTAAAGGATAGGCGTTTTCAGCATCACAAATCCACCAGATTTTTATACCATACTTAGCTGGCTTCGAAGGTAAATACTGAGTAAATCCTGTCCGACCTCGATATGGATATAATTGTTCATCGATTGTCAAATTTTCCGTAGGCTTGTACATCTTGAATCTGTATCTTCATCACTTTAAATGGACTTCAAGTAGGCATCTTGTTCTGCTGCACTCATTCTGAACAATAAATGAATGTTTTGTTGTGTACAATAATACAATACAGACCATAATATAATACAATAATACTTCATATTAATAAATATTAATTGATATTTTATTTACTTACCGAGCAAATTCTTCTCTGGATAGTTCTTCCATTATTCCTTTCCTCTTGACTCTGAATATTCTAAACACGTCTGAATTCACCAGAAACTCAAACTATACTGAAGGGAGCTAACATTCCCTCCGCTACGCGGTAGAAACGACAAAAATTGACCTTGACATTCTTTTCTATGAAGGGAGCAGCTGCTGTGCTCCGAACAATTGAAATAGGTCTTCTACCTGAGGTGCCCTTAACTTATTTTTCATGCTAAATACATTTCTGCAGCATTTTCTGTTTTAAAACTTTCTCAAATACTTCATAGCAATGTATATTGTAGAGAAAAAATTCTCTAAACACTTTTTATTTAGTCAAAATATTAAAAAATTAAAAATTTCATGAAATGGGTACCTGGGTACCCTGGGTGCCAAACGACGTTAGTAAGTTTGGGTATGAACACAAGGGTTAAAAGATGCCCGTTTCCAGATAACGCATATATTTATTTTAAACGAACTGTTTAATTTGTTTGTTATTTTAAAAACTATTTATATCAATTTTTTTCTTCTCGATATTTATTTATTGACTTTTTTTATTTTTGATATTTATTTATTTATCTGGTGTTTAATATTATAATAATGTTTAATATTATAAAAACGATCATTACAATAATTAATTTATTTACTGAACCAGTTAATCATTTATACCTACACAGAACTAAAGTATTTATTTTATTTATGCCTTTTTTTCGCTTATCAAAACGAGGGTTTTTTTTTTTAATTATGTGGAAGAACTTATCTTTATTTCAGTTGAAAGCTTAAATATTGTATTGTAATTTTTGCTCACGAAATAAATAAATCTAAATTACCAGTAAAGGTCAAAGCCAGGGGTGCAGGGGAGTTAAAGCCTGTGGGGAACTCAGAGCGTGAAGCTAACTAACGAACATTTTGCGCGAAATTTTATCGATAACATTGCAAAAGTCGGTTTCAACAAAATTGATTTTTTTAATCCAATTAAATGATCTTCATCCTGTACTGCAAATATTTGGCTGACGAAATTGACAAGCAAATTGCGAATATTTTACAAACTATCATAGAATGATTTGGGGCGTAATCGTCGGATTTACCATTTACGCCAAATAAAGAAACTCGTTGCAATCGGTCCAAATAGTGTAGGTTGAGCTAAGTACAGAGGTTGGATCAAGTTTGCAATAGTTTAGTTCCGTGATAATAATTCCAACATCTTTATCCCGGGATTACTAAAATGAAGTGGAGTGCATTTCTCAAAACTTTATCTTCTCTCTGCTCGAGCAATCTTTTTGGAAAAATTTGGTTTGGCAAAAAAGGGAATCTTTTTTGGCCAAAATCATAATGCTACAAATACGAAATTCAGCCTTTTATTGTGATAGCAGTAGCCGACTTTCGTCATAAAATTAATCGATTTAAAATTTTCAGAAATGATAAATTACTCGTTCTAATATTAAATGTCAATATTTCCGATAGTATGTGAACATCAAGTGGGACCTTACGCCATTAATCATTGTCACGTTTTAGTATGTGAATTTAAATATCTAGTAGTAAGTCGAGGTACAACTTAAACAACGCGACGTTATGAAACACTCAGTATCAATTAATTCAAATCACTTCATTTCAGCTGGGTGTCTGCTAAATTTCAAGATTATAAGAATACGTAAATGGAACGAGTCAATTTATATCTTAAAGACGATAAGACTGAAAGTTTGTTTTGAGACAATTAGACAGGCGCCTGACGTCTATACGTAACATCATCTACGCAGTTTTTAAGGAGGAACCTTTATTCTTTAAGTTCGAAAGAAAGGAATACTTCCTGGGAAACAAAACAATTGGTCGTAGGGCCTATGCTTATCTTTACTTTTTTGGTAACCAAACGGCTCAAGGAAGGGGTGCGCTTAAATCTTGGAATTTAGATAGAAGGGCAGATTATGATGGAAGCTATGTCTAGACCGAAAAGCTTCAATTTTATCTTTTTTTGTATACACTAGAAGAGAATTTTCTTTTTCGCAAAACAGATAAAGGACGTGTTCTCGTTCTTCTGGCCGAATTTTTTTGAAATAGGCGAATAGGCGTTGTGGGATGCCACGAAAACACTGTGAGATGGCCCCAAAAATTGTAGACACCACGGCATGACTGGACTATGCACAGTGCATTTGTCTGAAAACCGGTTCGCAACTGCCAAGGATTAATTAATATCAACATGCGGAGTATTCAACGTCGGCTTAATGAAATGGGTCTTCCTCATCAGTAGACCAGCAAAAAAGCCACTTGTCTCTGCAGCAATGAATGAAAAATGTTGATGTGGGCTAAAAAGCACCGGGAATGGACCGTTTAAAAAGTAGAAACACAATGCTCGCGCTTTCACAGAATGAGTAGAAACAATGAGATCTTATGGGGTAACACATATTGTGACCTCGCGCGTTTGATTGGCGTTTGATCGTAAATATCGTAAGCCCGACATCAACGCCGAAGTAGAGCAACTCTCTACTTTGGTCGCGCGTTTTACAGTTCACTAACAGCTGATAATTGGTTTTCCTCCAAGGTATTTTTTCTGTGTGTGCAAAATGAGTTTCTTCTAAGAAAAATTTATAGCTTTCATCAAAGAAAACGATTTTATATACAATACCAAATCGAGGAGCTATAAGAACGTTATCAAGCGAGATTTAGCACGGGCCAAAATCTCAGGAGAGCTGAAGACACCAAGTAAGTTATTCATACATACAAGTATATACCAAATAAATATGCATATAATGTTTTCATACTCCCCAGTTGAAGAATGCAAACAACGGTGGAAGAGCCTCCGAGATCGGTATGTTAGGGAGAAAAAAAAGATGGATCAGCCATCTGGAAGCGCTGCCGGAGAAATTGAGGTTTGGCACCTTTATCCACAACTCGGGTTATTACAATTCTATTTTATTTAAGACAAATCGGTGATCATGAAACATCACCCTTCTCGGATGAGAGCACTGGAATTCAGCAAGATGTGTTTTCTCCAACACCCGACGAAAACATTTCCTCCGGCAAAGCAGAGACTCCATTTACAAACAGGAACAAACGAACTCGTTCGGGCGAATTCCCAGTTAACGAATTTTTTGGAAACCTTACGCAAACGATGTCGCAGCGTTTCAACAAGCAAGAAATCGATGAAAATGACACGAAGTTAAAATTCGTCTGCAAAGCAGAATATTGGAAGATGTTAACAGGGAAATACTTAAATATTTGGAAAAATAAAATTGAAAATTGAATTGAAGAATTGAAAATATTTTCATTCCTTAGATTTTATTTTTGAACAAATAATTTTTCAGCTGCTCTTTTTTTTAAATTCATTCTAAATGCATGTTTTGAAGAGTTGTTGATTCTAAAACTCGTAAATTGACATTAATCTTCTGTTTTGTTAAATCAGAACAAGAATCCACATTATATTTGCATTTCCGAAAAAGAGAACATTTTTACTCTTATTATTACTGTGAAATCTTGCCCTACGAATTTGAAGAAACAGAACATTATTCGGTCATATTCCTAACCTCTCAACGCGCGACCTCCTTAAAACCACATTGGGTGTACAATTTTTGACGTCGCGCGTTGTGACAGAGTATCTCGTAAGTTGGGAGAAAAGCCTGTCAAACGCGCGACTGCTCGAGCGCTGCATTGTGTTTTGCCCATAATGTGATCTCGCGCGATTGGTTGGCGTTTGATCATAAATATCGTAAGCCCGACTTCGCCATTCTACTTTGGTGGCGCGTTCGACAGCTCACTACCAGCTGATATTTTTTTTTGGATTTGAATTTTTCTTTGATTTTTCCGATTTTAACAACAGGGTCAGCCGTTGTGTTGATAATGAGTTCACATATTTTGACTTGGCTGCAGAAAAATGTTTTTTGCTTGAAATAAGTGTTAAAAAGGTTCTAAGACACGTAAATTGACATCTATCTTCTGTTTTGAAAAATCATGACAAGAATTCACGTTATATTTTTGTTTCCTAATTTTACCAATCAATTGAAAAGAGAACATTCTTACTCTTATTATTACTGTGAAATCGTGTCCTACGAATTTTAGGGAACAGAATTTGGTCATAATCCTAACCTCTCAACGCGCGAGCAGCATGAAGTCACACTTTGTTTTACGACTTTTGAGGTCGTGCGGTGTGACAGAGAATCTCGTAAGTTGGGAGAAAAAGCCTGTCAAACGCACAATCGAGCGAGCACAACATTGTGATTGGCCCTTAACTTAATTGGACCTGATGGAAAGCAGACAGTGCGAAGGGGAGCTAAGGAAGATATTGGGGTTACTTGCACGTATTTTTTTGTATGGTTCTGTAAATGCTGTTCCTACACTACCCCATATCTCAGGATGATTCCATTACCTGTCATCGCGCTCATTCAGTATGTAAAAACAAATTTTCACTTAAAGTGGAAATTCAAAACCACTTCTAAGTAACAATTGAAAAGCTCAAAACGGTCATGGATCAAGTATAGACTAAAAAGATAACAACAAGAAATCCAAAACTTTTACGACTCTATGCCCCATAGGGTCCAAGCGGTCATAAAGGCTAAAAGCGGTGCTAAAAAAAAACTACTTAGGAAAAATAAATACTGGACTCCCAGTAATTATGAGTAACAAGTGTTGTAACTTGTGTTATTCAATGTGCCCTTAATTGCTTTTAAGAAAAAAAAGGTGGAAAAAACTACGATAATATATTTTTTTATTGATTTGTAGAACATAAAAAAATCTATTTAACACCCTTTTCAGCTACCGTCTAATTTCTCTTGCCACTTTTGTTGCATTTGCGAGAGTTTTGGTCACAAATAGGTAGATAAAGTTAGAAAAGATAATGCCTCATAAAAAAAATGATAGATATACTATATTTAAATTTCTGTAAAATGCACACCGTTTGAGAAAAGATGCATGGTTGGTTGGTTGGTTGGTTTGTTAGGATGAGCTTTGTTAGCTCTTCACTTAGGCCTCTGGTTGGGCCCGTTGTGTTCCCCTATTTCTTGTGTGGAGAAGATTTTGGTTGGAGTGGGGAAGTTGTTTTGAAAGTACTACTACTACTGACTTGTAATAGTGTCAGAGGTCGGGAAATCTTTTTGTTCATTTTGCGAACTTCATAATCTCACCGTTCCCAATTTTTTTGAGGTGCGTAAAATCCGGTATCGGTGCCAGTCCGAGTCTATGTAAGTGGAGGTTAAGTTTAATGTGCCATGTTACCAGACCCACCATTAGCCTTAGATTCCGTTTGCTGAAGTTCAGAGCTCGTTTCGGTGCCTTATTAGTCGGTTTTCCTATTATTGACCCAGTTGACCCTTTGATTTTTAAATTCCCGAGTTGCCCTTTCTTAGCCAGTTCGTAAGCTTTTTCGTTTCCAGTTATACCTTCGTGTCCCGGCACGCTAGTAAGACTGACGTCATTCACTGTTACCAGTTTATTAAGTTTGTGTTTGCACCTCCTTACCAGTGTCGAAACTGATGTAAGCTTGTAATAGCTTTGATAGCTGCTGTACTATCGGAGCAGATGAAAATTTGCTTCTCTTGTATGTTTAGTGCGTGTAGCTTTTCTACTCCAGTTAGTATTGTGAAAACTTCTGCTTGAAACACCATGACGAATGATGATTTGAAATTTCTATCGGTGGGTTCGAACAGTAGATCCCTCGATCTACTGATATGTAAGAACCCTCCGTATAAATTGTGATAATACCGGGTTCTCTTGTCATGGTGTCCAAGAAATTCTGATTGGAAAAATTGTCTTGAAATTGTTTTGGAAGGTAAGAGTTTTCTCATCTAGATCGCTTTGTCGATCTAGAAGTGGTGTCAATGTTCACAAATTTCCTATACCCGTTGTTTTTCTGTCGTCAATGTGACCCAGTGCCTTGAGTTTTATGGCCGAGTGACGTGCTTGTCTGTTGTACTAGTGTTTCATTTAGAATTGCTTCAATGGAAGTGGTCGGTGTGGAGTTTTGAGCACCTGTTATATCCAGGCATGGCAAAAGTTGCACTTGTGTGAGATTGTCGACTTTATATTTTTTATCTTTCGGGCTGCACCATACTATAATGCCGTAAAGAATGGTTGGTTTCATTCCACAGTTGTATATCCAGTCCACAGGACTTCCGAAATGCCCTCCTGCATATCCAATATGCCCTCTTGGCTTAAGTTATACGTTCCCCCAGGTTTTTCCCCCAGTTAAGTTTCTTATCGATTATCGCCGTCACGCTGTCATTGATTTCAAGTTTAGTACCTCCGATCTCATTGATGTGGAAGTCACTTATTTTGGTCGTTTTCATGAAGAGGACCAAAACCGTTTTGCCAGGGTTAACATTTAGTCCGTTTTAAATCACCCGTGTTGTAACAGTGTTGAGAATGTCCTGCATCATTTTCCCTATTATGCTTAGGTGTTTTCCTTGAACTGGGATTGCTAGGTCGTCTGCATATGCTCAGCATTTGGCGCATGTTCCTCCTAGATTTTTAAGGAGCTTATCCATCACTAGTCCCCACAAAAGAGATTTTATAATGCCTCATTGTGGTGTCCCTTCTAAGACTGAACCTTTACTTATTTCGTCTCCGATGGAGGCTGTGTTGATGCGGTTCGATAGCATATGTTGCAACTACTTGTTGATTTGTGTGTTGTTACTGTAGGTCGAAACGGCGTCTTCCATATTCGTCATTTTGATACATATTATTAAACGCCCCTTCGATGTCTAGAAACGTCCCTACGACTGACTCTTTGTATTCAAAGGCATCCTCAATTGTTTAAGCTATAATATGTAGTGCGTTTTCTGTAGAAAAGATGCATGGATGTGGGTTTTTTTTTGGCACGGGGTGTATGTTCTTTCGCCATATATATATTTTCATTCGAATATAGTTTCTAGTGTTTTTGTTTTAATTGACTTCAACAAGCTAGGATCAATTCAGATTAAAAATAAAAAGAAAACTTTAAACCCGTACACTATATTATTGTGAGTAGGGCAAAGAAGGGCTTCGACAAACATCTTATTCATGGCGACGATGTTTGTTGCCATTATACTCCACAATTCTTGCCTTGAATACACTAACTCACTCGCATTTAAACCTGTACAGAGAGAGTGATAAAAATCCGAATTAAAACTGACTTTGCAAAAAGGGGCAATTCCACATCAAAGTCTATTAAACTGTCTTGCAAGTTGTTAAAATATTGAAGCCCTTCTTTTCCCTACTCAATACTTTTAAAACGTAGAAAAACTGTTGAACTGAGGACAAATGTGCCTCAGATATACTCTCAGATGTGCTATCGTCTAGACAGAAAGACGCTTCGACATTGATCAAATATATAACTATAACTAATATACAGGGTGGTGCATTAGACACGTTAAAATTCAATTATTTAATATTTTTTTTGATGACATAATTTGTAGCGTTTTTTATTATTTACTTTGAAAAACAAGGAAAATTTATGATGGAAAGATTAAGCACAGAAAAATGAACATTCAATTATTCAGACACAAAGATTATATTGACATTTTTTTCATGTTCGAAATGCGCCCAGTGCTCCAATAATTTACCGATTGGTCCAGCGATCTTTCGCGTGCTGGAAGAACTCATACAGTTCGAAATGATGTGAACATTGCTCGGGTTAAAGCAAATATGTGTGATGTAAATGCGGTTTTTACAAAGAATTTTAAGGCAATTACATATTTTTCCATATAAGATTCGATTGTTTCATTAATTGAAAACAAATGGTCCACAAATACGCATTCAGTATGCTCGTCGTTTTTAAGGCATGTTCCGAGAGATCAACGAGTTTATTCACAAACTCATAATGAGCGATGAAGCCCACTTTCACCTCAACTGTAACGTGAATAAATAAAATTGCAGAATATGCATCCACTAAGGCTTTCAACACCGGGTAATGATTGAAAACTTGTTAAGGCCAGAGGAAGAGAACAATTCACAATTGGTTTCAACAAGATGGAGCCGCAGCTTACACAGCTCGTCCAACTTTGTCTCTTGGTGATCGGATAATATAATATATAATAATAATAGGACTACCGGTTGAAAATGTCGTTATTGCAGACAACTTCATTGAATTTTGACCATGACAGCTGTCACATCAGAAACTTCATGTTATTGTCTAATTATTTCAGTCTAGGTAATTGGTCATTAGTGAAAACACCGTAAAATGTCTAAATTCGTGCCATCAAAACAACATCTGCGGGAAGTTTTAATATGCTTCTTTCATTTAAAGAAAAAAGCAACTGAAGCGCATCAATTGCTTACCAAAGCTTATCCGGGCTATACTATAGACGTTAGAATGTGTCAGCGGTGGTTTAAGCGGTTCAAAGATGGTGATTTCGACACCGAAGACAAAGAACGCCCCGGCCAGGTGAAAAAGTTTGAAGACCATGAATTGAAGGCATTGCTCGATCAAGATCCGTCACAAACGCAAGAAGAACTTGCAAAATCACTTGGCGTAGCTCAGCAAACCATTTCCGATCGTTTGAAAGCAATGGGAATGATCCGAAAGGTAGGACATTGGGTGCCATATGAATTGAAGCCACGAGACGTCGAACGCCGATTTTGCATGTCCGAAATGCTGCTTGAACACCACAAAAAGAAGTCTTTTTTGCATCGAATCGTCACTGGTGATGAAAAATGGGTACATTACGATAATCCAAAACGTCGGGCAACGTATGGATACCCCAGACATGACTCAACATCGACGGCCCTTCAGAATATTCATGGCCTGAAGGTTATGCTGTGCATTTGGTGAGACCAGAAGGGCGTTGTGTATTATGAGCTGCTAAAACCGAGTGAAACAATCACAGGCGAGGTCTACCGACGACAATTGATGCGTTTGAGCCGAGCACTGAAGGAAAAACGGCCGGAAACGGTCGCAAGACACGATAAAGTTATTTTGCAACATGACAATGCTCGGCATGTTGCCAGTGTCGTATAGTCCAGACCTTGCGCATCCGAATACTATATCTTCCGCTCGATGCAACATGGCCTGGCATACCAGCACTTCCGTCATTTGGATGATTTAAAAAAATGGATCGATTCGTGGATTCGAATTTTTCAGAACGGGTATCCATGAATTGCCAGAAAAATGGGAAAAATGTGGGGCTAACGATGGGCAATACTTTGAATATTGAATTTATATCTATTTTTCTTCAATAAAGCATTGAAAACGACATTTTCAACCGGTAGTCCTATTATTTAATATATAAAATAATATTAAACGGCTCTACATTTTTTTCTTTGGGGCTACCTAAAAAGTAATTTGTATGCCAATAAGCCAAGAACCATACAATAGCTTAAGGCCAATATCCTAGAGAAAATGACGGCGCTGGGACCTAAAATTCTAAGAAAACTAATGGAAAATGCTTTGAAAAGAGCTCGTCAGGTCGAAGCAAACAATGGGCGCCATTTGAAAGATTTTACTTTTAATCTAAATTAAAATAAATGCCAAAGTTAAATAAAATCAGAAAGAAAAATTTTATTCATCAAATAGATCTTAAGGTTTCTTATGCGCCACCCTGTTCAAGCGGCAAAAGCCCACTAATACCCCAATTAGACTTCAGGATGTAGTTGAAATGAAATGAAATTTCAAAAAATCCTTACCCTGTTACAAAGTGCGAACAGCTAGCGATGCTCATTTGTATTGTTAAATATGTTTAACAAACCTCTATTCACAGATTTTCAATACACTCGGTTTTACAAAAATCTCGAAAAAATCTATTTTTCAAATATTCAAATTGGTGTTTCCCCTTACCAAAGTAGTAATTAAAGTACAACATAGCGTATACATCTGATGAATTATGGGCAGTTTTTGAGGTATCTTGACCCACTGTTCGCCGGTTCAAATTCGAAAAGGAACATCTAGAAAATTTTCATGACCCAATCTCTCTCGAGTGGTTGACAATCCTTTGAAGAGTACAATTGTCAAAATAAAGCTTCTATGGCCGTTTGAAGGCGGCAGAAAAATTGTTATTCCAACAAATGGCTAAGCTGTGTGTGACTCCCAAAAGGTATTTTGTTTTAAAACAAAAACAAATACAAAGGAAGTCGAGATTATCTACGCAACTTGCGGGGTCTCGATTTCCAGGTGGCAAATCTTGGTGATGATGAATGGAACTGTTTGTAAGATAAATAGCACCTCTAGACTGTTCTGAATCAGACATGTAGAATAACAATTGAGTCATTGAGTTAGAAAGCAGCCAAAGCAGCAGTTGATTGCGCTGGCGATGTGTCTTCGGGTTAACTTAATAAGACAATTACCTATCCTGTTTCCTTTGAACTCTGACTCTTGAGTTCTGTTAAAAGTACGAAGTATATTGTCTTTCGCAAAATCGAATATTTTTCATCCAAACCAACTCATACGATGAAGACACACACAAGACAAGAAAGCTGCAGTTAGCCAACCTCTTCGTTAAGGCATAGGCATCTTTCACTTAGGCCTAAGCGACGTTTATGTTAGTTAAGGCTGCTTAAGTTGTCCAACGAAAAAGAACTTTCGCATAATTATTAAACTTCCAACTTTCAATCGCAACAATAAAGCTCAATCTAAATAGGGTCACAATGCAAGATCAATGCGATCACCTTCACCACGATCTTGGTCTGTATGCGATCAAGTTGCCTGCCCGAAGGAAGGCCAGAAATGTAGAATCGTTAATAAAATCTTGGTAACCCTTAGAATTTCGTTCAGACTTTGAAGTATAAAATTTCAACTTGCAACAAAAGGCTTCTATAAATGCGTTAAACATCATATCGAGCGCAACTTTCGATTATGATCCATTTAATATTGTTAAGCCATGCAAATCAAATAAATAAATCAAAATTTTATACTTCACTGGGCAATTTGGCAATTGTTACTGTAAACATCAATAAAAATGTGCTAATCAAATGATCAGACAAAAACATCAATTCAAACATCTCGTATGTGGGGCGTCACCGTCGTTTGGCTATCTATGAAAATAGCCTTGAGTGGGTTAATAGCCAAAATTAAAAAATAAGTCCACTTAACACCCCCTGTTGATGCTGAGCTCTGTTAATTTGAAGTGTCAACCCGAATAGCTGTGCTAATTAAATGAAAAAATGAACTAAAAGCTTTAACTGAACAAATTTGCGCGAATGCTTGTAAGTGAATTGTTTTCATGATTTCATGGAATTGAAAACGTCAGAGCAAAGGCATCAGCACTCTTTAAGGTTAAACAGGATTAACTAGAAAATTCAAAAACAAATACGAATTGATTGAATGTGCTATCTTTGGAGTAGAGAAGGCTTGAACTTGAAACTACAATGACAACACTTGAGCTTGGAATCCCTGTCACTCATCTTGTACTATAATTAATTACGAAAGTCGCCCTAATTGAGTAATTCACGGAAATTGGTCGCGACCACTCACGACATTATGAGCGATAAAAATCAGTCTATTCACACTGATTCATCAAATTTTCATTTACATGTTGTAAGGCTATGATTTATGAACTTACCCCAGGCACCTCCTCCTCACCATGTAGCTCGCCAATTGAGGGTCGCTTGAGGTTCCTCTTCGATGTTCTGTAGTTGTCAAGTCGTGGGAGAATTTCCCTATTGAAAAATAAAGAAGGAAATAAAAGTGTTAAATAGTCATTAAATAGGGAGTTTTTAGTCTTTTGATGCGAGAGATTAGTCACAAAAGTGTGAACTAACTTTAGCTGGTTAAGTGCAATCTTGCCATAACCAACCATTACTAGTTAAAAAAAAAAACTATAGATAGATTTTGCTATTGGCGATAGCTTTGTTGGAATAAATATTTATGCAGTTTTATGGAAAAGGTAAAACACTGTCGTTTGTCGTGGAGGAAAAAGACAATAAAAGGGCTCAGAAACGATAAGAGCGAGTAAAACGGAAGCTTATCACCTTAACTCAATGAGTTCAACACTACTTGTGTTATGAGATAAACCACTTTTTACAGTGTGCAGTAATTGAAGTATGGATTTTTATTTCGTCTGGTTGGCTTTTTTTTTTTTTTAGAAACTTATCTTGGATTAAAGCAGGGCAGACCCACCTTCCTGGGAAGTAATCAATGAAAACTATTGAAAGAATGGACAGTATGATTCCAAAGTACTAACATACTGATAATGTTTACCTTGTCGCGCAGAAAATACCTTCAAGTGCAGCGACTGGATCCGAGAAGTTGTTGCGACAATATTTTTGCAGCTTTGCAGACTTCCTAATGCGTGCTGGTCGGGAACATAATCATAATTCTGAAGCATAACAGGGTTTCTTATTCAATGCCCCTTATATGCACAATTAACAATTAGCTTTCTTTACTATTTAAAGTATCGTACTAACTTGTCACTTATCACGTTTACCCAATAGACTGTATAAGATCGAGTGAGCTACGTTGACCTGGAGAGCATGCCTCCATCACAATATTTCTGCCACTTATTGCTAAGGCTTTTATTGATGATTTATATTGTCCAGGAATTGAAAGGTCTTTTCAGTAAATGTTAATTATAAAGCCTCGGATCTAACTGTAAGGAAATAGAGTTTTGCAAAAATTTATAAAAGAAATAAAAAAGATTTTCGACGTAACAACGACTCAATCCACTGGCCAGGATGTTCAAAGAGTATATAAAGGGTCTTCCAATAGGGCCTTCCGAAGTTCGACAGTTGATAGAAATCGCTATAATCGTCATACCGAGAGGACTATTCCCAGTGTGATGGATAAATTTGTGTCCACTGGTTCAGTAAATGGTCAACTAACATACGTACGTCAACGAAACGCAAGATCTGCCGAAAACATCGCCGTTTACCGCGTGCAGGAGAATCCGAGGCAGTCGATTTCTCGTCGGTCAAATAATCTCGGCCTTTCGCAGACCACAACTTGACTAACTGGCTGAAAGTTAACGACCATAGAGAACGACATGTGTTTGAAGAATGAAGCAGTTGGAAACTGTCCCTAATTTTTATCGAAAAATCATCTTCAGCGATAAGCCGGATTTCTGGTATGAATGGGTACGCCAACAAACAAAATTGTAAAATGTAGGATGATACCAATCCATATGAGATCCAAGAGCGCCCAATGCATCCCGAAGAAGACACTGTTTGGTGTAGATTTTGGGCTGGCGGTTCATACTATACTTCTTTGAGCACAACATTGACCAGGCCATCACCGTCAACGGCGAGTGCTATAGATCGATGATTACCAACTTCTTTTGGGCTGAATTGAATCATATGGACCCCAACGACATGTGGTTTGAACTGGATAGCGCTAAGAAGATAAGCAAGAAATTATAGCAGCCTACAAAAGCCAACACATCCCATGCCATCGGTCAAATTCAGCCTTAATCATGGGCCAGACTACTGGAAAATTGGACATTAGGATGCGCGCCACCCAGAGAAGCCCTGGCGGACATTTGGCGTCGAAATTTCGATGATATCGCACACACCCTTTGCTTTATTTATATATAAAGATAGGATGCGCTTTATTTAAGACCCTTTACAAGGTGACCCAAAAACACTAACCCGATATTGTTTTGCTAAATTTTTGCTATGGAATGACATAATTTGTTTCTTTTTGTTGTTTGAATATTTATATTTTTTTTTTATTCTCTTTGAAAATGACATTTGTCAATGTTCATAAATCATTTAGGCGGGAACTTCGATCCTGAATCAACCACTTGTCTTCTATTTTTAATTTTACAATTTGCAGTGATTAAAACTCATTGAGCATTGCTCTTTGCCGCTACATTACAGAAACCTACGGCATCCTCGAGTGTAAGAAGCCCGAAACCTCTTAGATGGTGCACCGTGAATTGATTTTGAGTGGATTTAATAGCTCTTTGTGAATGATACGTGAAGCTTCACTATTTTTAAAGGTAAACATATCCGTTTAGACGAAATTGGGCCTCGTTTTTCATGATGAATTTTGCCATTTTTCGTGCAGTTCTCGGTTCAATCGCTTCAATTGAAGTCGATAACGCTGCCCAGTGATGATTTCGTTGGATTTCAACAGTTCATAATAAATGATACCAACCTGGTCTTACCAAATACAGAGCAAAACCTTCGCAGCGTGAATATTCGCCCGAGCCGACGACTTAGAAGGATGACCGGGCAGTCCCAATGACTTTATTTTCTTTGGGTTCCTGTAATAAATCCATTTCTCGAGTTGTTCACAGGCGAAAAAACGAAACTCAATCTCACTTACTGAAGCAAGGTGTTCTTGCGTTTGGGACACATCGTACTCGAGTAATGCCTCCAATTCAGCGTCTTCGATGGATTTTGGCCTTCTTTTACGCGGACGGTCGTCAACACAGAAATCACTGCCTTTAAAACTACGGAATCAATCACAGCACGTTGTTTCACTTAGACCAGTATCTTCGCTAACTTGTTGGAGATATCGTTGCGCTTCAGCAGCCGTTTTCTTCGAATAAAAGAAGAAAATCAACACTTCCCTCATTTCATTTTCACACAACCAAGAGTTTATGACGCCAGAACAAAATCACTCATGTGTCAAAACAGTCTGTTAAGCTCAGTTCATTAGGTTTTGGCTACATCAATCAGACTCGATAATCGATTAAAGCATTCCAATGCCCGAGTAAGATATGACGTGGCGTCGTATTTTGAAAAGGCTTCTTAACCATTTATGACGTCTTGTAACTCCGCTTTGAAACTGACTTTATAGAGCTTTCCCTGACTACAGATCACAGGCCGGTGTCGGCTTATTGCTATTGCAGGCTTTAGATACACTCAGGCTTCTGAACCAAACGACTCCCATGCTTGAGTTTATTGCAAAGGAAACCGCCCGGCAAGCCACCGAGGCTCCAATGAGAAGCAGATCTAGCTCAGGTCAAATCCTTTCAGTATAGCCAACCGCAGGCGAATGTTCGAAAGATCATAAGCAAAGGAGTTTGTCGAAGTACCTACGTCGTTTCTATAAACATATCATTCTACTTAAGTATAAAACAAATTACACCTTAGTGTAATGCTTTAATCGTTTGTAGTTCTCAGCTGTTTTCCATTACGATGAATTATATTGCCAATTAATGCAGTCATGACGTTACACATTATATTATTTAAGATTCAGTCATAAGCTTTCGTGTGTTTCAGCATGGAATAATATCTCGGCGAATGCAATCTTAAAAGCATCAGTTTACAAAACACAAATAACGCTTAAGTGGCAATTAAAAAAAAAATGTTAAATGGCATTTCAAATATTTTAGAGTTCATTATCTAGTGCGATCTCGAAACCGATTAGTCATTCGTGGTGCTTTATTGCTGCAAATTTAATTTTACCTTTATGCACCCAAATTGGTGAAGTAGCAGACGCGTTTAAAAAATGAAAAAGTTGCATACCCAAAAGGTTCCAATGGAACCCAATTGCTTAGCCTCCGCTGTATCTCCTGAACCATTATGGCCGCTACTACGGTAGCTATAATAACAAATAATACAAATGATATAAAGTTCTTAAACGGGGGTCTTCATACAAAAAACGTATATTTTAAAAGCGTTGTTCAATTTTTAGCCAAGAAGTAGGCTACGTACGATAGTATGGAACCCTTCGTACGCATGTTCGAATCGCACTTGCCCGCTTTTTTTTAAAGAACGTCACCATCCCATCAATTAAAGATCTACACATTAAATGTGCTAATCAGGGGAAGTTAATTTATCAAATTAAAACGGAAGCCCATTTTTGATCTTTATGAAAAAGTCGTTACACTTTCGAGTACACAGGTATTTTGATGATAATTTTTGATTAAGTTCAATTTGACAAAATGTCGTCGATCAAGCTTTGCAACGCTAATGACACTCGCCGCCAAATGAAGTGTCAAATCTTGAGCGGCAATAAATCAGTCGGAGAATTGGTAGTAAAGCCAGATGTGCTGCTACGTTAACTAAAACTATTATTTGAAGAATGTTGAAAGCATCATCAATAAGCATTTGTGATCTCAAAACAGACAAGTTTTACGAATTCCATCGAAAACTAGTAAAACCCTTAAGCTTCAACGTTTTGAGTTGATAACGTCTCACACGAATAGCAATGGCTAGACTATTCCGCAAGTTTGAGGGATCAAGTCAAATCAAATAAAACTTTTATTGTTTAAAATGGGAGCGTTCCGATTCAGCAATAACTAATGGTACAGCGATAAGAAAAAAATCAAGCACGGCATACCACAGGAATCAAAGTTGGGACCAATCTTATTCATCCTTTGCACCAACAAGCGGCACTGTTTTTGTATAATCTGATGATACCACAATAATTGTTCATCGCAAATGCCTAGAATGCGTTTGGTAAGGAAGGTAAGTGGTCCCATGATATTGGCTTAATTCAAGATTATCTACAGTATCCTTCTCAGCACAAAGAAGTCGTCAAAAACTATATATATTTGAGAATCATTGAGAAAAGTCATTTCCAAAAACTATGAAGTGATCTTAACCCTTTTACTAATTTGCGTCGAATCAATCACGCCAGCTGAATTTTTTTTTGATCCTTATCCCCGGTGTTCTTATCCCACTCTCTTCTCGCGTATTCTTATTGGTCGTTGACCTTTTTAAAATAAGGCATTCAAAGTGAGTGAGTTCGCAGCCGTAAAAATGAAAATAGCCACTCCATAGTGGAATAAATGAGGTTAGCAATAACAATTTACTGAAAAAGATTGGAAATTTAAAAAGAAGGCGATCGTATATGGTGTATTTGGGAAGAAATTAGCCGCCAACTCATGTCTTTCATCAAGCTTATTATGCATAAGCAGAGTCAAAGTAGCAATACGGTATACGGGCGTGGGAAAACGCGTCCAAAACCGAAATTCAAAAACTCAAAAAAACTACGAAACTCAATCCTCAAAATCATTTTCCAGAAAATCGACAAGGGAATTTTAAGGTACCGACAGTTGCGGAAATTTTCCAAATGACAGTTGTTCTGGAGTATTACGAAGATTTCCGAGCAAGATCTTCTTCAAATTCGACCCAAATGATTCCAACAAAAAACCTAAGTAAAAAATAGCCAAGTGAAAGTTGACTCTCACACGAAGGGTCCCGCGCCTCTACAACACTATGTTTATAAGAACAAGAACTTCCAGATGGGAAATTAAAAAGTTTAAAGAAATAAGGATTTAAGCCGTTCGCAAGATAAAAAGTTTATTTGATGTAGATATATTGTAGAAATGTGTAAATCTATGATTCTCATTTTTGATTTTTTGTTTTTTAAATTAGTCATCTCAAAACGAGTGAAAATTCGTTCGGAATTTGTTGATGACCGTTCGATTGTTGTAGTGTTAGTGCGAGCCTCAATTCCCAACAATAACGCCTGTCACAACCGTGGACGTGGTTTGTTATCGCGACTTAATATATTGATTATTAATTTCATGAAAATAAATGTGCCCTAAATGCGTAATCAACACAATTGTTTATATTTTTCTTTATTTTTCAACCCACTGTTTTATTCGATTTATTGACATGGTAGGACAATCGTAAATCAAGCACACATCAAAATCACATGAAATTATTTTTTTTTTCAATTCTTTTCGGATTGAGAAAAATGCCGCCACGAAAGTGGTTGGTTGGGTAGAAAACAAGTTGCAAAATGTTTTTTGTTTTTTCATTGTAATGCGAGCTTTTACATTGTGTTGGATAGAAGAAATGTTTGCATACTTCAAAAGGTTATTAAATTGCTTCAAGACTCATTGTCTACTATAAGGTGTTTAGGTAAGTTATGATTTTATGAAACACTATCTTTCTAACTGTGGCACCCATTTATTTTCACCTTTCATTATCATTTTTATTATTATTATTATTATTATCATATTTTATTATTGATGTAGCGGCAATAGCAGCACACACTCTGTGAAATTTCTAAGCGTCTCCCTATAAAGGTTTAGGAGATACATAAGAGCTATGATTATCGAAACCATTTTCTTCATGCTGATAGCCAAAGCCAAAACGATCTTTGCCATGACACCGATGTCATGATTAAAGTGATCTGCAACACGGCCCTGATTCGACCTATGCTTTCATGTAGGCTATCCGTGTGGAGTAAGCTTGATGAAACAAATTCAAGTGTTCCAGAGATGGTCTTTAAGCTATCTCCACTTTTATGAAACTCCAGAGTCTCAGTTAAAAAAATTCGACGTTGTAGAGCTACAAGCAAAACCTTCGAACAAAAACCTGATCTTCAAGGTCTCTTAACCGAATCTTTGACGTCGTCAAAAAAGTCTGAATAAGCGACTCAATTAAGAGCGAAATGTTTGTCGTACATCGTTCAGTGGAGAGTCTGTGTTATAATAGGACGATCTTCCATATGCTTGATGTTGAGCTACAGCATCAAAAGCTATCGTTACTTCAGAGTGATGAGAAAATTTAGGTGTCTTTTCATAGGTGTGCTCCCTCGGGGTATTAAAATTGTGCATACTCTGTCAGCCTGGCCGGCTCACGAAACTTATCTGTTCGTGGATTCAAAAGCTTAGACAAGATAAACAGGGGCAATGACTAACGAAACTTTCCAGGACCATGAACGGAAACTTGTGACGTCAGAACATGTGAAATAAGTTCGACCAGAAATAATCCTAGTAAATCTGTACGGATTACTGCGGCTATTACTGGTATAAAAAAAAGAGTGAAAGTTATTTTGAAAATAAAAGCTGAAGTGAAAAGCTGCTGTACTAATCTTAGATATGCTCACCAGCAGACAGTTTATTGTGAAAAATGGAAATGTGACGTCTGCTGTGACTTTTGAAATTAATTTTAAATAATAAATTTTATTTACGATCTTCACAAGTGATCTTGTAGGACTTCTCCGCTACTCAATAATGTACGCAGATGACTTGATCGCGTATAGGTCAAGTCCGAAAATCGAGATCATCGTAAAAGATTCAGGGATATTGCGCCGATTGGAAGTTGAAGATAAATTTCTGTTTAGGACTTTGTTGTCTATGGCGTCTAGAAATACTAAAAAGAAATGGCGATTGTTCTCTATCTTTGAACAAAACAGACAGCCACTGGCGAATCGAAGTGTTGGGACCTTGGGAACTGGATATATGAGTTTCTATATTTTAACAAACATATAGATACTGCTCTGATCAGAGTCAAATCAGCCTTTGCCTTGAGAAAGAGACTGTTTCAAAGCAGTCAACTCTATGCCAAGTTAAAGGGGATTTGCCACATGGCCTTCATTAGCCCTGTTCTTAACTATGGGTGTCCCGTTTATTACAACATCGGAATAAGTTTAATGGAATAGATCGGGTTTTCGAGAGACGATCTCATAGGGTTTTTCTCCACTGAAATAGAACTCCAGAGACTGATAACAAAAATTTCTATAGTAATGAAGTCATATTCAACGGGCCAAACCTGATCAGAGTGGATAACTTTCTAATAAAGCTTATACGAAGTCACATTGCAAGGGCAATAACTTTGAACAACACCAGAGACAATGCGCCTTAACGGAGACTGTTTGGTTCAGTATCAGACCGCTGATGTCGTAAGGCAAAATTCTGTCGTCCAGTATCAATCATTGGTGCCCTTCAGGCAAAACATACATAGCATGTCCTGCCAGCTTTGGCCGGCTTGCATGTATTAAAGGTTGTTTAAGTAGATATTAAGTTGTTTTTAATTCAGTTTCAAGTAAGATTACGTTTAGCTTATGTTTCTTTAACTTTTTTTTAGATATATAGTATATTGCATAATTTAAATATAAAAAATACAAGTCGTTTAAAGACGTATTAAAAGTCGTTAAGATTAGCTTAGAGCGCCCGCATAGGGACAGCAAGTTAGTTTATAAGCACATAGTGAAGTTAATTAAGCTAGATTTAAACAGTTTTTGTCTAGCATGTAAGTAAATGAATTATTAGGATAAAAATTTATTAGAATGAAATGAACAAAAGTTTAAGTGTTTCCATATAAAATGCAAATCTTGCAGTTTTTCAACGATAATAAATATTATTTACGAGAAACCTTTGCACGAAAGTACTGCAATGTGTGAAGCAATCTCGTTTTAAAGTTTTTTTTTTTATGACCGATCAATTTTATGGATCGAGGAAGGGAATTCTAAAGACTTATTGCCATTTGAAAAGTACTTTCCTACTTCTAACGAATAGACACAAGCAAATCTATTCTAATGCAACGTGCAAAACGAATCACTTTTAAAAGGTGAAGGGAGTCACTGGCGGGCTCTATAGACTAAAATCAAAGTTCCCAGTTTAAACATTTTTTCAAGGATTAGGCCACGTATTTGGATTTCGGTTAGATTGAATTGTGGTCGTACTTTCTATATTATTTATGGTGAATCCACGTATCCACTCAAAGTAATTGCTGGTGATATTTATATAGCCAGATCGGCATTAAAATTTTTTCGTTTGTTATAAGAGCTTGTCTAGTTGCAAAGTAAATACGGATTCCGAAAACAGGGAAATTTTTTGAAGAGCTCGAAAGTAAATTGAAAAATTTTACGCTAATACATACTATACTTGGCGGGAGTTGGACCTACTGTTTATCACTGACTCCGAAGAGCCTAAGAAGGCTTATCATAGCAGTTGTACTCTTCGAAGGATTTCCTTGCACTCATGAGAGCAAGGCCGTGAAAATATGCCTAATGTTTCTTCCCAAACCTAAACCCGGGACTCTACGCTAAGAAGCCGTCGTAGTAATAATAGAAATTTGAAAAGGCAAACAACTAACAATGCAAGTATTTAACTCGGAATAGTGGTCTCACCACTTCTGTGGCTACTTTAAGTAAAAAAAATTATATAAACACTGGAAACCTACGGCTTAAATCGAAAAACACGTGCCGACGAAGCTGCCCATTTAGAATTAGACAAATTCCTACCCATTCTAAGTTTCGTTCGGTGTAATTATCGGGTGAAAAACAAGCAACCATTTCGAACTTCCATATCTTCGAAAAAATTCACTGGTTTTTAACAAATTTTGCGATCTTGTGCTTAGAATTGCGTTATCATGAGCACTTATAGCTTTTTTCACGTTTTCACAAATTTCACGAAAAAAGTGCATTTTGAAATCATGGGCTATAGTCCAGCAAAATTTCGCAAAAAGCCCCTGATTTTCAAACTTCCATATCTTCGACAAAAATCGGTTGTTTTAATCAAATTTTGTGAACTTGTGCTTAGAATTGCATAATCATGATCCTCAAAGGCTTTTTTCACGTTTTCACAAATTTCACGAAAAAAGTGCATTTTGAAATCATGGGCTATAGTCCAGCAAAATTTCGCAAAAAGCCCCTGATTTTCAAACTTCCATATCTTCGACAAACATCGGTTGTTTTAATCAAATTTTGTGAACTTGTGCTTAGAATTGCATAATCATGATCCTCAAAGGCTTTTTTCACGTTTTCACAAATTTCACGAAAAAAGTGCATTTTGAAATCATGGGCTATAGTCAAGCAAAATTTCGCAAAAAGCCCCTGATTTTCAAACTTCCATATCTTCGACAAAAATCGGTTGTTTTAATCAAATTTTGTGAACTTGTGCTTAGAATTGCATAATCATGATCCTCAAAGGCTTTTTTCACGTTTTCACAAATTTCACGAAAAAAGTGCATTTTGAAATCATGGGCTATAGTCAAGCAAAATTTCGCAAAAAGCCCCTGATTTTCAAACTTCCATATCTTCGACAAAAATCGGTTGTTTTAATCAAATTTTGTGAACTTGTGCTTAGAATTGCGTTATCATGAGCACTTTTTTCACGTTTTCACAAATTTCACGAAAAAAGTGCATTTTGAAATCATGGGCTATAGTCCAGCAAAATTTCGCAAAAAGCCCCTGATTTTCAAACTTCCATATCTTCGACAAAAATCGATTGTTTTAATCAAATTTTGTGAACTTGTGCCTAGAATTGCGTTATCATGAGCACTTATAGCTTTTTTCACGTTTTCACAAATTTCACGAAAAAAGTGCATTTTGAAATCATGGGCTATAGTCCAGCAAAATTTCGCAAAAAGCCCCTGATTTTCAAACTTCCATATCTTCGACAAAAATCGGTTGTTTTAATCAAATTTTGTGAACTTGTGCTTAGAATTGCATAATCATGATCCTCAAAGGCTTTTTTCACGTTTTCACAAATTTCACGAAAAAAGTGCATTTTGAAATCATGGGCTATAGTCAAGCAAAATTTCGCAAAAAGCCCCTGATTTTCAAACTTCCATATCTTCGACAAACATCGGTTGTTTTAATCAAATTTTGTGAACTTGTGCTTAGAATTGCATAATCATCAACACTTATAGCATTTTCCACGTTTTCACAAATTTCACGAAAAAAGTGCATTTTGAAATCATGGGCTATAGTCCAGCAAAATTTCGCAAAAAGCCCCTGAATTTCAAACTTCCATATCTTCGACAAAAATCGATTGTTTTAATCAAATTTTGTGAACTTGTGCCTAGAATTGCGTTATCATGAGCACTTATAGCTTTTTTCACGTTTTCACAAATTTCACGAAAAAAGTGCATTTTGAAATCATGGGCTATAGTCCAGCAAAATTTCGCAAAAAGCCCCTGATTTTCAAACTTCCATATCTTCGACAAACATCGGTTGTTTTAATCAAATTTTGTGAACTTGTGCTTAGAATTGCATAATCATGATCCTCAAAGGCTTTTTTCACGTTTTCACAAATTTCATGAAAAAAGTGCATTTTGAAATCATGGGCTATAGTCCAGCAAAATTTCGCAAAAAGCCCCTGATTTTCAAACTTCCATATCTTCGACAAAAATCGATTGTTTTAATCAAATTTTGTGAACTTGTGCCTAGAATTGCGTTATCATGAGCACTTATAGCTTTTTTCACGTTTTCACAAATTTCACGAAAAAAGTGCATTTTGAAATCATGGGCTATAGTCCAGCAAAATTTCGCAAAAAGCCCCTGATTTTCAAACTTCCATATCTTCGACAAACATCGGTTGTTTTAATCAAATTTTGTGAACTTGTGCTTAGAATTGCATAATCATCAACACTTATAGCATTTTCCACGTTTTCACAAATTTCACGAAAAAAGTGCATTTTGAAATCATGGGCTATAGTCCAGCAAAATTTCGCAAAAAGCCCCTGAATTTCAAACTTCCATATCTTCGACAAAAATCGATTGTTTTAATCAAATTTTGTGAACTTGTGCCTAGAATTGCGTTATCATGAGCACTTATAGCTTTTTTCACGTTTTCACAAATTTCACGAAAAAAGTGCATTTTGAAATCATGGGCTATAGTCCAGCAAAATTTCGCAAAAAGCCCCTGATTTTCAAACTTCCATATCTTCGACAAACATCGGTTGTTTTAATCAAATTTTGTGAACTTGTGCTTAGAATTGCATAATCATGATCCTCAAAGGCTTTTTTCACGTTTTCACAAATTTCACGAAAAAAGTGCATTTTGAAATCATGGGCTATAGTCCAGCAAAATTTCGCAAAAAGCCCCTGATTTTCAAACTTCCATATCTTCGACAAAAATCGATTGTTTTAATCAAATTTTGTGAACTTGTGCCTAGAATTGCGTTATCATGAGCACTTATAGCTTTTTTCACGTTTTCACAAATTTCACGAAAAAAGTGCATTTTGAAATCATGGGCTATAGTCAAGCAAAATTTCGCAAAAAGCCCCTGATTTTCAAACTTCCATATCTTCGACAAACATCGGTTGTTTTAATCAAATTTTGTGAACTTGTGCTTAGAATTGCATAATCATCAACACTTATAGCATTTTCCACGTTTTCACAAATTTCACGAAAAAAGTGCATTTTGAAATCATGGGCTATAGTCCAGCAAAATTTCGCAAAAAGCCCCTGATTTTCAAACTTCCATATCTTCGACAAAAATCGATTGTTTTAATCAAATTTTGTGAACTTGTGCCTAGAATTGCGTTATCATGAGCACTTATAGCTTTTTCACGTTTTCACAAATTTCACGAAAAAAGTGCATTTTGAAATCATGGGCTATAGTCAAGCAAAATTTCGCAAAAAGCCCCTGATTTTCAAACTTCCATATCTTCGACAAACATCGGTTGTTTTAATCAAATTTTGTGAACTTGTGCTTAGAATTGCATAATCATCAACACTTACAGCATTTTCCACGTTTTCACAAATTTCACGAAAAAAGTGCATTTTGAAATCATGGGCTATAGTCCAGCAAAATTTCGCAAAAAGCCCCTGATTTTCAAACTTCCATATCTTCGACAAACATCGGTTGTTTTAATCAAATTTTGTGAACTTGTGCTTAGAATTGCGTTATCATGAGCACTTATAGCTTTTTTCACGTTTTCACAAATTTCACGAAAAAAGTGCATTTTGAAATCATGGGCTATAGTCCAGCAAAATTTCGCAAAAAGCCCCTGATTTTCAAACTTCCATATCTTCGACAAAAATCGATTGTTTTAATCAAATTTTGTGAACTTGTGCCTAGAATTGCGTTATCATGAGCACTTATAGCTTTTTTCACGTTTTCACAAATTTCACGAAAAAAGTGCATTTTGAAATCATGGGCTATAGTCAAGCAAAATTTCGCAAAAAGCCCCTGATTTTCAAACTTCCATATCTTCGACAAACATCGGTTGTTTTAATCAAATTTTGTGAACTTGTGCTTAGAATTGCATAATCATCAACACTTATAGCATTTTCCACGTTTTCACAAATTTCACGAAAAAAGTGCATTTTGAAATCATGGGCTATAGTCCAGCAAAATTTCGCAAAAAGCCCCTGATTTTCAAACTTCCATATCTTCGACAAAAATCGATTGTTTTAATCAAATTTTGTGAACTTGTGCCTAGAATTGCGTTATCATGAGCACTTATAGCTTTTTCACGTTTTCACAAATTTCACGAAAAAAGTGCATTTTGAAATCATGGGCTATAGTCAAGCAAAATTTCGCAAAAAGCCCCTGATTTTCAAACTTCCATATCTTCGACAAACATCGGTTGTTTTAATCAAATTTTGTGAACTTGTGCTTAGAATTGCATAATCATCAACACTTATAGCATTTTCCACGTTTTCACAAATTTCACGAAAAAAGTGCATTTTGAAATCATGGGCTATAGTCCAGCAAAATTTCGCAAAAAGCCCCTGATTTTCAAACTTCCATATCTTCGACAAACATCGGTTGTTTTAATCAAATTTTGTGAACTTGTGCTTAGAATTGCATAATCATCAACACTTATAGCATTTTCCACGTTTTCACAAATTTCACGAAAAAAGTGCATTTTGAAATCATGGGCTATAGTCCAGCAAAATTTCGCAAAAAGCCCCTGATTTTCAAACTTCCATATCTTCGACAAAAATCGATTGTTTTAATCAAATTTTGTGAACTTGTGCCTAGAATTGCGTTATCATGAGCACTTATAGCTTTTTTCACGTTCTCACCAATTTCACGAAAAAAAGTGCATTTTGAAATCATGGGCTATAGTCCAGCAAAATTTCGCAAAAAGCCCCTGATTTTCAAACTTCCATATCTTCGACAAAAATCGGTTGTTTTAATCAAATTTTGTGAACTTGTGCTTAGAATTGCATAATCATCAACACTTATAGCATTTTCCACGTTTTCACAAATTTCACGAAAAAAGTGCATTTTGAAATCATGGGCTATAGTCCAGCAAAATTTCGCAAAAAGCCCCTGATTTTCAAACTTCCATATCTTCGACAAAAATCGGTTGTTTTAATCAAATTTTGTGAACTTGTGCTTAGAATTGCATAATCATCAACACTTATAGCATTTTCCACGTTTTCAATAATTTCACGAAAAAAGTGCATTTTGAAATCATGGGCTATAGTCCAGCAAAATTTCGCAAAAAGCCCCTGATTTTCAAACTTCCATATCTTCGACAAAAATCGATTGTTTTAATCAAATTTTGTGAACTTGTGCCTAGAATTGCGTTATCATGAGCACTTATAGCTTTTTTCACGTTCTCACCAATTTCACGAAAAAAGTGCATTTTGAAATCATGGGCTATAGTCCAGCAAAATTTCGCAAAAAGCCCCTGATTTTCAAACTTCCATATCTTCGACAAAAATCGATTGTTTTAATCAAATTTTGTGAACTTGTGCCTAGAATTGCGTTATCATGAGCACTTATAGCTTTTTTCACGTTCTCACCAATTTCACGAAAAAAAGTGCATTTTGAAATCATGGGCTATAGTCCAGCAAAATTTCGCAAAAAGCCCCTGATTTTCAAACTTCCATATCTTCGACAAAAATCGGTTGTTTTAATCAAATTTTGTGAACTTGTGCTTAGAATTGCATAATCATCAACACTTATAGCATTTTCCACGTTTTCACAAATTTCACGAAAAAAGTGCATTTTGAAATCATGGGCTATAGTCCAGCAAAATTTCGCAAAAAGCCCCTGATTTTCAAACTTCCATATCTTCGACAAAAATCGGTTGTCTTAAAATTTTGTGAACTTGTGCTAAGAATTGCATAATCATCAACACTTATAGCATTTTCCACGTTTTCACAAATTTCACGAAAAAAGTGCATTTTGAAATCATGGGCTATAGTCCAGCAAAATTTCGCAAAAAGCCCCTGATTTTCAAACTTCCATATCTTCGACAAAAATCGGTTGTCTTAAAATTTTGTGAACTTGTGCTTAGAATTGCATAATCATCAACACTTATAGCATTTTCCACGTTTTCAATAATTTCACGAAAAAAGTGCATTTTGAAATCATGGGCTATAGTCCAGCAAAATTTCGCAAAAAGCCCCTGATTTTCAAACTTCCATATCTTCGACAAAAATCGGTTGTTTTAATCAAATTTTGTGAACTTGTACTTAGAATTGCATAATCATCAACACTTATAGCGTTTTACACGTTTTCAATTATTTCACAAAAAAAGTGCATTTTGAAATCATGGGCTATAGTCCAGCAAAATTTCGCAAAAAGCCCCTGATTTTCAAACTTCCATATCTTCGACAAAAATCGGTTGTTTTAATCAAATTTTGTGAACTTGTGCTTAGAATTGCATAATCATCAACACTTATAGCATTTTCCACGTTTTCACAAATTTCACGAAAAAAGTGCATTTTGAAATCATGGGCTATAGTCCAGCAAAATTTCGCAAAAAGCCCCTGATTTTCAAACTTCCATATCTTCGACAAAAATCGGTTGTCTTAAAATTTTGTGAACTTGTGCTAAGAATTGCATAATCATCAACACTTATAGCATTTTCCACGTTTTCACAAATTTCACGAAAAAAGTGCATTTTGAAATCATGGGCTATAGTCCAGCAAAATTTCGCAAAAAGCCCCTGATTTTCAAACTTCCATATCTTCGACAAAAATCGGTTGTCTTAAAATTTTGTGAACTTGTGCTTAGAATTGCATAATCATCAACACTTATAGCATTTTCCACGTTTTCAATAATTTCACGAAAAAAGTGCATTTTGAAATCATGGGCTATAGTCCAGCAAAATTTCGCAAAAAGCCCCTGATTTTCAAACTTCCATATCTTCGACAAAAATCGGTTGTTTTAATCAAATTTTGTGAACTTGTGCTTAGAATTGCATAATCATCAACACTTATAGCGTTTTACACGTTTTCAATAATTTCACAAAAAAAGTGCATTTTGAAATCATGGGCTATAGTCCAGCAAAATTTCGCAAAAAGCCGCTGATTTTCAAACTTCCATATCTTCGACAAAAATCGGTTGTCTTAAAATTTTGTGAACTTGTGCTAAGAATTGCATAATCATCAACACTTATAGCATTTTCCACGTTTTCAATAATTTCACGAAAAAAGTGCATTTTGAAATCATGGGCTATAGTCCAGCAAAATTTCGCAAAAAGCCTCTGATTTTCAAACTTCCATATTTTCGACAAAATCGGTTGTTTTAATCAAATTTTACGATCTTATGCTTAGAATTGTAAAATCATGAACATTTATTGCTTATTTCACGTTCTCACCAATTTCACGAAAAAAAGTGCATTTTGAAATCATGGGCTATAATCCAGCAAAATTTCGCAAAAAGCCGCTGATTTTCAAACTTCCATATCTTCGACAAAAATCGGTTGTCTTAAAATTTTGTGAACTTGTGGTAAGAATTGCATAATCATCAACACTTATAGCATTTTCCACGTTTTCAATAATTTCACGAAAAAAGTGCATTTTGAAATCATGGGCTATAGTCCAGCAAAATTTCGCAAAAAGCCCCTGATTTTCAAACTTCCATATTTTCGACAAAAATCGGTTGTTTTAATCAAATTTTACGATCTTATGCTTAGAATTGTAAAATCATGAACATTTATTGCTTATTTCACGTTCTCACCAATTTCACGAAAAAAAGTGCATTTTGAAATCATGGGCTATAGTCCAGCAAAATTTCGCAAAAAGCCCCTGATTTTCAAACTTCCATATCTTCGACAAAAATCGGTTGTTTTAATCAAATTTTGTGAACTTGTGCTTTGAATTGCATAATCATCAACACTTATAGCATTTTCCACGTTTTCACAAATTTCACGAAAAAAGTGCATTTTGAAATCATGGGCTATAGTCCAGCAAAATTTCGCAAAAAGCCCCTGATTTTCAAACTTCCATATTTTCGACAAAAATCGGTTGTTTTAATCAAATTTTACGATCTTATGCTTAGAATTGTAAAATCATGAACATTTATTGCTTATTTCACGTTCTCACCAATTTCACGAAAAAAAGTGCATTTTGAAATCATGGGCTATAGTCCAGCAAAATTTCGCAAAAAGCCCCTGATTTTCAAACTTCCATATTTTCGACAAAAATCGGTTGTTTTAATCAAATTTTACGATCTTATGCTTAGAATTGTAAAATCATGAACATTTATTGCTTATTTCACGTTCTCACCAATTTCACGAAAAAAAGTGAAAGTGATCATATATGGCTTTTTTCACGTTTTCACAAATATCACGAAAAAATTGCATTTTGAAATCATGGGCTATAGTCCAGCAAAATTTCGCAAAAAGCCCCTGATTTTCAAACTTCCATATCTTCCACAAAAATCGCTGGTTTTTCACAAATTTTACGCTCTTGTACTTAGAATTGCATAATCATGATCATATATGGCTTTTTTCACGTTTTCACAAATATCACGAAAAAATTGCATTTTGAAATCATGGGCTATAGTCCAGCAAAATTTCGCAAAAAGCCCCTGATTTTCAAACTTCCATATTTTCGACAAAAATCGGTTGTTTTAATCAAATTTTACGATCTTATGCTTAGAATTGTAAAATCATGAACATTTATTGCTTATTTCACGTTCTCACCAATTTCACGAAAAAAAGTGCATTTTGAAATCATGGGCTATAGTCCAGCAAAATTTCGCAAAAAGCCGCTGATTTTCAAACTTCCATATCTTCGACAAATATCGGTTGTCTTAATCAAATTTTGTGTACTTGTGCTTAGAATTGCATAATCATCAACACTTATAGCATTTTCCACGTTTTCACAAATTTCACGAAAAAAGTGCATTTTGAAATCATGGGCTATAGTCCAGCAAAATTTCGCAAAAAGCCCCTGATTTTCAAACTTCCATATTTTCGACAAAAATCGGTTGTTTTAATCAAATTTTACGATCTTATGCTTAGAATTGTAAAATCATGAACATTTATTGCTTATTTCACGTTCTCACCAATTTCACGAAAAAAAGTGCATTTTGAAATCATGGGCTATAGTCCAGCAAAATTTCGCAAAAAGCCGCTGATTTTCAAACTTGCATATCTTCGACAAAAATCGGTTGTCTTAATCAAATTTTGTGAACTTGTGCTTAGAATTGCATTATCATCAACACTTATAGCGTTTTACACGTTTTCACAAATTTCACGAAAAAAGTGCATTTTGAAATCATGGGCTATAGTCCAGCAAAATTTCGCAAAAATCCCCTGATTTTCAAACTTCCATATCTTCGACAAAAATCGGTTGTTTTAATCAAGTTTTGCGATCTTGTACTTAGAATTGCATAATCATGATCATATATGGCTTTTTTCACGTTTTCACAAATATCACGAAAAAATTGCATTTTGAAATCATGGGCTATAGTCCAGCAAAATTTCGCAAAAAGCCCCTGGTTTTCAAACTTCCATATCTTCGACAAAAATCGGTTGTCTTAATCAAATTTTGTGAACTTGTGCTTAGAATTGCATAATCATCAACACTTATAGCATTTTCCACGTTTTCACAAATTTCACGAAAAAAGTGCATTTTGAAATCATGGGCTATAGTCCAGCAAAATTTCGCAAAAAGCCCCTGATTTTCAAACTTCCATATTTTCGACAAAAATCGGTTGTTTTAATCAAATTTTACGATCTTATGCTTAGAATTGTAAAATCATGAACATTTATTGCTTATTTCACGTTCTCACCAATTTCACGAAAAAAAGTGCATTTTGAAATCATGGGCTATAGTCCAGCAAAATTTCGCAAAAAGCCGCTGATTTTCAAACTTGCATATCTTCGACAAAAATCGGTTGTCTTAATCAAATTTTGTGAACTTGTGCTTAGAATTGCATTATCATCAACACTTATAGCGTTTTACACGTTTTCACAAATTTCACGAAAAAAGTGCATTTTGAAATCATGGGCTATAGTCCAGCAAAATTTCGCAAAAATCCCCTGATTTTCAAACTTCCATATCTTCGACAAAAATCGGTTGTTTTAATCAAGTTTTGCGATCTTGTACTTAGAATTGCATAATCATGATCATATATGGCTTTTTTCACGTTTTCACAAATATCACGAAAAAATTGCATTTTGAAATCATGGGCTATAGTCCAGCAAAATTTCGCAAAAAGCCCCTGGTTTTCAAACTTCCATATCTTCGACAAAAATCGGTTGTATTAATCAAATTTTGTGAACTTGTGCTTAGAATTGCATAATCATCAACACTTATAGCATTTTCCACGTTTTCACAAATTTCACGAAAAAAGTGCATTTTGAAATCATGGGCTATAGTCCAGCAAAATTTCGCAAAAAGCCCCTGATTTTCAAACTTCCATATTTTCGACAAAAATCGGTTGTTTTAATCAAATTTTACGATCTTATGCTTAGAATTGTAAAATCATGAACATTTATTGCTTATTTCACGTTCTCACCAATTTCACGAAAAAAAGTGCATTTTGAAATCATGGGCTATAATCCAGCAAAATTTCGCAAAAAGCCGCTGATTTTCAAACTTGCATATCTTCGACAAAAATCGGTTGTCTTAATCAAATTTTGTGAACTTGTGCTTAGAATTGCATTATCATCAACACTTATAGCGTTTTACACGTTTTCACAAATTTCACGAAAAAAGTGCATTTTGAAATCATGGGCTATAGTCCAGCAAAATTTCGCAAAAATCCCCTGATTTTCAAACTTCCATATCTTCGACAAAAATCGGTTGTTTTAATCAAGTTTTGCGATCTTGTACTTAGAATTGCATAATCATCAACACTTATAGCATTTTCCACGTTTTCACAAATTTCACGAAAAAAGTGCATTTTGAAATCATGGGCTATAGTCCAGCAAAATTTCGCAAAAAGCAGCTGATTTTCAAACTTCCATATCTTCGACAAAAATCGGTTGTCTTAATCAAATTTTGTGTACTTGTGCTTAGAATTGCATAATCATCAACACTTATAGCATTTTCCACGTTTTCACAAATTTCACGAAAAAAGTGCATTTTGAAATCATGGGCTATAGTCCAGCAAAATTTCGCAAAAAGCCCCTGATTTTCAAACTTCCATATCTTCGACAAAAATCGGTTGTCTTAATCAAATTTTGTGAACTTGTGCTTAGAATTGCATTATCATCAACACTTATAGCGTTTTACACGTTTTCACAAATTTCACGAAAAAAGTGCATTTTGAAATCATGGGCTATAGTCCAGCAAAATTTCGCAAAAATCCCCTGATTTTCAAACTTCCATATCTTCGACAAAAATCGGTTGTTTTAATCAAGTTTTGCGATCTTGTACTTAGAATTGCATAATCATGATCATATATGGCTTTTTTCACGTTTTCACAAATATCACGAAAAAATTGCATTTTGAAATCATGGGCTATAGTCCAGCAAAATTTCGCAAAAAGCCCCTGGTTTTCAAACTTCCATATCTTCGACAAAAATCGGTTGTATTAATCAAATTTTGTGAACTTGTGCTTAGAATTGCATTATCATCAACACTTATAGCATTTTCCACGTTTTCACAAATTTCACGAAAAAAGTGCATTTTGAAATCATGGGCTATAGTCCAGCAAAATTTCGCAAAAAGCCCCTGATTTTCAAACTTCCATATTTTCGACAAAAATCGGTTGTTTTAATCAAATTTTACGATCTTATGCTTAGAATTGTAAAATCATGAACATTTATTGCTTATTTCACGTTCTCACCAATTTCACGAAAAAAAGTGCATTTTGAAATCATGGGCTATAATCCAGCAAAATTTCGCAAAAAGCCGCTGATTTTCAAACTTGCATATCTTCGACAAAAATCGGTTGTCTTAATCAAATTTTGTGAACTTGTGCTTAGAATTGCATTATCATCAACACTTATAGCGTTTTACACGTTTTCACAAATTTCACGAAAAAAGTGCATTTTGAAATCATGGGCTATAGTCCAGCAAAATTTCGCAAAAATCCCCTGATTTTCAAACTTCCATATCTTCGACAAAAATCGGTTGTTTTAATCAAGTTTTGCGATCTTGTACTTAGAATTGCATAATCATCAACACTTATAGCATTTTCCACGTTTTCACAAATTTCACGAAAAAAGTGCATTTTGAAATCATGGGCTATAGTCCAGCAAAATTTCGCAAAAAGCAGCTGATTTTCAAACTTCCATATCTTCGACAAAAATCGGTTGTCTTAATCAAATTTTGTGTACTTGTGCTTAGAATTGCATAATCATCAACACTTATAGCATTTTCCACGTTTTCACAAATTTCACGAAAAAAGTGCATTTTGAAATCATGGGCTATAGTCCAGCAAAATTTCGCAAAAAGCCCCTGATTTTCAAACTTCCATATCTTCGACAAAAATCGGTTGTCTTAATCAAATTTTGTGTACTTGTGCTTAGAATTGCATAATCATCAACACTTATAGCATTTTCCACGTTTTCACAAATTTCACGAAAAAAGTGCATTTTGAAATCATGGGCTATAGTCCAGCAAAATTTCGCAAAAAGCCCCTGATTTTCAAACTTCCATATTTTCGACAAAAATCGGTTGTTTTAATCAAATTTTACGATCTTATGCTTAGAATTGTAAAATCATGAACATTTATTGCTTATTTCACGTTCTCACCAATTTCACGAAAAAAAGTGCATTTTGAAATCATGGGCTATAGTCCAGCAAAATTTCGCAAAAAGCCGCTGATTTTCAAACTTGCATATCTTCGACAAAAATCGGTTGTCTTAATCAAATTTTGTGAACTTGTGCTTAGAATTGCATTATCATCAACACTTATAGCGTTTTACACGTTTTCACAAATTTCACGAAAAAAGTGCATTTTGAAATCATGGGCTATAGTCCAGCAAAATTTCGCAAAAATCCCCTGATTTTCAAACTTCCATATCTTCGACAAAAATCGGTTGTTTTAATCAAGTTTTGCGATCTTGTACTTAGAATTGCATAATCATGATCATATATGGCTTTTTTCACGTTTTCACAAATATCACGAAAAAATTGCATTTTGAAATCATGGGCTATAGTCCAGCAAAATTTCGCAAAAAGCCCCTGGTTTTCAAACTTCCATATCTTCGACAAAAATCGGTTGTCTTAATCAAATTTTGTGAACTTGTGCTTAGAATTGCATAATCATCAACACTTATAGCATTTTCCACGTTTTCACAAATTTCACGAAAAAAGTGCATTTTGAAATCATGGGCTATAGTCCAGCAAAATTTCGCAAAAAGCAGCTGATTTTCAAACTTCCATATCTTCGACAAAAATCGGTTGTCTTAATCAAATTTTGTGTACTTGTGCTTAGAATTGCATAATCATCAACACTTATAGCATTTTCCACGTTTTCACAAATTTCACGAAAAAAGTGCATTTTGAAATCATGGGCTATAGTCCAGCAAAATTTCGCAAAAAGCCCCTGATTTTCAAACTTCCATATCTTCGACAAAAATCGGTTGTCTTAATCAAATTTTGTGTACTTGTGCTTAGAATTGCATAATCATCAACACTTATAGCATTTTCCACGTTTTCACAAATTTCACGAAAAAAGTGCATTTTGAAATCATGGGCTATAGTCCAGCAAAATTTCGCAAAAAGCCCCTGATTTTCAAACTTCCATATTTTCGACAAAAATCGGTTGTTTTAATCAAATTTTACGATCTTATGCTTAGAATTGTAAAATCATGAACATTTATTGCTTATTTCACGTTCTCACCAATTTCACGAAAAAAAGTGCATTTTGAAATCATGGGCTATAGTCCAGCAAAATTTCGCAAAAAGCCGCTGATTTTCAAACTTGCATATCTTCGACAAAAATCGGTTGTCTTAATCAAATTTTGTGAACTTGTGCTTAGAATTGCATTATCATCAACACTTATAGCGTTTTACACGTTTTCACAAATTTCACGAAAAAAGTGCATTTTGAAATCATGGGCTATAGTCCAGCAAAATTTCGCAAAAATCCCCTGATTTTCAAACTTCCATATCTTCGACAAAAATCGGTTGTTTTAATCAAGTTTTGCGATCTTGTACTTAGAATTGCATAATCATGATCATATATGGCTTTTTTCACGTTTTCACAAATATCACGAAAAAATTGCATTTTGAAATCATGGGCTATAGTCCAGCAAAATTTCGCAAAAAGCCCCTGGTTTTCAAACTTCCATATCTTCGACAAAAATCGGTTGTCTTAATCAAATTTTGTGAACTTGTGCTTAGAATTGCATAATCATCAACACTTATAGCATTTTCCACGTTTTCACAAATTTCACGAAAAAAGTGCATTTTGAAATCATGGGCTATAGTCCAGCAAAATTTCGCAAAAAGCCCCTGATTTTCAAACTTCCATACCTTCGACAAAAATCGCTGGTTTTTAACAAATATTGCGATCTTGTGCTTAGGATTGAATAATCATGAAGATTTATTGCTTTTTTCACGTTTTCACAAATTTCACGAAAAAAGTGCATTCTGAAATCATGGACTATAGTCCAGCAAAATTTCGCTAAAAGCCCCTGATATTCAAACTTCCATACCTTCGACAAAAATCGCTGGTTTTTAACAAATATTGCGATCTTGTGCTTAGGATTGAATAATCATGAAGATTTATTGCTTTTTTCAAGTTTTCACAAATTTCACGAAAAAAGTGCATTTTGAAATCATGGACTAAGTCCAGCAAAATTTCGCTAAAAGCCCCTGATTTTCAAACTTCCATATCTTCGACAGAAAGCGGTTGTTTTAATCAAATTTTGCGAACTTGTGCTTAGGATTGAATAATCATGAAGATTTATGGCTTTTTTCACGTTTTCACAAGTTTCACGTAAAAAGTGCATTTTGAAATCATGGGCTATAGTCCAGCAAAATTTCGCTAAAAGCCCCTGATTTTCAAACTTCCATACCTTCGACAAAAATCGCTGGTTTTTAACAAATATTGCGATCTTGTGCTTAGGATTGAATAATCATGAAGATTTATGGCTTTTTTCACGTTTTCACAAGTTTCACGTAAAAAGTGCATTTTGAAATCATGGACTATAGTCCAGCAAAATTTCGCTAAAAGCCCCTGATTTTCAAACTTCCATACCTTCGACAAAAATCGCTGGTTTTTAACAAATATTGCGATCTTGTGCTTAGGATTGAATAATCATGAAGATTTATGGCTTTTTTCACGTTTTCACAAGTTTCACGTAAAAAGTGCATTTTGAAATCATGGACTATAGTCCAGCAAAATTTCGCAAAAAGCCCCTGATTTTCAAACTTCCATATCTTCGACAAAAATCGGTTGTTTTAATCAAATTTTGTGAACTTGTGCTTAGAATTGCATAAACATGATCATTTATAGCTTTTTTCACGTTTTCACAAATTTCACAAAAAAAGTGCATTTTGAAATCATAGGCTATAGTCCAGCAAAATTTCGCAAAAAGCCCCTGATTTTCAAACTTTCAGAATCCTTTATTAGAAAATCACAGCTATTCGGAAGGCTCCAGAAACGATCATCATTAGCGATAGTCAGGCGGCCACAAAAGATTATCTCTTCCGGAAACTGTTTTCCTGTTTTATTACAAAGGTTCTGTCTGGGTACCTGGTTAAGCATTTGCGAAATATTTATTGATTTTTTGAGTTCAATATTTACAACAAAATGATGTTATAAAAAGTGATACAAAAACTGAACATTGTATCAGGGAAAGCTGCAATCACCAATCTCCATAGAAATATCGCTATGGAAGCAGTCAGACTACAGAAGCTAATTATTAGTGCAAAAAGTTCAAACGATCTCTTCAATCTATTTGTAGATGGCTGAATTGAACTCTGACAGAATTAAATAAACGCAACAAAACCCTCCTGATAAGATGCGATTCACAAAAAAATTTTATGATTTGAAAAAAATGCTAGAGCACGAAAAACGCTCGATCGAATGCAAAGCCAAGTATTTTGAAGATCATGATCATGTCCAATTAAGCTGCACTCGCCGATGGACTTTTTTCCGAAAGTAGTTGTTGATCACCTAGGTGGGTATACCCAATAAAGGAAACTCAGCATTATTTGCCACTTATGCGTTCAAACAGCCTAAAAACCAAAAGTTAACAACCAGATTCGTCGATAGGATTTGAGCTGTAGGACAGCGAAGTAAAATATCGATTACAATTTTTTTTTAACTCGTCCTATCGAGCAGGATGATGATGTCTTTGACGATGGGATTTTTTAAACACAATTCTCGAAACCAATACCAGAGGTACGAATTTTAAACTTTCTGTCCAGCAACTTGGCTCCTCAGATGATGAACATCAGTCAATGACGCGTTTGCAAGTATGGAAACTGAGGCGACAAAGCTGCGACTCAAAGTGAACAAAGCAAAAAAGGAAGTCGATCAGAAAAAATAAATTGGTGGCACAACAGCTCCGTTGAGGACCGAGGCCAAGCTTCACCATTTATCTTGCTTTTTTTTGCAAATGACTGGGGGTTGGATCAACAGTTTATTGCCGACTCAGAACGGTCCCAGAAGCTTTTCTAGACAGTTTGTACTCATCGGAGTAATTGACAGACACTCGCGAGAGATGGAGCCGTGAAAAAAGTCAGATGTTCTTACAGCTGAACGAAGTCGATGTTTTCAACAAAAAAGGATAATTATTGTAAGTCAGCGACTACATCTAGCTAGAACCCACTAGCGTCAGCGCAGAAATCAAAAGAAAAATCCGTGTTTCCAAGTGCTATTTCTTTTGGCCAAGAAGGCAATTGAAAAAGTTAAACGCGACCAAAACTATCAAGACCCTAATCCTCTCAGTCTTGATATTCAGTGCAGAGCTATGGACCCTCTCAAGGGCTTATGAAAATACTTTCGGTCGTCGTAATAGAAACATCTTTCGGATGATCTTTGGTGGATCGAATGTGAAGGTTCATTGTAGAAGTTCGAAAAAAAAAATAGATTGATGTTACTTGAAAATGTAACGCGGTTGGACATCAAAATTTTGGAACAAACAGTCCTCGAATCTACGCCAGAGGAAAACACCAATAAAGGAAGGACCAACATTCGGTGGCGCATGGAAGTTAAAAAGGACCTCAAAAACAAACTTTGTGTACGCAAATCGACGTGGCTGAAGGGAGTTCTTGCTTGAGGCACCGGTCCTACACAAACTGAGGTGCCACTTCGATAGCACTTATTATTAAGTTTTCATATGTATATTTTTTTCAACCTTTTTTATTAATTATTTATGAATAAGCTAGTCATCTATTATTCAATATCGGATTAGGGAATTTCGCTTTAATTTTTGCCTAACAGTATGTACATCCTTTAAATTATCCTTTTTAAAACATTAAAAACCTATAATTTATTCAGGAAAAAAAATTTATTATCTCAAAAACGCACAATCTCAATGTCCTGGCAAAAGTTTCAAACAAAAAGATAAGCAAATCGGCAAGTCCAAAAACACATACCTTGTTAGCTGAGCCAAACTGAATTTCCTGGCATTGTTATCTTCAGGAACACTGGTCCTCGATGGATTTCGATTCAACACTCTAAATCGTTTCAGTGTCGAGCCAGGACTTTTATTCTTCGATTTCTCCGAAGACAAATCACCAATAACATCCTTGCGTTCACCAGTATTCGATTGCTCTTCAGCACCGTTCACTTTGCTCACTTGAAACCGATCTGCCATTATTGCACTGGCACAATTTTGTTAAAAAAAAAACACAGTTAATCAAAATTTACACCGGTTATAGACAAAAATCACGTTCATCACCAAAATCAAAAAAATTATAATTATAAGGCACAATTAAAATTGTAGATAAGCACAATTAACTTCTCATTGGACACTTGGAGAGGTCTTCAATGTGGCCTGCACCATTCATCGATAGTCGCAATTGACTTGAGTTTTTACAGAGCAGGTACTAGCTCTTATCATACCAAGAACCGTCACTGGAACTTCAACACGAACAATTACGAACATCTACGCCACGGGAACGATAGATCGCTATTAAGCGCTTGCTGGCCTTTTACAGGTACTTTTATCGGATCGATGCACTAAAAAAAAAAAACCAACACAAAATGTATCTTTCGGCGTCACCGACGCATGTAATCAGATTCTGATCGGCTTATCGTTGCGCTGGACTTTTTAACTTTTTAACAAAAGCTTTTCAAATTGAGCTTTTGAACTCCGTTTTTTTTTTCTTCGAAAATCAATAGTAACATTGTGTTGGTCGAGTGACGCCGACGGTGATCATTCAGGCACGGACCATTCCGATTGGTGAGTCGTGATCTGTCAAAGCTCTGCTGACCATGATCATGATCGTGATTTGATCAATGTCTTGGAAAGCTCTTCGGATATCCTATTCGACAAGTCGTGATTGTTCCGGGGTGTTAATACCAGTCTTGTTGCTCTTAAACTGTCATTAGCGTCGAATTACTTTAAATTGTATCTACATGGCCTTTTTTTGTCATGGAATCGGGCGGCTGGAGAAGTTTGTTGATACATTTAGCATGCGCGTACGAAGTAGCAAGCCTCGGCTAAAAATATCAATTTTTCACAATTTAGAGCATTTTTATCGGTGATCGTGTGCGAATAATTAAAATTTGCATAACATCACAAGTTCGGATCGGTAATTTATTCGGTCTATGCAAGCAAATATTGGATAGCTGAGGGCGCTGAGGCTGTCAACAAATAATCAGATTTTATTAAGACTCTGATAGCAGAACATTAGTCAGGCGAACAAATTGCATGAGAACTTACAACGGAGTTAGATATACTTATATATTTTTTTTCTTAATTATAATTTGTGAGAACAAATTGGGTTATTGTGCACGGTCACGGACGCACGCTCTATGAAATAGTTTATTGATAACATCATAGGTTCAACTAACTCATGTATTTTTTTATAATAATAATAAAACAAAAAAACTACTTACTTGCGACTATTACGTGTCGCGTATCAGATACTCAAAGGTGAAAGTGTTGTAAGCTTCCTGCGGCTATTGTTTGCTACGAAATTTGTTTATATTTGAAGTCTTATCTTATTCCGAGGTTCCAAGTTTATCAGCAGTTGATTTAATGTCTGTGCGTCCATCTTTTTATCCGTCCATCTGTCTGTCATAGCTTTTATCAGAAACTACGTACACGTTTATGATCTTGAATTTTGGAATGATGCTAAAATTAAGTGTGCAAATGTAAGCTAGATTTATTTTTTCCAAAACTTGTTTATTTCCACCAACATTTTAACGAGAAACAAGATAAACGCTTTTCGTAAATTGCCAACTAGAAATCGACTCTCATTACATATAATTTTATAATAATTACTTACTTACTAAACTACTAGAGTATATTGTTTTGAGATATTTTACAATTTATTAATTTCAATGCGTGGTGGGGGCTAAAAAAACTCCTCATTATAAAATATTTTTTTTTTTATTAAAGTGCATCATTCTATAGTCCTTAATGACTAGAGGCGAATGATCCATCAATGACGCATACAAAAATGTTTATCGTTTGTGGGGTATAATAAAGATTTTAGCTTGAAATACAATATGATTGATATAAATGATATAAAATAAATGATTTTTTGCAATATAACAAAAAAAATGAGAATTTTAACAACATAACAAAACAACATAATATAATAACAAATTAACAACATAATATAAAGATTGAAATTGAAAGAATCTTAAATATAAATTTGTACTTAGAAAAACTTTGGTAGCTGAATTATCCAAACTGAAAAGAAAGTGCTTAAGTTCCTTTAAAAATAGGGTAGGTTGCGTTATTTTCCTTATGTGTAATGGCAATTTATTAAAAAGCCTAGGTGCTATCGTAGTATAAAATTTCAAGCAGCGGGGTTTTTTAGAGAAAAGGATATTGGACATAACCATATTGTTTATTCTGAGGATGTATATATTTGAACATCTCAACGTTTGCCTGTACCCGCTTCTCAAGAAGAAAATTTTTAAAACCTTAAAGATATAGAGGTGATTCAGAGGAAATATACGCAATTTCAGAAATAGAGGCCAATTGTGGGAAAGTCTATTACGTTTGCAAATAATTCTGACTTTACGCTTGTGGGATTTATACAATACATCAAGTATTGCAATTTCGAATGCAACATTAACAACATTTTTGTGAGCAGTGCTCCTTTAACAAATACATTTTTCGAATGACAGATAACATATAATTCTTAAGGTTTTCCACATGTGCCTTCCATGTCATCTTATTATCTATGAGAATGCCTAGATATTTAAAGTTCTCAACCTCTTCTATTTTGAAACAGTTCGAATCACATGATATGTTTTCCTGGTAGTTAATTTTACCACAAGTATGGACAGAAATCGAACAGTTAGGACATGCACTCGAATGAAAAATTGTATCACAGTCAAGTGAACAAATGCCTGTTAGATTACATAACATAAGTCTTGTTTTATTGCTTACGAGAAGTTCGTGTTTAGAAAACCATTGACGAAGAATACTTAGGTCCATGTTTAACTAAACTACAGAGTCAAAAATAGTTTTATTGTCTTAAGTCAATGCAATATCATCGGCAAAGGCTGTTATATTGCTACTTAATTTTTGATGAAACAGTGAGTTTATATATATCAAGAACCTTGTGGTACACCAATCTTAAGTTTTAGCGGGCTTCTAATATAGTCACCATTAAACTTGACGCGCTGTGATTTATTTGACAAATACGAAGACAACCACTTGTGAATTACACCTCTACCAGGTTAGCTCATGCAGTATCTCCAGCTTCAGGCCCCATCCCCTGAATATGTGGCAGTAAGTTTCTTAAGCGACATAAATGCTGCCCTTGCTTTTAATTGGATGTGTACATGATAATTAAAATACAGGAATTTATCTAAATAAACTCCTAAATACCTCACAACAGTTTTTGATTCGATTCGAAGACCATTTGAAGATGTTATAACCAAATTGCGCCACTCCAATCGCGTCACAAGTCTGAATTGCCCTGTCCTTCTGAGGTGCGTTCTGAACCATAAGCATAAAAAATGATGTCGTCGGTGAATGCTATTGAGTCATCCAAGTCGCTCAGCATTTTAGAAACGTAAAAATTAAAGAGTAACGGTGCCGATACTGTGCCTTGTAGCAGACCATTAATGTAATCAACATATTTTTCCGTCTTGTACTTTCTATCTGTCACAAGGAATATCTTCTCGCGTATCATAGATACGATTGTCACTGAAGATGATGAGAAATGCATATGATCGGTTTGTTAATAAGCCCGTCAATCCAATCCAATCCAATCCGTGTTAAAGGCTTTCTTGATATACACTAGACATGCACCTGTCCTTTTTTTGCCATTAAGGTTCGAGTTTATATCAGAAACTAGTTTTGTTAAAGCATGCGCTGCAGACTGGAATTGATAATGTTCTTTGTTTCGCAGGCTAACAATATTGTTCAAAGGATCTGAAGGATCTTTTTTACAATTAGAAATACCTTTGATATTTTCCAACAGCTTGGGAAGTAGCATTTGTTAAGCAAGTTATTTATATTATGATTTCATGAAGTAAATGTTTGAGTACAATATTTGGAATGCCATCTAACCCTGATGTCTTTTTAGTATTCAGCTTCCTGAATTTTGTCTGTTTCATCGTTAGTTCTTCTGCTTTCATATCTTCAGAAAATCGGAGAAAAGCGTCAGGAGGTAAATTAAACACAGTTAATTCATTTGCTACCTCGACAGACGTCCAACTTGGTTGTTCTGTGGCGTGGATCGATTCAAAATGGGAACCAATAAGATTGAGTTCAGTCATTTCACCATCGATCACGTATTGGTTTTCCACAATTGGACAGTGGTGGTGATCAATTCCTGCTTTATGAATTAATTGTTGTGATGCCAACGGAACTTTCAATTTCGGAATATTGGTAAGAGTACGAGGCTTAAACATCTGTTTTATCTGAGGAAACATATTCCTCGAGTCAGATTTCATCACATTTTCGGCTCGATGCCGGCTCCAGTAGTCATCAACAAAATTCCGCAATTATTGTTTTAATAAGGATCTTACATTTTTCATCAGAAACTTCAATCTTATTAGCTCCATGCTGATTTAATTATCCGCAACCTGTCGACGAATCCGATTTATCTGAGTAAAAAAGAAAGCTTTTGTGTGTCTGTAATGTCAAAATGTCACGGTTTGGATAGCATTCCATACTATTTTTACTCTTTATTTTTGGTACGATTCCATTGTTACCTAAACCAAGGCATTAATTTTCTCTTTAGCAGATTCACACTCAACATTTGCGAGGTTCCTGTTATTAGGAACCTCAGTCAATGGTCGTCGAGACCTTTATTTTCTCTCGGCACAACATTCAAATCTGCACCAATCTATGTTCCTAAAATTATGTTTAGGAGCCTTAAGTTGGGTCTCAAATGTTAACGTTAAATCGTCTGCTAAGGATGCCTCAATTACGATTGCGTTTAGTCGCTATCATGAGACAACAGCGGTATTTTAGTATCGCGGATATCAGGATGTATAAATCTAAATACTATATGTCCATCGATTAAGTTTTTTAGTTAAATTATTTGTGGTTCTTATAGTCCTCCGCAGTCAATTTGACAGTCAATCACTATCAATCCATCGATACTGGAAAAAGTTGAGATCTGGCAAAAAGCATAGTAGAGCAGATAAACAGGTGCTTGTCGTCCTGGCAAGAACTTGGCTTTAGTTCAATGAACTTTTAAAACAAAATTGAAATATCCTGACAATCGCTTGTTTTGGTCTAAGCGAGTAATCACAGCAAGCCACTTGCACATAGTTTTTTTTCGTCTAAATTTTAAGTCAATGTTTGATGTAATCCAATTTTTGAAATATCCTCAAATATTTTACGAGAGTTTTTGCGAACGAAGTGGCAGCCTCACTTTTACTTTGATATTGGTTGGACGCATTACGTATTTCAATTTAATTATATTTGCATCACATAACGATGACAAATTTTGACCATATCGTCAAACGCTAAACTGAAGCTCCATAACGTTGTTTCTTCCCAATAAATTCTTTATTCTTTTTCAACAACATCTCCCGACCATCTCAGTTGGTCAGTTTTTTTTACTAGTTATGTACTCCGTCGTTTTTTGAGGATATACCAAGTTACCTCTCTTTTTTTCGACTTGAAAGTACTCAAAATCAGGCTTGTGGAAAAAATAGGTCTGAAAATCACGCAATTTTCGCGACAAAAAATATGATTTTTGATTTTGTATTTTAAAATGATTGCTTCTATTTCGTCTTTTAACAAGTTAAATATCATTTAAGAACAACAAAAGAATATAAACAAACATAAAATAAATAACATAAAAATAATAAATCACCGGCAATAATTATTTCTAATAAATTCTATGATACAGACTTGCTACCGCCAGTATTTTTATCCCACGCATGACTTAAGTATGTAGGCAGAGTTACCAGTCTCGGGTTAAAGAAAAATATAACCCTTTCCGCCACAGTGTGAACTATATGGTTGGACGCACTTATGCAACTCTCCGCAAACGTTGGCTGTCTGCAGTATTCACTCCATAAGCAACAATTTTAAGGTTGGTCAAAACGCTTACTCTACCAATTATCTGTTTTTCCAAACTAAGTTCGACCATCTTCAGGTATTCTGTCGAGACTGGAAACTTAAAATAAACAGCTCCAAGTGTGAAACTATAGTATACTGTTCCGCACCCCAGTAGGACAGGGTAATTCAGATTTACGACGCAATTGGAAAAACATGGTAATAAAATCTTCAGATGGACTTCGCATCGAGTCAAAGACTGTTGTGAAGTATTTAGGTATTCATTTAGACAATTTTTTGTACTACAATGAACACGTTAATACTCAGTTAAAAAAAGCGAAAGCAGCATTTATGTCGCTCAAAAGACTTTTTTACTCCAACTATCTAAGATCCGATGTGAAGGTTATTTGCTACCAAGCCTTTGTGCGTCCAATTCTGACTTATGCGTGTCCAGTTTGGTGGAACATAAGTCCATCCTATATGGAAAAGTTTAGAATATTTGAACGAAAGTAACTGCGAGCTTGCACACGGTTATACAGAAGCGCACATTCCGACTTTCGACATTACGTCTCTAACAAAAGACTATTGGATGTTTCCGGCGTGTCTAGGATTGACAACGTTATCCTGGACCTTGTGAGGAATCATTTTGCGCGGTCGGCGAATGTTGCTGAGAATGAACTCATATCGGGTTTGTTTTATCCTAACCCGTGATATTTTAGAAATTCATTAGAAAACGGACATTTACCACCTGAAGCATTCCCGTATCTGGACGCACATGGCTACTTATCGGACTCGAACAATGTTCCTATTATATACCATGCTGCTAGAAGAGCAACAGACAAAAGGGTTCACGGTGTGCCAATGCACTCGGGGGATGGATCTGCTGAGCGTGCCTGAAAGAGATTTAAGTAATATTAATAGATTAAACAGAGCAAAATATTGGTGGCTTGTCTGGTTTGAAGCTAACGCTTAGGTTTAGTTAGGTTAAGCTAGGTTAAATTAGGTTAAGTTAGGTTAAATAAGGCTTAGTTAGGTTAAATTAGGTTAAGTTAGGTTAAATTAGGTTAGTTTATTAGTTAGTTTATTAGAAAGTTTTTTTTAACTGCACTTTTCTTTCTAGAGTTCAAGATTATTATAAATAAAAAAAAATTATAAATTTAATACTGCTAACACATACATAAGGCCTAATTTATAATTTTTATGTGTTGCGAACCGATCATCGGCCTTACACAGTATTTTAATAGTTAGCGAATTAAGCATTTCTGTATTTGTATTTTAAAATTTTATAGTGTTAATTGTGGAAAATAAATGAGTTTAAAAAAAAAGGTCACAATTAGATTTGCGTAAAAAGCAGGTCTAAAAATCATGAACATTTTTCAACCAAAAAATGTATTATTGATATTGGCTGAGCCATAGCCATAGGTATCTTACCCACACGTCGCATTTTTTATGTTTGTATTTAGCGCCGTACGACTAAGAATTAATTCTTGTATCCCAAAAGGCCTTAACAATGGACTCCTAAAGAGAATAATTTCCAATTTTCAACCTACAGTCATTGCAATAACGCGAAGTCTTATGAATATCAATCCGCAAGAGAAATCGAATGACATAGATCTTTAAGCCCTCACAAAAACATTTAAGATCAGTCGTTAAAATGCTGAACCGCACCCAGTTTTAGACTTTTTAGAAGTAACATTGCCATTCGTCACAATGAACCGTCTATTGGTAAGCATCTCATAAAGCAAATACAGTAGTGGTTTACTAATACAAAGTCTGTCTAACTACTGATTGTCGATTGAAGTCTTCTTGACCGTAGGTTTGCCGGTTAGGAGTTATCTTTGCTCCTTTTTTGCCATGCAACTACTTTCTTCCACTCCAAAAATGTGTGAAGTGAAAACGTCTACGTTCTTCTTGGAGAGCTGTCAAAGCACAATTTTTGATATTCCATCGGTTCCTGTAGACTTTTTCTTGTTAAGTGACACGAAGATCGCCTGAAGGTCTGTCTTCGAGATGTGTAAGGGAACGTCTCTCAAATCATGGTGCTTATAAGGGGCAAGAGAAAAGTCCTTTCACCACACCATCCTCCCTAAATACGCTAACGTGTCGACTTGAGAATCATTATACAATAAAACTTTGTACAGAAACAGAATGTTTTGAGGAAAGTACTTTGAATAAGTCAAGCAAACCTCACCTTGATTGCGCTTCCTCAAGCCACCAATGATCAAATTAATAAACTAAAATTAACACATCATTATTGCTAGTTGATCTTGTTATATGGCGATGATATCGGTTGCTAATTTTTGATTATCGAAAAACAAAAAAAGAAATACCTCATCGTAAAGTTGGACTATTCCGCATTTCACCAGCAAGCGTCTTGATCAATATGAGATGACAGTCTTGGGATTTACTTACTAATTGTTGTTAATTTTATCACTAGTTTAAATAAGAGTTAATCGTAGCTTTGTTTATTTTATTTTTTTGTCATTTGTCATTGGGAAAGTGTTTCGTGTTGGTCCTATAGTTTCTGTGTTTTCGCAGCTTTGATTATCTTTGTGCTAATAAATCGTGCTAAAGTGTTGATTTATCCGCATTTATCTAAAGTAATTTGAATTTAAAATTGTAGTATTTTCTGGAGAAAAATAAACAAAAAGATTTCGAAATCCGCGAACACATTATCAGTATTCTGTGAAGGACACGAACAATAGAATCGCCATCACAAACCGAATTTACGAAATTTGGAGGACCATTTTTAAGATGCTATTTGTCGACTTCAAAGCCGCTCTATTCCAGACCCGGACAGAATTAGAACAAAAAGATGCGCTGGTATTGTGATAGACAGTTGTCAAAATGGAAGGGAATATCTTTTTGAAGTATGGCCAGCGTTTGGGACAACCAGACGATGTTGACATGATCGCTTATAAACATCTTGCCATTTTTTAAAGATTTCACGGCGATTGAAGAAGTGGCGAGGAGAAGTCGATTCGTCGAACACTAGCAAGGACGAAACAACACCATCGTCAGCTCTTACCTTGAAGCAGTAAGGACACCTTGTTGAAAATTCAACGAGGATTATTCTTATCGATGATACTTCGGTTTGTAGAAACAACTTCAATCGAAATTCCTAGCTCGAAGGACCAAATTTATTCTCTACAAAATACTCCTCTGGCAGTTCTTCTTTATGGAGCTGAAAGTGGGTCAATAAGTTAAACAGCAGAACAGATTTAAAGGACATTGGAGAGACAAATTTTCCGTAGGATGAACAGGCAGACTGATGGACAATACTCTTCGAATTCGAGTTACCAGATTCATGAAGAATAGTAAAGACCTCATCGCGGATACCAAGAAGTTTAGTGTAACCAACTGAAAGCAGCGTGCCCGTGTCCATAAAGAATGGTCATATGCTCCATGGGTCGATATGCTCCTAAGGGAGAATATAAGATGCAGTATATAGTATAAAGTATATAGTATAAAGGATATGACTAAAGAAATAAAAATAATTATAGAAAGGGTGAATGTGACTAAGACAAAATATAATATAGAAAAATAAACACAACGAAAATATGTATTTGACTAAATACGAAAATAAATTCATGTTGATTTTAGAACGACTTTTGTCGTCGAGTTTTCTTAAGCCGACGGGGAGTAAATTTTCGAGGCGAATGACATGAACGAAAAACTGTCGCTATGCATTTTGATATCTAGAATTGTCCAGATACTTGTTCAGAGTGCAGCCGAGAATTTTTTTTTGCAAAAGATGAATTGTGATAATAACATTTTAAACCATAAATATAACGAGTAATATTAATAAAGGCAACGTTGTGCTAACATCACTTTTGATTGATTTAAGTTGGAAATCGTCGAGTGTTTATGGAATTTAATTTAAATTTATTTTATTCGAACTTCTTTTCATAAATAAGTCTTGGTTTTTATTATTCGGCATCTTGACATAAGCTTCTGTCTTAATATAACGTTAATATGCTGATCCTAAAGGGAAATACCATATTCGCATTTACATTGCTCAAAAAACTGATCAATCAAAACATTCCCAGCAATTTCCTTAAAAGATCATGTTTAAAAAAAAGAATGGCAGCTGACTATACTTCAACTTGCCAGTGGATGCCCGTATTGTTATATAATGGAAAACTATTGCCAATTGTTTCTTCCATTCCAAGAGGCACAGGGAACACCTGAAGTGTTTATTTTTGTAACATGTTATCCGACAAGCTTCCATGTAAAGTGGAAAAATGATCAATCGTTGAACCTTTTCCATTCAAATCCTATAATTTTCATCCAATAAATTGGCGACATAATAAATTAGGACATTTCATGTTTATAATATAATTTGTATATTTCTTTGAATTTCTATAATATATGTGTATATATATAATTTTTTATTTTGTTTCACATTTGATTAGAAAAAAGTGTTTTTTTAACATTATTTGTGTAACTTATTTAATAATTGCATTTGCTGTTGTATTTTTTTGTATTAAATATATTTATAAATTGAATTTTATTTGACGTCCGCACGACTCGGATCGTTTATTGAAATTATTTTAACTATTTATTCAACGGTTTCAGAAATACTATATAAGCAATAAAATTATTTTTAATTTTTATTTAAAGAAATATTATATTATCGAGTATATTTACAGTTTGCTTTAACGTTAAAAGTCGTGGAAAACTATTGAAACTATTTAATTTAATACATTTTGGATGGCAATACGTTTTTGTTTATTAAGATTTGAAAACTGATTTGGATCGAGAGAACTCTGAACAGAGAAAAAATCGTACAATATTACTAAAAGAGAGTATGAATGTAAAAAAAAAAACCAATCAACATTAGAGCCGTCTAAGCAGTAAAAGCATTATTCTTATGCAGATGAAATTATCTTCTTTTATGCTGTAGCAGAATTCTATCGGTAAGACTAGTCATTTTGTATAAAATTATTCAACTGAGCTTCATAGTAAAATTTTAGAAGTCATCAAACCTATGAAGAAGCGTTAAGACAAGCCGTGCAGACAGCTATGCATCAGTTCAACTTGGTGTTCAAAATAGGCGGCTATGCTTTCAATTTCAATAAAAAAGAAAACCAAAACAAAAAAGGTTTCAAATGTTTAATAAAACTAAAAGAATATACAGTGCGGCCTCATTAAAGCAACCCTCGATACGTGCAACTCCTCGATAAAAGCAACACCTTAAGTCTTACCATTGTTGACTCAGTAATTGCAACTCCTCGAAAAAGAAGTGACTCGATAAAAGCAACTATTGTTTCATTAACTTTTTTTTTCGTTCGCTATTTGTATATTTTCCTTCTTGTTTATTTTTGCTATGTCTGGGCAGTTATTTTACAGCTTTTTATGCAGATGAACCGAAACTCGTTGAACCGTTCTTGGTTAAGTTCAAAAATACAATTAAAGAGCTCGGTCTGTCACCAAATCAAATTTACAACGTGGACGAGTTCGGCTTATTATTTAAGCTTATACCAAATAAAACCCTTGTAAGCTTAATAGAAGCAACCGCTCCAGGTCGGAAGACAAGCAAAGAGAGAATAACGTTTCTTGCTTGCACGAATGCATCTGGGATTTACAAAATAAAATTATTCGTCATCAGGAAATCTCTAAATCCTAGAGCATTTAAAATTTTTGAAAATAAACCCGTCATTTATAAGAGCAATAAAAATGCGTGGATGACATTCTCGTTGTTTGAAGAATGGTTTCACTCAACGTTTGTACCAGAGGTAACATGTTTAATAAAGTTGATCGACTTTTATAACCATTTCTGTTTTATTTTCTTCATTTAGGTAAGACAGTTTCTTGGGTCTAGAAATCGTCAGAAGTGGGCTCTGTTACTGTTGGACAACGCAACTTGTCATCTAAAGGACGGCGAGCTGAAAAGCGTGTTTACCAGCAAATTGCACAGCTATTCTCCAACCAATGGATCAAAATGTGATCAACTGGACTAAACTGAATTACAAAAAGAGTCTATTGGCACATTTGGTCGCTAGTCAAGGGTCAGATTTGGAGACTAAAATAAAATCATTTAATTTGAGACACGCCGTATGTCTCTTGGCTAATGCATGGGACAAGGTGCAGTCTACGGCAATACAAAATATATATAATGAAGATGATTTGTTACCTTTGAGTGTCATAGGGGACCAAATCCTAAAAGACCGCGTAATAATATCACCGATAAATGATTTGCTTCAAGAGCTATCCCCTATTGACTGTTCCGGGGACATAAATGATTGGTTTGCCGAAAATGAAACCAATCTGGAACCGACAAGCAGCAACTTGGGAGACGAAGAAATTGAAAGTGATGACGAAAATGCAGTTAAAGAATCCCCACTGCCAAAAATCAAAGCAGGGGCTGCAATCCAAGCACTAAACATTTGGCTTCAATGGGCTGAAGAAAATTATGCTTCACTGAATAATATTATAGCTCTGCAAAACTTACGAGAGTCAGCTGTGGAAAAGAATTCAGGGTCTAAAAAGACACAATCAAAAATTTCTCAATTTTTTAAATACAAGTAAAATGTTAATGTTTTTTATTTTTAATATGAATTAAAAAATTAGTTTTGGTCTGTTTACCAGTGCAAGACACGTTTTTTTACTATTTTGGAGGAGTTAAACTTTTTGTCTCACCGAACCTTCCATTTTTTGACTCGATTATTGCAACAAACTTAGTAAAGACAAATGCCCAAATTTCTATTAGTTGCTTTTATTGAGGTCGCACTGTATATACAGTAATCCACAAAAGTCTGCGTAAAGCACAGGAATTTGGAAAAAAGGAACTTTTGTTCCCAAAACATAAGTGATAATTGTTTTAAAGTATATTTCAATAAAACAACGTTTAAAGTTTTTGTTTTCGAAAAAATAAATTCAGTACTATTATTAATTTCAAAGAAATAGCAAAAACAGAAAAAAGTTCATTCGACCAAAAAATGGTAACATTTTTTTCATTTAACGATATTTAAGGGTGGGTTAAGGTATTTATTTTTTAATTGAATGCACAATATTTAAAGAATATTGTGTCAAAATTTCAAGCCGATTGGAGCAAAATTGACAAAGTATACCTGTCGGATGAACGTTTTACTCCAGATATTTAAGTGTTCAAAACTTTAAAGCATTTTCACCAAAAATCACGTTTTCAAAGTCGGTGTCCTTCATAACTTCAAAACTACTCCACCGATCCTTTTGAAATTTTGAACACTATTTCTGTACATAATTTACGAGGTAATGCTGGAGAGTTTTTTCGAATTGATTTATAATTTTTATTTTACAAAAACAAATTAGCCTATTTTTTGTTGCAAAAAATCGTTTTTTTTTCCTTCAGCGTGTTCCAAAAAAGTGAAAAATTCAAATTTTGAAAAACACTCCCAAAATAACCTGAGAGAAACTATTATCTTACGAATGAACTTGGATTTTTTGATTTCAGATGATCCAGCACCAAGTTATGAGGGTCACCGCAATTCTACTTTTTCCCGAGACACGTCCGAACATTTTTTTAATATTTCCTCGTGAAAATTTTATACAATATTAATAAATACCAATAAACCTTTCCACGTACGAATTTAATTAATTAAATTTAACCAAGTAAGAAAGTGTTGTGTAAAAAGTACTTGAAAAATGGCAGAAAAAAGATTGAAGTCGATGTGAGAGGCAGAAGATTATTAATTTGTACGTAGAAGAAAGGATGTCCTACGGAGAAATTACAAGACTAACTTCAAGAAGCAGGTCAACAATCCAGAGAACTATAGATTGCTTAAGGTATGACGTTCAGATTGAAACAATGTCAAGATCTGGATGACCATCCAAGCTCTGTAAGAGATAAACCTGCAATCAAGCGGATGGTTTACCAAGAACCTTTTGTTACAACAATGACGATAAGCTCTCAACTTGAGAAACATAATAATACCAAAGTGCAACGGTAAGTAGAACAATTTTTGAAATGGACTTAATGTCATACGCATCCGGGAAAAAGCCATTTGTCAACAAAGTATAATATTTTTGAGTCAGAAGGACATTTTAGGGTATGGCGGAAACCGAATGAAGCCCATAATCATAAAGCACAAAGAACACAGAGGAACACGGTAGTGGGAGTGTTAGTTGATTATAGTGGGGTTGAATCACGTCATCAGGGGTCAGTAAGCTGAAAATAATCGAAGAAACGGAATCAGTTTATCAAGTTCTATATTCTGAAAAGAAATTCAAGAGCAATTGCTGATATGTTGGAAATTTCGAATGATTATTTATTCCAGCAAGATATTTAGCCCAAACATACTGCACATGCTACGAACCACACCACAGAGTTCTGATATAAATCCAACTGAGCACGTGGGAGATGCATTAGAACGGAAAATCTGCATCCATGACATTCTCTGTTTCTTTAATAGAATAGCATAAGAATTTATTTCACTAAAAATACAGTTGTGAAATTTTTTGTTTTTTATTTTTAATTAATAATTGCATCAAATTTATTTTTTTCGAAGACAAAAACTTTAAGCATTGTTTTACTGAAAATAAACATTAAAAAAATTATCACTGATTCCTCTGCTGTACGCAAACTTTTATAGGTCATCGTATGCAATCCAGACCAAGGCTTAGCTTTCGAAAATGATCGCATCTTAACATATTTTCTCCTTTTATGAATGGTCATTCGAATATTAAATATTCTTCACTTTGTCTGAGGAGCCTTTTTTATGATAAGCATTTTCAAATTCTTTAAGAACTGTTCATAGTTGAACGAATTGATGCTTCATCCGTAATTCTCGAATGTATTTACTGTAATTAAATAAATTCAAGCATCATTTTACCATCAAAGAAGATTTAACGATCTTCAATTTGATAGATAACGCAGAAACTCTATTCATAACACCAATCAAGATGCGTATCTCTTTTTAAACCCACTCTAGAAATAGGTACAAAGTTAACTTGAACGATTGTCTCTTCGATCAGTTGAACGCACTCCATCCGTTTTTTTTTATCTTATTCATGTGCTCCTTTAAACTCGTCGATCATTTTCTGGCGAGTTCTACAGCCAGACCACGAGGACGGTTATTGTTAGGAATTTCAAAGTAGTTGACTAAAGCCATATGATTTCATTTGCTTGATGTTAGCCCTAAAATTAACTGATCAATTTTTAGAAACATGTAGCTTCTTTCTGTGACAAGAGAACGAAGTTTAAATGTGTTTGGGTTTTTGGGGCGGCAGCCTCGAAGCTCCTGACGCGGATCCATAGAAAGAACTCTAACAGAAGTACGATGCATTCTGACGGATTGCGCTCATTGGACCTGCGAGATGAATTCAAAACCGGGGAAAACCGATTTCACACGTTACTCAAAATTTAGTGTAAGATTTAAGACCGTTTCGTACTAGACATTTATGTTTCTTCACTTGCAAAACGGTTATCTTCACATGGATCAGCGTTGCCAGTTTGGGGGTTTTCCCCCAGATTTGTGGGATTCTATTTTATTTGTGTTTCATAACTATTACAGAACTATTACTGCCTGGGGCAGGAAATGAATCAAGAGCTTATTGCAAATATTGTAAATGTGTTCTTAAAGCACACAAGAAAGACCTTTTTATGCATAAGGATACCAAAAAACACAAGGACTCTATCAAAAATAGTGAAACAATTTCACATTTGCAGCCAATTTCAAATTTTACGAGACCAACAATCAGCAATAAAAGAAAAATTATTGAGCTTAAATTGGCTGCATTTGCTGCAGAACATTACTCAATTAATATACCATGATCATCTGGGCAGTGTGATCAACGGATTAGATGCTGATTCCAGTGTTTTGGGTGAAATTCGATGTTGGAGATAGCTTCTTTTCCCTAGTAATTGATGAAAGTACCTACATCGATACCAAAAAAGTGTTGTCTTCTCATTCGTTATTTTAGTGCTTCAAAAAACAAAATTTGTAACAGCATTTCTAAGAATACCTCGAAATAGAGCAAGGAGATGCTGCTTCAGTGGCAAAAGCAATTAAATACCAGTTTCTGAATGATAACTTTAATTTTGACAAACTCATTGGAATCGGCGTTGATGGTGCTAACGTCATGATAGGACAAAATAATTCTGTTGCTACAATTTTAAAAGAAGAATGTGCCGATTTGGTTGTTGTGACTCACTACATTTAGCAGCAGAAAGTGCTTCTAAATTACTGCCAAGGCATTTAGAGTTCATGGACAGAGATACTCACAATTGGTTTTCAAATAGTACGAAGCGGCAAGTAGAGTATTCGAAGATCTTTAACTTGATTGCAAATAAATCCCCACTTAAAATAAATAAATTCTCTGGAACCCGTTGGCTGGCAAGATGCAGTGCTATTGAACAAATTCTGGATCAATGGGACTCCTTAAAATTACATTTTCAATTTGCAGCTACAAGAGAAAGATACTATACGGCTGAAATGCTTAGCCAGCTGTTTCAAGCGAATGAAAATAAATTACATTTAACTTTTTTGAAACACATTTTAAAAAAGGTAGTAAATGTGAAAAAACTGTTTCAAGGAGAAAATGTTGACCTCTTAAAGCTTTTTAAAGATTTGAATGAACTTATATACTCCATTCTTCAAATGATCGTCCATCCTGATTCTCTAAGGCAGTGCCATCATCAGTCCAAGTACAGCAATTAGAAGACATTAAAGTACGATGCAAGACATTTTTAATTAGCCTGCGCAAGAATTTACAGAAGCGATTACCGGATAATTTACATCTGTTAGAGAAAATTTCAATAAACTACAGCTCAGATAAAACCAGAAATCACCGAACTGATAATGCACTTCCAACGTATATCGGTGAAGATCCCGATGCTGTCTTTCGAGAGTGGAATTTGATTCCAATGTGCAGTTGGACGAATATCAATTCTTCAGAGAGTTTCTGGAATGAGGTGTATAGCAAAACGGATGCTGCAGGTGTCAAAAAGTTTTACCATATAGGAAAATTGGCAACAACATTTTTATCGCTTCCATTTTCCTTTTCGGGCCTTTTCGATCTTTAATATAGTTAAAGATAAATTAAGAAATAGGATGAGCATCGAAATGGCCGATAGTATTTTGCGCACAAGATACACTTTGCAAGCCAGATCGGGATGCAACAATTTTAATCCATCCGAACAAATGGTCAAAATGTTAACATCGGAGCAGATGTACAAAAGCAGAGCTGAAGACGATGACGATTACATTTTGGGATTGTTTTCCGAAATTTAATTCTTGTAATATAGGGTAAAATTGGAACTCGATATATTGCTACAAATATACTACTAGTATTTATCTTAAATTTCAACTTAGTTACATTACCTTTGTATGCATAAAATAAATTTAGAAAAACTGTACCCAAAAGTTAGAAAAAAGTTGGGTTTTTTTTTTTAAAAAAACGCTAAATCTGGGGGTTTATCAGCTTTGTCTGGGGGGAAATATTTTGATCGTCTGGCAACGCTGACATGGATTCATCTTGATTGGGCAGCCCATTGCTAACATGTAGTTTAAGACTAAGTACGGACTCAAGGCCCGCCTATGACGTTGAAGTTATCTCTAAGTTTATGCCAACTTAAGAAATCTGCTGGAAGTTCGTTATCGTAAGCGAGACTCACAAGCCCCAGAAATGGGAACGAAAACGAATCATATTTGAAATGTGTTATTTTTATGAGTGAAATTGCAAAGCTAAGAGAATTGATAGAGTTAGCCCATGTCCCATTGTTTTCAGATATAAAACAAATGATTAAAAAATATAAAGTTTTAATAAATAAAATTTAAAACAAATGATATATTAAAGCCAAGTAAAAATTAAAAAAAAAAATTGTATTATAATTATTCTTAACCTTAATAATATAATATGTTATTAATTAATTCAGATAAAAAATAATAGCCTACTTGTATAAAAAGGTGCGAAATGTAAATTATTTTTTTCTTATTATAACTTATATTTAACAGAGAGCGTTTTAATTTGTTTGTCGATATTTTTTTTTTTTTGTTTTACTGAGAACAGTTTTGTTTATGCAAATATATTAGTAAAAATTACGATATTGAATAATATGTTTCGAAAACATATCGCAAACGAGTTTGGTAATTGATAATTCTTAGATGTGCTCGTTATATTATATTTGTTCCAATTTGTTCATCTACTCTATCGCTTTTTTACGAGACAACAATTCATTTGTGAAAATTCTAAGACTAGATTTTGTTTTTTTATTGATAAGCATGTTAGTCAATCTGCATTTGGAATTTCATAATGCAGGAAAATATTAGCAATTCTTTAAATTGTTTGTAAGAAAAAAAAATAATAATAATATGTATATTCAAAATATAACGAAATTAAAAGTTTGCTTATTTGATTTAATGATTAGACGGTTGTTCCATAGGCGCTAAAAACAGCTCTCGAGCTATCCGTATCAAGCGAGATGTCCTCCGGACTCGCTAGATTGACACGTACATTCGAATTACGACGCCTAGCGTTTTGAGATGCACCCCAATTATTGAGGGTCCAATGGAAGCCAGATGACTGAGGATGATCTTCTGTTACTTTGATTGTTGTGTCGATCTAAAAAGATAAGTTTTAATGGAATTAAAATCAATAAATAGTGAAAAGAAAATCTGTTTATATTCTCTGAATGATAATTCAACTTATACAATAACTCCCACACATGGCATCTAAGAATAAATTTGTGTTCTGCAAGCAATAATTATTTTTGCCGAATGAGTCAACATTTAAGGAACTGGTATTCTTATAATTTAATATTTGTTTAAACTTTATTGAAGGTTTGAAAGGTTGATATGTAAACACTTTAATGAATTTTTGAAAGTAAAATAAGTGTTTTACGAATTTGAGGTTTATATTGAAAGGAAATTCTCTTAAAAATTGTATAAACTCTCCCGCGACAAGCTTAGCAACAATATGATCAATAATTGAATCTTTACTTATATTATAAAGGGGTAATGTTTGTACCTTTGCATGTATTTTCCTAAAAACCCGCGCGATATCAAAACTTCTTCCACCTAATAGGACTACCAGTTGAAAATGTCGTTTTTTTTTCAAAAATCAATGCTTTATTTCGGAAAAATAGATATAAATTCAATATTCAAAGTAGTGCCCATCGCTAGCCACACATTTTTCTGGCAATTCATGGATACCCGTTCTGAAAAATTCGACCGGTTTGGCCGCAATCCACGAATCGATCCTTTTTTTGAAATCATCGAAATGACGGAAGTGCTGGTCAGCCAGGCCATGTTGCATCGATCGGAAGAGATAGTAATCGGATGGCGCGAGGTCTGGACTATACGGCGGGTGGGGTACGACATCCCATTTGAGCGTTTCAAGGTAAGTTTTGAAGACATTTGCAACATGTGGCCGAGCATTAACTTTATCGTGTCTTGCGACCGTTTCCGTCCGTTTTTCCTTCAGTGCTCGGCTCAAACGCATCAATTGTCGTCGGTAGACCTCGCCTGTGATTGTTTCATTCGGTTTTAGCAGCTTATAATACACAACACCCTTCTGGTCCCACCAAATGCACAGCATAACCTTCAGGCCATGAATATTCTGAACGGCCGTCGATGTTGTGGCATGTCCGGGGTATCCATACGTTGCCCGACGTTTTGGAGTATCGTAATGTACCCATTTTTCATCACCAGTGACGATTCGATGCAAAAAAGACTTCTTTTTGTGGCGTTCAAGCAGCATTTCGGACATGCAAAATCGTCGTTCGACGGCACCCAATGTCCTACCTTTCGGATCATTCCCATTGCTTTCAAACGATCGGAAATGGTTTTCTGAGTGACGCCAAGTGATTTTGCAAGTTCTTCTTGCGTTTGTGACGGATCTTGATCGAGCATTCCCTCCAATTCATGGTCTGCAAACTTTTTCACCTGGCCGGGCCGTTCTTTGTCTTCGGCGTCGAAATCACCATCTTTGAACCGCTAAAACCACCGCTGACACATTCAAACGTCTATAGTATAGCCCGGGTAAGCTTCGGTAAGCAATTGATGCGTTTCGGTTGCTTTTTTCTTTAAATGAAAGATTTTTTCATTAAATGAATGAAGCGCAATCGTGAAGATCAATTTTTGACGATTTTATCGAGCAATTGGGGCTATACTATATATTAGCAATAAAACGACGAATGTATTCTTCCAAATCGTCCCAAGTCTCTGGTTTATCGGCATTGAAGTCACTACTTAACATACCCCCAAAGAAAGTTATCTAAAGTAAGAGATCAGAGGTTCACAGGTCAATTACACGAAATTATGCACTCAGCAAATATTTCCCGCAATACATTGATGGTGTCGCAAGCCGAGTTACATGTTGCGCCATCTTATTGAAATCAAAGCTCAGTCACTTCAATGCCATTCAACTGATGAACAAAGAAATCAGAAATCATATTTCTATAGTGCTCTTCATTGACGGTAACATTTTGGGCCTATGATACAATGTATGTAATGTATGAATGTAATAACGTCTCGATAGAGGCTTCTGGGTTTTCTCCACTCCAAATTCGGCTTTGAAAATGAGGATCAAACTTACGAGGTATATAATAGTGACTAACTTGCTCAGATAGACTATTATGTCGATAGAAAATTGTACGTAGCGCACGATAAGTTTGACGAACCGAACCATGGTTTTCAAAAAACGCGTTATTCTGGCGTTACACTATGCATCGTAAAATGGCAAAACGTATTTATCACAAATCAACCGCCAAATCGACAATCTGTATAAAAATAGTGATGCCAGTTTAAAAATCAAACCTCTAAAAACATTCACCCATTATTTTAGTTGATTCAGTGCAGCCCGCCTGTTAAATGAAATACAAACGCGTACAAATTAAAGTCAACTTACTTCTCGAGTTCCACAAGGCAGTGTTTCTGTCCCACCAGCAGCTGCAGTAGAGTCTCTCGTACCAATACTTGTATCCGAATCCAGTGAATCAATACTGGAACCGCCACCACCGCCTCGATACCGTGCAACAGTTTGTACAGTCTAAAACCATCAAATTAATGTTAATCTCGTATTCATTGACTATTTACAATTTTACCATTATATCGCCATGACAGTCTTCGATTGCTTTGAGAATTTCCCAACACAATTCCGAATCTAGAGGAATGGGTTGCTCCGAATCACGATTATGTATTGCTATAGCGATATGTACAGGATGTGGAATGGGCAATGGTATAAGCAATTTATCAGAAGCTGTCTTATCCAAATTTTTCCTCTTCCATGGACGCCAAGGCTTGTTCGGTTGTTGGTCATCAGACTTTGATTGTAGAGCACGCAGTGCTCGTACACGAGGTGTGGTCAGGCCAACTGTCATGTCCCTATTGATGAAGCACATTTGAATTTGAAAACTTTAAAGAACTTGAATTTTCCTTACCGTTGTTGCGGTTTCCTGAAGGTAAGAGTTATCTTTGATCTGGGATTGAATGCCGTCACTTCGAGGAACGGCAAGTGCACTTGAACATTTCCTCGTGGAGCGTATACATTCCCCAACAGATCGGGACCATTGGAGCCGATAACATCAGTTGCATTTTGTACCATTTGTGTATACCGTGAGAGATCCAGTTGAGAATGTGGCTCCAACTTGAAATATGTATCCGTTTCGGAGAGTGGAGTAAGGAAATCTAAACTGAAGATTTCTGTGTACATTAGACCAGCTAATCCAGGCCAGTCATTTGGCGAAAGGCCCTAGAAATAACGCACAAGATGTAAATAACAGAATATTGTCCAATAGAAGAAAAGAAAACTTACCTTGTTATCCCAAAATTCATCTTCTGTTATGGACAGTCTAGCTATCACGTGGCTTGGATAGTACTTCTCCAGCATATGAGCGGCCAATTGTATTGCAATCTGTAAACAATCAGATTTTTGTAACTTTTTCCAATTGTGAATCATAAATATACCTTCAGTTCTAACGTGTTTAGTTTGATTCTTGTTTTGACTGCCGTCACCAATCCAGTTTGGAGTTCCCACCGTCGTTTCTCAAGTTTTTCATGCAATGTGCCCATCAATTTATGTGCTTCCGAGTCTAGCCGCAAGTAGGGTCCATTTTTAGCCAACTGTGCCGAAAAAGGGCCAAAGCAAGCCTCAACAAAATGACTGTAGTCCTCCTGTGGTTGCAAAATTACTCGTTCCATGGAGTGCTGGTAAGCTTGCAATTCATCGAGCTCCATTTTAGCTTCAAATGCAGCTAACGCTTGTTCGGGTATGATGATAAAATAGTAATCTAGCGCCAGGCCAGGCCCGGCGATACGACGGACAGCTAAACTATCAGATGCTGGTACCCGACCGCATTTCTTGATGAATAGATGGAATGTCAGCGAGTCCCACAGCAGTCTCAAGGAATAGCGGGCAGCTCCAACTGAAAACAAGTAATTTACTGAACGAAACTTTGAATTTTATTAAAATGTATCTTACCAATTAAGACAATAACTGAAGCGAGAGGACACAAAATCATGGAGACCAAAACAGCAGCAATAGGTTGGATGCACCCCTGGAAGAATAGATTCCAAACGACAGCTTCGAGTAGTATACAATAACGATTGCGCGAGAAATCGGGACAGTCAATATCATAGACCAAGACCATAAACACATGAAGACCTGCCGTCAACATGGGCACCCACAGCGGTGCTGTCAACGCCAGGCATATGCTCAGCACGCTGGCTATTATGGAGACAAATGGGAACACAAAGAGGATGGCTACCGTGCCAAGAAATCCCTTCACAAAGTAGTTCCAAACTCGGTTCATGTTCCTAGTAAAGCCTTTCCCAATAAAACCTTTAAATCAGAAATAAGCGTTTGAAATTTCATTAACCTTCCGAATGGACAGACTGCTTACCCGTGTCTGGCTCGGTTTCAAAATGAGTTCTCGATTTGGAAACATGTCGCCAAAGTTCAATAAGGCGCGAGGTCAAAGTCTGCGTCATACTTGTCTTACGCGGGAACAGAGTTCCATTGATTTGTGACAACTCTAGGTCGGACATGAACGGCTCCATACAGCATAATGCCCGAATGCCCAATGGACTAAACCACGGCACGAATATACCCAAGAAAAATATCACATTCCATGTCCAAGTCCATGATCTTTGCACTAAATTTACAACACGCCAAAAGGGCCAACGTGTGCTGGTGGTCCTTGTTATTTCCTTCTCAACCATAAACACTGGTTGACTTGGATCTGAGCGAGGTGTCACTATCGACGTGGCTTGTTGGCTGATAACTGTAGGTATAACTTCAGATTGTCCTTGAAATTGGCGCCGAATAATCCAAGAGCTCGGCGACCAAATGCGAACAGTCCAATGAAATGTTCTCGTGGGAGTTTTTGCATTCTTCAGCTCCTTAAGCAACACAGGTTCGCGTTCCTTCATGAAGGCCATATCTCGACTGAGAAAGTACGATGTTTGACTGAGATCATGCTTGCTACACATGCGCAGCGCTTCTTCGTGAGCAGCCCACGTTGATTTGTTCAGCTTTGTGGCTTCAGCGGCGCGTAATTTCGATCGTAACCAAGGAGCTATTCGCGACAAAACCGAATGATCATTGGTTAAACACTTTTGGTGATCTTCCCGCGAACGTTTCAACTCCTTTTGCACTTTATCCACAGCTTTATGCATGATGACAACTGATTGCGCCTGTTGCACTAGCAACAGCGGTATCCCATCGCCTAATTCCGCAAGTTGTGAATTCGAGAGAATCGATGAATAAACACGCTGAAGATATTCCTTCATGACAGCATCGTTGACTTCCTCCTCAATCTCCTTGTCGGTGAGTTTCTTCTCACGCAGTTCGGCAATCAAACGCTCGCGAAAATGCAGAAACCAGCCTCTCGTTTCGCGCTCTAGAATCCCGATTAGAATCGGCAATGCCTTGCGCATGATATCACGTGAGAAAAGTCGCAAATCGATCTCTTGTCCCTTTGGTGTCAAAAACAAATACGGAACTGGCTGGGCGGTTTCACAATTCTTCACGTCCACCTTATCAACAACCGCTCGCCGCATTTGCTTTCGTACAAATGAACATAGTGAATACAGACAATCCTCAAACTCGGGCTAAAATCGCAAAGGTCAGTTCATTAAGGTTGAGAAATGAATGCAAATCGAGCTTACCCGACAAACTAGTTCGGCAACTAAAAAGCGACAGCGTTCTTCTTTGATCTTATAATCCAGGTCATGTGCCAGCAATGATGGAACACCTTAAAAAAAAAATACATATAAATCCATATGTTACACATTTTGATTTAGAATTATTTATCGTTCTGATACGAACCGACAGCCATATCCAACAGCTTGATAAGTCCATGGAATAGAGCTCGTAGTGCATGGGCCAGTGAGAAGAAATGCGATAGCAATCGTCCCCGTGCCGTGACCACAACAAATCGAGCGGCCAACGCCAAATCGCTGAGGAAAGAATCGTGTGCACGATATGTACCCTTCTGCAACAGCTGCGACAACCGCCACTTGTGCACTTGTCCAGGGAAGTTCAAGCTGGGCACATCGAATTCACTGCATAAAAATATTACTTGTTAAGCTAAATTATATGCACGGCATTCTTCCAATTTACAGATACACATGCAACTATGGGATAAATTCTTGCTTGCGTGCATTTTAAAAATTATAAATGGGCGAATAGTTTGGATTTTTTTTTGGGTGATTCCAGGCACCTACCTTACATTCCTGTAAAACTTACAGATACAATTTTTCGGTTTTCATTTTATTGCAAAACAAGGAAAAAATGCGCGACCATTTACTGGACTATATCCATTTGGCATGCAAGGTCGACATAGAATAGATTTGCAGGATAGTTGAAAAAAAAAATGAACTCACAACTAAACAGAGAACTTAAAAGGAAAGTAAACGTGAACAAATAATAATCAGGGTCATGGGCAATATCTTTATCATATCTTATCGTTGTAGCCTTCGATTGTTCAAATGAATATGAAAAAATCATTTAAAGGAAAAAAGCGTCCCGCTGAAAGCCTTTAAAAGACCTATAAACGAATGGGCAACCCAGGAATTCATAAATCACTGGGTCAACCTAACAACGTGCAGAACAGCAAAATCTATAGAAGAGAAACCGATTAACAAGGCAACTTAACGAGCTCTCAAATCCAGCAAAAGGAAACTACGGTTAATGGTGGGACAGGTAACAGGGCCTAAATCTAAATCTTCACTCACATAGACTCGGACTAGCAGAAACCTCAACATGCAAAAGCTGTGAGGAGAAAGAGGAAGATCTGGAGCACTGCCCAGTAACAGCGAGACTTCGGCATAAATTACTGGGGACAACACTGTTACCAGATCTTTCGCACCTCAAAGGAATATGGACCGATGGGATAATGCATTTCACAAAACGAATGAAATGGTTTTACGACCATACAAATCAAGCCACTGCATAGAAATAACTTTGTTATTCCCTACAACAGGCTCAAATAAAGACCCAGGTGAATAGCAAATTAAGCTCACCCTAACTTATCAACCAAACCCAGCGACTGCACACGTCAGAGGTTGCCAGAGCCTACAGAGAGCAACTGGCCAACACAAATGTAGCCGAGACTGCCCAGGGCTACCTATCGACATCGCCGAGAAACGTCGTGGAATGATAATGTGAGTGCGATCGCAAAAAACAGGCAACTGAAGAAGTACATCGAAGGGCGCTGCAATGAAAAAACCTACCTCTGTCGAATGTGTTGATGGTAAGGTCCAATGGAATGGGTTTCTAACCCAGTCATATTGCCTCAGATTTTTGGGAAAATATTTTTCAAAATGTTCGCTTCTTTCTATAGACTTTTCTTGAAGAATGCCTTGTAAAAGAGGGTAACAGGCGGGATTGACTTGATCCCCATGTAAATTTCTGTCCCATAAGATCAATTTCTTCTAAAAGCCAGTAAGTTTATCTGCCAGTTGCAGTATATGACTTTTGTTTCCCTGCAGGAACTAAGTATGATCATTTAATTTTTGAAATGTGTCGCAGAATTATTCTAATTTTTTCAATAAAGTTTTGCGCCTCATTGTGTGATTCTGTCTGTAGATAAGTCTAAAACTCGTTTCGTAATTCGTGTACACGTGTGAGCTTTTGGATAACCAATAAAAAATTTTGCTTACAGGTTGTGTTTTATGTTCATCACTAAATTGAATACAGATGTAATATTCTTTGCAACTAAGGACTGTCTTTGTATGACACAATGTGTCAATTTTACAATTGGAACCATGATTTTGATGAGAGCTGAAAGACCTTTAATCCGTCCAGATATCGTTCGAGCATCATCCGTTCACCATCCCACACAGTTCTCCTATTTAATATTATTTTCGATCATGCATGAATCTTAGATCTTAAATATAGTAAATCAGTAGCCTTACCGCTTTCACATATTTTTCTGCCAATTATGAAATCCTCACTCGCAATTGTTTCTCAACTCATCCAGTTGAATGGCAAATAATCCTGAAAGTATCTCCACAACTTGCTCAAGACATTATCTTCTGCCATGTCATGAATACGACGACTAATCGTATTGTTTGAAAGAGGCACATTTTTTAATTCTTTAGCCGCCTATTCTCCAATCATCACTGCTACCATATCAACCGCTGCAGGTTAAATCAATTCCTGAGCAATTGTGTGTGGTTTCCTACCTTGTAGGAGGCAATCAATGATTTTATAGGAACTGATGCTCTTGGAAGCATAGTCGTGGACTGTGTCAGTTCTCGCAATTTTCTAACAAAAGGTCTCTCGGCTTGTCTTTAAGGTGACTGAGATATAATAAGTGACGTTTTAGTTTATAAGGAAGTTGCAAACATTTAATGATACGTGAGGAAATTCGACATTTCCTTTAGTAATGTAGGTTTATCCGAAATCCAAATATTGGTCATCACATTTTCTATACTTTTTCCGTTTTTCTAAAGTTTCTTTACTAGTCTCTCCTGAAGGATATGAACAAGCGACCACAGACAGTCAATCTGTGTGAATCTCGTCATGTAGTCGAGTTATTCCGTGGATTTAGAAAAACACCGAATCACTCGAAGACGCGACGCCGAAGGATAACACCGTGGCGAACCACAGTCAGGGAAACCCTGGTTTGGATCATAAATTGTCTGTCCGTGTTCCAATTTCGCTGCTATTAGTGATGTGAACGACGTTTATTTGCAGCAGGACGGCAGGTCATGTCACAGAGCTATTGACACAATGAATTTTAAGGGGGGGCTAAGGTATAAACATCATCGTGTCGGATGAATGTTTTATATCTGATTTTTTAGCGTTCAAAACTTTAAAGCATTTTCCCCACAACTCACGTTTTCAAAGTGGGTGTACCTTTTAACTGTTCTGCACTGATCCTTTTGAAATTTTGAACACCATTTCTGTACATAATTTACGAGGAAACGCTGGCGAGTTTTTTTTTTCAAATTTATTAATAATTTTTATTTTACAATAATAAAATAAATTTTCCCTTCAAAGTGTTCCAAAAAAGTGAAAAAGTAAAATTATCCCCAGCATTATCTGGGGAAAACTATTATCTAACGAATGTACTTTGATTTTTTTGATTTCAGATGATACAGCACCAAGTTATGAGGGTCACCGCAATTCTACTTCTTCCCGAGACACTTCCGACACGTTAAATGCCATACTTAAATGTACTTTTGGTTTTTATAACCGTGTCGGCACAAAAAATTTACAAAAGTTTGCCTTTTTCGTACGCATTAACCTTGCTCCCCGTTTAAGCCAGAATCGAGACGGATATTTTGCAGGTGTCATATTTTATTACTAAAATAGAAGTAACTTTGAAAATAACACCTTTTTTGGGATGGCCCTTTACATTGTGAGTTCATATGGCATTCTCGATTGGGGATTAAATATTATTTAAACGTTCGGGAAAGCGCCAATCATATCAACAAAAGGGACTCTTAAGCTCTTCGGCACACACCGTCCTATTACTCTCCAAAGGCAACTATGTACGCAAAAATCAGATATTAAATGATCTTATTTATCGATAAAATAAACTAAATAAAGAGCCCATCTGCCGTTTTGAGATAATAAAATATCGAGATACCATGGAATCGTTTAGCGGCATTGCTTGTGTGTTGTGGCACATAAAGCGTGTCGGATTTATCGCCGAAAACACAAAATAAATCATGCATACGAATAGTAAGACCAGACACACTGATAAAAGGATAACAGTGGCGATAAGATATACAAACAAAGATTACACCTAATAAATGGTTAAACAAAATAGAAACAAACTTAAAGGGGTACACGCAACACGTGACAACAATTTGTGTATTTCTTTTGGCGGGTGTTTGAACGATAACAAAATAAGAGTAGACAAATAAGGTTTGTTTTTTTTTTGCAAATAATTCAAACATCGATTAATATTTTGAAAGACAAAAACAAAACATCTAGATTAAATTAGGCTCTCTTGTCTGAGAGTTGCGGCGACGTCTTTGCCTGGGACATGCTATTCAGTGTTTTTTGTTCGGTTTTCATTTAACTATTTACCCATTATTTCGAATTGTTTCCAATTGTTCCAAAGTTAATTTCTTCGGTTTTCCGTATTTATCCTTTTGCAAGCTTTACAGAAATATTTGTTTTCTTTTATGCATTTGTTTGTTTCTTAAGATTTCTCAAATTATTTAATATTTTTCTTCAACAAGATGATGATGAGATGGCTCGATTAAAAATAAGTTTTGTAACAAAAAAATTTTAACCAAAAAAATTGCACCACAAGAAGCAATGGCCTACATAAGTTGTGAAGAGAAAGGTGTTATAAATTGTAAATTGTTTTAATAGTATTGTACACAAATAACCTTTATGAGACGATGAAGTTCACAAGGTGTAAAGGTCTAAATAGTCATAATCGTAGTCGATTTTAAGTTCAGATTAAATCAAGGGCCAGAAGATTCCGTTCACCAAAAGCAAATGGCAGCTCTTGGGCAATAAAGTGCTGGCTGTTTTTTCAGATGCGGATAAAGTATTCGTAGAAACAAATAGAAAAGGTTTCGCTAATTTACGTGGTCATACAGGTGAGGTTCTTTGCAATGCAATTTACAGTGCGAAATTTCTCCATCATACTATTACATGGGTTTTTGAACCAATTGAGTCAAATTGAATTCCGCACTGAGAGAGTTCTCGATAGTTCTCAATGTCCTGATGAACCCTGACTAAGGGGTGTTCAATTTCAATTTAAAGGTAGTTTCGCCGCTCGACAGAATCAAATTTACACTTAGTCCTTCTGGTGAATCTTTTCTTCGTCGAATAAGAAACTACCTTTCGAGTCATACAATACAAGTCGCATAGGACGGTTTCAAGTCTCAATTCACTATATACATAAACACCGATGTTCCCAATGGCTCAGTTTTGTCTCCGACTCTCTTTCAAAACGAGCTTTGGTCTATTTACATCTAATCCAATACGTTCCTTCGCAGATGACAGTACCCTCAGTTTCACATACCCGCTTAATGATTCACGGTCCTCCTCTTTGACAGTTAATAGCGACCATTCCGTTGAAGCTATATCTGTCAAATTGGCTGTCATTTAATCAGTCTGATGCCAATTCACCATGGGCGGATAAAGCGTGCGGACAACAGGTGCAAATAATAAAATTGTTTTATCAAAATGGGTGTTCTGTTTGTGCAACGATCAGCGCGCTTCGCCTATTTTGCGGTCGCCATAATCGTCTTTCCGAGAGGACTATTCGCAGTGTGATGGATAAATTTGAGTCCACTGTTTCAGTAAACGGTGAACCAAACGCAACGCAACGTCGACCAAACGCAAGACCTGCCGAAAACATCTCCGCTGTCCGTGGGAGTGTGCAGGAGAATCCGAGGCAGTAGATTTTGCGTCGTTCACAAGAACTCGGTTTTTCGCAGACCACAACTTGGCGAATTTGGCGTCGTGATTTGGGCCTGCAGCCGTACAGAATTCAACTGACCAAGGTTAACGACCATAAACAACGTCTTGGGTTCGCTTAATTGGCTCTAGAGCAGTTGGAAACTGACCCTTATTTTCATCGGCCCATTTCTGGATGAATGGGTTCTTCAACCAACAAAATCGTAGAATATGGCACGATACCAGTCCACATGTCTTTGAAAACGCCATTGGCCAGACCAGCATCGTCAACGGCGAGCGCTATAGGTCGATGACTACCAATTTTTTTTGTTGACCTGAATTGGATTATATGGACACCAACGACATGTAGTTTCAACAGGATGGCGCTACCTACAACACATCTCACGGCACATTGAAAATTCTGCACGAAAGATTCGACGGCATGGTCATCTCACGTGGAGGTGATGTGAACTGGCCACCGAGATCGTGCTATTTGACCCCGTTAGACTTTTTCTAGTGTGGTATTCAGAAGTCGCAGGTCTATACGAAAAAGCCACAAACAAACCAATGCTCCGAAGAAGAAGCTTATTGCATTCCGCCCTTTCAACAATTCACACGCAACAATCGCACTTCATCGAATGCAAATCAATTTACCCTTAAGCTTGGTGTACTATTGAGTTTGGAGATTTTTTATAGGCTGAACATTACGCATGTGGAATGCGTTACCTCGATTCAAAACCAATATGCACTGGTACCTTCTCTCTCTCCCTTACACTTTTCCTTCTGATCGTGCTGTGTAAACAATCACTTTAAGGATACTCCCAATCCCTTGAGCAGTTGCACAATTTAAAAAAGAAAATATCAGATCTCATTGCTCTTGGATCAAAGCTTTTGCAATAACATCGGCAATCAGTGTTTTATCAGGCTTAACTGGCGCGAAAAAGCGGACACGTAAGAATGAAATAAAATGAAGGCAAAAATCTCAGATCATTTCTTTGCCATTTAGGAAAAAATCACATATGCTTGTTTTTTTTTGTCCTATAAAACATTGCCTCTTGAATAGGTTCAGATGCTTCGAATCAGAAGCTTGTATTATGTATACGTTGACCACTTAAACTTAAACACGCTCAAGAATCCAGTATCCAGATAATCTTGTGAGCATTTTACATCCTTATTTATGATTCCTTCTTTTTTAAACTATTTTATGTCCTTTCTCGAAGTTTTTGTTCTTATTGGAATTACAAGTAAACCAATGTGGAGCTTTGACTTTGTTGCCTGGTTCACTCGTACAAATGAAAGAAATATAGTAAAGCATATTCTTGGGAACCATTCGTGTGCGCGTCAACTCTCACTTGGCTCCTTTTTCCTCTTGAGGAACACAGCTTTAAAAAGAAGTCATAAGATTTGTTGATTATAAAGATCGAACCTTGTAAAATCTTCTCTCTTTTAATTCTATCTGGTGTCATTTGCGTGAATTCCAAAGGAGCATTGAAGTTCGTAACATTTTCCAATTTAATTAGTACGTTGACACTCCCTCAAAATGTTAACGTTCATCCTTTCAATATTGATCGACGTGTTTGTATCATTGACTCTAAGCGCGAGCCATAACATCTTATTTACCAGTGCAAATATTTGGAAAAAAGAATTTCAAAATTATACTGGACTTTTTAAGTAACCAAACAAACTCGATTGCCCATAAACTCTGGAGACAAACAGAACGAACGTGTCCAAAATCAACAATCACATTAACACTGATCCAGACGCATAAAAGGGAACAAATAAGGAGATCCAACAAGGTTATTGTGTACAATACTTTTCAAGGCCTCACACTTTTTTTTTAAAAATGTAAGCAATGACCTTGATAGGTTTTCGTGTGCTCAAAACAATAAAGTACGCGGGTCCTCAATAAACGCCGAAAAGAAATTAAAAAAAAAATGTAACATTTTCAATGCAACTTAATATGTATATGGCTCTGAGATGACCAAAAGAATAAAACCAACGATAAATTGAAGAGAAGACGAATCATCTGCTTTGATTAACATATCCGCATTGTTTGCAAATAATTTCATGATCACCACAAAAACAAAATTAAAAGCCAAACACATATGAATGTACAAATTAACAAACAAAAGAGAGAAAAACAAAAGAAGATATAAAACAAAAGTAACGAGCAGAATGAAAGAATTTAAGCTCACCCCCGTTCTCGCAACGCTTTGAGCTGTGAATTGGTCAAACGTCGTGGCTCGCCGGAACCATCTGACGCGACTGCATCCAGCTCATCGAATGGCGGCGAAATAAATAAATCCCGCAAGTTAATTGGACGATTCTTTCGATTACCCGTCGTCGTCTGGTTTCCAGCTGTTTGTGTGTACGATGATGCCGATAGAGGTTGAGGCAAAGCTAGAAATTGAATTGGAAGTCATTAATCTAAATGATCGAGTAAGAAGTACTGTGTTTGTCACTTACCAATTGGAAATGTCTTCCAGTGGTATAAAAACTGTTCGGCCACTAGTTTGATATGTTCAACTAGTTGTTCGACTTCAGGCGGCGCTCCTACTAGGTTGACCAGAAAGTTAACTGGCTCCCGTTCCGGTCCGGCCAGACTGAGTGGGCGCACATGGTGATTGCCCGAGGAAAGATGTTCCATTTGCATCATTTTGATTTTCAAGGCTCGGATAATCGACTAAGGCGAATATTTGCGCTTATCTTTTATAGTAGTGATTCACATTTTAACGACATTATAAGGTTGTATTCTAGTCAGCCTTAAATGGAATTGGATTTTCTGAAACAAAATTAAGGATATAATTTAAAAAAGTAAGGAAATAAAGAGACGCAGTTTTTAATTTAAGTAAGTAAAAAAAAATCAACTACAATTTTGAGTTAGTAAGAGTTCAGATTTCTCGGAAATATAATATTCTGCACAAACGACACCACAGTGGATAACCGACGGAGAATAGTCCTAGGCAAGCGCTTCTTCCTCGGTTTGTCACAACAACAAGGATTCAATCTCCTAACACAAAGCCTAAACGTACTTCTGTACTAAATACTTATTTTGCCAGTCTTGTTTTATTGAGCTTCATGCTGAACGATAAGCAAAGCAACTGTTCAAATATTGGGTTCCTTCGGAAAAAAAAATCGTACGTCGGGGATGACATAACCGCGAACTCTACGAGCTGTACAAAGATGTGGATATAGTCCGGAAGGTAAAAATCCGTCGACTTCACTGACTCGACCACATTGAGAGAATGGATAATAATGCTCCAGCCAAGAGAGTCTTCGAGTTAGGGCCACCAGGTTGAAGAAGAATGGGAAGATGGAACCTCAGAACCTACAGAGCTTGGTCCAGCCAACTGGAAACTAATCCTTCCAGGACAACATAGACCACTTATGAAGTTTCCAGGTTCGTTCATTCTAGAGAAAAACATCACATCCACGAAGATGTGATGAATATATTTTCACCAGCGACGAGTCCTAAACTGACGAGCCGGCGAGAGAGACTGGAGGTTTCGACGCTTTCATTTCAAGCGGTTCGAAAAGGTCTCTTCTAAGGGTAACCTCGCCATGTCATGTGTGGCTTTAAATAACTTTCAAATTAAGATCTTATATTAGACTTAAGGACATTCGAATCTAAGCCGAACCTCCTCCAAGTCGAATTTCCCTCTAATTCGTATTTTAGCATGTTTTTCAAGAACACTTTTTCTTCGATTGTTGACCTATTAAAATTCCTCTAGCTCGAATTTTTCGAAAAATCCCTCTTACTCGAACTAATTTTGATCTCCTGTGAAAACAACAACTGTAGTTGTAATTTTATGAATAAACCGAAAAAATAATATACGTAGGTACACATTTTTCATAACAAAATTACACAACTTTTTCTTCCTCGAACTCAAGGCTTCGATACAAAGTAATATTGGTTGTGGCTAAATAGAACTGCATTGAAGTTTCCGTTGCACAGCTGGGTTCGCTCTTCGCACTTTCTTGCCACATTAATCAGGTCTTATAGCTTCTTTGATATTCAACTCTATCAAGAGTTTTCTCAAAGCTTTTTCAACACTAACAGTCATAAACGTCTGTGCCCGGAAACACCAGTTTTATGAGTTAATCAGCGAATCAAGACAATTCAGCAATGCCGCTGCCCAATCGAAAATATGTCGTGTAATTAAACGTACTTAACGCACTTGCCAACATTTTTTATCAAGGTCGAGAACAGCGGAGTTGCTATTAGCTTAAGTAGAAAGATTTGAATCTACTTTCAATCTGATTTTTCTTAATTGTCTGAGAATAATGTTTTTCTTAGCTCATAATAATTTATTTACTATTGCTTTGGGAGCACAAAAGCAACTACAAAAAATGTATATCGTTTAATAAATTGCAATGTTAAGCATTTAAATTTTCATATTGATTGCGTTACGTAACAATTTGGAATGCAAAAATGAAAGGCAATCTATACCAATATAACAAAGACCCAATGTTTGTAAGTTTGTTCGTTTGAGGTAATCTTCGAAACTACCCATCCGATTTCGAAAATTCTTTCACCAATACTTCAGGATAAAATAAATAAAAGGGACTCAAGAGGTGACCAATTATGTAACTTAAAAACGGTCTAGCGAATGCGTTTTTTTGCGAACGATGCTCTAACGGTTTTAGATATAAAATTGCTTTCTATGAAAGAGTTTAAGAAATTTAGAGTTTGTATGAAGGAGAAGACACTACGCACCTGAATTCAGAACTTCTTCTACATATACTTACAATGGAACCTCGTGGTGCCCAAAGTTGTTGAAAAAATGGTAATTTTTTTTGCGAACGCTGTCATTGCGGTATGAGATATTTTCTTGCTTTCAAAAGAAAATTTTTAAAACCCAAAAGCTTGCTTACAAAAAAAGTTCACGATAACATATCTTTTTATGTTAATTTTAAATAAAAAAATTATTTAAAATTAATTTCAATCTGTCAGGGTGCTTATAAGTACGCAGGAAATTTTGTAACATTTTTTAGACATTCAATTCCGCTTTGGTGTCACAGTGCGGTGAGTAAACCTTTGAAAAGTGGAAAAAGTCACAGAACGCGGCTGCGGCTCATGAATAAAGAGTTGATCACGTTTTTTCTATAATACTTTGGAGGAAAGAGTCCATTGAAGAATTATATTTGCCCTCGGCGACAAAAACCATGTGATTCCATCCAACGAATAACAATCGCTACAGAAGTTCAAGGCTACACCTTATAGGCTAGTTATACCTTGATTTATTTGCCCTCATTTGCAATAAAGTCTACTGATTGCTGATAGGCTTAGCCAGTTAAGGAACAGCGGATTTCTTATTCGAAGCACTCCACGTCACAGTAAAGGGATGAGCCATAAAAATCTTTCGGGAGCTTTTGACCTGATGGAGCCGAGTTGTTTTAAATACAATAGATTGTTGCTGTGGTGTGTGTGGAGTTCAATTATTTGTTTTTTTTTTCATTCCGCCTCCAAAAGATGTACTAGAACTTTCGATAAGAAAGGTGGATCAAGAATTTACTTAACGTCTTTAATATGACTGTCGAAGGACGTTTTATAAGAGCCATAACAGAGCATACCATAACCAAAGAGCTGTCTCATTTAATATTTCAACGATACGATATTTAGGCATGCAATTTCGTAAGTCCTGGTTCTATTTAATTCACTTTTAAGACAAGATGAAAAAATTCAGTCAGAGTATTTTATAAGCGCATCGAGAGGTTGAAGTGTGATCATGAATTTTCTCAAATATTTCAGTATAAATAGATCCTGCCCATAAATACAAGACATAAAAGATTTGATTTGCGTTTCGCATTTTCTGTCTTTTTAAGACCGCACAGTGTGAGGAAATGCCAATCTAGCTGGACATAATTAAAAAAAAATCAAAGTCAATCAACTTCTACTTCTCAGCACTAATTGCTTACTTGTAAATAATTAATTTCGTTCACTAACTAGAAATTATCTGCATCGTAAGCCAGTAGTGGTAAATTGCTCTGAGACTGCATCGAAAATTGGATTTTACACAAAAATTCGAATGTCGTTTACGGGAAGTACAGCTGTTGAAAAATCATGTTCTATGCGGCGTCGGTTTGGGGTTATTCTGCGGTAAGTCACCTTATAAGATTACAGAGAACACAGAATAAAATTCTTAAAATGATTTTGAAACTATCATGACACTTCTCGACCATCCTTCTCAATGACTTGGCGGAAATTGAACCAATTTGTGATAGAATTTCCATATGGGAAGAAAATTTTTTAACAACATGTAGTAATTTCGATAATAGTTTAATAACAGACTTGGTTAATTAATGATTATGTTTATTAAGTTATTTACTAATTTATTTTTTTATTATTTATTTATATATAATAACATGAGTGATTATATTATTAATTCTGAGTAAAATTAAGATTTTTTTTATTTACCCATTTATTTAGCGTTTGTGCAGATATTGTTGTTATTGTTTATATTTATTAATAATTATTCTTATTTACTATGAACTTCTGTATGTAAACACTTAATCTACCTCATCTTAAAATTCACGAAGATTTTTTTAAAGTAACATTCTACTTCAAACCAAGTTTATGTTTAATATTTTCGCTTGCTAAAAAATTGTATTCTGCTCATAGTAAGGCAGTTTTTTACCATATCTGTGCACAACACAAGTTATTTTTTGTTAAATACTTCTTGCAGGTTTGTTTGGCATATTCATTTAAGCTAAACATTCTTCCGTAATTTTATGAAACAGATTATAAATCTGAAAGAAAAAAATTGAGTACTTTTGTTTTCATCTAATCATGTAGGCAATTATCCCGTGGAATTCCGACTTAAAACTATATCGAGATGAGCCTTTGGAGTGTCGGCTTTAAAGAAAGCCGTAAAAGTTTTGCGCTTTTTTCAACACTCGTACACTTTCTTTTATGTTCAGAATGGCCTCTACATTATCGCACAGAGAAATTTTATCATCAGAAGCTTTCTGAACTAAACTAATCTGAACTAACTAAATCTGGCCATCAACGACTATTGCTTCAAAATTGAAGCAAGATGGTTGAAAAGTAAAAGGCAACGTTACCGCTTTTAATATTAATAAGAGACTGAATTACAGATTACAAGACCTGTATTAAGTGTAACTTTTTTTCATTACAAAACTGCCATAATTAGCAACAATAAATCAATAATCAATTCAACAAGAAGTCCATCCGATTTATTTTTAGGGTTTTGTCCTTCTAGATTGACAATTTTTTACACTGTGAGCTGTGATCGAACATATAATATTATTTAATATCCGTAATATAAGGATGGATATTCCTAGTTTCTAGAGAGATATGGCCTATGGCTCAGTATAAAAGTAGGAGTGCAGTCCACATAGTGATGTTGTATTGAACATTTTAACACATAGCAGCTAGAAGTAGATTTTTTAGCTTTCAAAATTTAATAAACACTTTGAGTCTGAGAAGAACTGAATTGCCAGAATTCGACTTCTTTATTCCTTTAAACATTTTTACACTCTATGTTTTATAAAGATTTGTTAAAAATTCGTTTTTATCAATGTTATGATCAGGAGCTAGCAGCGAGAGTCATCTTTTGTCTGGTTAACAATTATTCCTATATGCCGCGGTAAAATGTTCCAGATATGAACAATGAATGATGAGGATGTGGTCGAAGAGGCAGATGTTTCATTTTTTAACGTTATTGGAAGGTTAATTTCGTTATGAGTCTGATTTTTTGCAAAAGGTTACGAGCTGCGAAGGATTCGGGTTGTTCACAGAACAATACAATATAGAAGGTCTCCGGCAAGTTGATTAAATAATTGACATTGCCTTTTAAAAGATTATTAAAGGTTTTTCGAACTATCAATTTGTGTGCTTATTTAGTTTTGTTCGAAGGAAATTAAGACCACTTTGTTTTTGAGAAAATGTCATTCAAAATCAAAAATCAGGTGCTTTATCGAAAATTTTGCAAAACAATAAAATCCGTTTCAAAACTCGTGGGAACATTATAGACTGTTCATAATTGCTTTAGTGTGTTCATCAATATTCAAAATAAATAGATCAATGAAATAATGCTCAAATTTTCTACAGCACTAATGTTTTCAAACACAGTAGTAGCCAAGAAAGAAAATTCGATGTCCATTGAAATATTTCAGCCACAAAACGTATAAGCGAGCGCAAATACAATACCGGAATACATCTAGCCTCCGCATGAGCTGACGAAGTAATCGCCAATCTTTACTTTTACAATCATTTAGCATTGACCATATCTTCTGAATAGTGGCGACTGAAATTTCTCTACATTTCAATCTACCAAGTCCTATCCAAGGTCAAGACCATTTCTCCGGCTGATGTTAACAATAAACTGATTAGATATCGCGTGGCGAAGTTATAATCTATATTGGAATCGATAAACGCCGACATGGAGAAGCAATGCTTCCGCTTACTAACTGCGTGGGAAGAAAATAACAGTCATGAACGCTTGCGACTTCAAAGGGCTTTTTGCACCCTTTTCTTTATACATATATGGTAAGTAAACCCACATGGACCGGTTGAAATAGGAGTTTTTTTTATATAAATAGAATTAGAATGAAACGCAAAAGGGGTTTAAAATTAACTACCTGAGCGTTTTATGGTTGGGGTAAACGTAAATGTTATTGCGGACCCCGAAAAGCATCAGAAGCCGAAGTCTTTCCACATGGCAAACACGCATTACATAATTGGAAGCATAGAAAATATTTCATCACATAAAACCTGCACTAATGCATGCATTGATAATGATACGATAAAAGACGAACAAATATATTGTTTGTGTATGCTTTGGATCACCGCATTAACCCTAAAGCTGATTCACTACAGCTACAGAGATAAGACAAACAACCAAAAATGAGAAAGCAAAGGGTCCCACAATAGAAATTCAACCAATGAGATGTGTTATCTCTTTGAAACTTTTAAACTCAAACAATCATGTTCCATTGAGTATATAAAATAATAATAATAAAAAAAAAATTACGCATACAATGCGTCTGATGCACTGATATATAAATGCATGAGGGAAGACTGAATTGGGCAGAATTTTCGAGTAGTCGATTTAACCAAGTTACAAATAGTTTTATGTTCAAAGAAAAATTCAGAGTTCAGATGTTAAGAATCTTTGTCCCGGTTTTGATTTAAATCAGTTTAAATATTACTGTTTCTGACTGCCGCAGATTATGAATAAACTGAAAAAGAAAATTAAAGAATGAACCCAATACCTTTAACCATCAATAATAAAAATGATAAAACGTGTATTGCAATGAATCATTTTTTTCGACTTCGATTTATTGGTGTGTGATTAAGAATTAATTGTGTATTAGTCTGACCTAATTTTTGTGTCCGAAATATGGATCTTTGAATCCGAAAGCAACGATACGATTAATTCATACTCTGCTGATGAGCACTTGATCATGCTTTCAGCCGATTTGCAAAAATATCAACATTTCAATGCGCGGTGTCGACATCGATCTCTGCATGTCGGGTATTTTGATCTTTCAACTTACGAAGCAAACTTAACTAAGCCCGTAATCATTTTCCCTCGTTTGATCTCCTGAATACTCAACTGCGCTTTAAAAACTGGAAGAAAGACTATTCTGAACGAAATGCCTCTTTTGTCTGCAGTTATAGTCTTTTGCACAAAAAGTCAGAAATAAAGGCATGGATTAACAGTTCAATCATTAGTAAATAATATCAAAAAATTAATTACGAAAGATATGTCTTATGCGCCCGCTAAATTTAGGCGTTTTCAAAAATTTCATAGAGGATCCTTCTTCGGTAGCAAACGAACTAAATTAATGCTTCACCTCAATTGGTCCGGCTTCAAATAATTATATCATTTCACGCTGTAAATGTTTCAATGGGCTAATGGAAGTAGATAGAACCAGGAAGTGGAAGCTTTACTTTGAGCCAATTACTGGCCTTGATCCCTCTCAAAAGATATTCTTCTTGTGGATATGACTACAGTTTCAATACTATTCTAAAGAATATCGCTTTAAATGCAGTTGACATTCTTGCCCATATTTACAACCTGAGCACCGCAAGTGGAGTTTTTCCCTTCAATGTTGTCTTCCAATGCGTCAATTGAAGCGGGCTTGCCTGTATAGACATGAGCTTTAACAAAGCCCCACAAAAAATAGTCCAAAGGCGTTAAATCGCACGATCTAGGCGGCCAATTGACCGGTCCCGAACGTGAAATAAAATGTTCACCGCACTCGCCTCTCAATAAGTCCATTGTTGCGCGTGCTGTATGAAATGTGGCACCGTCTTGTTGCAGCCACATGTCATGCAAGTCAAGCTCTTGCATTTTGGGCAAAAAAAAAGTTGGATATCATCTCACGCTAGCGCCGAATAGCAGCTTCAGTGGGTCGATTAAAATGGCCATAAAATGGAAGAAGCGCGTGATGAACTTTCTTAACAGAGCACGCGTTTTGATAATAAAATTCAATAATTTGCAGGCGTTGTTCGTTTGTAAGACGATTCATGGTTAAATTATAGACCAAACTGAAGATGTTTGACAGTGAAACAAAACACGAAACGTGCGTCAGCTGTTTAAACCAATGTTGCCAAAATGATAATAGCTAAAAAATCACCCTTTATTAATAAAGGTTTACGTGAAAAAAAAAAATTTTTGCCGACCTTTTAGTGGACATGTTGCTTAACAAATTACATCATATTGGTTTCCGTGGCATTGTACACAGTTGGTTGAAGTCTTTTCTAAATGATCAACGATCCTAGAACTTTTAACCTAGGTGTACCTCAACGTTCTGTACTCGGTCTCTCTTTTTGATCAGCCTTTAAATAGTAAGGTTACTGCATTCGCTGATGATCTAGGTACGGCATATGATACAACTAATCCCCGCGACTTAATGGACAAGATTAGGCAAGATGCAAATACACTTAGCATTTGTTTCGCTCAATAAAAGCTAAATGTAAGAAAAAAACCAAGCTTATCCGATAGCCCTTGGACTTAAATATTCACTTCGTTAATCGATGGGTCCTAGTTTAATGTATTGGAAAATCACATCGTTTGCATTAAGTCGACCTGAGTAATAGGACAGATAACATGGCGATCAGTGTCCCCGATCATGTGATTCATTCTCGCTTATTTCAAAGGGAAATCCTCAAGTTTTCTGGATCAATGTAGATCTCTGGATCACCTCCCTCCAGAAAACATACTGTTTAAAAATGCACTGACGACCTTGCCTTTGGCGTCTATCCAATATCGTTATCCTTAAAGGTTTTATTCCACCAGAGACTTAACGGCGTAATTAGGAAAAGTTATGCCGTATCTGAATTGAGGCATCATCTTCTGAGCAAATATCATTCGGAGGTTTCACACAGCAATCGTTTAAATGGATCCATCATCAAAATGCAAGACTTTTAAAACAATTCTGAAGCAAGAACGAAGACCAATAGAATTTTTAAACTGCAAAGTGTACATAAACAAAACTTTATTGGAACGTGTTTGGGGTTTTCTTTGCAAACCTTTTTATCAGTCTTTATGATACAATTTTATTTAAGCCATCTAACACCGCACAAAAAACTTACTTAACAAACTAGTTACACATGACATCGTTTAGCTGAGCGCAGCCAACCAAAACTAAGCTATCGCGGTTTAAGATTACATTTAAACGAAAACAATTTGGATAAGTGACCAGAACAACTGCTCTCTTATGCACAAATGCGTTTCGGTGTCAACTCTACCATGAAATAAAGGCATAATCTAGTGCATATTTAGTTTCTACGAATCCTCGCTCCCCAAACTGTTTCAAAACACACATACGAGTACAATAATATGAAAGCCCCAACAAACAAAAAACCATTCCAGAGCAGAGCAGAATCACTTTCATAAGCATGCATACGCATCTGTTCAAAAATAAACACAACCGCCTCCGGGCTACAAAAGTTTTCAAAAAAAAGAAGTCATAAGGCTACAATCTCCCGTAAAATAGGTCGATGAATCGCAGACTATATGGACATCCAGCGAGCTGATTTTGATGTATAGTGAATGGAGGAACAAACGACTAAGCAGAAGGGAACCTATTGCATACCATCTCCATTACTTCATAGTCAAGCTGAAAAATGTCTTCCCCCCCGAACAACATTGGGTGGCTGCTCAATGGCTCATCTCCTCCTCATAGCTGCTGGACGGAATTTATAGAATGAATATGTATATTATTTTTATGGGAAAAATATATGTAGTAGGTAGAACCATATCAGACACGTCTGGGCAGCACACTCGTCGTCACTGAACTCTGTTTTCTAGCCACAAATTAGTTAAAACAAAAACTTTAAACATCAATTAGTATTTTTCACTTATTTATATTCACCATGGAAAACCAGAAAATTACTTTTCACCCCGACGACAACGAAGAAAAGAGTAAAAATGTTTTCACGGAAAAAATATTGTGGCATCAGCTTACTTTCGATTTGTTACGGTTTCCATTAATTCGATCGGTTTATGGGTTTTCAAAAACGAAATTTCGTACTAAACTCAATTCGAGGATGTTGAAATTTTCCACTAAAGAAAATTAAAATTTTCAATTAAAGAGAAAAATCGTGTTTTTGGGGACGTTTGTGGGCCAACGACGACCTACACCCATTAAAATTTATTAAAGACTAAAAAAAAGCTGAAATTTTTGTTGGCTTTTCCTCTTTGTGGTGTTCCTTCTACCGCAAAAGAGATGCACTGTATTCGAAGTGATTGTTGTCGTTTGGTTTGATTGTTGATGACTGAGCGAGACTGCAGTTCTATTTGACAGCGAGTGAATGTAATGGACTTGAATTCAATCTTCATCTCTATCCATGAATTGTCAAATCAAACCAACTTGAGGGTGGAACTGCAAGTTTAATATAAATAATAGATAAAATTATGAGGGAAAAAAACAAGCAGACGGAGAGGCTTGCAGTTGGACCTACGGAACAGGCTTGAAGACATCGCTTTTGTATGAGAGAAAAACTTAAGGGTCTCTAAACCCAAGAAAAGAAAGTGAGCCTCAAAATTCATTTCGAAAATAAACAAAAGAAATGAGAGGTGCCCACTAAAGTAATAGAGCAGATGAAAAAATTCAAAAACCCCGAAGTTGGAATCTGTGACCTGTGTGGCGGTCAAACCAAATAAAGAGAAATACCAATCTTCAGATATTTGAAACAGGTATCGAATCCGTACTCAAGACATGTGAACACCACCAAATATAAGAAAACTAATTCAAGAAAAAAGAAAAATTCGGAAAAAATGGCAACAAACCAGGTCACCTAAACACAAAGCCATGCTTAACAAAACTGTTAAGGACCTGAGGGAATCCCTGAAAACCTTGCAGAACAACAAATTGACTAATAAGCTCAAAAAAAATTGACCACAACTTTAGAAACAAACTATTCTTTGTGGAAAACTTCCAAATCCCTCAAAACCCAGACTCCATCCCTAAAAAAAAAAACAGATGGAATCTGGGATCGTCAAAACCCCGACAAAGCTGCTGCAAATTATTTTAACGAAGCATTCTCCAAATATGCAGAAAATGTTCAGTTACCATAAATCGCCCTCAGAGGATCAGCGATGCGCAAATTAAAAGAGAAAATATAAACGAAATAAGACCCACGATAACTGAATTGGACAATAGGAAATCTCCGGGTTATGACCTCTTTACAGGAAAACTGCTTAAAAAACTACCTAATATAGCATTCTTATACATACATGCTATAATTAGACTCAAATACTTTCCGAAAGTTTGGAAAGACGCAACAAAAACATCTTCATACAAACCGATTAGTCTACTTCAAATTCCCATCCTGACGAGGTCAAAAATAACACCTGATCATCAGTTCGGATTCAGAAAGCATAACTCAACCATTCAAATAAAATATGATGAAAAGAATTTTTTCATACCAGATTTCCTCGAGGTGGCAAAAGCATTTGATAAGGATTGGCATGCTGGCCTTCTACATAGACTCAAGAATCTACTCCCAAAAGACTTCTTCCTATAAATCAAAAGCTACCCAACTGATTGGCATTTCGAAACCTCAAAATTATGCGCAACTAAAGCCGGAGTACCACAAGGTAGCATGGTAGGACCACTAATGTATGTCCTCTATACGACTGGCATTCCTCATCCTAACAGAGCATCCTCTATGATTGCAATATTTGCTGACGACACAATTCTCCTTAATTCGAGCAAAAGCCTCCATACTGCAACAATTCAACTTGAAGATAATCTTGACGAAGTAACAGAATGGTTCAAAAATGGAACATGCAAATAAACGACGACAAATCAGTACAAGTTCTTTTCACAACCGAAACAAATGTTCAAATCTTTACCATTCAAAACTAACGACAAACCCACCTTAATAAGCCTTATAGCAAAATACCTAGGAACTATAAACTTGGACTCGATACTGACGTGGAAACATCACATTGAAAAGAAACGCAATCTACAACACTAAACACTACTGGCTTTTATGTAAGGACTCCCAATTTAAAACCAGCAATAAACTATTGCTATATAAGACTATAATAAAACTACAAATAAATCAAACATTAATATTATTCAAAGACAACAATCTAAGTAACAAGGACATTCATCGCCACCTTCATGCAGTTTGAAATCTTGCTTGCAGTAAAGTTTATATATTGTATGGCAAGGATCGTTGTCCTACTACAAAACTAACCAATAATTGTCTTAAAAAAACTCAAACGTTGAATTTTGTCCTTTGTAATTTTTATAGTCAGAGAAGCATCCCCAGCCTATCACAACTTAAGCTTTGAGGGACATCTGCGAAAGGCATATAGAGCTGAGTACTAATTCCTAAGAATATTTCCTTCAAAAGCACGCAGCTTGTACTTGGATTCGTCAAAAAGGATAATATTGTCTCAGCAATGTACTCGAACTTTCTGAACAATATCGGTTTAACTACCTTCAAAAATAAGAGCCTGCAAGGGCAACCCAACGAAAGGACCGATAGGAACGGCGTAGAGGATGGAGCTCATAATCCTCTACTTTATTTTCAAATTTTAGTTCCGTCTAAAAGGAACAAGATGTTGTGACGATTGCAAAGACAATGGCGCAAATGAATATATGAGGTCCTATTATACTCGTTGATCCTAGCCTGACTCGTTCTAATTTTACTTACGCTTGCGTATCTTAAACCATATTTCGTACATCAAAGTTTTGAATCCTCAGAAAGGCTGAGCGGACACAAGATTTCATTAACAATATTCATACACCAAATTCCTCGTTGATTTGGGACATGATGATGCTACGTGATGATTTGAATGGATTCGTCTTGACTTAACTAGTCAAAAGGACCCGATCTTCTATTAAGAAACCACAATACCCTTATGTAAAGAGAAATCTCCCCGACTTCAATAAAAAGAACAACAAATGACTGGGCAAACCAGGAATTTTAAAATCTTTACGATAACAGAATTCCATTATAGAAATAATCTACAAAACGAATTTCTAAGCTATAGCGAGGCAATCCTTTGCTTAATTGTGGGACCGCTAACAGAGCACATAAAATTGAGTCGGTGTTAATAACACTGTGATATATCAGGGAGGATAACTAAGTCAATTACTCTGCCACTGCAGTACTAGCTTCTATGTTGACACTTGAATTGACGCATCAAGATCCAAGAGTTATCATAACTACCACAGCTAAAGAGGTTCAAAAGATCATGTGATAATGAAATGTTCCAGGCAGGGAATTCATGTGGCAAGTATTTGTGTTTGTGTTGTCTTTGGTTCTACAGCAAAATTGAAGTGTTCTTTGGCGCAAGTTCATCAACGGAAATCCTGCTTCCCAAAAAAAAACACTTAAGTTAACCATGCTTCCCCAACACAAGAACGATGCAGTGTTAGTACAGCAAAAAAAAAACAAGTTGTATATTGAAAAACATTGCATAGCAGCTGCACAAATACTTTTATTACTACCAATCGTTGTATTCCGAGTCATCATCGAAGCCAGTTCGAATAGGAGAAAATTCTGCTACATCGGTGTCTGGCTTTATTGTTGCCTCCTCTTCCGATGGATTATTTGAGTTTTCAACCTCATTAGTGTTCACTGTGTTGACGGATTTCAGCAAGACGTTTTGAATAGCCTCGTTGACAGGTACTTTAACCTTCGTCGTGCGCCATTCTTCGTCTTTAATCTCCAATGGATCATCATTCGAGTCGATATCCACTGCAGACACTGGGTTCTCTTCACGAGGCTTAGGCGTTTTCACTGGTGGTGGTGGCGGAGACTCTTTTATCACTTTTAGAGGTTTATCCTCGTCATGGCCTGTTGCTACAAAATGTTCCTGCAGCTCTTGATCTGTTTTAAAAGATTCGTTGCACACAAAGCAGACCAGCCCGCTGGTGTGCGTTCGCAGATGTACGGTCAAGGCGATTTGTTTTGTGAATGTTTTCGAACAGCATGTACATGTAAACGGGCCGGTGTGCACTCGCATGTGCTTGGACAGCACAGCTGACCTAGCGAATGCCTTATTGCAAACCGTGCACACGAAATTCTTTTCTCCCGTATGCGTGATTTTGTGCGAATTCAAATCGGTCGACTTGGGAAATCCCTTACCGCAGACATCACATTTGTATGGCTTCTCACCTGTATGGCGACGCATGTGCACAACGTAATTGGATTTACTGCTAAAGCTGCGTCCACAGTAGGAGCAAAGGATTTTTCGTGACTCTGCACTGCGGGCTCCTTCTTCAGTGTGGGTTTTCATGTGCGAGCGCATATTGTCCTTTCGATTGAAGCGCCTCTCGCAAACAGGACACTCAAACTTCATCTCGTCGGGCAAGTGAACAGCACTGTGCCGATTGAGGTGCTCCTGGCGGGTAAATGTCTTGTTGCATGTGTTGCAGGTGTATGTTTTGGGGATTTCGGTCTGCTTGCGGAGCTTTCTTTCTTCTCTTGCCTGAGCCAAATTAGCGTAGTAATCGAGATTGGCTTTGAGAAGGAATTTCATAAATCGTTCTGTACAAGGCACTGGTTTCTCGTCGCTTTCACACTGTGTTTTCAAATGATAAATCAGCAGATTCATGCATACGAACTTCTTAAGGCAGTAGTCACATTCGACGGCGAGTTCCGTTTTCACGTGTGCAGTCTTTTGATGGAAAAGTGCTTTATAGCGGCGGTCAAAGTTTTTTTTACACAGCTGACAGCGGTAGTTGTTATGGGGGATGAGCTCGCCGGCTCCATCGGAATCTGTTTCCGAATCACTGATGTGTAATTCAACGGCCGCTTCGGTAAGAATACAGTAGAACTGGGAATATCGCTTTGCTTTGATTTCCTAAAAAACAAATCCATTGAGAAGTTTTGCCAAAAAGAAATTATCACTCAAACCTGAATCACGAAATTCTTAATAATGTTAGAGTCGATGTTCCTCTTGTGTGGATTGAGAATATTGAAGATTTCCGAATTTTCAAAGACTTCCATATCGAATGACCCCTCCTCCGTGTGTGTTGCCATGTGATGTCGCAGATTATAGATTTTACTTAACCTACATCCGCATATGAAGCATTCAATCGATTTGCATCCATTCGGTATGCATTCATCCTCTTCGATATCGGACTTTATATCAAGTTCCTCTTTAACTTGCGCTGCTTCTATGTTGTTTACCTCTTCTGTCTTTTGGAAGAGATCTTTCACAACCTGTCTTGGCTTTTTAGCCTTTACTAATTGCTTAGATTTTGCCGTGAGCCCTCTTTTCTTTCTAACTCTGTAAAATTAAAATATTTAGAGCTTTTTCTGAAACAAGTGCATAGCGATCCACGTTACCGGCGTAAAGGTATTCGGCGCGTCCCACTTCGTGTCCTGGAAATTATTTCTTCATTTCCACCCGGAGAGCTTTTAATTGAATCTACTTCATCTTCTTTTGATTTCTGGGATTCATGGTCTAAATGCAAGATTTGATCAGTTATTAAATAAGAACAAAAACTTTGCAAGCTTTACCATCATCACCTGAACACTCGTCCTCGTTCCTGTCCATATAGCTGCTTCGAATATTCCTTGGAAAATTAGATTTTAATCAGTTGTTTACCTTTAAGGGTCAATATATCAAAGTGTGAAAACACGTAAGTTCTGATTATAATTATTTTCAGTTCAATCACAAAATAAATAAACAAAGGAAAAAACAGAAAATAACGTCAGTCGACTGTCATTCAAGCTGAGCCTCAACAAATCATGGGATGCGTTCGCCAAGTCAGATGTTATTTCAATAGTATTAAAAATATACTTCCGATGAAAAAAAAAAAAAAGTGTCACCGACAGCCAAACTCAGCACGTCGCAGTTAGTTAACTCCGTGTATGCCATACAAAAATTGCCACCTTGGATTTTATATTGAATTGCCCAAATCTAAGCCTTTTAGTCCGACACTACTGTTGCCAAATTAGGACAAGTGTCAATCTGTGTAAGTGTAGAAGAATACCACTGGCGGTGGAGTGCATTAAAAGAACACGCAATTCAAACAATTTTGAACTGATTTTCATTCATAAGCTCTTAATCTCTATTTCCATTCAATTTTAAACTATCAAATATAGTGACTTTCTAAACGTTATTTAAATCATTTGCTTCTTGCATGATTTTAGTTTGGACTAATAAATGTTCACAGGTTTATTCTGTCATGAAAAATGAATTATGTTTAATCCGTTGTCAAACCATGAAACGCTTTTGCAAATCACTCGAAATGTCATCGCGCTTATGTTATCAGGTCAGACTAATTCTAAAAGCTAAACGATTCGATTAAAAATGCATCCTCAGTGACAGAGTTTGTTGTGCAGCTAAGGTCACTTAGAGTTTGTTACTTCATGCACCAGGTAGAACAATTTGAAGTCGATGGCCACCAGCTGAACAGTCTGATTTGCTAGACAGATTGACCGTTGCTTTAATATAATGTATATATTTTTAATTAGTAAACGATGAACCAGCAAAATTTTTCAATGAACAAAAGGCACATTGGCAGCCCAACTCTTGATCTAACTTACCGATCTCTGCTTTAGTTCTTCATTATCTTGGGTTAAGTGTTTTTTTTTCCTCTACTATTTCCAGCTGCGTACTAGAAGACACATTTTATTCCCTGTCGTCTTCAAGTCGAGATCATAAGAACAAACCCCCTTTTAAAAATTGTTTTTAAGATACACAGGACTATCAGAACGTGGTAGATATACTTGATGTGGTAGGTTGATCCTACATACCACTAATGGATTGAATGATCATTCAACTAGAAATAACTTACTTAGTTACTTACTTAACGGGGGTTCCCGACTCATGAAATGTCGCTGCCTGAGACCCAGAATTGGGCACGCTGCTTCCAGTTATATAGACCAAGCGTTCCGGGACCCGAAATCGCTTGATAGTTAAACCTCAGGTTCGATTTCCGAATCAGCAGTTTTGAACCCATTTGTTTCGTCACATCGAAGTAGAAAACCTTTCCTAGGACGAGTCTTCGCCGAATCTCCACTAAAATGTCATTCGTGGAGGTAAGTGAACTCCTTAACCACATCGTTTTATTGTTGGCAATCGTGACGTTTTGTCCCATGTGGTGGACAGATTTTAAGCTAACTCGTTTCGCCTTTTCTCCAATTGCCGTAAAAGCCTCTGTGACGACACGCCGGGAGCGACCGATGATGTCGATATCGTCTACATAGCAAATGGCCAGATTTGTTGAAGATAGTGCCTTCCGTGTTTTCACCTGCCCTGCGAATTATATGTTTCAGCACCAGATTGAAGAAGTCAAACGGTAGCGCATCTCTTTGCCGAAATCCGGTGCATGTTTAGAATAGTTCGGAGGACCTGTAAGTGAGTTTTCCAGCGTCACGCAGCACAGCTGGATTTATTTTACCGGGAGTTCAAGCATATGAATGCAATCATATGCGGCTTTGAAGACGATGAAGAGAATTCCAGGTGTACATTAGTGTGAATATTTGGCCGATCGTCGACTGATAGGTGCCAATAAGTATGTCGCAGAAAGGTTTCAGACATTCACACAGTACGTCGGATGGGATCTTTTATGCGACATTAAACAGGGATATGCGTCGATAGTTCTTACAAGACAGTTTATAAATGTAACCAGCCCTATGAAAGGATGTTTTTAGCAATATTTGAAACTCAAAACTTAACCGCATCACTAAGATAAGTTAACCAGCTTTTATCGACCGCATTTATCGAATTCGTAAAGTAACTTTCCGAAACTCTGTTTGACAACAAAACTTCTTTGAACTCAAATTCAACTCCGATTTCATTATTCCAAACAATTGTAATCGACAACAGATGTCTCATCCCGAACCGGCAAGAAACGGTTACAAAAACAAATCTCGTCGTCCAGCGCTGCTTTGCCAGCCAAACTATTACCGTTACCGGCAATTCTATTAAAAAAAAGTCGAACATACAGCAACTGTTTTAACAGCGACCCTTTTCGTCAATTTTATTCGTTCCTATTAAATTTTAATTATAATTGTGCTGTGAAAAAAAGAAATTTCAGAAAATGTCTTTGGGTATGTACACACGGTAATCGTAAATTATTGGGCAACGTTTGCATATCTATTCTACTGCAGAAATAAGTGACTCCCGAACTCCACCAACTGTGATGTTGAGCATCACTCCACCAGCCAAAAATAGCTATAATTACCCTCAAGGTCCCTCGCTAGTCTTTAGTGCCGAACGCTTCAAAGACGTTTCGAATTTGAAGGTTAACCAGCGCCGTAGTCGAAGTTTTACTCCGGTCAAAGGGTCCCTCTATTTGCGTTCACCAGAATTGTCCCCGATCGGAGTGACTAACGGTCGGCAAAATACCCCAGAAGTAAAGGCCAACGCTGAAAATGAAATGGATTCTTTGACCCCGGGACAATTCAAGATTCCCCAGCCAATGACGGTAAGCAAACATAAATGTACATTCAGATGACGGGCGACTTGAATCTTTTCCAGAAAACAAATATTAAAAATTATTCAACACCAACTGGTCCGTTAAATACAATCATGCACCAGCGTCATAAGGGCAATCCATTTGGAACGCCAACATCTGCTGGTGCAGATGATCCCAATCAGACTCAAAGTCTGGATAAATCGGCGTCACACGGATACTTGAATCACAAATTGGACGTGCGCTTGATTCTGAAGAATGCCGGCATGGAGCAATACATCAAAGCGTTCAACAAGGAGAAGGTTCGTCTTCTTTCAATCGATTTGTTTTTTTGAATGTTTTTCTAGAATGTCGGCGGTTTCTTTCAGATTGATTTTGAAAAATTCCTAACTCTCGGTGAAGAGGATATCCTTCGACTGGGTGTGAAGCGAAAAGCTGATCGCAAGATCATCTCGAGTCTCATTAATGATTTAAATGCGAATTGATACTGTGTTTGTGGGTTTTTTATTTAAATTAATTTAATTGTGAAAAAAAAATTATAGAAAATCAAATAAACTTTGAAAATTGTGTTTTAGAAAATGTTTTCGTTGCTCATAATATTTCATGAGAGATTTTAGTCTATTTGAACATTTTCTGGAACTGCTGGATGAATAAAGTCCCGAGAAGAAAAAACCAAGCTTTCCGACAAAGCCAAATGAAACAACTCAGCGCTTAGCTTAAAAAAAATCGAAAAAGGAACAAAAAAGAGGCCTCAGGTGAACATAAAATTACAAAGGTTTTTTGGATCGCACCAAGATGGAAATCAGTTAAGGTTGTGGGGCATACCAATTGTTCCAATTGAATGGCAGTCATCTTACAGATCTTGCCTTGGTTAGTTGCGTGCTTGGTTATCGTGAGCTTTATTTGCTCTTCAACTAGGCCTCTGATTGGACCCATTGTGTTCCTATATTTCCTTTATGGAAAAGATCACGGCCAAGTGGGGGGTGGGAAAAAAGACGGTGGTGGGGGTGTAACAAATGGATTTCTATGGAGTGGTTGATTTGTTTGGTCGGGTGTGAAATGCATGGTCTCACCGGTCGATATTCTAATGAGGTGCGCAAGATCTTGCATCAATGCTAACCCCAGTTTTTTATGTCTAAGTCTCGTTGTTGCCGCGCAGCGGCAGAGGATGTTCTCTCTTACCTCTTTTTCATGTTGATTAAGGTTTATGTGCCCTGTCACCAGTCCCATCATTAACCGTAGCTTGCTTTTGCTGGATTTCAGAGCTCGTTTCGTTTCCTTGTTAGTCGGTTGGTCTACTATAGATTTTGCTGTTCTGCACGTTGTCAGGTTGATCCAGTGATTTTTGGGTTTTGGTGTATATTTTCTGCTCCTTTCTTAGCCAATTCATTAGCTTCATATCCCGGAATCCATGTAAATCTGACGACGTTAAATGTTGCTAATTTGTTCAGTTTGTGTTTACACTTCCTTACCAGTATCGATACTGTTAGAGGGTTTGTAAAAGCTTTACTGTCGGAGCTGATTAGTATTTGCTTCTCCCAAATGTTGTATCGCATTCTACCATGCCATAGAGCTATTTCATTATACAATTGTATATCTTGTGGACTTGGTTTCAGTCCCCAAGACATCCCAAAGGCTCTACTGCATATCCAGTATGCCCTCTTGGCTAGTAGAACGCTCTTCCAGGTTTTTCCTTCAATTGAGTTTCTTTACGATAATCAATCCTTATACTGCACACTGTCTTTGATTTCGAGTTAAGTTCCTTCAATCTCAGGGATGTGGAAGCTACTTAATTTAGTCTTTTTGTGAAAAGGACCAAGACAGTTTTGATAGGGATAAAAAAAATAAGTCCGTTTCCAACCGCCAAGGTTTTAATGGTGTTGAGTATGTCCTGCATGAATTCCCCTATTATGTTACGAGTGTTCCTGGAACCAGGATCACTAGGTCGTCCGCATATGCTATGTATTTGGCGCATGTCTCTTCTAGTATATGAGGAAGCCTGTCCATCACCTGTACCCACAGAAAAGGGAGAAGAAACACTTCTGCAACTGATTCTTTGTATTCAAAGTCATCCTCGATTGGTGATACTACTTTGTGTAGTGCGGTTTCTCTGGATTTGACTTTGAGATACGCGTGTTGGTTCGAACTCAGTAGTGGGTTTTTTTTTAATCTGTGTTCTTGTATGATTGCCACAGATCCTTTCTAGTGTTTTTTATAAAAAAAAATAATTATAGGACGATCCCCTTTTGCTTGCGTTAAATCTTTTCCTGCTTTAAGTACTACTCTTACTCGCTGCCACTGCTCTAGAGTGGTGTAACCTTAGTACAGCAATTCTCTGAAAATGTTCATCAGGGTGTTTTTTTTTCAGAGTGTCTATTCCTCTGAAGCTGAAGGGCTGGTAGTTTACCATCTGTTCCTGGTGACTTATAGGGTGGGAAGGTGTTGATGACCATGCGACTTTTGTCGTGTCGACTTTCAATGTCTTCCCAATTAGCTTCTCCGTCCGTAAGTCCTGTGAACGAAGGAGTCTGCTAGTTCGGTTAGACATTTAGGAAAACAGGTGTTCAAATGAGTTTCTAGAGTTTCCACGGTATTTGTCCAGTTGCCGCATCCTGCTGTAAAAGCTGGTGATGCTGTGGCTCCTTCTATAGGATCTTTTTCACTCGGATATATGCATTGTTGTCGCAGATTTCAGAACATTAGGTTTGTCAGGATTTCCTTTTGGCTGTTCTAGTAAGAATTTTGAATTAGCGTTTGATTGCCTTAAAAGCTTCGCAGTCTACCTCTTGGTCTGTTCTTTTTGCTTTATTAAACAGACGTTGTGCTTTCTTCTGTAATTCACGTAGTTCCTTATTCCATCAAGGATGTTTTGCTGAACTCGGTGTCGGCTTTAGAGGACATGCTCTCAGTTTTTCCTCTTTGAGTACATAAACATGACTGTTTTTTTTCTTTGTCAAGATTGAACTCTATCCATTTGCGTTCCGAGAGGTAGGCCTCGTTGAGCACTCTCCAGTCGTTCACCAGACTTCTCTTCTATTTTTTGTAAAAAAAAAAAAGAGGGCGCGCAGCCTCTATTTAAGCTGAGTATATCTTTAGTGTTAAGGGAATTTAAAAGTGATTCATCTCTCTCATTTATCAGCAAGAAGAATATATGCTAAAGGAAAAAACACAAATAAAGAGCAATCGAACATTTTTTACAAACAACAACTTTAAAAAAGCGCATGCTTCTCGCATTTATTTATAAATAAATATTTTAACATGCACTGCAAGAGAGACAATTGAAAATATACAAAAAAAAGGAAATGATTTTGCAGCAAAGTGTAATTTTCAAAAGGCAGAGGCGATCACATCCGATCCAGAAATAATATGATCCGAGGCCACAACAATCTTTGACGACGTCAAGCGTCCAATTAACTCGCAAGCACCAATTTCGGCGTACGTAACTCCTCCGACAACGAACACAAACACAGTTCTCGACTTCAATGGGAACACCTCCTTTGCTTCGGTCCGCTTAACAGCTGCTTGAATCTGCTTCACACTATTGACACCAGCTAAATCCGATAGATGCATATCCATTTTCTCAACCATTCCTATCTTTTGAGCCAAGTCATCTGTGCTCGTGGCCTTTGCCAAAAACGAAGCCAGCTGAGCAATTAGAGGTATATAAAGTCCATTGAACACATAACTAGGACAGGTAGCGCCGCCTTGTTGGTCTCTCGAATAACTCACATCCGCTCCAGCTGTGGACACCAATAGTCTGAGCCTATTGGCATTTGCCTGGAATTCGGTTTGTTGGAATTTACCAAGCGGCAAATTCGAGAGTAGCTTCGATTTGCCAACTTTCTCGTCTTCCAGCGGTGGCAAGAGGCCAGCTCTGGCTAAAAAGTGAAACACATGCAGGTAACGATTTCCGAAGTAGTTGCAGTAGTTCCGAATAAATGTTCCCAGCTCTTCGGAGCTAAATCCCATGCACAGATGGGCAAGGCACATAAGACGAATGCTATTGAACTTCTGTCCATTTGTTGCGAGTGTTTCGTCGATTTCGGTGAGTAGTTTCTTTCTATTTGTGTTATTGAGTATTTCCTCTTCGAGCGATTGAATCTGTTGGAATGACCCAGCCAATTCGGCAATGACCTTTTCGCTGGTCTGTAAATGTCGCAGTACTTTCGTTTTCAACTCGCTGATTTTGGGCAGCTTTCTGGCAACGTAGTCGTGCATCTCGTCGAGATTCATTTTATTCAGATTCTGAACCTCTACTCCAATGGCCTTGGCTTGCGCTCGAATGAGGCTGCTCGCTTGGGAAAAGTGCTTGTAACGATTCTCGCCATAGATCTCGTCAGATGTCGAACATAGGCGTAGCACTTGCGGTCTGTCCTTTCCATTGTTTGTCTTCTTTTCCGCTTGCTTATCTCGGGGAACCTCGAATATTTTTAGTTTCTGGGCGGAAATTTTATTGGAATCTGTTTGTACTTCGATCTCGCCGGCACGATATCTGAAAACCTCAAGCAAGAGAGCGGAATATATTGCCGGTGTGAGAAGGCACGATGGGTAATCTTTGTCGCGGTCAATTATAATCATGGATGAGAAATCGCTGAGGCCAGTTCTGGTAAGAGCAGACGGCCACGGGCCAAGAACGTCAATCATTTTGAGAATCTCCGACGAATGCTGTCCGAAGGTTAGAATGAGGTCGGGCTTTCCGCAGACCATGAAAAATATACGTAGTGTCTGCGCAATGGACGGAAGAATAGAAGTATCGTGGTGAAGGAACACGCTCTTAAACACCTACAATATAACCATGTTTTTTATATCTGGTTAAGAACTTTGAGAATGCAATTTACCTGCGGCATTTCCATGCTCATTACTCCATTGTCCAAGTAAATCAAGTCCCAGTTGAAGCGATGCAGCTGTACGATACCGTATAGACCCTCTTCTTCCAATATCGATTGGAAACACATGTTGCAATTGGGCACTAGTATTATGTGGAAACTCTTGAAGCCACTATCAATGTCGGAGTGTTTTTTGCTTTCGTGCTCGTGAATCTGGTTGAGAACCTTCCGGAACGTTGACAACGTGTTTCTTATCATAAACACTTGCACGTTGTCTTGCCGGGGAATAGTGTTCTCTGGATCGAATTTGTAAATCCGCTGGATACCTTTTAACCTAAAAACAAAGATGCGAAATAGAAAGACACGTTTTGGTTGAAAGACTTATATCGAAATTACTTTAGCCATGATGCCGCGCAAATATGTTCGAGTGGTTTTATGAGAGAAGCATCCAAAATCAGATCCTTTTTGTTCGGGATAGAGCAAATAATCGCTTGAAGCTTCTCTTGGGCAATCAACTGGAAGCCTTGAAGCTTCCTATCGAAAGTTTGGTCCATTTCAAACTAACGTCATCGGCGCAAGAATTTTCTTTTAATATTGCATTCTCGTGCGTTTTTATTTAATTGATTATTATTATCGCAGTTTTTTTGAGAATAAAAACCAAAACACCATGCAAAAAGTAACAACGCGAATGACAGGTGTCAAAAATTAAAGCCAGCTGATTACGGCGAATTGACAAGATGGTCAAATCGAAAATTGAGAAATAGTTTAGGGTAAATGCACTACCACTTGGCAAAAAAATAATGTGTTGGAATTTTTAATTGCCATGACAAAAGATGGAGAAGTGCACACAAATTCCAATAAAAGACATTTTAAAGCAATTTAAAAGATAAGTATATTAATAGCATCTTGAACGAACTATTACAATAGCGTTATATTTGGCTTCTAGTGCTTCTAGTGTGAATATAATAGGACTACCGGTTGAAATTGTCGTTTATTTTTTTTTTTTTTCAAAAATCAATGATTTATTGAGGAAAAATAGATATAAATTCAATATTCAAAGTATTGCCCATCGCTAGCCCCACATTTTGCCCATTTTTATGGCAATTCATGGATACCCGTTCTGAAAAATTCGACCGGATTGGCCGCAATCCACGAATCGATCCATTTTTTGACGGCGGGTGGGGTAGGACATCCCATATGAGCGTTTCAAGGTAAGTTTTGACGACATTTGCAACATGTGGCCGAGCATTGTCATGTTGCAAAATAACTTTATCGTGTCTTGTGACCATTTCCGGCCGTTTTTCCTTTTGTGCTCGGCCCAAACGCGTCAATTGTCGTCGGTAGACCTCGCCTGTGATTGTTTCATTCGGTTTAAGCAGCTCATAATACACAACACCCTTCTGGTCCCACCAAATGCACAGCATAACCTTCAGGCCATGAATATTCTGAACGGCCGTTGATGTTGAGGCATGTCCGGAGTATCCATATGTTGCCCGACGTTCAAGCCTTCTTTTTGTGGCGTTCAAGCACAATCGGACATGCAAAATCGGCGTTCGACGTCTCGTGGCTTCAATTCATCCTACCTTTCGGATCATTCCCATTGCTTTCAAACGATCGGAAGGGGTTGCTTAGCGACGCCAAGTGATTTTGCAAGTTCTTCTTGCGTTTGTGACGCATCTTGATCGAGCAATGCCTCCAATTCATGGTCTTCAAACTTTTTCACCTGGCCGGGGCGTTCTTTGTCTTCGGTGTCGAAATCACCATCTTTGTCTATAGTATAGCCCGGGTAAGCTTCGGTAAGCAATTGATGCGCTTCGGTTGTTTTTTTCTTTAAATGAAAGAAGCATATTAAAACTTCCCGCAAATGTTGTTTTGATGGCACGAATGTAGACATTTTACGGCTTTACAAAAACTTGTGTGTTTTAACTAATGACCAATAACCTAGACTGAAATAATTAGACAATGACATGAAGTTTCTGATGCGACAGCTTTCATGGTCAAAATTTACCTCAGAGTAATAGATACGTGGTTGTCTGCAATAACGACATTTTCAACCGGTAGTCCTTTTATCACGGGTGAAAATGGAAGGGAATGGGAGTGGTATCAGATATATTAATTTGGGTGTGCCACAGGGCACCACACTCGGTCCCTTACTTTTCTTTATAAACATTTAACCTCTGTCTGTACTCAATTTTAAGGGACTTAAACTTAGACTTAGACTTATATGGATTCGCTGATGACAAAGAATGCATTTATGGCTAAATCACTTTTTTTAAATAATTTGTTTGCTCTCAAGAGAATATGAATACTTTTATAATACATGTCGCATTGAGTGATCGGAAGAATTAGGAGAAGAACGTACGATTTTATGTTATTTGTTACCTATTAGTGTTTGCTTCGTTAAATATACTTAGAAAATTTGGAGAATTTAGTTCAGCCATATTCTCAGAATTAGGCCTTCATAGCAGAAACATCCAGAACAACAATCACTATAACAACGCCACCCATCAGTCCGACTTCTTACGCTGGACGACCAATCCAGTGATATCGCCATTCATTTTATCCTAATGGATAATTGTGACCGGAGAAGGAATCGAACATAGGACCTATCGATTGAAGCAATTGAAAGGAAGGCGCTCTACCAACGTTTTGAATCTTATAGCCGATATAAACATGATTTTAGCTTACTTCGTATATTGTTTGCTGAACACAAATTGGTGATTTCTTAACTTAAGTTATGTTTTTCCAGGCTGGCTACTTGTAAATTCCTTGCAGCTAGTCCCTGTACCTATATTATGTACCACTGCATTTCGTAATTTTTGTGCTTTAATGTGTTGTCGATTGTTCAGTAAATTACCTCTGCCACATAGAACTTTTAACTTAACCAAAATGTCTATGAAACGGATAAACAATTGGCTTTATAGCTTTGAATTTGTTGATATAGAAACTTTATTTATACATATAAACAAATTCTAACATTGCAGTGATAATTGATTAAAAATGCACAAATGTGGTTCATTTCCAATTGTCATCCCACCATTTTCTGTACACGTGTATTATTTTGAAGTTATTTTATTTTAAAATATAAATGTCACTTAATTTTCTATTATTAATTAGTTTATTTTGAATTTGAATTGTAAATTTTTGATTGCGAATGCATTTAATTTCCAATTGCTATATGAGAAATAAAAAATCTTAATTTTGAATTTTTATTTCGAATCTTAATCCTGAATCCTAATTAGAATAAACTTAACAAATCAGGACAGTCATCTACTTCACAGATGATGGCTACAAGTTGGTTGTGGAGCTGACTCGTTGCTCAATCCTTTGTCCACCGTGGTTAACTATTCTCCGAGGAAATATATAGGAAATTAATAGAAAACTCACGTTTTTTCTGCACCAGAAATCTTCATAGAAAATTTAAGGAGCGGGAGCGCTTGACCCTGGAGGTGTGAATTTAATACTCATGATATAACAAGCGGTAAGATATGCATGCGAGAGGAGAGCATATAAAGCCTTCTAACGTAGTTTGTTACATTTCTCATTGCTAGTCCTAAATTTGATCAAATTTTTAACGAATTTGCGCATCCGTGATCGAGACCGAATTGTCCTTGAATTCTTGGGAAGCGGCAATAAATGGAACTCCACAGAAAGAGCTGCGGTTGATTTTCGAGTAAACTGGAGCAGTTGTATATCATTGTACTCGCATGTTGTGCTTCGAATATTATAGAGGCAGAATTCGTTTACGTGCCAATATAAAACACTTATAAATGGACTAGACTATTTATTTTAAATGGTGATATCAATGCCTTTATACGATGGATATCTTATTTCATCTTTCATTTAAAATTTCAACATTTCAAAAAACTTTTCTTGACTAAAAAAATCTTCAAACTAGCTATCTAATTCATTGGGTCTTTGGAGAAAAGCGGCGAAGCAACCTTATAAAAAAAAATTAACCGTCAATCAGGCCGATTTCCGGTCGATAAGTCTCTCTCCGAAAACCAGATAGTATATCGAAAAGTGATCAATATAGAAAAGAATTTACTTGTTCTTGTCTAAATGACTTGGAAAAGACCTTTATCGCCATATTGCTCTTTTAGAAGTTACACCGCTTAGCATTTCAATTTTGTTGTAAAGAATTGGAAATTGACTTCTTCAGCTGGAACCTTCGGAATACAATAAGGTGTAGTTAATTTGCCGACTTCATTAATTTTTTTCACAGACCGAAAATCAGGTAAGCTCTTTTCTTTTATAGTAAGCCTTCTATACTGTGACCTCGATTAGATTAGTTTTCGTTATCTGCGCTTCTGGGGATGCCAAAAGGAATTAGTGAAAAGTTCTCCATCGTGAGATTAAGCGAAAAGTTATATTTGGGAGCATCACACAACGTTTTCATGGAATCAGCTTGAATTTCAAGACATTTAAATTTGAGGCTATCTTTTAATACATCTATAAATATCTAGCCACAAAAGGTTCTCCACAAGTTGCTGACGTCAACCGAGTTTATCTCAACGGTTGCATGGAAGGACATCTGAATTATTACCTTGCCTGGCTTATTAGTTCAGAAAGTCCACCTTATGTGGGTGGTGAGTATAATCGTCACATGGGCAGCGCAGACCTTTTGTCCAAGTGATCCATATCCGCCCACAATGCGCATGAAAACTATGAGAAGCATTCTGGTACAAGAAAACCAAGAGCTGTTTTAGAAACTAACTTTCATGAAAGACATAACGAGAATATGACAAGACTGCATTTCAGATCACCGCAGAACGTTCAGACTGTGATATTCAAATTTGCAATCGATAAGGCGTTCTGCTCGCACACATGCTTCTGTCTTGTGACTTTTTGGCGGAATTCTTCACAACGACTTTTACAAGCGTACAATGTGGTGACTGTGCAAAATGCTCCAAACGCTTCTTAATTTTCCTGATTTTATGGAAACGCTTCCTGGAGCGTTCGCACGCTTTCCTGATTTTGCCTGTTGCTATTTTTTTTATGGCGTGGCTGCTATGGTAAATGATGATAGCCCAATATAATTTTCAGAGCTGTGTAAAACAAACTTAAGATACGATATTTTGTTAAGAGCACTGTATTTCAGTAATACAGTTTGTGTCAACAAAAAATATATTATAAGCGAGCAGTCCCGATGTTCCTTATTATCCATAAACCACTGACACCTCACTGCTGTATTGCCCGATGGCCATGACCACTTTCTCCGGCGAATTCATTCGAGCAAGGCATATCTCGTACCCATACCACACCACACGCGAAATGTCAAAATTCCTTTAAATCTACACCGTGTACATGTATGTACACCTACCCGAGCACACCACCTCACATACCACCTTGCGGTCCACTACATGCGTGCCACAAAACAAGTTTATCTTTGAATGTGTGTCAAATCAGTCGCTCAGGAAACGTCACCGTGTTCGGTTGGTGCCGTTTTTCCAGCGCGGATTTACCTTAATTTTCTTGCCAACGTTCGTGTGCACCATAATCGCAAAAGAAAAAATTCCATTCAATTCAGTGAAAAGTGTGTGAAAATAAAATAAAAAAAAAAATTACCGTTGACATTCGTCAACAATTGTCTACCACTTGTGTAGTCATCGTGTGTCGTGTGCCGTGACCGTGAGCGAAAAGAACACACAAAAAAAAAAAGTACATATTTTCGCGTTGCGTGAAACCTTGTTTTTATTTACTTTATCCACCGTGATTCGTGTTGAGCTGCAGTCAGTCGATGACAGCCAAAAAGAAAACCCAACTTACTGTTGCCGTTTCATAATTCTCGTCTCTAATCGGTTATTTTTCCTTCTTTTTGTGTTTCCCTGTCGTCTCCGCCTTCTTATTCTTAGTTGAAATTTACTCCCACACGCATACACCCGAGCAAGTGTGTGTGTTTTGCTCTCGCAGTCGCAAGCAAGTGCTTTTTGCCGGAGAGCAAGCGAATTTTGTGTAAACAACGCGTGCGAAAATTATCCAAGGAAAATCGAGTAAAAGAGAATTGGTTAGGCAGGCAACAATAACAAAAAAAAAAAAAAAATAAGAAATACCCATTTTCCGGAAAAACTACAACCGTCTGCTGTGCCAGCTAACTCTGACAGCTCACACTTTGATTGTGTGTCTCTTGTGTCGTCTGCTGCCTGTCAGAGTTCAAACGTCGCGCGGGAGAGAACATTCGACTGCAGGTCCGTTGCGTGTCGTGTCGTCGAAATTCATTCAAGTGTCAAAGAAAAAATATTGGCTGCCAATAATTGTCCAAACGTGCCAAACGACAACGACGGACGTTGAGTGTGTCTTTTTTTTTTTTTTTAAATTGTACATCAGGAATTCCAAAAATTTTCATCAGAATCCGCGCGGTCACGTACGGTATCGCAATCGCAGCACCGTTGTAGTGTCAAGAAGTTCATCAATTAGTTTGTCATTTGGCGCCAGTGCAGCAAGTGTGCAAGTGAATTCTTCAGTGTTTTTTTTTTTATTTTTTTTTGTTCCTGATTTAATTTTGTATCATTCGTTGAGTGTTGTGCGCCTCTGTCTTATTTTTTTTTTCGTTTCGTTTCGTTTCGTTCGTTCTTTGTTTGTTTGTAAGTCCCCTTTTGTAATAACCCCCGTCCGTGAGTCGGAGTCATCTTGATTATAATCGTGCTTGTGAAAACAAAACAGAAAGAAAATAAAACAAGATTTATCCATTTGGACCTGTTCAACTCCTGCAATTCAGCCAGACGAGGAGCGGATCACGATTCAAGAATCACGAACCACAAAACAGGTAGGAAAAAAAATTGAATTGGGAATACAATACATTCCATGGAACCCAGAGGAATGCCCTTTTTTCAATTGATTATTTATGTTTTTAAACAAGCTGGTAACCTTCAGCAAGTTGTTAGATGATTGAGTATCAGGCCAAGTGGTCAACCTGGTGGACTATGATTCAAAATCCCAGAGGTACCTTAATTGTGACAAGGCTAACTGGGTACACCTAATTGCATTCCTCATTTTGAGATTTTAATCAAAAATAGAAATAAACCTGAAATACTCGTTGACCTGTGCAAGCAAATAAATAAAAGGTTATCTAGAACACAGAGTCAGGAAAGTAGGTATTTTGAAAATAAGCCATTAGGAAGTTGTATTTTGAAGCACACAAACTGAAGAAATTCGCTTGAAAGAAAGGTCAAGAACACTCGAGTTTTGAAATATAACGATCTGCAATAAATAAACAACACGATAACAAAATTTTTACAATATTGATCGAACCAAAAAATGGATTCTGGGATTCTAGGTTTATCCTATTTGTTGAAATTTTTGATCTACATCGTTCAGGGGGAAAAAATGCTTAAAAAGAAGGGCCCAACGAAGGGCGAGATTCAATTATACTCGTAAAAGGTGAGCTTTTTTTTTGGTCTTTTTTTTCAAAAGGCAAAGGAACTCCTTAAAATTCATAGATGTCCCGATTTGAATATTTTTTAATTCAATTTATTCTTCGGCGGTATTTGCTGCTAACCAATTATTTTAAATAAATTTTCGGTGGTTTTCCCCACCCTCTTTCAATAATAGTTTGAGAAAGATTTTTCTTGAGTGCCTGAGTCATCACTGGATTATTCGCATTGGATTAATCGTTGAAGTTACCCTGCAGAACTGATAACTTCTTGTTGACTTATGTGGCACTTGGTTTTGAAAATCGGTAGCTTGAAAAACCTTCTTTATATGAGATACTTTGATCACGGTTAATTTTCCTACTGCCTGGAAAACATCCCACAAAGATACCTGATTTTAAATGTATTTATTCGTAACTGCCCCAATGTTATCGGTGTTTGGTTTGTCGTTGCCAAAACTTGGGGACCAGAGTTGTTGTATTGACAATGAAGACGGATACTTATCGAGCAAAGTTTTTTTTTCATCTTGAATGATAGGACTGTCCAAGTTTTTATTGCGAATTTACCATTGTCCTCCAACAATAGCTCGATGAACTTTATTTTCGAATTACTGATTTAAATTCTTACAACCCTTTTTATAAAATTTCTGAGGAACGATTTCCAAAAAAAACCTGCATCGTCGGCAAAGTTTGCCTTCTTGACGACTTCCATCGCTCGTTTACATTAATTACAATAATGGGCCAAAGACACTTCCTTGTGGAACTCCGCCGGCAATACCTTTACACGAAGTGTACTCATATCAGAGGGGACTGATCGTACTTATCACAGGGGAAATTATGTTCTCGAAAGCATTTAAAATCCTTCACAATGCCTTCAAAAGAACCTGCAGTTTTTGGTTTCAAGTTGAAAGATATAAGATCTTGTTGTGTGTTTTGTCAATTTATAATAAAAGTAAGAAAGTAGTAAGTAACAACAAACAAAAAATATAAGTTATAAACAGAATAAATTAATCAAATTCAATTACATGTTTCGAAATGGTTGGCGACTTAATCACTGCTTAACAATTCCGGGGCAAAGTCGTAATAAGATCCTTGCGACTTCCAATAATTTGTTAAAATTTCCAACTTTGTACTTGCCGATTTCGGTTTTTAGTTCATACGACAAGTTTTCTTGAGGAGTTTAATCTGGATTTTATGATGTCGACCGATTTTTTTCAAACCATTGTCTTTTTCCCTTTGCCGCTTTGGGTCAAAATCTTATATGAATCTCCAAGTAACGCACAGTTCTTCCTCAATATTCGGTTGCATAATACTTTCTAATATTTGTATGTAATGCTTCGAATTCATTATACTTCCTGTTCGACATTAAGACCGGCTCTGTGAATGACATGCAACCGCAAGCATCACACTTCAACCTGCGTCCTTCAAAGCAACTGCCGATTTTGGACGGCGGACTACCTTTTATCATCTGATCCCGCTCTATTTATATTTGTTTCATTACTCCACAATATTTTATTCCATTCTGACATCGTCCAATCCTTATATTTCTTCGCAAAGGCTAACCAAGCTTTTCAATTTTTCTTTGTTTCGGGAAAGCAATGGTTTTCTTCTTGCCGCTCTTCCAAAAAGTTGGCTTTCATTCAATCGTTCCCGTATGGAGCGTGCTGAAATACTATTCGCGTCATCATCAAAAACCTTCCTTTGGTAAATGTTTGGAACTCCTAATTGGATCTTTTTTGGAAACTTGAACGATTCTTATATCCTCAGTCTCAATATTCTAAAGCGATCTTTTGCGGTTTGCTTCCTTTTCCGTAGTTTGATATTTCTCATTGTTTTGAACCATAAATTTTCTCCCGATTTCCGAAAATGAAAACTTGATGGTATTTTTCACCTTTACAAGGGTCTCCCGCATTTGTGGCGTGTAACTCTTATTTTTATCCATTTTTGTTCAATCAAGCTCTAAATTATTTAAAGTTAATATACTTTATTGAATCTTGATCAAAGTCTTAGGTTTTACTATTATTTCTGTATATACTAAAAAGCTGTTGCAAAATAAAACTAACAAAACTACGGATCCCTTTTATGGGCTGCCATCTACATAGTTCTTATCTTGTTTTGTTCCTGAGAATCATCCAGTTCAACGGCGATTTGAACGATGAATTTAATGAAGTATTCTCATCGAAATCTTCTCTGGAGCCTTCCCATTTAGTTGCGTAGTTCACTAGTTTTGGTGGCTAATTTTCTTTCCATAAAGGTTTCATAATGCTAAGTACAGGGTATGAATATGAAGGAAATTTTTCTTTCTGATTTTATTTAACCTTGGCATTTATTAAAATTAAGATAATTGTTTGGAAATATGTTCCCATTATGTTTGGAAAATAATATCTCTCAAACGGTGCCCATTGTTTGCTTCGACCTGACGTACTCTTTACTTTTTTTGGAATGTCAAGTCCTAGTGCCCTCACTTCTTTTCCGATAGTGGCCTTAAGCTGTTGTATGGTTCTTGGCTTATTGACATACTCCCACCTTTTAAGGAAGCCTCAAAGAAAACAAATCTGGAGCCGTTAAATCGAACGAAGTTTAAATTCAGAAAAACGCGATATTATCCGATCACCAAAAATTTCCCTCAGGAGAGCTATAGTTAAATGAGCTGTGTGCGCCGTGGCACCATTTTGTGGAATCACATTTCTGAATTGTTCTCTGCCTCAGGCCTTAAAAAATTTTTCAATCATTGTCCGGGTTTAATATGATGAACAAATTTCATATTATATGGAAAAATGTGTAACCGCCTAAACATCACCAACTGGTGAGGACGTCGCCTGGTGGAAGTTTGCGGGTTTTCCTCAATAGTTGCTTTCACCCGAGCAATGTTCACATCATTTCGAACTGCATGAGGACCACGCGGAAGATCATAGACAGCCTCTTGTTGCTGAAAACGCTGGACAAATCGGTAAATTGTTGGAGCAATGGGCGCATTTCGAACATAAAATAAATTTCTATAAAATCTTTTTGTTTCTGAATAAATTAATGTCTTTCTTTAATAAAAAAATTGAACAACTTTAGTTCTCTTTCCTTAACTAAATGTTTCCATCATAAATTTCCCACGTTTTTCAAAGTTAATTCTAAAAAAAAAAAAAAATACGTAAACACATAAAGTGTTCAATAATTCCTTTCCTTTTTTTATGCACCACCCTGTATAAGTGGAGTGTAGTTTGATTAAAGGTCGATTCTTTCTTCGACTTTCGTGATCACCTCAAGCGATTTTACTCCATCAGTCGCCTAATAAGTCGGTTTTCCCATCGAAAAGAAATAAATGCCAAATTGCAAACCGACCTCATTGAGTTTAAATCACCTCCGATCACAAACTTTGGTCAAAGCGATTCGAAAAGACTTTGGAATTATTCCTCGTCCGTCTCGAAATTCGATTTTCTTTATTTTTACACGTAGTCTATCGCAAGCGAGTATTTTACTGTCAGAGTGATTAATAGATTATTTGATGATCAAAGAGGACCCACCTCTAAGATTGCCCCACGGTTTCAGTTAATGGATTGCGTCACCTAACGATGTTAACTATGATAATAAATTTCGTGGACTCGCGATTTCTCGAAATGAAGACTTCGATAAGTCGTCAAGATCAAGTGATTTAATGCCATTCCCTTGAGGCTAAGTTACAAAAAAAGTAGACGCCACTGCTCAACCAAATCCACAAGTCCTCTTCACGCAAATAATCATAACTTTTAATCCAGAAAAAAATTGATGATGAATAATTTTATCAAAAGAATGGAGTGCTGAGGTGGACACTTGTCCACTGAGTTTACAGAGCATATAATTTAGATTAAAGTCCCACCAATATTTGTGTTTAAGATTCAAAAAATGAACACAACAAATTCAACTCTCGAGCTAACTGCGCCAATTAATCTTAACATCTAAATAATGAACAGAACGCAATGCAATCATTTTGTCACGTAAAATCAGGTGTAAAGAATCGCGTCTATTAACAGACACGTCATCTGAATTAAAAATTAAACATTCCAAACCGTACGACTAATGTGACAAGAAGTATACTTACATCTGTGATTAATGTCAACACAGCTTGCTCGATGAGGCATTTCAATGTCTTTTTTAAATTCCTTGTTTATTTCCACTTTTTATACAAACATTTTTTAAGCAAAGAAACAGGATAACCGCTTAAACACTATTTTTACATTATTGTAAATGGCCGAACTGATGTTGGCTCTCATATCTGAACTTATTATTTAATTTACAATAGCCTAAACCTATTCGTATAACAATTTATATTTAAATTATGAATCAACAGAACAGAAAAGGTGGAGGCAAAAAAAACTTCTATAAATTAACATTTTTACATAGAACCCCTACAACCTTAGACATAAACCAAACAAAAAAAAAACAAAAAATAACTTAACCTAACTTATACTAAGCGTCAGCTTCTCCCAAACCTAGCGTCATAATTTTTATCTTACAGAGATAAATACACTCTTGCAGTATCTCCAGGCACATCGAGGATTCTTTTGTCTGTGGCCCTTCTAGCGACAAGAGTCCGATAAGTATCCATGTGCATCTAGGTATAAAAATGCCTCATGTTGGATCCCTCCACACTTTCCAATTGATTCCTAAAACACCCAGGGCTAGGATAAAACAAACTCGATAAGAGTTCATTCTCAGTAACATTCGCTGACCGCACGAAATAATTTCTCACAAAATCCAGGATAACCATGTCAATTCGAGACACTCCGGAAGCATCATGCCGAAAGTCGGAATGAGCGCTTCCCGTGCAAGTTCGTAAGCAATTTCGTTCGAAAATTCTGTATTTTTTAATTTGAGACGGACAAATGTTCCACCACACAGGACCCGCATATGTCGAAATTGGACGCACAAAGGCTTGGTAGCATATAATCTTCACATCGGATCTTAGGTTATTGGAGAAGAAAAGTCTTTTTAGCGACATAAATGCGACCCTAGCTTTTATTAACTGGATATTGATAGTGACGAGCGATGTGGACACATCCTGCTCAAATCTGAAAACTGTAAAAAATAAAACTGTCGGAACAATTTCTTTTTTATTAAAAATAAATTCTTTATTTTTCTTAAAATTAAAAAATAGAACAAAATTTAATTAATATTATAAAAAAAACTCAATGTATCCACTTTTGCACCGCAAAAATGAGGAAAATTCCCGAAAAAATCAAAAACAAAAATTAAATTGTTGAAATGACAAAAAAAAAAATAATTCAACACGAAAAATAGCTAAATTGCTAGGCATTTGCCACCAAACTGTGATTCAAAAGAAGCTGCAGCTGTCTTAAACAAACTCGTTAGCGAGTGGACGGATTCCAAACATACTGCTAAAGTTGTTAAAAATTGGATGGGAAGACAAACTTTTCATATGATGCAGTGGCCAGCACATGTCCAGATCTCAAACCAACCTAAAATTTTTGGGATATTCTGAAGAAACGACTGAGACGGTACGATAGTACGATAGTGGTACTTAGACAACCTTTAGTCACGGATTCAGACAAAGGGGCTAGTACTCCGCACCAACTCATCGAAAAAAAATTGTCGAAAGTATGTCAAAATGAGTTAACAACGTTATAAAAGCCAAGGGCCTTTGGACTAAATATTGAAAACACAAAAGTGAATACATCGAATATTTTAATTAAATGAATTGAAAGTTTATTTTGAATTAAGTTTTCACAGATTTTTTCATATATTTACATTTAAAGAAAAAATTAAGAGTTTATCTAAAAAAATCGTCCGGGTAATTTTATTTTCACGTGTTTTACACCCACCCAAAAATAAATTTGAGCAGGATGTATCCACATGTGCTCGCCACTGTATGTGTTCGTTATTATTACAAAACCTTTTCACCCAAATGAACACCCAAATATCTTACTACACCCTTTGATTCGATGTGAAGTCCATTTGAAGTCTTCATCGCCATATTTTTCCAATTGCGTTGCAAGTCTGAATTACACCTCCTATTGGGGTGCGGAAAAATATGGTTTTACATTTGGAATTATTTACCTACAGCTTCCAGCCCTGACAAAATGATTGAAGAATATCCAACTTAAATTGAAGTTCGTTTTGTATTTCTCAAATTTTTGAGTCATGAGCATACAGCGAATGCTATTGAATATATTCAATCCCTAAGTAGTTGGTGCCGAAACTGTGCCTTGTAACAGAGCATTAATGGCGTCAAAAACCTTTGTCGTCGTGTTTTTTTCGCGTATCATAGATGTTATTATCCTTATAAGATGACTTGTAAACCCATACATGATTATTTTATAAAAAAAAGTCCGTCAATCCAAGCCGTGTCGAAGGTTTTTTCGATATTCACTAGACTTGGCACCCGTACTGGCGTGCACTGCCGAATGGTTTCTTTTGAATCCAAATTGATTCCGCGGTATTATCTCCCTTGTTTCGCACGCGAACAAGATCTTTCTTATTTTTTAAACTATTAGAAGAAACACATTCGATATTTTCCATCAGCTTGGGAAGTAAATTAAAAACTACGCAGTATTGCCTTAAGATTTCGTCGGGTATATGTTTAAGCATAATATTATGAAGTCTGTAGTTTTGTGTCTGTTCCGTCGTAAGTCCGTCGGCTTTCATTTCTTCAGAAAATTGAATAAGAGTGTCTCTGGTACTGTGTTGGTTGTTAAACCTTAATAATGAAGTGTTTAAGATTCATGAATTAAAAAACCGGCCAAGTGCGAACCGGACTCGCGCACCGAGGGTTCCTTACAAACCTGTAGGTATATAAGTAAAAGTTCACCCTTCACGACAATCTATAAACAAAAAAAAACAAAACATTGCTTCATGCCAAATTTCAAGATTCTAGGTCGATTTGATTCCTTGCGAGTAGTTGCGAGTTTGACAACATGCGGCTTAAATTGCTGTTTCTTTTGATTGTGTTGACATAGAAATTTGATTGTATTACAGCTGAAAGGTATTATAGACCTGAGTATTTGATATGAATTTCAGTTTAATACCTCAACGCGTTCTTGAAAAAAATTGTCTTCACAGCCAGACGGACGGACAACAAAGTAATCCTATAAGGGTTCCCATTTTTGCTACCGAGGGACGGAACCCTAAAAAAGAAACAACAAAGTATTTGAAAAAAAAAAAACAACTCAACTGTCAAGCTAACTGCGTCAATTATTCTTAACATCTAAATAATAAACAGAACGCAATGCAGTCATTTTGTCACGTAAAATCAGGTGTAAAGAATCGCGTCTATTAACAGACACGTCATCTGAATTAAAAATTAAACATTCCCAACCGTACGAGTAATGTGACAAGAAGTGTACTTACATCTGTGATTAATGTCAACACAGCCTGCTCGATGAGGGCATTACAATGTATTACATCCTTGAGTGTTTGCTCCGCAATGTAATTGATTTTAATGTTTATCTTTTCGTAACACAATAATACAAACTTTGCTAACGTAAATAAAGCTATGTTTTATATAATTTAAAATGCGTTTGTTGCTTAGACAAAACGAATATGTGAGTATGAATTACATTTAATCAACCTAGACCGTAGGAAGGAAATGGAAATAATAAAGTCTTGAAGTTTGTTTAATCGAATTTCTTGCGTCAATTTTCGGAGGAATTTTTTTACGTTGTTTAGTGTCATTGAATTTTCGAAATTCACACTCTTCATTATGTTGAAAAATGTAAGCTAAATAAAGCTAGATTCCATAGAGTCGTTTATTGCTAGACTCATGTCTCTTAAAATTGTTTACATTCCAAATAAAAAAAAATGTCCAGAAGTGATCCTTCTGAAGTCCAGGAATTATTGAAATTCCTGTACAAGCGTTTCATATAAGGCCGAGAAGAAACCAAACTCTGGATAACTGAGTAAAGCTCTATAAAGAATATACTTGGATACTTGGACTAAATCCAGATTTAAAGAATTGAGAAGTTTCAAACGAAGATTTTAAAGAAAAACAAAAAGGCAGTTGCTAGAGTCCTTGCCTTTGCTTGACGGGTGCCAGGTTCAATTCCTAGTCAAACCACCATTGACCATTGGGTTCAAAAATTGGTAGAACAGCGATAGTAGTCTGAGTGATGGGAGGCGTTTTTGTAGTGGTTGTTGTATTAGCTTGGGCTCTGAATTCGTGTTGATTTATGTGTAGATGCAACTGCTGTGCAGGCTTAATACTAACAGCTGATTGTTGAGCTTAATCTCCAAAACTATCAATAAGTCGATATGAAATAATTCGTCCCATTTCGGGCTACACCCACGGAATTAAATTGAAAGATAATACCTCCTCATTTTTCCGCTCGCTCTGTGCTCCGTGCAATAAAAGAGTATTCATATCCTTTTGCGAGTGAGCAATTTATATAAAAAAAGGAAAACAAATAGCTGCCAAATTTTTTGTGGACCCAACGTACATTTATCCCAAACGTACATACATTGTTCCCTTACCAAGTACTGGATACATAGGCAGTAACCGAGGTATCATCAGGTCCCTTGACCACTACTGCGTTATCTTTCCTACCATTTCTGGCAGAATCCGCTTTTCTGAGATGTAGTTCATGTTTTAGATTTCTCAGATTCGTTTGCAAACTTAAGGTTGTTGTTAAAAAACTCACAATTTTTTAACAAGATTCTTGAATTGGAGCGTCGAACGACAGATTAAAATCGTTATTAAAAGTTTATCGGAAGAGGGTTCTCGTGACTATCTTTGTATAATTTATATATTTTTACAATGTTAAGGTCAGGTGATAAGTATTTTCTTTCAGATTTGTTACGAGTGTATTGCGATTTTAACGATGGAAACTTCTTTCTTACGTGGGTTATATCACGAGGGTCTGTGTTGTATCAATCCGTTTACTGTTCCATCAGACACTTTAAAAATGTTCTTTGTAATCTGGTGCAAAATAAAAGCAGCTTCTTTTTCTTCTAGACCTTTCAGAATATCGATTAATGATGTTAAAAATGAATTCTGAAGAAAATAATTCATAAAAATTACTAAATAATGTAAAACTGTGGTCCACTGACATTTTTTCAGCACATTTGTTTTTGCATGAACACACGTTGTCATCCAATCAATGCTTCTTTGCTCGAATAGAATGTCAACTTTAGGTTGCATATTCCTCCCCTTCTGCCTTCTTTATTTGAAGTTCTTCAAAGATGTACGACTAACTTTTGACAGGGGAAATCATATCATTTGGCGTTTTTATTTTTTACTTACCTTCATTGTTTTCGACGAAAAAATCTCCAATCTAAATAACGTTTTCAAATGTACCACAAGGTTCGATATTGGACCCCGTTTTGTTCTGCATTTTCATAAATGTGTACCGCCAATTTAATGCTGATGACATATAAATATATTTGGCAAGGCTAATTGTTCTTCCTGAAAATTTTATAGGCACAATAAACAAAGACTTTATTCGAAAAATTGGCTTTTCGAAGTTTTTTGGACTTTGTTCAAGCCTAATCGAATCAAAAGCTATTGTGATTATGATCGAATGAGGAATATTAGGTGCGAAACTGAGTCTAAGTGTTGTGAAAAATTGGTTACAAATGAATCATTCAAAATTTCGCTTCGCTAAGGGCATAAAATACTGATGACTTTCCCTCATTTCCCTCATATTTTTTTTTTTAAATAAAAATTAGTAAGCTTTTGTTTCAATGTGAGTAGGAGCTTGTCCTACATGGGAGATAGGAGAAAGTCAAGTACAAGTAAGACGACTTTGTGAAGCATCAACATATTTCTTCAATCGAAACAAGACTTCGCTTGGTGGAAAAATCGCTCTTACCTATTAAATTTTAAGTCGGGCTTATCTGTGATTTGACAATTTACATATACGGACGCACATTCATTCTTGTACTAAATGACATGTGAGGGGCTATCCGAAAGGATACAAAACGAATTGTTTATCAGTCTTAATTTTATGTGTATTTCTATACCAGGTTCTTATAAGTCCACACCTTCCGGCCATCTATTTTCGCGTATGCGAATTCCTTGTGGTAGGATCCTTTTCGCAACTCCCATGAAGTGCTTTTACTGTCGGCCATGCCCCTACTAATGTTGTCAAATTTCTTAATCTTAAGCGGTTTCTTAAGCCTGTAAAAAAGAAAGAAGATCCATTAAGAAGTCTGAGAGTTCGTAGCGTTCGAAACTTGCTTCGCAAATGGTAGGCTGCGTAGGTGTGTCATGTTGGTGAAACAGCACTCCAGTTCGAAGCTCGCTCCGCCTCTTTTCCTTGATAGCGTTCCGCAATTTTCTTATATAGTCTGCTCATCACCATCACTATTTTCTCGGGATGCCAAAATACGGTCGTCCTTAATTTTGTGCCGAAATCTCTTTCCGATTGTCTCAGGATCAAAGCGATCTAGGTGTGCATATCATGGTTGTAAATCGAATTTGTCTGCGTCATAATGGTAATTCTCCAGACTTTCTCGTAAATTGCCTGACAACACAAGTTGCCAGCCCCCTGTATCATGTGCAGTTCGTCATGAAGGATCCTCTGGACACTGCTGTAAGAGAAACCTTTGACATCAACTAAATGTCAGTCAGTACCAGCTCCTCGGCTCCACTCACTTTTTCTTCAAGGATGCTCGTCTTTTGTGAATGTTCTACTCAGCTTAACCTCCCGGTGCCTGTTTCAAAGTGTACATTTTTGGGAAACATTCTTTTCAGGCAGAGATTCTTGATGACGTCGTTTTTCTCCAAGCAAGTCTTCGGGCCTTGAGCTCAATGAGGAATCCATACGTAATGACTGGCTTGCAAAGGCTTACCTATTATTGGATTAGATCGGTAGAAAGTGAACCAAGCCTTGGGAAGAATGGCATTGACGTGAAGTTTAAATTTGAGCTTCTCAGGGAAGTGTTAAGGCCTTGTTGGTACTCTGGTAAGAGAACATGCTCTCCGGAAGTCGACAAGTCTTAAGATGCACTTCGTACAGTACATTTTCTGTGGATGACGAATGATTTTGTCATCATTTTTTAATACTTTTGAACCACTAAAAATATCAACTTGTCATACCAACAGGCATGAAATTGAATATAAATAAAGTATCTTAAGTAAATAAACCTCCTCGCTCGTGTTCTTTGTCAACAGCATTCGACTTAAGGATGATTCTCTTATTAGCATAAGCAACCAATAAGAGGCATCTTAATTTAAAAACAAAAAAACAACGCCTTTGAGATTCGGTCGGGGCATTCAAACACAAGACGACAGCAGTACCACATGAAATGGATCAAAGAATGTTGAACAACTCCAGTAGGCAACAAGTAAAAAGGCTGTTAGAGTTGTCAGTCAGGAAGTAGGTGAAAAGGTGTAAGATTCTTAGAAAAGTTTTTCGGAGTTGTTGAACTTCAAAAGTCTGAAGTTTCTGTTCTTTTTTTTTGTTTGTTTTTGGAACTTGCCAAATTTTTTATCATACGTTTACACGCAGAACAGGGTGCCCAGTGGTAGATGTATGTTCTCAAAAGAAAAGAAAACAAAAAACAAAAATACGTGCTGGAGAATGCTAACTTTAGTTTTGTAAAAGTTTTTGCCGTCCAATTGGTTTTATGCCACTGGCTGTATAAGGCGACGGATATCTCCTCCAGCTCCGTGATACTGGTAGTACAAGGAAGTGGCAACTGTCATTTTTGTTTTGATATCTCTAACGATAGAACCCGGTTTTAATTCCGACGAGAATGAGCTATCAACGTTGACCAGATGGTGTGTCACGCAGTTGGTCATTCAGCGCCTTCTACCTTCAGACTGTCAATCACTTCTAAATTATGTTTCTGCAGCCCAGTGGAAGAGTTAGAGATGTTTCCGTACAGAAGAAATTCAGTCCATCAGCCTCCTGCCTTTTGACCGTCAATCACGTCTCTTGAGCAGACAACGGTTTTCGGCCGGAATTCATTACGACCGACGGGGCAAACCCCAATCTGATCGCAAACAAAAATAAAAATTGCTCTTCTGGGGCACTGAGAACCAACACATCATTTACGACGATCAACTTCCATTTTAAGTCACTGCAGATTACGCCGGAGAAGGTGAGCGAGACAACATCGAGTTTTTATTATCGCCTTCGATTTGTCAGCTCCAGACTTCTATTTTTTTTGCTTTTAAATACCGGGTCTATGAAAATAAGACAGCCACTCTGAAAGCTGTCAAAGAGTAATGCCAGAATTTATCGCCCGAAATTCTCCTGAAAACCATTGAAAATGTGGTAAACCGCTCTCGAAGTGTTATCGCCCACTTCACTGATTTAATTTTCCAAAAAGAATTTTTTTAACGATCCCCCGAAATCTGAAATCATATCGTTAAATTTTGAAGATACATTTGGTAATCTCATCCACCCAATTTTCATGATGTCGTTGGGAGGCTGCCTGTAAGTCAGTGGCAAGTGCGTCAGCTTCTGAGCGTGAGGACCCAGTCTCAAATCAGACAGTTTTTCAAAGCCCCAGCACATGCGAGTGACTTACAATCCCCCGATGAGAACAACTTTCAAAATGTTTCTGGGACCGTTCGGAGTCTGCAGTAAACTGTAAGTGAAAAATTTAACACGCACGTACCAATGGTGAAGTTATGTCCTGGCCTTGAAAAGAACTGCCGCGCCACCAATTTATTAATATATACTGTCGTTCGTTAAGTCTCTTGATTGTTTAGTTGCTGAGATTTTCAGCTTGATAAGGTTTTTGAATTAGGCGCACACTTTCGGCAACAAGAGCAATATTCTTCGTTGAGCGCCCAACAAAGACTCGGGAATACGTTCGGTTATTAATCAGGAAAGCAGTTTCGTGGATTCTCTTCGAAAACAATCTGAAGAGGTTGCATTCTGTCGACCGAGTATTTTTTTTTAAATTCCCACTGTATGCTTAGACCATACAAGACTTGACAGTGTTAAAATAGCGTGCTCTTCTTGGAAAGGGTGATTTTTTAAAAGCTATGGGAAAGTTTTTCAAAACAAAAAACACATAAAATTCAGAAAAATGCATGAAATCTTTATTTGAATCGATAGTACGTATAATTTAATGTTTGAAGATTATTTCATGTAAATGTTGACCTTGACTGCGCCTCAAATGGTCCATCCGCTTAGTCAAATTTTGGCATACTCTTTCCAACATTTCGGCCGGTATCTCACGAATAAATGCTTCAATATTGTCTTCCAATGCGTCAATTGAAGCGGGCTTGTCTGTATAGACATCAGCTTTAACATAGCCCCACAAAAAATAGTGTAAAGGCGTTAAATCGCACGATCTAGGCGGCCAATTGACCGGTCCCGAACGTGAAATAAAATGTTCACCGAACTCGCGTCTCAATAAGTCCATTGTTGCGCTTGCTGTGTGGCATGTGGCACCGTCTTGTTGAAGCCACATGTCATGCAAGTCAAGCTCTTGCATTTTGGGCAAAAAAAAGTTGGATATCATCTCACGGTAGCGCTCACCATTCACAGTTACATTGAGCCAAAAATGAGCTTCTTCGCTGAACACAATTTTTCGGTAAAAAAGTGAATCTTCGGCCAACTTTCCAAGAGCCCATTCAGCAAAAATTTTATGTTGCAGTAGGTCGTTCGGCTTCAAGTCTTGCACCAACTGTATTTTGAAAGGCATCACACCTAAATCCTTCCGCAAAATTTTCCACGTTGTTGAGTAACAGAGGCCCAATTGCTGCGAACGGCGACGAATCGATAATTGATGGTCATCATTAACACTGGCCGATACAGCTGCGATATTTTCTTCAGTTCGCATTTTACGTAAACGTGTTGGTGGTTTTGTGTCCAACAATGTAAAGTTGGTGCGAAATTTAGTCACAATAGCCCGAATAGCCGCTTCAGTGGGTCGATAAAACTGACCCTAAAATGGAAGAAGCGCGCGATGAACTTTCTTAACAAAGCACGCATTTTGATAATAAAATTCAATAATTTGCAAGCGTTGTTCGTTTGTAAGACGATTCATGGTTAAATTATAGACCTGGAAATTATGTTTGACAGTGAAACAAAACACGAAACGTACGTCAGCTGTTTAAACCAGTGCTGCCAAAAAGAAAATAGCTAAAAAATCACCCTTTATAAAAATGAAGTAAGAAAACATGTGCTTTTCATGACATTTCGTTTGTGCATAGCAGACGCAATATAGTCACATAACTATACTCCTCAAACTTTTTGTTATATTCGCATTTCAAAACATACTGGTCACCCTGTATGGAAATAATCAGAAGTCGTTTTGCGGATGCAAAAATCAATGAATTATGTTTCGAAATTTCAAATATTTATAATCCCATAAACTTTTGCAATAACTTATCCAATTGGGTCTCTTGGAAACAATCTAACCACAATCTCTATTCAATAATTGTATAGCAAATCAAGTGGATGCAAGGATATCTTTTGTGCATCGCCCCCTCAGGACCTGATTTGAATATTATTAATTCTCCACAAGAAAAAAAAAACAAACTTTGAAAGACCGATTTTCTTTGAAAATTTTCCCTTCGAATTGAAATTCAATCGAAACTCAATCGTATTTGATTTTTGCGGCAGTGATGTGCAAATATTTGACGCATCCGAAAAGTCACAGCTGTCAAATATGCTGTTGAGATGTTTTTCGCACGAGCTGTCTTAATTATGTGTTGAACTTTGAAAAAGTAAATATTCCTTCATTTATTTACGAGGAGGAGGAGGAGGATGGGACTCATCGGCCTCCTTGCCTGAGACGCCTACTTTGTCGATATAAACGTTTGAAGTGTGGTGCTCCATGCCGTCGGACACATAGTTACTCGTATGTACATGACTTCTTAATTCCCCTTAATAGCTTGTGTATGGATTATCTTTTGATGATGTTTAACATGTCTCGGCAAGGAGTCAATATGATTATGTGGAATCCTCTCAAGGGAGATTTATTTTGATTTGTCTGGATAGAATTATTTTGGAAATGTTTTTGTGGAACTTTGTGTGATTTCGATGTTGAATAAGCTATGAAATGGTAAGCAGTAATACGTTTGTGTTACGACCTGTCATAAAGTGTGTGGATGATGTTTGGCGGAGGCGGCGATTGCTGGTATGGTTCAATAAAAGAGGAATTATATTGAATTAGATGCTTCGTCCAACGTCGGGCGCCAATTAAAACTTCACTCTTTACATTCAATGAAATAGGTTGTAACTTAATATAATATGGGATTGCAAATCTTGTGAGAAGGTCCTTCAACTTTGTTTTTCCGACTCATTAATCTGAAGACCTCATAGTTTTTGTCACAACCAAAACTGAGATATCATTGCATCTGGTGTACTGTGAGGATGATGTTTGGCGGAGGCGGCGATTGCTGGTATAGTACAATAAAAGAGGAATTATATTGATTTGGAGGCTTCTGAGAATGTGGCGAACTTCGTCCAACGTCGGGCGCCAATTAAAACTTCACTCTTTAAGTTAAAAGCATGTTAGCTCAATGAAATAGGTAGTAACTTAATTTAATATGGGATTGCAAATCTTGTGAGAAGGTCCTTCAACTTTGTTTTTCCGGCTCATTATTCTGAAGACCTCATAGTTTTTGTCACAACCAAAACTGAGATATCATTGCATTTGGTGTATCAATGTTTCAGGCGGCAAATAAGATCGAGTGTGATTCCATAATGTTTCCATCCAAATAAATGACTGGAATAGCCTGCAGCGGTTTGATTGCACCTTTGCTCCATCGTTACAAAGAATGACTGATGCATTTTGGTTCCGTCACATCAACCAGACAACAATAATTAGCAAGGGTCTTGGGACACTCCTCTCGCTTATACTAACTTTCATAGGAAACATTTCGGAAACTCTGGAACTTCCAGTTTTCTAGGTTTCCTATCGAATGTTTTTCAAAGTCAACTATCAGTCTGGATACATCTTTTGAAGATTCACAATATTTTTCATTGTGATTCTTATTCGTTGGATTATACTTCGTCTGGCGCAATTGTTGGGTCTCATTTCAAGGCTAGACGAGTAAGCTTTACAAACTGAATAGACAGCAAACTGATTCCACCTCATTTACTATTCGATCACCGCGCTCCGAATTCCAAAATCTTGATTCAACGGAATCACTTCCGAGTCAGTTCCGATCAGGATTTGCCGGCCTGCCGATGCTCCTTCTCCACGGATCGGTCTCCAGGTTGAGCGTGGACAGTCTCGACTGCGCACTTTTTGTGTGCCCAAGTAAAGTCCATCCTTGCAAAATTCGTTTCCAGATGTGGCCTTTCCAGCTCCATTTTCGACGTTCGATCTCTGCTGCGAAGGGTTGCTGTGAATCTTTTCGGTCATCATGCATTTCGGCTAGAAGACGTTCAGGATTCGTCTCTCGCATTTCTTGACGAAGACCTGAAGCTTGCGTAAAATGATGATGGCTGTCTTCCAAGTCTCGCATCAGCGGAGCAGAACGGATTTAACGTTGGAATTGAATATCCAAAGCTTGTGTAAATTGCAGAGCTGTTTGGAACTCCTGACGTTGCCAAGCAAGTAGTGAGCGTGGCGGATCTTATCTTTACAAGTCAAGGCGTCAGCTTCTGCACTTCCATCTTTTCACAATATACTGCCGAGTCATCAAAATTTGTTGACATCCTAGATTAGTTTCCCGTCTATCAGGGGAGGTGCCTCGCGTCTTAAGCCGATTCTCATCAACTTTGTCTTGGCGACGTTGATTTTCAGTTCATATTTTCTGGCGTCTTAGTCAGCAGGTAGATGTCGGAAGTGGCGTTGTTGGTGCGGTCTAGGGTAAAGTCAAGGGCAATGATGAAGAGCAAGGGTGATAGCATATTCCCTCTCATTATTCCTCTGATATTGGTGAAGGAAGTGATGTCTTTGTGCCCTTGAAGCGCACCTTGCAAGACGCTTCCCAGTTGGGCTGCTGGATGAGTTCGATGATGGATGGAGGTATTCTAATGTTTTCGATGGCTTCTCGTCGGATCATATCAATGACCATCCGGATCGTATCTCAAAACATGAGTGGTTGCGTCAAAAACCGGCGCAGATGTTTGTCGACAGTTGGAGAAATCCGGTTTAAATCTGTGAGTAGCTTCTGGATAGCATTCAGAGAAAAATTCCTCTTTAGTTTTTGAACTCGCTCGAGTTTCTTTGTGTGGGGTATCGGCGACGTTGAGTACATGATGATTGGGTACAGAATTTGCGCCATGGCTGCTGTTTTCACCTTGAACAATTCCACAAGCATGTTGTCCAGGTCGTGAGTTTTGTGACTCTTGATTTTGCGAATACCAAATTCAATCTCTGGGACTGTTTGACGAGTTAAGGGGACTTGCATCCTGCGATTTCTGCGAACTAAAGATGAAAACGGGATGTGCTCTTCTTCGAACGGTGGAAGTTCAGCGAAGAATTCCTTCCATCGGTTTAGTTGCTGTTGTTCTGAAGCCAAAAGAGACCCATTTTTTTCCTTCAGGGGCGGTGTAGATGTTGTTTTATTGCCACACAGCTTGCTTGCGTCTGGCAGCATAGATGCCACTCTAGTTGCCACAGTGCGCAGCTGCTTCGTTGACAATGTCCCTGTGGAAGTTTCTCCTGTCCTCTTGAGCCATCAGATCTCTTCTTGTGCGCGGGCAAGGTGTAGTTGCCCTTTGAGCAAAAAAATACAAAATGAAGACTCAAATGTTTGACCAACGATCATAAGTTTGTAAGTAAATTTTGTAAGAGCTCCTTAAAGTCTCTGAATAAAAGTTATAAATCCTTTTCATAGAATATTTACATTTTTCAAAGTATCCATCGGATTAACACTTTAATGGATTTTTCTCGGAATTTATACCACCCTGTATACTTGTGTTAATCACCCAAAAAGCTTGCAACATCATTACCCGACGTTTTCATCATAACTTGCCTCTTGACTCACTACTCCACCAGCACAGTTCTTTGTTCCCACTTAAGCAATAAAAAAAAAATAAACCGACTGCTCATACTGCTCTCGTATCTCCGCACTCGAATAGCCCCCCCCCCCCCCCCCGATTTTTGTAATTTTTCATTTTTGAATAAATGTTTCCCCCCATGCCGGCAGCCTGCCTGCCTGCTTACATACCTGAGGACCGAATTTTTTAATGCAAAATTTCTGAATTTAACTCATAAAAGCCTCCACGAGAGCTATTAAAACAAAAAAACAACAGAAAAAGACGCCTTCCGCCATTTCAATGGCATGTGTAAGTTGAAAAGCTGATGCGGACTCGCCTTTATGTTCACCTCGAGGTTACCCACACCGGGAGAATCATGTTATAAATTCAATTGGAATGCCTAAAGATTGGGGTCACGTAAACAATTTCAGCACACAGATAACAAGCGGGGGGTAGTTATCGCCTTACAGGGTGTTCCATGAACCAGGTGCCTCAATCCGCGATTATATGGCTTTTAGTAATCGCACATCGCGCATAGGCCTCCTGCCCTACAGGGTGGTACACGGATATTTACATTTTATTTTTATTGAACCATAATCAGGGATGGCTTCACTCCAGAGGTGTTTTCGTTGCATGTACACAAATTACTTTATTGCTTTGTGTAATAATTTTCTTGTTTTTAGGTTTCATTACTTACGTTAGGGTGCGCACATATTTTTACTTTTAAGACAAACAACTGCACATGATGTTTATGTGTTGTCTAGCATGAGTGTGGTAAAGTTTATATTGCGAAGCATTAACTGGAAAGAATGAGAGTTTGACAATGACTTATCGGGAATGAGTGTGTTGTCTACATCGCGATAAGTTCTTTGTTTTGCCACTTGGTGGGGCGCAAAAACTTTGCCTGCCCTGAGTGTCTCAATCGGTTGGGGAGAGATAAGGTGAGAAGGTATTGTGCCCGCAGGCAAAGTTTATCATTATACGAACTTTTCAGAGAGATTCATATCGGGTGTGACAGGTGCGATATCAGTGGTTTATTATGCGATTACGCTGTTCAAGTGTTTTACATGAAATTAGAAGAAATCACATGTTTGAGAGAAAAGTTTTATAAATTGCAGTGCATATAAAGATGACAAAAATATTCTGTCATGTGAACAGTTTGGTTTTTGGTCTAACCATAATGCGGTCAACCAAGACCAGCCAGAAAAGCAGTCGGTCATTTCAAAAACCTCATATGTCCTTCAATTGGAATCTGTCAGGAATCAATAAAAACTGTTTCATACACAAGCAAATGAGTTTTAAAGGATTTTTTTATGCATAATTTTGTATTTTAAAGTATACAAAAGAATGTGTTAATGAAAAAAAAAAAAAAAAGAAAAATAATGTTTTTTCAGGAAATTGTCAGTGGCCACTTGAGGAGGGCTAAGGTTTTAATTGAATGCACAGTATTTAAAGAATATTGACGAAGTAACGAATATTTTTATAATAGGACTACCGGTTGAAAATGTCGTTATTGCAGACAACTTCATAGCTATTGCTCTGAGGTGAATTTTGACCATGACAGCTGTCACATCAGAAACTTCATGTCATTGTCTAATTATTTCTGTCTAGGTTATCGGTCATTAGTGAAAACACACAAGTTTTTGTAAAGCCGTAAAATGTCTACATTCGTGCCATCAAAACAACTTTTGCGGGAGGTTTTAATATGCTTCTTTCATTTAAAGAAAAAAGCAACCGAAGCGCATCAATTTCTTACCGAAGCTTACCCGGGCTATACTATAGACGTTAGAATGTGTCAGCGGCGGTTTAAGCGGTTCAAAGATGGTGATTTCGACACCGAAGACAAAGAACGCCAGGTGAAAAAGTTTGAAGACCAAGAATTGGAGGCATTGCTCGATCAAAATCCGTCACAAACGCAAGAAGAACTTGCAAAATCACTTGGCGTCGCTCAGGAAATCATTTCCGATCGTTTGAAAGCAATGGGAATGATCCGAAAGGTAGGACATTGGGTGCCGTCGAACTACGATTTGCATGTACGAAATGCTGCTTGAACGCCACAAAAAGAAGTCTTTTTTGCATCGAATCGTACCTGGTGATGAAAAATGGGTACATTACGATAATCCAAAACGTCGGGCAACGTATGGATACCCCTGACATGCCTCAACATCGACGGCCGTTCAGAATATTCATGGCCTGAAAGTTATGCTGTGCATTTGGTGGGCCCAGAAGGTTGTTGTGTATTATGAGCTGCTAAAACTGAATGAAACAATCACAGGCGAGGGCTACCGACGACAATTGATGCGTTTGAGCCGAGCACTGGAAAAAAAAAACGGCCGGAAACGGTCGCAAGACACGATAAAGTTATTTTGCAACATGACAATGCTCGGCCACATGTTGCAAATGTCGTCAAAAATTACCTTGAAACGCTCAAATGGGATGTCCTACCCCACCCGTCGTATAGTCCAGACCTTGCGCCATTCGATTACTATCTCTTCCGATCGATGCAACATGGCAACATTTAAAAAAAAAAAAAACAACATTTTCAACCGGTAGTCCTATTACTTGTCGAATGAACGTTTTATATCAGATTTTTTAGTGTTCAAAACTTTAAAGCGCTTTCCCCACAACTCACGTTTTGAAAGTCGGTGTCCCTCATAACTTCAAAACTACAGCACCGATCCTTTTGAAAATTTGAACACTTTTAATGCAGAGGTTTTTTTTTTCAAATTTATGAATAATTTTTTATTTTACACTAACAAATAAGCCGATTTTTTTAAGCAAAAAATCGCCTTTATATTGATTTCACATGCTCCGGCACCAAGTTATGAAAATCATCACAATTCTACTTTTTCCCGAGACGCGTCCGAAGAATTGCTGCCATTGCCGTGCTTATAAATATTTCTTCGTTTATAAAATATTTTTCAAATGTCATACTTTAATGTACAATTGGTTTTAGTAAAGAGAGTTAAACTCTGTCGTCACAAAAGCATGCTTTTTTCGAGTACGAATTAATCTTGCCCCCTTAATACTAGCAGAACCAACAGACGTTTTCATGTCCGAACGTAGGCTTGTATACGCGTTCAGCAAAAGGTTTCTCGATGTTCGAATTTTCGATTAACTTTAGACTAAGTGACATTTGGCATTGAGTTTTATATTTTACTTTCGATGAGACGTTTCACACACAAATTATTTTGTTCGTTGCTAAAATCATTACTTTGAAACTAATTAAGATATTCTGATCAGGCTATTGGTATGCTTTTATTTTCGAGAAATATACGTTTTGGAAACTTTGCATCAATTTCTATATCTATGTTTCTGTTCAATAGTGTTTCAGAATCCGTGTTTTGGTGCCTCTTAAATTTTTCCAAACTGAAAGAAATTTTGTCTGTTTGAATTTGAAAATGCACCTGAATAATATTGCGCGCCTGTAATAATATATGTTTTCTGATATGGTTCATCAATTCTCGAAGTTAGAAAGAGCTAGAAATTTATATTAATTTTACTGCGGTTAGATTTTTATAACTGGGAATAACATTGGCTTTTTAATGAAGTTCTTAAAATAGTATGCTTCTTATTTTTAGATAAGCCTAAAATCAAAAACAGAGTTCATACACCTTATCCTCTGAACTTTATATAGTATGTCCAATTTGGTTTTGTTACCATTATGGTATTTTAGACAAGGAGCTGTTGCAACGTCATGTGTTTCATGTGTTTCTGGAAAAATTTAGATGTGGCCAGTAAATCAATTGATTCACTCAATGCAGCAATAATCATGGACCATTTTTCTTGATTTTTCGGAACATATTTAAATACATTGATTCATTTCACTTACATGCAAATAAAGTATTTGTTACTATTCAGGAAAACCTTATTTTTCTGTATTATTAGCAAGCTGCGTCTTTATTGCTGAATAAATTAACAAAAAGTGTAATTTCCTCCTACTTTAAAAAAAAATATGTTTAGGAAATTTATAGTTTTCACAGGAAATTTTTATGAATTCACAATTTAAGGAATTTCTCCGAACACTTATTCTTTGCAAAATAACAGTAAAACCGCAGATTTTCCTATAAAATAAAGTCCGAATTCTCACAAATTATTATAATTTTTATTATTATAAGTAACAAATCGACCTAACACCCAAATTCGCAAAATTCAAATTCAAGTTTTACAAAAAAAAAACAATGCATTTTATTAATATGTAATTTACTAAAGTATTTATTTATTTACTTGTTTATTTATTTATCTATTTATTTTATTTATTTATTTATATATTTATCAATTTATTTTCAATAGTTTGATAATTTTACTCCTACTTATTATTTTTTGGTTCTTAAATATTAATTTGCTACCTGCATACATATACATTTACATATTTCACTTTTAAATAATATTTATTTTTGTCTTCATTCTGAAACATTCATGGCCCTACAAATGGTTTGTCAGTTTGGAGATGCTCAATGTTTTTTTGAGTGCCTTTTAGTCAGACAGCAATTTACAATTTAATATTTATTGCTCAGAAATGTTTCTTAATTTACAATTTTTCAATAATTTTTGACTAGTATTTACCTTCTTAATATATACATTTATACTGTCTTAACTTGTGTCAGCAGCACCGACGGTCTACGACCAAACCGCCTCCTCTCAAACATAATGATATGTTTTGAATTTTTTTTTCTTTTTTTTTTTTGTAGCTTTTCCTTCAACGACTTTTCCTTCATTTAAATCGAATAATACAATTCAATAAAATAATTTATTTTTAGGGTATGTTGGAAACATGGTTCTTTAAATCTTAATTTTCTTAAAAACTACTTCAAAAATTGTACATCGTACAGCTCGGGGTTGATATTTTCGAAAATATAGGTTTGATCCAAGTACGAAATCTCAATTTCTGGCGATAAAATATCGGTTCTCAATTTCTGGTACCGTTTTCCATTGACAGGGACGTTTCTTTCATTGTCGTCTTGAAAGATATATGGGCAAGTAGTGCCGTCACTCTTAACCACACCAAGGATACGTACGCTTCTTTATGTGGATTTTTCGAGCCCTAAATACGGCTATTTAACCTGTCTATGTAGCTGCCCAGATGGAAATGTGTCTCGTCTGAAAAAATGCTTTTTTTAAACAATTTTCGAGTAGCTCTTAGAGATGCGAAAATGAAGCGAGCGGTGTTCTTCAATCAACACAATCATAACAATCTTTATCAATCTCTCCTCATACACAAATCAATCAATTTGATGCCGCGGAAATACGATATGCGGATTTTGGGTCGACCTCCTTTTTCCGTGAACCTTGTGGCTGAAATTCGCAGGCACAATGTGGTCGCTAAAGTTTTGCCTACCGATCTACATCATTGTCCAGCTCGTCAAACTCATGGTTCTACCTTCCTCTTCATTCGCACTCGCAAACAAAACCGTATGCCAAAAGTGGAATCGATTGCCTACGATGGGTCTTCATTGGCTTCCAATTAGATTTGCTCCGAGATGAATAAACTGTGTGTGTGAAGTTTTGTCCCCGATTGTGTTTGAAAGATCGATTTCTAGTCGATTCTCATGCTCATTAATATTTGAAATGCAGCTTCTCCGGTCACATCTTTAATCGCTGAGAAAGTTTGAAAGAAAGAACTTCAGGTATTCAATATAGGTTTAAAAAATCGCAGGCAGTGCATACTCATGCCAGAGTAGGTCATGAACAATGCGCTGGATCAGGTTCCAAACTGCTCAGTTCATCGCGTGTTTTTGAAAACTCTGCGACATAACTGGATTAGTTTTTCCGTCATCGTATGAGACTTTGAAGTTGACGAATAGTATCGAGCTGGTATTGACCGATTTGCGTGCTGCAAAAGGGCTTCAGACGTTCTCCCCATACACTGTACATGATCTTGTAAGCGACGTTAAGACATAGAATAGTGTTTTTGGTAGATGGGACGAACAACAGAATAACAGTTGTCGAGCATGTTTTCGTACTCCAAAATCTGACAGATGAACTATTAAACACTCCATAACAGGAATACTCTGTAATATTTAATACTCAATATTAAGTATCCAATTTTCAACAATATATCACAATTTGTCGTGGAGTACCATAAGGCTTCAGTTTTGGCCCCATGCATTTTTTGTTTTTTTTTTTTATAGATTTATGAGCGATGTGTATGATGCTTGACAAGTCGTGGACTCTTCCATGTTCAAAATCGTAACAAACTTAATAAATTTTTGATATTGTGAAGGACTTATTTGAATAAGAACCTCTTCTAACTCCTTTCGCAGGGGCACAGCTGTTGTCTGACAAAAAAAAAACACAAAAACGAATTCAAAATATTTAGAAAAATCCGCAGAACTTACTCAAAAGCAAAACCCGCATTCATAAAATTCAAATCCACCTCAAGAAACCTCTTAAATATTTTATCAATGCAAATTAAACAAAGAATGGACAGCATCCATTCCGCAAAATGGTATCCAAAAATCAACAGTAACAGGGCTACCCTTACCCCGTTCAGCTTTCAAGTTATGACTTTCAATTTTCTGACCGCTTTGAGCACTTAATTAGACTCAACGAACCATAGAAGCTCTACCTTAGCCCCGCACGACATTTCCGTACGTTCGTTTGTTTTCAATGTGAAATTAAGCGGGATTCACGGTCATTGGCTTGCCCCAGCCCAAGTTCCAGTTCCAGTTCTAGGCGCCGACGTCGACGAAGACCCGAACCAATGTTATTATTGCATTTGGCTACAGTGCTCGGTCCCTGGTAGTGTACCCTCTTTGCCTGAAGTTAGTTCCACAACGATTTGGTTTTATTTTGTCGTAATGAGCTTGACCTGCTCTTTCGTACATGTGAATGCAGAGGCATTGTAAAGAGACGTCGACGAAGAATAATAACAAAGGTAATGGCTACTGGCATGATAGTTGTTATCGGGGGGACCTTCATGAAATTCTAATTTCCAACCGTGGAATGGGAGTAGGAATGGCGCTGGTGAATGTCGTCCCAGAGACAATTATACCGAGTACGAGTTGCCATTGTCGTTGTTTTTAAAAATCTAGGTTTATGGTTTCATTTTAAAATTTATGTTAATTTCTTCGAAAGGCCCTAAATATTGATTGTTTTTTTTTCAAACCTTGTCTTGCCTTCTTTTTCATTGATCCTGTTTATAGTAAAAATCTCTTCATTGTTGCAAAATGTTTCTCAAGCTTTGAAATTTGAGGGAACTGAATCTCGCGAGGCGTATAGATGCAATTCGAGCTTTAACTCATTGATTTTGGGAGTAGCAATAAGGGATACATGAAGTGATGCATCGTCCTGGATAAACAAACAAATGGGTTCATTTTTTCTTGCGTTAATTGTTAATTAATTAATTGTGTTAATTCTTCCACATGCACCCCTAAAAACTGACCCCAAGACTTTATCTGCAAACGGAACAGTCTTCAATTTTGCTTTTTTTACAGTTCATTCGTCTCAGGTGTGAAGTGTTGGACCCAAGTTTTCTTCATGATTATGATCGACGCAAAAATCGGCTTAATCGATATGAAACTTCGTTTTTCCGACGACTTTTAACAAAAAGTTCCGAAAATCACCACGTGGAATATTTTTTGTCATGTGAGACGATTACTATCGAAATAAAATCCAATTTTATCCATTTATTTTGTGATGGCAGTCTTTTTAGGAACAAGTGTCTCAGTGGATCAAAGAGCGATGGGATGCCACCTTTGGCGACTTTCACCCCAATTACGTTTGTCGTTTTTCGACTTAAAACCGATGTCATTTGGACAGACTCAGAACAGAACTCGATTCTATTTGGCGGATTAGTATATTGGAATAGATTAAAAAAATCTGTACTTCTCATGTTGGTATTCCGTTTGTCAATCGGATAAATGTCTTGTCGAAGGATAAGGAAAATGCTCAAAGACTACCATAAAGAGAGTTGTTCTCCAGCGTGTGTCAAATGTTTTTTATTTTTTATTATTTTAATTTAAAGTGCCCAAGCGAAGAACAATTTGTTTTTCGTGAAATAAAATGAAAAGTACCTTTTTTATGTAAACCGTCCTACATCCAACTTTTGGGATGAAAAAAACTTACAATATGAAAAAATCAAGCGATGGGGGTTGACCCATTTGACCGAGACCATCTTTCTGCTGTGGTGTAGATTATTCATTTGGTGATCTCGAGAGAAGATCAAAGCAATGATGTATTGGCTCCTTCGAGTACTAAATGATTGTTTTGTCACTCAGAAGTGCTGTACGCATCATTTTTAAACATTAAAAAATTGATTTTGATTTGAATATTTATTTTAAGGAGAAAAAACTTAATTCGCAGCCTTTTCCTATTTAAGCGAAGCAGCTAAATTCTAAAAAGAATTCTCAATACTGAATTTTAATTCTTTTAATTATTTGCTCGCTCTTCAAGAGGATATTAAGACTCTTATAATGCGTTTAGCACAGAGCGAGCGAAAGAATTAGGAGAAGAATGAAAGATTATGTAGTGGTTTGAGAAAGCCAGGTGTAATTGGTTTCAATTCACTTCCGTGGGTGGAGCCCGAAACGGGACGGAGGATTTTGATATCGAACTTGGCTTTAACCTAATTCGCAGGATTTTATTCGACATTAGCTAAAAAAACCCGCTTTCAGTGTTATGCCTTCACAGCAGAGCCATCTACACACAATCTACTCAAACCACTATTTTAAAAACACGCATAAGGTATTAAGCCGATACAACAACCACTACAATAACGCCATCCATTGGTTAGACTTCTATCGCTGGTCGACCAATCCAGTTATAGTGCCATTGACTTGATCCCAATGGCAAATGGTGACTGGACCAGATTCGAAAAATTAGACCACTACTCTAGGAATCGAACCTAGGAGCTATCAATTGAATCAATTGAAAGGCAGGCGCTCTACCAACTTCGCCACAGCTGGGTGAAATTGAACATTTCTTCAATTTCACACAACAGAGTATTTTCTTTACTATTCAACAATTTCATTTGTGTTATGTCAAGATCAAAAACTTCTGCGCATTTTGCCGAAAAAATCCATTACACAGCTCATAGGTTGAATAAATAGAAGAATTTAGATTTTTAATCAACCCGATCCGATTACCGAGTTGAGTCGATTTCGTCTCTTGACAAACTTAATTGCTATGATTACTTCTTCGATGTAACGACCAGCAAAACTTGGTTAAAAGGATTTTTTTTGTTGTATCAAGGACACTCGAATGATGTCGAAACTCGGCAGATCACCAGTGATCTGGGATTGCGGACATCTCGTTGGAACGAGTACAGAACTTTTTGGACATAAGCTCACCAAGAAAAGAAAAGACAGCCGTTTCGTGAAGTTGATGAGACATGCATTCCGGAGACCAAGCAGTCTTTGGAACAGGATATGTTACCGGGTGAACCTGTTTTTTTTAATGGTGGTTGAAGAAAAAAATTTTCAATGCCCCCGCCCACATGTGGAAATTCCAATACCAAATTTGTATTTGCTCAAAACTTTGCTCTGCACGAAGCTGGTAGAGCGGCTGCCTTTCAATTGATTCAATTGATAGGTCGCAGGTCCGATTCCTAGAGTGGTGTAGATTTTCGAATCTGGTCCAGTTACCATTTGGCATTGGGATCAAGTTAATGATACTGACTATTGGGTGGCGCTGTTGTAGTGGTTGTTGTATCGGGTTAATTCGTGATTCGTGTTTTCAAAAATAGTGGTTTGTGTAGTTTGTGTGAAGGCATTACACTGACAGCGGGGTGTTTAGCTGATTCTTCAAAACTTTCGCAGTTCATATATCAAACTTATGTCGAATAAAATCCTGCGAATTATGTGGAACCTATGAGGTCGATATCAACATCCTCCGTCCCGTTTCGTGTTCCACTTACGGAAGTGAGTTGAAACCAAATAAACCTGAGTTTCTCAAACCACCACATAATCTTTCATTCTTCTCCCAATTCTTCCGCTCGCTCTGTGCTAAACGCATTATAAGAGTATTAATGTCCTCTTCAAGAGCGAGCAAGTAATAATAAAAAAAGAGTATCGGGTCGAACGACGTGCTGATCTCTGCAATTAATGCTTTTTTGGCAGAATACGAAAAATCATAGGGTTTTATAAGTTTGAACAATGTTGCAAACAGTCTTACCAGCAAAAAGCCGCACTACGCTAAAAAATAACTCTGGAAAATGTTGTATTTCTATATGTAGATAAATTACCATCAACCGAAGCTCGTATTAATGCCTTTCTTTCAAAAACAAAAAGTTTATTAAATCGTTTACCAATTTTGTTTATAACGTTATCACAGAAAGCTTTGGCTCCAAGGAACAGCTGGCGTAGAGGTAGAAATGGGAATTTTCTGTAACATACTTCAGGCAAATAAGTTTCGAAATTCCAAACAATTGTTTTATCTTTAAAACTGAATTCTTCGCCATTAAAATAACAACACGGGCTTTATTTACACAATACTTCGCTCCCTCGAGTAAAAATTGAATGTTCTAAACGGTCTTGCCGAACATCAGCATGGAACTATCATCTTCATTCTTGCCCATAGAAATAAAAAGGCAACTAAACTCGCCAGAAAAGAATCAACATTCAACTGATGAAGCACATGTGTAGTGAAAAAGTTGTCATAGCGATTCAAGAATACATAAATAGAACATGGATCTCTAGAGACTACTGCCTGGCTTCTAACAGCTGATTCGATGGTCGTTAGACTAGTGATCGTCTCTTATGACTACTTGAGGAGCTATCAAGGTGAAGAAGAGTCTGAAACCATCAAATGCCTTTTTTGTGAAATTTTTGTTGTGCGGCGTTTGCTTTTCGCATCATTCTGGACAATGGCACATGGGAGCCATAGTTGGCGTGGTGGAGGCTTGGACGGAACAGAGAGATAGATCTAAGGTTACGGGGATTGGTGTGTATGGATTTCAATCGAAGCAGAGCGGAGCAGTCAATGTTTCCACTAAGTATTTTGTTTATGAATAGGTTATCGGCTTCGAGAGATTGCAATCTAATAAGTTGCAAGCGTTGTGAGTGGGTCGGAAGGTTGAACCTGTCTGACCAGGAGAGACCGCGCAATGAAAAACTAGAGAAATTGTCGCTGAACGGCTTTAATTCGTTGAATTTAGAATTCGTAGCAGGACGACCATACTTGGGAAGCATATTCAAGGATGGGCTTAATAAAAGTAGTGTAGAGCTATTTGGTAACATAGAGGTTAGAGAATTCCTTCGACCATCGTTTAACATAGCCAAGTGCGGATTTGGCTTTGCCAATAATGGAATCAATGTGGAGCGAATGTTGAGTTCATTATAAGCCCATAACTCCCAAATCACGCAAAGATGAGACTGAAGGGACAGGCTCATTACAGATGGAGTTAACTCCGGAAGACTCTTACGAGTGTATGTTATGGATTGGCATTTTGATATAATAAGTTCAAGGACCTTATTTTTTGCACCAGATTGAAAACCTTATTATGTCTGTAGTCTGTAGTTCAAAACATCGTTTTTTGAACACTTTGTATGAGTCAGGATTATGTACGCATTCTTCTAGATTTTAGGAAATATTACTTGCGAAATTGATAGCAGGTTAACTATCCGGACCAGGAGAGTAATCATCTTTAAGTTTTACGATCTTCTCTCTTAACTGTTCCGGTGTGATGACCACAGAGGAAAGGGTTAGAGGAGTGACATTTTTAAGGCAACTGAAATACTCTTGATTGGGTTTCTAGTTAAAGAGAGTTGCAAAGCTCAGGGAACTGGGTGTACGCGAGTTGGTAGAGCAAAATTGTGTTTTAAGGTATGTTTGCCACAGTCTATTCCTTTTGTTCCTTGCAACACAACACGGCAACACTCGTTGAAAACCCATCCGACCTATTATTGCCGACATTCCAGCAAAATGAAACCTGGTGTTTCACATCGACAGGTAAATGAAGAAAACAAGAAAATTAAACAACAAGCATACAACAAAGAGAATATCGAATGGAAAACAAAAATAAAGCTGATGAAAAAAACAAAAAGGGTTTGCACTGAATTCCTTTAGTCTCAAATGCAGTGGAAAAGGTTAAAAGCAAAAAACAAAGCCAAAGCACGAACAGCCAGAGAGAAGCAAAGCAAAGCAAAAAACCAAAGTAACTAGTTTTGCTTTATTTTCTTTTTTTTTTGCCCTGTCTTCTTAGAGTCTAAGGAACGCGGCGTTTTCTTTGCTCTGGGATCTTTGGCCAAAGGACTGGGCTAAGAAGCTATCTACCAACAGGAATGGGTGGCCAATACCGCCAATTCTCCATGTTCTTCCTCTTCAACTGATTCTGTGTGATGATGAAGAGCAGCAAAAAAAACTAAGAAGTCTGAACTGAAGATATCACGCATTCAGACGCTCAGGCAAAGGCTCCAACTAATCGTTGCCTTAAGCCATAAGCCGGTCAAAAGAGGAGAAAGATGTCTCCATTTGCGTTTTATCTTAATTTTCGTTCGTCTTCCTTTTCATTTGATTTAAGCGTGTGTGTTGTTTTGATTCACCTGAGCAGGGATTTGACACTAATTATACAGCATTATGTCTAACGATGAAATTAATTAAACGTGTGAGGAGGTCTGCACAGTGGGAACACCAGCTGGCGGCAGAGGCTTTGGTCTTTTCAACGAGTTAGTCATAGTGGCGGGAATTTTTCTTTTTCTTTTTCATTTTATTTATTGTTTGCTCTCAATGACGAACTAATTATAAATAATTATGAAGCTCATTAGGGTCGCACACTATGCTGTGATTCACAAAAGGCAAAAAAGTTATACACAAAAAAAAAAGGGATTAACGCCCTAAAAGACTGAAATAAATCTCGTGGATGTTGCTATTTGTTTTAATGAAAGCGTCGTCAATGGAGGTAGGCAGAAAGAGAAGAAAGTCCTTAGCAACCTTGACTGGTAGATCTTCCAAAAACTCCTTCTTTTTAATTATAAAAGATTCCGATGTCTGTGATTTGCAGGCACTCAAGGAGCTCTCGAAATAGAACAGAAATAGGCGAAAATTAAATACAAAAAAAAAATTGAGTTTATTGTTGCTTTAATAAAGACAAATGTTAAAAGTTTAAACAGATATTTGAAACAAGCTTTTCTGTATGTTCCGATAAATTTTCACCTTAAGACTTATCGACTTAACTCTTCAAATAAACAAAGTTGTTAATGAATTTTGTGTTCAACTAAACTTGAGTGTTTTTGTAGTCTTTACTGTTAAAGTCAGTTTGACGTTACTTTTATTTGCTTTTCATAACTTTTCTTTGTGTCACAAATGCAAATTTACAAAAATGCAAGTGACCCTAGAATCGGCCATCTTCAGTAATGGCCTCAGGCCCTGGGCAATAAAATTTATAGGATCGCGTTGAACTAAGAACGAACGCCTTTAAACTGGCACAGAAATATAAGTAAAATAATTCGTTATGTTATCAATGGAATAGGACTACCGGTTGAAAATGTCGTTATTGCAGACAACTTCATCTCTATTACCCTGAGACGAATTTTGACCATGACAGCTGTCACATCAGAAACTTCATGTCATTGTCTAATTATTTCAGTCTAGGTTATTGGTCATTAGTAAAAACACACAAGTTTTTGTAAAGCCGTAAAATGTCTACATTCGTGCCATCAAAACAACATTTGCGGGAAGTTTTAATATGCTTCTTTGATTTAAAGAAAAAAGCAACCGAAGCGCATCAATTTCTTACCGAAGCTTACCCGGGCTATACTATAGACGTTAGAATGTGTCAGCGGTGGTTTAAGCGGTTCAAAGATGGTGATTTCGACACCGAAGACAAAGAACGCCCCGGCCAGGTGAAAAAGTTTGAAGACCATGAATTGGAGGCATTGCTCGATCAAGATCCGTCACAAACGCAAGAAGAACTTGCAAAATCACTTGGCGTCGCTCAGCAAACCATTTCCGATCGTTTGGAAGCAGTTGGAATGATCCGAAAGGTAGGACATTGGGTGCCGTATGAATTGAAGCCACGAGACGTCGAACGCCGATTTTGCATGTCCGAAATATTGCTTGAACGCCACAAAAAGAAGTCTTTTTTGCATCGATTCGTCACTTGTGATGAAAAATGATTACATTACGATAAGCCATATTCATGGCCTGAAGGTTATGCAGTACATTTGGTGGAACCAGAAGGGTTTTGTGTATTATGAGCTGCTAAAACCGAATGAAACATTCACAGGCGAGGTCTACCGACGACAATTGATTCGTTTTAGCCGACAACTGAAGGAAAAACGGCCGGAAACGGTCGCAAGACACGATTAAGTTATTTTACAACATGACAATGCTCGGCCACATGTTTCAAATATCGTCAAAACTTACCTTGAAATGGGATGTCCTAACTCACCCGCCGTATAGTCCAAACCTTGCGCCATCCGATTACTATCTCTTCCGATCGATGCAACATGGCCTGGCTGACCAGCACTTCCGTCATTTCGATGATGTCAAAAAATGGATCGGTTCGTGGATTGCGGCCAAACCGGTCGAATTTTTCAGAAAGAGGATCCATGAATTGACAGAAAAATGGGAAAAATGTGTGACTAGCGATGGGCAATACTTTGAATGTTGAATTCATATCTATTTTTCCTCAATAAAGCATTGATTTTGAAAAAAAAAAAAAAAAAAAAAAAAAACATTTTCAACCGGTAGTCCTATTATATCAGACAAGATAATGGTCCTCACAAACTCTCATCGTGCCAAAACCAAGCAAAAACAATCAGGTTCATCTAGTTTACATATTGTCACTAAAAACAACTTCACCATTCTACTGTCCATGTAATTTGTTTTTGCAAAATCTAGCCTATCAGATTTGTGTGTCTCAGACAGTTGAGGTTTTTTCATTGGTTTTTTGTAAGTAAATTTTCTGCTTGACCCTTTGTTTCCAATCGAAAGATCAAATATGTTTTTTTTTTTGGTAATTGTGAAGCTGAAGGCAATTTCTCTTATGAAAAGTTACAACTAAAAAAAGGGCCTCACATCGACAAGGTCCTAGGCCGGCATCAAATCTAAATCCGCCACTGGCTAACCTGAACTTCATCTGCTTCAGATGACACTACGTCACTCTCGTCCACGTAGACCTTCCATGATCCTTGTGGATCCTTGTGGATTGCTCGTATTTATCCTGGTGCTTTAACTTAATGATCTCATACTCTTCAAAGTACTTCGGAAATAACTTTAAGCAAAACTACACACGGAGAACAGCAACCAAGTCGTCTTATACCTTTGCTGCCTCTTTCTTGTTCTCCATTTGTACTTTGGGAATCTGCTCTAAGCCATTTCCCTCATAACTTCAAGTACATCCTTCTCCATCATTCGCTTAAGCTCTTAATCCTCACATGAATATATTGGAACACAGGAAAAGAAGTTCGAAAGTGTCCATTGTGTACTTCTTGGAACCATAGCCAGTTCCCAATTCATTTGACATGGCTCACATACTTACTATATACTATTCTTTAAATGAGGATTTCCAAAAACTCTACTGTGCTGTTTGAACTTTCGAAGAACTCCGTATTGTACAATTTCACCTGAAATATCCGAGTTTATTTAGAAAAAGCATCAAGTGGTAAAAAATTTTAAGATTTAGCTGTCGAGAGTACGGATCCAACTAGATTTAAGCGGAACATGAACCTTGTCAATTGGATTCAAAAATTATTCCTGCCTTCCTGGCTCCCCGGGTATAACCAGAAGAAGCTCTCCTTCATCGAACAAATTAAATTCGTTCAAGGGTTAGACTTTTTTCGTTCAAGGTTTAGATTTTTGAAGAATGAAGTTTTCAGCTTTATTGTTGCGTGGTATGAGTTGTAAAAATGTCTTATATCGAAGTTTATAAGACGTGAAAGAATCTTATGGACGCCAGTGCATACCTTTAAAAGGAACGCGTTCAATTTTTCTATATATACAGTCGTAGCCAGAGAATAAGCATTTTGAAGTTCTGTTAAGATACGATAAGAAACATGTCCGAAAACAATATTGAACATTTTGATGACGAAAATTTGTCGTTAACTTGGTTATTAATGCACGATAGTGGTCCTTAACACAGGTCACGGTTTGTGATAAAATGGATTAGTGATCATCAATCAAATGATGTGCCTTGGCCTGCAGTGAGTCCCGACCTCAATCCCATCGAGAATTGGTGGATTGATGTTGGGTCACAAATTGCTCTAAGGGGTCTGACCTAGTTTGGACGTCCAAAAAAGCTCTGTATTTACGATTTTTTTTGGCCGAATTTAAAATAATCCAAAAAAAAAAACAAAGAGAGTATTGCTCTTATCACTGAAGCTCGTCACTGGATCATGTGAAATCCAAAAAAAAAAAAACAAAAAACAAAAGGGGAACATTAGTTTATGACATAGTGCTCCGGTTCGACCAAGGGATTTGAAAAATTTAGATTTTTCCGACCAAATTTTAATTCGCATTTTCGTCCATCCAAAAGATACAATCATCAACAAACAAACAAAAATTCCTTCGCCCATTCGGAGGATAATTGTAAATAGAAGAAATAGAAAGAGTTCAATTTCAAGGTTTCAAGGAAACCGCTTTTAAAGTTTTGAGTACGATTTTCATACAGATAAAAAATGTAGTTTTGAACTTAAAATAAATCATCTATTCCAGGATCATATTATGTCCCTTACCTCCTTCGCTTTAGTAGCTTAAGGGCGTACTGTCCCTCAGGTAGCCGAGGGCAAAGCTGCCGCTACCGCATAAAAGTGTGCATTCAAGTCAGTTCCAATCAAAGTTACTCATCTCTATAAATAATAGTCCGATTTATCTAAACCAGGTCTAATTTGAAAAAGTACAAAAAAAAAGAATCGATTTTTTTAAATTTATACTAGTTCTGCCCTCTTTAGGAAACTTCAGAATTTAGCCGAGCTCTGGAATCTAAGATCTTCATCATTCATCATTTAAAGCAGTTTTATTTCCTCAATTCATTTACTGACATGCTAGACAAAACCGCTTAAAGCTAGCTTAATTAACTTAACTATTTGTATACCAACTTACTGGCCCTCTGCGGGCGCTATAAGCTAAACCTAACAACTTAAAATATGTCTTTCGACTTATTACTATTTTTTTTTTTAATTAAATTGAAAATAACTATTTTAAAATTAAGAAAAATATTAATGGTTAGAAACAAAAAAACTTAAAGCATGACTTCATTACTATAGAATTTTTTGTACTCAGACTCTAAGATCTCGATTCCTACCCAACAATGCCGACGTATAGTTGTAAGCCTTCCCCGGTTGGAGGAAGTTGTCAGACAAAAAGGATTTCTAACGAAATACTGAAGAAATAAGGACTTAACTAATGACTTATTCTGATGCCGCTTAATATTGTCTAACTTTTATTTATCAAATTGTTTTAATAAACATATATGAATTATGTTACAAAAAAAAGTGATAGCACGTGTGCTTATTTTCTGACCACCACTGTATTTTTATTTATATTTCAATTCAGTTCGATATCTCTGGAGGCTTTGTCTTTCCGCTTAAACAAAAAGTTTCCTGAATTTATTACATTTCAACGCATTCAACTATTTTGGATGACTGATGGTTTTGATTACATTTCATTCTTAGAAATAAAGTTCATTGACTTTTGAGAATAAAACCACAATGGGACTAGCAAACATACAAAGGCTTCAAATTAATTAGTTCAAATGACCCCCGCTGTCATTCAATCCCAACATATTCATTGGAACTGGTAATAAAAGCGATCACATATCCGATTTTCAGAAAGCCAGTCAGTTGTCGAATTGTCAATTCCAGAAACAAGTACTCGTACGTACCTATGTTCCATTTTCCCTTCATGCGTTTCCATTTAATTGCAATTAATCCATGCAAACCCAATAGGCATTGGGAATTTAGGCTTGTCATGACGAAGAATGGTTGCTGCACTGGTTCATTGGTCATTGGTCAGTGATGTGCATTAATCAAACATACGGATCACGGTTAATGGAACCGCTGCTTACTGAATTTGGTATTGTAATTTTGCAGTCGATTAAGAGAAAGCTTCACTCGAATGTCTCGTATCAGATTTAGATCACTGGAAGCAACATGGCTTAGTTAGCTGATGATGGGCTAGAGAGGAAAAGAAGGTTAGTCGGATTGCAGAACTTGAGGTCTTTTGTTCAAGTCTTGAAAGGTAAACCTGTCGTTTTTCCTGGCTCCATCTTTCGCGAGAAGTTTTGAAAACCCTGCAAAAAAATGATAGCCTTCTTAAATATCCCGGGTTTGGATAAGATTAATTCGATTTAAAATCATTCTTACCGAACAAATTTCTTAAAAACTCAGCGTTGAATTCATTCAATAATCTTTTGTTGGAAATGTTATGATGAAAGTTGGAGTATGTTCTTTCTTTCGAATATTTTAAGATGGAATCATGTTCCACTACCCTGGATTATATGCACAAAGACAATGGTAGCAAATAGACTTCATATCGGAGCAGTAAAAGCAACTTACTGTTTTTAAAGTGAGCATTCACTTATTCATTGTAATACCAAAGATTTTCTTATTGAACATTTGAAAAAGACAGTCCTTTTGGGCCATTTAATACAAGTTGTTTCGGATGATTTTATGTCTGCGATTCGCCATAAAAATTCTGGTATGCCTCAGGGTTCTGTTCTATCTCCCATTCTCTTTTTTATTTTCATAAATGATGGTCTGCTACAGCCAGGAAATATTTTACTCTGACTGAACTGGTTATGGCTTATTAAAAAGGTTTCAACTTGAGTATATAGTACTTCACACGTCTGGGAAGGTGTTTCAAAGACCATCCTGGGGCTGCTCGATATAATTCCAAATACGATAAAACGCATATGGTACCAAAGCATTGTGAAATCAATCGATTCACTTTAACGTATCGTGCCTTTTACTGTTTTCAGTGCTCCTTCTCGTCATCATAAACACCTGAACATTCGGCACGCCAGGACTACCCAACTCCACTCCGAAGCCGAATTCCGGTTTTACGTTCAAGTACAGCAATTCGCTCTTGCCCCGAAATTGTTCCCTTTTTTTTGAGGACGCCGTGGGTTATACAGTGACTGTGACTATACATAACGTGAACATGAACGAGCTTATATTGCTCAACCTAACCTAGGCAAATGTCAAGTTACTTACTTATTTAAGGTGGCGCTTCTGTCCGGGATGGACCTGGGCCTCAACCAAGAAGCGTCTCCAATCAGCTCGATCTTTAGGTCCCTCTTCAATTGCTTGCACCACCCGAGTCGGTCTTCCTCTGCTGCGCGGTCCCTCTCGGTTTGATTCGAAGACTTTCCGGGCCAGAGCATTGGTTTCCATCCGCTCAATCGTTGGATCATCATTCTTCTGACTAAGTCGATGTCACTGAACAGCTCGTACAGTTCGTTGTTATATCTTCTCCTCCACCCACTATCTATCTCCATACAGGACCGAAAATTACCCGAAGAATTTTTCTCTCGAAGAAGCCAAGAGCAACTTCGTCCGCTTTTGACAAAGTCCATGCCTCCGCGCCTTATAACAAGACTGGGACGATTAAGGTCTTATAGAGGGTTACTTTGAATGTTCGAGAGACGGCTTTCTTTATCAATTGTTTTCTTAGCCCACAGAACCAGTGATTGGCAAGAGCTATTCTTCGTTTGATTTCAACACTGGTGTCATTGTTTGAGTTGAAAGCGGTGCCTAGGTAGACAAAGTCTTTGACTACCACAAAGTTATAGCTGACAACTGTGATGTTGGTATCACGGAGGACATAAATCGCATCCTATGTAAATGTCGGTAGAATTTTGCGGAAACCCATACAAAATAAGTGGCGCAGTTGCCAAAGTGCTTGCCCTTCATTGAGATGAATCAATAGCTTCCAGAATATAATGTCATTGAAGACAAGACACCGACGAAACCGTTAATAAAAAAAAACAAAAACAGCACTTTTCAGTGTACCGAATATAACTGAATAAAATACTGCGAATTGAGCGAATGCAAATAAAACGCTATTCGGACTCTACCCAGCCCACTACAAAATCTTTTAATCCTTTTGCTCGCTCTGTTCGGCTTGCATTATAAGTAAGTTTTATAAAAAAAATATAACGTCCAGTTTAAGGTCCTAAATACCATTCGCATAAAGGGCTCTATCATTGCTGCGTGTACATTTTTCACCTAACGATATTTCAAATCAAAAATCATGCAAAAGAAAAGCACACATTCCAAACTTTAAGCTTATTAGTTTCATAATGCTTTGGATTTTGTGATGATTGAGCGAATGCATGTCTGCGTCAAATTGTACCTCATGTGGTTAGTGCCTTTGGATTTTTTATTTTAAAGTCCCAGTCCCAGGTGACAGTTTTCCGAAAACCTGCCTGCCCTACGCTTAAGAATTGTGCAATCAGTTTGAAATCATTCCGGAAATAATAAACCAGCAAAGATCAGCCCTCATTTTAGTTCTCTTTGTTCCAAGTTTATTTAGTTATGTTTCCATTTTATACATTTCACTTGATTTCCATTTCATCCTCTGTCCCCAAACGGAAATCACACTTTTACTCCATTCTTGACCCTGCCACTCGCAATTTGCTTCACATCTCAGTGACTTCTCGGTTTCAATTCGCCAAGGCAACGCTTTCAGTGTTCATTCACGATGTGACATTCCAAAGGAAAGTACATTTCCACACTTAATTACTGTGACTTGTTTCGCGTATCCAAGGCCAGCCATCGAGAGTCTTTAGAAAAGAAGCCAATTTGGAAATAAATACTCGTACATCAGGCTCCCCTTGAAGCTTTATTTGGCCAACAAATGCGACCATCTCTCCAAAGAAAAGTATCTCAACCGGATATAACAGCTCCTTGCCGGAATAAGTTTGAGTTAACTCTTTTTTCCCTTGGATTGGAATTCCTTGAAATATTATACTCGTGCTTCCGTCACCGTCGCCGCCGCCCCAAACCATGTCCAAAGACAGAGGCGAAGGTGATGCTGTTGTTTTGGGCTTTCACTCTGGGACGGCAACGCTTATCCGTGTTCTTCGTCTCGTTACACTTTGGTGAACATTTTCTGGTGTAAGCTTACATTTTGTAAATAATTGCCACTCGCGGGACCTGTTTTTCTGCGGTTTGTTAGAATTTTATGCAAATGACAATGGAGCTTGAAGTCGATCTGGGTGCGATTGTTTGTTGCGATCAGGTTCTTGGGTCGTTGTTACAACTGCATTCGGTGGAATAATTTAATCGTTAGCCGAGTGCGAAATTTATTCACTTGTTGTATAATGCGATTGTCGCTTTTAGTCGCGGCTCTTGGAGTTTCCCCACAATTCGGAGAGCTACTTAAGGAGAAAGGCAGTCGTAGAATTCCTTTGCAAAGCCGGTTATTAAGTCATAAATAACAAAGGGGTGTTTTTTTGAAGCCTTCTGATTTCGTATTAAAATTATTTTGTTTACTTTTCTTGTGAGAAACGTTGAGCTGAAGAACTGTGAGTTTAAATTAATTTTGCGATTGTTTACACTTAAAATCTTAATACATACAAAAGCCTTATGACAAATCTTTTAACTCTTTGAGTCACAGTGGTACTGCCAATGCACCACCCATTTAAAACGCTGCCAAAAATGTTCTACTGCATATTTTAGTCTAAATATGCAAAGGGTGATTTTTTAAAAGCTATAGGAAAGTGTTTTAAAAAAAGCACATAAAATCTTGTTTGAAACGATAGTTCGTTTAATGTTTGAAGATTATTTCATGCAAATGTTGACCTTGACTGCGCCTCAAATGGTCCATCCGCTTAGTCCAATTTTGGCATACTCTTTCCAACATTTCGGCCGGTATCTCACGAATAAATGCTTCAATGTTGTCTTCCAATGCGTCAATTGAAGCGGGCTTGTCTGTATAGACATGAGCTTTAACATTGCCCCACAAAAAATAGTCTAAAGGCGTTAAATCGCACGATCTAGGCGGCCAATTGACCGGTCCCGAACGTAAAATAAAATGTTCACCGAACTCGCCTCTCAATAAGTCCATTGTTGCGCTTGCTGTGTGGCATGTGGCACCGTCTTGTTGAAACCACATGTCATGCAAGTCAAGCTCTTGCATTTTGGGCAAAAAAAAATTGGATATCATCTCACGGTAGCGCTCACGGTTCACAATTACGTTACGATTCGCATCATCTTTGAAGAAGTACGGTCCAATGATGCCATTTTCTGGATGCATTGCTAGCTCTTGCAATGCTTCTGGCTGATATTCACTCCAAAATCGATTATTCTGCTTATTTACGTACCCATTGAGCCAAAAATGAGCTTCGTCGCTGTACACAATTTTTCGGTAAAAAAGTGAATCTTCGGCCAACTTTCCAAGAGCCCATTCACCAAAAATTTTACGTTGCGGTAGGTCGTTCGGCTTCAATTCTTGCACCAGCTGTATTTTGAAAGGCATCACACCTAAATCCTTCCGCAAAATTTTCCACGTTGTTGAGTAACAGAGGCCCAATTGCTGCGAATGGATCGATAATTGATGGTCATCATTAACACTGGCCGATACAGCTGCGATATTTTCTTCAGTTCGCACTTTACGTAAGCGTGTTGGTGGTTTTATGTCCAACAATGTAAATTTGGTGCGAAATTTAGTCACCATAAAATGGAAGAAGCGCGCGATAAACTTTCTTAACAGAGCACGCATTTTGATAATAAAATTCAATAATTTGCAAGCGTTGTTCGTTTGTTAGACGATTCATGATTAAATTATAGACTAAACTGAAGATGGTTGACAGTGAAACAAAACACGAAACGTGCGTCAGCAAACCAGTGTTGCCAAAAAGATAATAGCTAAAAAATCACCCTTTATTACTGACAATCGGAAATATTGGATCCGCCATCTTGGACATGAAAAGTACCGAAACACTAACATTAGACTCGTGATCTGTGACCTTGAAAGCCCCTATAAACCAATTTTTTGTTTGGAATTTGATTGAATTTTGCAAATTTAGTCCGCCATCTTTGATCCACCATTTTATAATTTGTAAATCTAACCTCAAATTTGTAATAAGTCACCACGAAAGGACAATCGAGTACAAAAATTCAGACCAAAATATGCAATAGAATTATGTCTGATCAATTGGTCTAAACGATTCAATGGCACAAAATTTAGGCCGCCATCTTGGATTCGCTATCATGTATTTTGCAAATCTTAGCTCATATTCTTGATCAGCATCCCCAAAATCCTCTGTATACCAATTTTAGTGAAATTTGTTTGAAGTTCACAAATTTGGTTCGCCATCTTGGATTTGAAAATTATAAAAATATAACGTCAGATTCGTGATCAGCGACCCCGAAAATCGCCGAGTACAAAATTTCAGGTCAAAATATGCAGTAGAAAAAAGCATGACTCAAAGGGTTAAGTACTTAATTAAGTTAAGTCTTAATTAGTTAGTTAAAATTGCTAGTCAGTACCTTGTTCTTACCTTAAAATTAGATGAAAGACAGGTCCCATGTTCGAATATTAGAATTAGTTGTGAACTTTTGTTTAGTTTCCGAACAAAGTCGAGTCATCTCTTTCCGTTTAAATCAAATGTACGACGCTGTCACTATAAACGTCGAGCAGTGACAGTGACACGTCGACAAAATAATATGTCTTCGTCATAAAGGCAAACACTGAAGCGACATTACAAACGGCAAAAAATGCGCTTGCTGGTACAGTAGAAGTCGCTTATAATGACGGTTTAGAGACCGAGGAAATCAGTTCTTAACAACCGGCGGTCCCTTTATCCGATTGTCTTCCACAAGTATTCAGAAAAAAAGTTAAAGACAGTAGAAAATCATCTTATTTCAAAATTTTATCAATTCACAATTAATTTTATTTTATAGAAACAAAAAATCATAAATTTCTTGTAGAGGCAATTTAAATAATATTTACCTGGTTCTTCAGAAGAAAGGTTTTTTTTTTACTATTTTCTAACCAAACTCATTAAAATATACAGACACAAGTCCGCAATAATTGAATAGCTTTTATTGTTTCCAAGGCTATGAGGGACTGAAGTCTTCTTCGAGCTCTTCATCATCTGCTTCAATGTCTTCTTTTCATGGGAAAATTTTATTTCCTGTACAATGTCATCCATTTGAATGTATTGCTCCCACTCTTTGACTGGTACTACTCCGTTTATGATTCTACCCGTTTGTTCGCTCAAAAGAAAATTTTCCTTCTCAATAAAATCAGCGTCCGCAATTAGAGGTTCTGATGAATGAAACCCAGCATGCTTGCATCAACTCCCAAATGGTCTGCTTCGTGACATCATTCCATACTATGGATATTATGAGCACTACAACCAGAATAGAGGATTCAATCATGTTTGAAAAAATTTATCTACGGAAGTGTTCTCTCAGTTCTTTATAATTCCATGCTCCAAAAGTTGCCAAAATGTACTTTAATTCAGGCTATTGTTTTCAAAATCTCGGTGGCCAGGACAATTGTCTACAGTCAAAATATTTTTTTTTGTTTTGTCGTTAATCTGTGAAAAAAAAATGAAAATCTGCAGTTTTATTTGCTTCATAACGTCCGGCAAGGACTCGTGCAGCGTTCCTCACTTAAGCGAAAGGACTTATTCGGAGCAAGCTTATAAAATTGTGTTGGTTTATTAGGGCTAAAAATGTCCTCACCTGAATAACCTTGTCGCAGATTAGACCAAAAATTCTTGATCAAAACGCACTGTATCGTCTTTGGATGCTTCGCCTGAAACTTTAACAAACATTTTTTTTAAGGCGTTCTTTTCAGGCCTCAGCGGACTTGTTATCCTACTTTCCATGTATTTAGCTTCCACTCAGCATTCTTCACAACATTTTTTTCGCGATTTTTGATGACGTTCTATGCGACGCTAGATTAGTTTAAAATATAATGGAACCAACAAAATGAGAAGAAATTGAACGATTAAGCGACTTTCACTGTATGCAAACTTAAGCCGAATAAAATACTGCGAATTGAACGAATGCAAATACATAAGTTCGTATAGCAACTTTTTTTATCGCCAAATATTCAAATATTTCCTTTAGCACATACTAGTTTAAGGTTTAATTTTACTTTCGAATTGTGGAAAATATTAAATAAAAACTAGAAAAAAAAACTAAAATTAAAAATTTCAAATCAAACCAAGAATCATCGTTAGAAAAAAATATATAAATTGTCAACCACACAACTTTCAATAGTCTCAAAATACATCGCAAATATTGCCACGAAAGTAAAAAAGAAGAATTTGTTCTTAAAAAAATCCCTAGTGCTAAATCACATCCTATAATCCTTAATCTTTAACATCCTAAATCAATTGATGGCTGCTCTGCGACAAGCTTTCGAATATACTGTGACGCCAAACCAAACAGTCTCCGTGACTATATCTAATGATTGCCAGGTTAAGGCACGTGACTCCATCCAATTTATTCAATAAAGTTCAAATCAATAAATAAACCACTTCCATACAAAAGAAAAAAATAAACATTCCCCAACAGCGACACAACACAACTCAGCGATGCTAATCGATCTCCCCCCGACGGACTCGAACTCGATGATCAAACGCAAGAGATTTGCATTCTGATTTGAACACCGCATGCGCTTGGAAAATTCCACACTCACGATTTCAAGTTTTTCCTTTAGCAACTCTTCATCATGCTGTCATTTGAATACCCTCTGCTGCACAGCACACTTCTGTCCCAGCTCTAGAGCACAAGACACAACACCGCACGATGTGTTAAACCATATGATCCAATGCATGCGTCACCTATGTATGTCAAGCGACACAAGAAATCACAAAGTTGGGCGCCATAACAGAGTCGCAGAAGTGAGGAACACTTCATCTGCCGCCGCACTCTGCATGCTCCTCCATGTGACATTATACACGAGAAAACGACACTCAATCACTCGGCGGATTGCTCGTTGGTTTTGTATGCAGTCACCGACCGTTCTGTTTGCAGACGCCAACAAATCCGATCAAATTACTTGTCAAAGCCTTGTAAATTGCAAATATTTATTTGCTTATTGTATGCGATATGAATGAGTTCGGCAACCGATTCAAATTGAAGGAATCCGAAAGCAGCGCGGTCGAAGTCGCAACCAAACATATCGGGCATGTCACCCACACTATGTCCTTAGATCAAAATTGGCAATTTTTTTTGTAGTTATTTTTCGTGGAAAAATGAGGCAAAGGCAATCCGACCGTCAAGTTTTAATACACATTTGTTTTTTCTTCATGCCCGTCCCTTCTGCATACGTAATTTGATTGACAAACGTCATTCCTTATCGGTGAAACAATAAAAAAAACGAAAAACAACCTTCTACTTATATTCAAATGTCTTATTTGGTGTGGCTCCTTCATGAAAGCCGTGCAACCACAGTTTGGTTTTTCATTTAGAGGAAAAAAAAGCAACGCTCTTAGCAATTCTGAGCCTCCACTTGAGAGTATCTGAAAACATCATCATCATCATCATGGTCGTTGCCGTTTTGTCATCGTAGCCATCCTCATTCAACTCTTAAGTGGAGGAAGCGACAATTTCTATTCACACAGGTAAAAATAAAAAGAAGAAAAGCGGATACATTCAGTTTTCAGTTGCCTGGATGGGTCCTTAGATAGTCGTGTGTTGTGTGCCTCATATGAGGGAACCAGGGCGTAGGAAACAATACTAAAATGAAGCCACACACGAGTAAAATTCATGCCAAGGTTTTGACAGAAAGAAATTTCGAACTCGCACCCAATGCTGATGCGGCGCCATAACGTCCCACCAACCAAGCTGCGGCACTGTGGCATTGGAACAGCAAAACATTCGTTGGAGCATCTCCCTGACGTTGCTGTGTGAAGTGGCGGCGTCATCATTGGTGGCATGAATTTGCGGTTCTGTGTGTCGCGGATTTGTAGAGGAGTTTTATTTTTTTGTATCTAAGAAAAAAAGTGAAATTCCCTACTCGTCGGATATGGAAGATATGTGGAAGCGAATGCTGGGTGAATGTGGGTCGTGACAGGCAGTTTGGCATACTCTGTTGTCGTTCTGGGAACTCAGTCTGAAAAACGGCGCGTTATGATGTGAGCTTACTTTCAATTTATTTAGTTATCCAGTGGATGTAACAGTTTACAATTAATTGCATGAACGACACGATTGCTGGCTTAATAGTGTTTGTCGCCATAGTTTTCCGAGAGTTCAGAGCTCATCATGGTTTCATGATCCTCTTCGGCGGGTTTTAAGTGAAAACCCGGAACCGAAGTTCGAAATGTGGAACATTAGAGGCAGTTTAATTTTGCTGGAAAAGTCATGACGAATTTTTCTTTACTTTAAATGGTATAGCCATCGCAAAAACGATGTTTTAATATATTGTTACTCAATTGAATGGGGTACTCCTCTCTTTATTTAATTTTACTTAACATTTTATGCAGATAAAAAAGCCACTTTAAATCGCATCTTCAAACAATACTACACTACAACTTAGATGAATGTGTACATCATCTGCTGCGGTAACATTTTGCTGGACCGAAGATAAATCCTCGCCATAATTTCAGCATTGGTCGTCAAACAACTCTACTCGTGATTTATACTTTTCACATTATCCTGGAGTTAAATGAATGCAGCAGTGTCATAATTTTTTTTTTTGCTCTGTCGTGCTCGATGAGCAAAAAACCTCGTCAAGCACAAAATGAAACATGCATGTTAATAAAACATTAAGCCCCTCATTCCTTTTTTTTTAAATTTGAAAAGCTTTTTAAAAGCACCCATCAAGGACATTCATTCGTTTTGTTTAATACCATTTTCGATTCTATTTTTGTCGCTCGCATTAGTCCTACTCCATTTCAGTTAGTATTTTTGTTTAAGTGATAACGAAATAAGGTTTTCAAAATCTCATTAAATGTCCCCCCCTCGTCAGCGTCACCTCCAGCATGAAAATTGGCCGTTCAAATGTAGAAAGCACTCATCACTTATTAATTTACCATCTGTCAAATGAGAGAAAAAAAAAACAACCGTCATCAGTCTACAGTATTCACCGCAATATTCAGAGTGCTGGCTAATGCGATTTTGTGATTCCCTCATCTCCCGACAATGTAACGTCTTCATTCCAATTGGAATAAATAAATGAAACGAATAATAAGAATATTTTAGGCCACATTAGCTCTGACGTTGTGGAATGTCAAATGATATCCTCGTGAGGTTCTATAGTATTTTTGTCATCTATTTCCTTGGGGGGAGTTGGCGCTTAATGCGTATTTTATCGTACACCACGAAATGTGCAAAAAATATTCATTTACCTTGACGCTAAATAATTAATGGAGACAAATGCTTCGGTTTCTTTTGGAGAGTTTTTTTTATTCGTCGTTTCTCCTTTTAACTCGACTGTCAACTGTCACCGATATTCTATCAAATTAATCCACGGGAGAATATGTATCTATTATCGAATTAAGATTGTGTCTTTAGCTATAAGATTGGAAAGAAAGCGGATAGAAATTCTTTAAATGGTTGTATTTGACGGGGACAAGTTTCATTAAATCAAGTCATAGATTAGGTATTCTTGTACTATTTCGACTTGACTACAAGCTGTCAGTGGGAATTAGTTTTTAGTTGAACTTCCAAAGTGAATTTTCTTTACAATAATTCATGAATAATTGCATGAAGGGATAACTTCTGAAACTGAAATATTTAGACAATGACATGAAGTTTCTGATGTGACAGCTGTCATGGTCAAAATTCACCTCAGAGCAATTGATATGAAGTTGTCTGCAATAACGACATTTTCAACCGGTAGTCCTATTAGATTTTTAGATAAGAACGGATTTTATTCATTTCATTTCCTTTTAATCCCTCATAATCCTTTTTCAGTAAGCTGGATATATATAAACATTGTTAATGTTCGTGCTTTTCAACTGAACTCGTTTAATAATCCTGTACTTCTTTCATTGTTGAAGTGGCGTTCCCAAAGCAAGTTCAAAGAAATAAAGGGTTTTTCAATAAGGACTTGACAAATTTTTTCTTTAAATATTTCAAAATATTTTCAAGATATTTCAAAAACTTTAGTATCGGCTTGAAGTACAATCAAAACATTAAGGAATGGAACTCGACTTCGTTCATATGGCCACCGCGGGTAAGTTTGCAGCGGTCGATTTTTTTGACCCAATTTTCGATAACTCGGCCACACATTTCGGCCGAAACATTCGCTATTAAGCGTTCAATGCTGGCTCAGAGTTCTTCCAACGTTGTCGGCTTGTTGGCATAAACGTAGCCCCAAATTAAAAAATCTAGAGGCGTTAAATCGCACGAACGACGAACGGACGAGGACGCCAATCGACTGGCCCATTTTTCGAGATAACACGCTCATCAAACTTACTCTTCAATACAATCGATTGTAAGGTGTGCTGTGTGGCTTGTGGCACTATCCTGTTGAAACCACGTCCAGGTCCAAGTCCATGTCTTCCAATTCGGGCCAAAAATAATCGTTAATCATGGCGCCATATCGCTGGCCATTCACAGTAACGTGATGATTGTTATCGTAGACGAAAAAATATGGTCCAATAACGCCGCCGGTATGCAAACCGCACCAAACAGTTATTTTTTGTGGATGAAGTGGTCATGCATAAAGCAAATGTGGATTTTCACCAAAAATGAGCTTCGTCACTGAAGATGATTTTGCGATGAAATTCATCATCTTGTCGCATCTTCTCCAGAGCCCAATCGGAGAACGTACGTCACTTCAAATGATCCGTCGGCTTCAATTCTTGAGTCAGCTTGATCTAGTATAGGTGTAAACCACGAGCCTTACGCAAAATACGCCATAATGTGTTCCGGGCGTTTGCCAATTCTTGAGAACGCCGTGTTTTTGACTGATTTGGATCGTTTGCTACGGACTTCGAACGAATATGTAGACTCAAATTTTTGCACAAAACTTGTTATTGCCTGTCTACTAGGGCGAGAATGACGACCGAAAATTGGAGTTAACGCTTTTAAAGTTGCGGTCACCCACTCCGAATTTCGGTAGAAAATTTTCATAATTTGCAGACGTTGCTCGTTCGTGGATTTTACCATGTTGAGTTTACTGAATTTAGTGACAATGACAGTTCGAAGATTAGTGAAAGGGTGCGTTCACAATTTAAATTCAAAGTTGTCAAGTCCCAATTGGCAAACCCTTTGTCTTTTATGACAAGTTACACATTAACCATAAGTCCGGATGGTCATCCCTTTGCGGCACCAATTTAATAGCAATAGTTTTCCACTTGCTCGGTTGATTATAGAAATGAATCTTATACAATTTTTGTCGTTAAAATAATTCCGAGGACCTAAGGCTAAATTTCAATGCTTTATAGATTTCTCTTGATCCCTCTTATGGCCCCACATCTGTGCTCCATAGAAAAGTATTGACTTGGACACCGCTTCAAACACCCTTAATTTTGTACTTTTCGGTATACTGAGATTTCTGAAAAAAATTCTCAATGATGATAGTCCCAAGGTATTTATACTCCTTTACGACTTCGATGCCATTCCATTCTAACCTGTCTACAAACTCCTCTTTTGAAGATCATTAGATTTGATTGTAGGGACTCTGGCGACCTTTCAAGAAGGACAACATCATCATATAGAGAGAGAATAGAGACTGGCTTGCAACCTTTGCAGGAAACAATTCGGACAAGCCCTCTCCGGTCCATAGCATTGCAAAATTAAGGAGACATTCCATATTTTAGAATAGTTTTTGGCAGTCTTGAATAAAATTATTGTTTCCGCTCTTGGAAAGTTCCTGCTTTGTTTGACACAAAAAGGGAGTACCATTGTGGAATATTCAGGTCGAAAACCTGCTTGGTATTTACCGAGGTGTGCACGTTCCTGGATTCATAATACTCTCCTGGTGTATAGTACACCAGGCAGAAGGATTTAAGTGGGACGGAAATTGGCTGTGTCAGATGAGTCTCCTTTCTTAAAAATTGGATTTCCTGGTATGTTTCCAGATTCCAGTATGCTATTGAAGTCTGATGTTAGTGTTGCTATAAATCCATCTGTGCCATGTTTGTAGAATTCTATGGTTTCTTGGATCGAATTAAAGCTTTCTTAACCTCCTCATTACCAATTGGGCTAACTAAAGATTCATCAACGAAGTGGATTCAAGAGATTTTCGGAGTAGCCTTTAAGAACTTGCACAGTGGATTGAAGAGATACCATTGAACTTCGTCGCTGATATCCAGAAATCTGTCGAGTTCCTGCAGTTTGCAAGTTTCGTTTCTTCGTTCTCAAAGAATTTAGATTTATGTTGATGAGGCTGTGAAGATTGCATGTTGTCGCTGTCTCTTCCTTTCAAACCAATTTGATGTCCTGCATGTGCTCCCTGTCAGGTGTTCCTTTCTCTGTCATAGCAATAATCGGAAGATGATCTGAGTACGGAAGACAGAAGGCTAACTGCAACAAAATAATTTGCAAAAAACCGATGTGAAAAGGAGAAACGTACGCAATGAGCAAGGAGGCGACAGGATCGTGAAGGCTTAGGTTTCTTGTTGCAGCTCTTGGCAGAAAAGATTTTGGGGCAAAAGCGATATTTTTTCTTCCTTTGCAGTTAAAACAAAAATCAAAAAATAACCCAGAGATTTAAACCGGTTTTTAATAAGAATATGGAACCAATATAATGATGAAGATGGACATTGGACACGATGACAGAGCAAAGTTAGAGTCAATGAAGAGTTCCCTTTCAAAGTTGGCGTACATCAGGGGACTGAACTAGCAATGAGAAAGAACAGTAAAGGACTGCAAAATGTTTCAATTTCCTTTGCGGATGATGGAGCCATCATAAGCCAGGAGCAAATTTTCATGCAAAGAGTACTTGAGGAATGGGCGGATATTTTTGAAATGAATCTGTATGACATCAGTCGGAAAAAGTGCCTTTTCTCTGGTCCACTCCACTCTATTTGGAAGTGAGGAAAGTTCAAAAATCAGGGATCCATGATCAATTTTATAACAGCTTGGGACGACGACACCCAACATCACGCAAGATTGCGCCGGATAAAATGACAGGAAAACTCAACTGTCTTTCGTGACCACAAAATGCATTCTTAGCTCAAATGAAGGCTGTAATTTCTGCGAAACACTCAACGTTCTCAGCGTTTCGGATACTAAGGTGAAAAAGTTAACAAAATCACAAAGGTGTTGAAGTAAGTCCATTGACTGTGCAATATTTTGAACTCTTAATATCCCAATAGTAAATTGAAGCGCCTTTCCGCAGCGAATATACACTTTGTATATGGAAGCCAGATCCAGAACAGGTGAAGTAAATCTTGCCGTGCTTTTGGAAACCCCGATTTTTCAATCGTTTTTGTCGACATTGGTTATTTGGTCATTTCAAACCGACCTTTATTTAGTGACGCTTTAGAGACCATAGACAAAATGAAGTTATGGAGCTAATAAAGTTCACTCTGTTCCTAGATCGCTACAGGAATATGATGTTTACAAGTAGCAAATTCTGTTGTACGGCAGGCATGCCATGAATAGTTCTAAATACCTACTTCTAGGAATTTAAAGTTGATGGAATTTGAATTTAAGTTTTCAATCAAACCCGCTTTATGTTTTTTTTTTGTCACACTTTTTCACATCAGGTAGATAAGATTACTATCTGCTGTTGCTGCCTTAATTTTCCCTAAAAACTTTACACCCCCAGTCTCATGGCCGAACAATCCTTTGGTTTCTTTGTAGTCACAACTGTCGGCCGCTTTCGATGAAAATCCCATGTGCTGTCACACGAACGAATTTAACAATCCGGTTGCAATCACAGATAAATTATCCTTGTATAAATAAGCTGGGCCATTTTCTTGCCTAGTGATTATGGCGCTCAAGCTTCGTGCCACCCTGTTATAGATCTCATTCTCATCATTCGTTGACCCGTGTCTTTTTCGAGTCGCTGCAATAATGTTTATTCTGATAGTACAACAAATTTCATTATATTCAAAATATGCAAAAATTAAAAAAAAGGAGCAATGCCAGCCAGATTCGAACCCTGAACCTTAAAAATGCAAAAAAAAAGAAGAGTGGCCTACGCATCAACCGGCTTCGCCAACAAACCCGATAACTTTTGAATTTTTTTCCGTTGGCATTTGGTACATATTTACTTACAAAAGTATGTACCGGGATACCGGGTTTCGTTTCCATGGCTGAAAATGAGAAAACTAAATCAAAAAATAAAGGGAGGCAAAGGAATGATTTGAAGTCGATGTAACAGACGAGAGCTCAATTATGAAAACTAAAAAGAGTGTCGGAGACAAATCGCAGCCCTGGGGCACACCAGAATTTATATGGTGAAATGTAGAAGTCTAAAGTTGTTACTATCAAGTTCAGAGGAGAGTCGCTACGAACTCCGTCACTGTTAATCAATGTTGCAATGCGATCGGAAAAAAGAGGTAGGATTGACTAACAACATCTGGATCTCATTGAGCAACGCCAACAGTTGATTGGGTATAGCGATGTAGTTATCCGCAAACCCAGAGTCCTAACGACATTTTTAAGGCGCCCGTAGCACTGCAGTAGATTTCGATGGTTGTTAGCTTCAGTTGACACATCATAGCCTCCCCTAATGGAAAAAGAAAAACAGGAAAAAAATGTGAAAAGCATCTGTCCGAATCCATTGATTAGTAATATTTTCAGTAACCACAAAACATTGAAAAAATCATCTCAAAATCGAAGAGACCAGCCATTACGTCAGCAGACAATACAACAAGACTAATCATCAACTCCAAGCACGTCTCTAGTGTCATCTTTTAAGTAGAAAATAAAAACCTGACACATTCATTCGCAAACGTTGTTGAAGAACTTTTCTTTAGAAAAAAAAAGAAATCACAACTAATTATCCTCTAACCGTAAAATTACCTCTATATGTCACATCAACTTCTAGAAATAGCTAAACTGTGACACACAGAATGTCAAACGCTTTGCTAAAGAATATAAAAATAAAAGAATGCAAACAATGGAACCACACAAAAGTTGAACGTTCCCCCCTGCTCCGTGATGTGTCAATGTACGTTTGTGGTGTACGGTGAATTGGAAGTCTCTAATGTGTACTGTAGGCGCCGGCTTACAATGACATGGCATTATAATTACCTGATTTGCCACCAGGGGGATGTAAAATTGTTCTCCCTCCGAGTGTTTGTTTTCCTCAGTTCTCTAATTAACAAAACTCCCTACAACAAAACAAAAAAAAATTTACTACAGTGGTGCACTGCCACTCTTCCTTTCTGGGCACAACAATGTTGTGTCTGTTGGGAACTGTCATTGAATGCGAAATAATGTAAACAACAGTGATGTGAGGATTTTCTATTAATATTAATCCAATCAACTAGCAGCTAGCGTCTAGCAGGTATCCGTTTCCATAGACTTGGTCTAGTCCATTCATATGCACTTGACGTACTGGGTACAGTCGTAGCTGGAGCCATCTGTCATCGAGTCGCATCTTATGGCTACACATAGATGGGATTGTGGCGGTTCATTAATATTTATGGTCGATTGCTGCATTTAAACACACATTAGTGTTAATTCCAATGTCTGTGTCAGTTTAAATCGGAATTATCGGAAAAGGGTTTTTCTGGTTGTCGATTCCTCAGATCTCAATCGATTGTTCGATGGGTTTTCTTAATTATTCGAAAAGTGGTCCATAACTGGATTGAGCTGAGGAGAACACGTGTAGGGTCAGTGCATAATGGGGTTATCTTTCTGGTTTATTTCTTTTATGTAATAGCTGCCAGTCGATGGAAATGGGCATTGAGGTGCAATCGAAACAAGTTCACTGGGAATGTGAACGAACCATAAGCGTCGGGTGTGTCGGTAAACCGAGACTTTTTCTTTTGAAGAAAATCTTGATAATCTAGTTGAAAGGAAAAAAAAAGATTGGAAAATGATTGAAAGGGTTTGATTCACTAAATAGATAATGCAATTATTGAGCTGACTTAGAGTGGATAACACGCATAAGACGGTCTAGGTGAATTTATGTTGTAGCTTCCAGTTGGTAAGACCAAGCACTGTGATTGCTTGACTGAACCGGAGGATTGATCATTCGTTTTTTTTTGCCTGACAGGGATTTTTTCATTTGGTTCTATGGAAAAAAAAACTTGCAAGATAAAGTTTTGTGGAGCACGAGATTTGTCCCTTGAGTCAGGAGATTTGATCCTAACTGTAAGCCCAAAGATGACTCTTTTTCGGATTGCTTTCAAAACCATCCCCATAAATACATCGATCTACCGGGGTGTGCAACTTGCGAGGCTTTAAGCGACGTAGAATTTAAACATTCATAATGCAAACTGTTGAACGAGCCGTGCATCATAGTCCTGTTGAAATCACATGTCCTCCTTCCCAATTCATCTTTAGACAATAAAAACCAGCGTTCTGTATCGTTCTGTATCAGTCATATTAATCGTGTAACCCGTGGCGCCTTGACGAAATGCGGCCGTTTAGAGGTTTTGAGTGGATATGGATGAGTCTCGCTGCTCATGGTAAATTTCGATCGAAAATCTTCCACTGCGTCGTTCAGGTTCAGCAATGCGTAGTTAACACAAGATTACCGGCCTGCAGGTCGTAGTGATGAACTGTCAACACTGTCTTCAGCATGGCAGGGAACTCTGTGCTGAAATTCACATTGCGCCTAAATTTCGTGACGAAATATTCCCTTAAAACAGTCCTAACCTAGATTGGTGCCCGTTACTCAGTGATGAATGCGACTGCTGTCGAGCGTGAAGACCCGGGTTCAAATCCGCGTAAGAAAATCTGGCATTTTTTACGGCCCCGCCTCTCTCGAGTAACTGTCAATCCCTCCGATAAGTAACAACTCTCAAGAAACGCTTCCGGGACAGTTCGGAGTCGGCAATAAGCTGTAGGTCTAACCCCCTGGCCACAATAGAACTGGTGCGCCACCATTTTTTTTTTTCGGATGTTCCAAACGGAAATTGGAAAATTCTGCAGTCTTTAGTGTAGAATTCGCGTTGATCGTTTTGATTAATTTCTGTCAAGGAAGATAGCTATCGGAAAATGTAAAGAAACCTGGTTTTAGATACGAAAAAGACAGAGCAAATAAATTCTTGAAAATGCAGTTCCTTATATTCAAAGTATTGTTTGGGCCCATTAAAGGGCAAATTCTACGAGGACAACGAATAGGTTGACTTCTCTGCGATCGCCATTGTCAAATTATTCGTACACAGCATTGCTGCCTCCTAATAGCTAAAAATCCTCAAAAATATTACCCTGAGGAATGACTTCAGGGTGGAAGGATGAGGTAATTTTTCACGTAAGTGCATATCTTGCAGAATTCGAAAAATCATATATTTTGGAAGTCTAGAAATTTATTGAAAACCACTTTGAGAAGTTCCTTCAGTTCAGTCCCGTTTATCTACTCTTAAACTATAATGAGGTAATATTTGAAAGTTTGTATGTATGAGATAATCTTCGAAACAACTCATCCGATTTCAGAATTTTTATCGCCAATTTTTAAACGGACCTTCAGGATGAATATAGGCTTTGTTTTAGTCCGATTAAAAAAATGTATGTTACTAAAGTACTGTCAAGAGAATGAGTTTTTTTGTGAACGCTGCCTTAACAGTAATAGATATTTATTTACTTTCTATAGAACAGTTTAAGAACTGATATAAAACTATAAAAATGCCCACAATAAGAGTGAATTTAAAGCAAGTGTAAAAAGTTTTAAGTTATTTATTTTTGTTAGTTTGTATGAATGAGGTTTTTTTTTTCGTTACTACTTATATAAGTTCGAAAATTCTTTCAAAAATATTTACAATGGATCTTCGAGGTATATTCTCCCGGTTAAATAGAAGTTCATTTCGTTGCAATCAATTTTGTAACTAAAGTCGATAAAATATTATAGTCGAGCGGTTTTGTTTTTTGGCAACCCTTCCTTAACGATAAGAATCACTTAAGTTCTTTCCATGAAAAAGTTGTAGAGCATAAAAAGGTCTTTAAAAAAGTCCGCGACGACATAAATCTACAAGTTAAGGTTAATGTACAAATAGAAGAAATAAAAATAAAATTTTTCATATCTTAAAAGGATTTCAATTCAATTTACACAACAATGTTTGGAAAAATTAGTACGCCTTCGGTTTCTAGATTTTTTCTTCGCGGGGAAATGCTAGTGTTTTATAAAGCTAAGTTTTTTTTTAATATGCTTATTAACAAATTAATAACAGATTCTACTAGTGAGAAATAAACTTGCTTCAAGACACCAAAACTGGCTTCTCGGAGTTCGATTCCAATCCTGAATAACGACGTTTCTAAGTGGAAAAAAACTCCATTTATAAAAGATTTTCACAGTAAATTCAATTTTTTTTATTCTACATTCATACAAATAGAGAAAAATATATAATTTTGTATTTTTTTATGACTCAGGTTCGCAATACTGATATCCCAAAGCTTTTTTCAAGATTTCTGTTTTTGAGAATAATATGTAGAGTTTTTATGCGCTTAAATATTTTTTAGTAAAACAAAAGTTGCCTTGTTTTATGAAAACCCTACTTGGCATGTATACTCTAAAAACTGTTTAAAAAATGTCTCTAATAGTTTGAAATAAAAAGCTCTAAAGAAAATCCCCCTCAAGAATAAATTAGATTCGTGATTTATTAAAATATATTTTATAAAGCTAAGTGTTGCTGACTGTTGACATGTGCAAAATCACGTATTGCATGTTCAGAAACTTATTAAATCTTTTTTGCGTTTGAGATTTTTCATGAATTATTACGTGTTTAAAAAATCTTATAATGAATAAGTTTGGAAGAGAAAATAAAGTGTGTTGTGTTTTTTTTTTTTAATTATAGTATAAACTGTTTGAAAAACTTTATAAATAAAATTTACCCTTATTTAGAACTTTACAGCTGCGACAGTGTGTTTAGTCTGTTTGCGTGGTCTTTCATCAGCCAGTGCCCTGTGATGACCACTATTGTTCACGCGATGTCAGTGCGAGTCCGACAAAGAAGATCATTAGTCCGTATTAAATTATATAACGGCCATGTATTTCTGGACTTTGCGCAAGTGTTGAGTTGAGACCACCTGAAGTCAGCAGTTTTCCGGAAATGTGTATCGATTTTAGCTTTGACTAGTCCTAATGGTATATGAACCTCCGGGACTTGCGAGCTGTCGAGTGCGAAACTTGGCTTGGCTAGTTCATCAGCTCTTTCATTACCTGGAATGTGACTATGCCCGGAAACCCAAATAATGGTTACCTTGAATCTTTCTGCTACACAAGCAAGCTGTTCGCGGCAGTCTTGAACTATTTTCGAAGATATGGTAGTCGATACTATAGCTTTAATGACTGTTTGGCCCGACTCCTCTTTTGTCGGAAGAACACCGTCAACGTGTTTTTCAAAATCATAATTAGTTGGTTTATAGTCTGTCTAATTTGCTTGCTCGATTTGGTCTCGATTCACTCGTTATTGATTCTAGGAACCAGCTGTGTCCATATGGTTTTGTGGTCCATAGCTAAGTCTATTTGAGTGAAGGTCTATTTGAGTAGAACTCTTTTTATCTTTTGTAAAACCCCTTGCACATTGTTTATGACAAAACCGCAAACTTGCCCTAAAAAAAACCATTCAGACCAATTTATTTAACAACTTTCAATTCAACTTGGTTTTTTTTCTTTATTAACAAATTTATCTTTCTCTTTTCAGGTGATTTGATTTATCTTTCATTTAGAACAAACAACGGCACATGTAAGTTTTTCCTTTTTTTTTTTTTCAATTTCTTAGTACTTCTTATCGCAGGTACACACTTGATTGCCAAAATTTAACTTTTGCTATTAATTGTTTGTGTCGTTTGTCAAAAACAAAAAACAATCTGCAATATTCGCACTTGTCATATTTATGACATTTAACCGTATCTTTGTGTTTACATCCTTTTAATGAATGACACTGTCATAGGGGGCGCACCTCACCAAATCGTATCAGACGATACTTTTCGCAAATATCAAATGTCAAATGAACACAATAAACGTCTTAACCACGAATTGTAGTGTCAAAACGACGACACAACAGTTTTTTCCCTCGTTTGCGGTCAGAATGTGGTTTTGGCAGTTTGTTTTGACTTTCAATTTGTGCGCAAATGTTAATTTTCGTTTCTGCATACATTTAATTGGAAAAAAAATAACGAGTAATTGCCACATTTCGCGAAATCGTTAATGAACGATTGCTTTCCATACACGATAAATCGCTTTCGAAATGTTTTGTTCAAGCCGATTGCAAACGTCAACATCAGTCAGGTGTAATAGCATCCCTTCCTCTTTCGGTGTGCTAATGACAAATATCGACGAATCTTAAAGAGTATCTTTATCTTGCTATTCGTGTTCGTTAAATGAATACATTTGAATTGATTTGATCGTTCAGCTTGGTGCGGTTCGTGGGCTTTCTTAACCATCCTCCACCAAGCCGCCATCCTATTCACCTTAGCCTTGTTTTGTGTGAACGACTTTAACGATTCGTAGCGCCGAGTGGGTGTGTGCCGCATTTGTGTGAGCATGAGCGTTAGGATCTCGTAATCTTGAGGATAATCACTCTTACTTTGTGTTGAATGGAAATGTTGGGTGGTCGTCGGCGGCGTTGTCGGAGCAAACGGTGCAAATTAATCGAACACGATTTATTACAAAACGATTTTTGTCATCGTCGTCTTCGCTATGTGTTGGTCGGAATGGTGCTCGTTGTCGTGCTCGTTTGCGATGTCCTCGTCCTCGTCGTCGTCCTCGTACTCGGAGCTGACATCGTTCTTTGGTGTTCAATCGAAATTAACGACACTCGGGATATGCTTGGTATGCTCTGTTATATGGCTCATTCATTGGCGTATTGATTTTTGTTTATTGCCAAATCGGGGAAGAGGGGCAACCAGATAGATTTGCATCGGCTGTGGTTGTTTTGACGTTCCCGATTATTGTTTGTGTACGTGCGCTCGTGCGTTTTTTTTTCTTTTTGTTTACCTTCCTTTATTTGATTGCGGACGCGGGTTGATTGTTGAGTCGTATGATACGGATAGTTAAGATGACTTTGATGGGACGATTAGATCACTATGGTGGTTTGGGGATTAAGTGAGCATAGAAAACCATCGAAATAAGTTCCGGAGAAGTATCCAGAACTTTATGACTATGATTGGTTTCCAACATGATGCGCACAAGTGCAACATTACGTTTTTGGTGCGACAACTCTTTTGGAAGCCAGAAACTAGATTTGTTCAAGTTTGTGTGACAAATTGCGGGGCCTTACACAAGATACCTTTTGTCTTTAGACCTAAGCTAAATCTGAAACGGTCCAAAAAAATAATAAACCTTTTCAAAGGTTTCAGATCTAGAACGTTATTTAAACCAAAAGACTGTTGCAGGGTATTTCACGCAAAAAGTGTCGAAAGGGCTACAGAAGTTTTTTAAGCAGTGAAGGAAAAATAAAAGTTCTGATTTTTCACTCGCCAACGCAGTGGAGATTAGTCTTCTCTGGTACCATGGCATTTGCTCTAGTCAACACCAGGAGACTAGCAGACCAAGGCCAGTGATCCAACATTCACGTGCACGTAGTGTTAAAGGGTTCATGGTCTGCAACTAATATTTAGTAAAAAAATACAAGTCCGATTCACGAAAGCTGGCCTGCCCGAACTCGGCCTTCTAATGAAGCCTGCAAAAAAGCCTGTAGTCTGATTTGTGCAGGTTGAGCGTTGTGAAATTTTTGGACTATTTTTTTTTTTTTTAAAAAGTATGGCGGCTTAGTCCAACTCCTACACTAAGATTATTTAGGAAATTAAGTATGTGGGCCCATTTGTTGTGGCTTAGGATCCTTCACAGTAAGGTCCCTACATGGATAGAGATGTGACCATCATTGTGCCACTTGTCTTATGAAGACTTGTTTCAAAAGACTGCCAAACCTTAACCTCAACATTCTCTTCCTAGCCCGCTTTTCAATTTTTCAGTAGCGGAGAATGTGGAATGATCTTCATCATCACTTCACATGTTCCGCCATTAGACCTGAACTGCTTTTAGTATGCTTGATTGACCAAGAGTCAGTCCCTGTCTGCTTTAAGCTAAGTTCGTAGACTAAGTGTCCATATGATCGACTTGACAGAGTCAGCGTTGTCTTTGGCTTTCCGGACTGAATTCAAAACTAATAAGGCGATAAAAAAAAAATATTTCTATACATCGTTCTTTAATCATTCAAGTTTAAAAATTTGGTCGATCGTTGATCTGCCGGGTCGGAGGCCTCACTGGTAGGTTCCGACTAGCCTGTTGTAGAAATCGTTCAGACCTTCACAGAATACCTGGGAAAGCACCTTTCATGCAACGTTAAGCACTGGAAGTTCTTTAAATATAAAGGACTGTTTTTCTTGGACATGAGGACTTTGAGCGAATGAAAAATCAAACGCAAATGTTTTCGCCAAAAACAACTTGTTATGGTTTCAAAATTGCATTTGAAAGGTTTTCGCATTTCGTGCATGGTGTCCCCCCAATTTTGTTTTCCAGCCCCAATCCAACCGAGTGGCTCGTTGGTGGAGAACGTTGCTTCTTAACCGAGAGGTTCAAGGTTGAAGCCCAGGACTCGCCAGACAGTTGTTTTTTTATTTCTTGGTCAGATCGCAAAATAACACGCGACCAAATGGGTAAAATAGACTAAGCTCCGTCGGCGGTAGGGGGAATGCTAAGCGTGGGTCAAGTATGATGATCATTGATCGCGTGATCGAGTAACTGACCACAGAACGGACTTGAATGGGGGTAGTGGGCGTATTAGGGATTAGCGACTGGGTAGTCTACGGAGAACTAGAGAACGAGTCAGACGAGTTGGAGAAAGAAATCGGGGAAAAGAAGTTTTTTTTTTGGAAAAAAAAAGAAATAGAAGACGGGAAAATAATCGAATTCGTGATTCAAAAATACGGAAGTTTGTTCACTTTTGGGAAAATCCTGAGCGTCGAAGATTTTTCTTTTTTTTTAACTCAAGTGATCGTAGTGCGTAGACAATTGGAACGGGGTGACCGAGGATCTTTGCCGGGCCGATACCACGTGGCGAATTTTAAGTTCAATTCAGACCTTAGACCGTAAATAAATGTATTAAAGTGGTCAAAGGTCAAAGGTAAGAGGGAAGTGCTCGTGCCTAAAAGTGTTCCATCTCGATCGAAAATTAGCCGTACAAGCTCCAAAAAGTTCGGTTGGGAACCAGCTAATTCGAACGTTGATTAGTGTCGGCAGGGAATGCACGCGATCAAAACAAGAGAACAAAAAAAAAAGAAAGGAATTGGGATTATTCATCCCAAAACGCTCTACCGATCTATCGATCTATCGTATCCAGTTAAGTTCTTGTCAAGATATCAGCCAGCAGTTCCAGCGAGCAGATCAATTTAACCTAGTTCAAGTATTTATGTTACTAACCTCCATCTTGCTTTATTTAATCTTTCTTTAATTCATTTTCTGGTTGCTTTTATTTATATTTAATTGTAAATTCCATGAGGCGGCGCTTGTAGGCCAATGGGAAATCATTAAAAAAGGGGTTGGTATAGCTGAATGGGCTTAAGCACTAAACATAGGGAGAAAACGTTAGGGGTCGGCCGAGCTCTCACGTCGTAGGTTGAACTCCTAGATTTTGTTTATATGATTTTTTCTTGTTCTCCCATTGTGCTATTGGGGTCTGATCTTGTTGGGGTATATTTTTTTTTTTTTTTAAAGATTTATCAAACGGATTGTAGTATTCCATTTTTTTTTATATGAATTAGTTTTAACGATCATTTAAGAATAATGAAATGAAGTGTTAATGGTTGTGGTTTAAGCGGTGACTTTTCTTGCATCCTCGGGGGTGCGGTAACGTTGACTGGATTATTTATTTTGTTTCTTTTTTTTCCCTTCGTTGTTTCTTAAGGATTTTTTTTTGATCTCGGATTTTACTGGCATCGTCGCGACTTGACGTCATAAAGCTATTGGGGAGAAAAGGGAAATCGCGTGGCGCCCATAAAACCAACACCCACGACTTACCTCCATTGACCAGTCGGCAACCATTGTCCTCAAATCCGCGGAGGACGAAACGACGGTAACAAACTAATCAACATTTTCATTCACCTTTGATGAGGTCAATACTTCTGCGAATTTACATTTATTTTTTTTTCTGTAAACTTCTCTCACGAAAGGCAAAAAAAAATCCATTGTCGTATTCACAGTCAAATTACAAAAAAAAACAAAAAAAAACACATTAAACTGTCACTCACGATTGTGACACAAACTATGACACACAATATGCCAGCATCGCTCCTGGTGATGAAATGATTCGATTCAAACAATGCTCAAAATGCTCCAATCTGTTGTCAGGAGATCGATAACGACATTTTAAGTCAACACATATACCGAAGCCGACAACCGAATAGGCTTTGACATTGAAATCACGTGACTGGTCAACTGTCATTTGTCTTTGTGCCCACACCATTTTGTTTTTGCTGTTTTGACAGCTGACGGGATTTCAAGTTGATAATTCAATTTCGGTCGTTCGCTGGGATTATTCATTTTTCTGTCTTGTCGATTGCTCATCATGGCGGCGCTGAAGAGATTAAGGCAACTTTTTTTTTCATCCTCTTTGGACGATTGTCCTTAATACGGTATGATGTGTTTTTTTTTTTTGTGTAAATGACAGAATAACATGCGACACCCCATTGGAGGGGATGTATAGGCAAATAAAATGAATTCACCTTGACATCTGCGTGCTGACGTTTGTGAATCAACAATCACAATTAAATGTGGCGTCACCGATTAATTCTCGTGAGTTTGTCATTGATCGACTTTGTTGCAAGGAATCTAAAATGATTTAAAAGTTTTAAGTGGTGTCAGATATAAATTAAATGTCAACTCGAGTTATGTGAATACAACGTACCTGATGCAATCATAACATTCGAAATGTCATGCCTCTGTTGTTGTTGCGTCTTCTTGTTGTGCATTGAATGTCAGATGCCAAGAAATTGCATACAACTTTTAATGCAGCAAAAGCTCGACGCATAGTTGAACAACACAAATCAATATTTTTGCACAGGTAAATAGAAGTTTTGACAAACTGGTTGACATTTGAACATGGCAAACAGAATGGGCTTGCGAAATTAATGGTAGTCACGAAGGTTGCATTTTATGCAGAAGCTCAATACGCTTAGTCTTCAGTTCAAAATGTAATTTCGTTTTGCCGTCTACTCAGACCGATTGTCTTGGATGGTGTCCGATGGCTGCTCAGTCAGTCTGCACCACGACACATAGGCCGGTGGACGTTTTTTTCGGTTAATTTGGGGCGATCAAATTGCACCCAAAAATTAAAAAAAAGCTGCGGAAACAGGAATTGGGTAAACGAGCCTACGGAATGTCTGCGGAAAGATGCGTGACAATACAACTTGACAAGCGTTATGCTAGTCTATGAGTTACTGGCGAATCACAATGTAATTTTTTTTTAGTTTCCGAAGCTCAAGAGCGTTCTCAAAATTCGCTGTTGAGACATAATTTAGTTTATAATTTATTTAAAAAACAGCTGGGTGGCAAAGTTTGTAGAGCGCCTGCCTTTCAATTGATTCCATTGATAGGTCACAGGTTCGTTTCCTAGAGGAGTGGTCTAGTTTTTCGAATCTGGTTCAGTCACCATTTGCCGTTGGGATCAAGTTAATGGCACTATCGCTGGGTTGGTCGACCACTGATAGTAGCCTGACTAATGCGTGGCGTTGTTGTAGTGGTTGTTGTATCGGCTTAGTTCCTAGTTTGTGTTGTCAAAATAGCTGTTTGTGTAGATTGTGTGTAGATGGCTCTGCTGTGAAGGCATAACACTGACAGCGGGGTGTTTAAGCTAAATCTTCCAAACTTTCAAAGTTCATAGATCATAACTAATGTCGAATAAAATCCTGCGAATTAGGTAAAAGCCAATAGGTCGATATAAAAAATCCTCCGTCCCGTTTCGGGCTCCAGCCACAGAAGCGAGTTGAAACCAATTACACATGAGTTTCTCAAACCACTACACAATCTTTCGTTCTTCTCCTTATTCTTCCGCTCGCTCTGTGCTACACGCATTATAAGAGTCTTAATATCCTCTTAAAGAGCGAGAAAATAATTTAAAAAAAAAGTGGTTCCATGTGTTGTCCAAATATTCAAGCATGGAGGTGGCTTCATTATGGTTCTAGGATTTTTCTCGCCCGCCGGACTTATTGACTTATTGACGAAATCAGGAATAAGGTAAGGTAAGGTAAGGTTAAAGTGGCTGACATAAGGCAGTGTTTTGGCCCATTAGGATGCCACGAGGGGGTGAACGCATAACCTATCTGCTAATATTATGGAAGGGTAGAGGAAGAATTTTGAGATGGATTCCTTCTAGGGGGTGAGAGAAGGGAAAGGTTCAGAGAACCAGTTTGTTCTTCTTATGAAACTGGTGAGGTCTTTTGGGTTTGTTTAAGCGAGTTCTGTTAAAGATGTAAAAAAAAATGAGAACCCAGATTTCTATACATCGATTTTGCTAGGGTCGGGCATTCGCAGAGGAGCTGAGAGACGGTTTCCTCCACTTTCTCCGAGCGGCAACTCCTTGACTGCATGTCTAGCCTTTCTGCGTGCCTAAGACAGTGCCTCGTAAGGACAGCTATGAGGACGCTTAATGAATTGCGACTCAAGCTTAGTAGCTTCCTGGTTCTCAGTTTGTTGAGAAGGGGCCCGGTTTGTCTGGTTATGTTTCTATCATTAAGAAAAAGTTAAGACTTAGGATTACCATTCCAAGCTTTGAAGGAAAAGGGACTTTGAAGAATTGCCTGCCTTCAACTCAGCAGAACTGGTTTGGGACGAACTTTACACCAAACGACAAACTTTGGAAGATCTTTCTAGTTGCCGAGGCAACAAAACCATTTGAAAACATCAAGAAGTTGATAGGTAAATTGTCTTGATTGATCGTCAAATTAGTACAATTAAGGGACTGATTTTTTGACAACAAAAACTTCGAATTCTATTTCATAAACCAAGTCTTTTATTGATCAGTCATTTGGCTAAATAAACATTTTAATTTTTGTTTTTTTTTTGCCAATCTGTGACTTCCAAATGAGAAGCTATTAAACTAACAACTCCAAAGATCCAACCAAGAAATGAATAAGACGCTCAGCTCTTTCTTCAGATGGACAAATTAAATATTTTGTTGACTTAACTAAATTTTTCAACGACACCCTGCTGTGTCCCTGATTATCCATCACGTTGATTGATGCGCGAACTCAGCCAAATGCTTGAGCACTTAATTCTCCTCAAGAGCTGACCCTTTCTATTTTTTTTTATTGCCATCATCTTCATCACGCTGACCCCGGCAGATCCATCTCCATTATCAAGCAATCTGCCCTCGTAATCACGGCTTGGTCATGCGGAAGAGGGACGAATACACACAAAAAAAAAGGATAAAAATGGAAACTTAAGGAGTGTAATTTCCAATGCTAATACGGCTAATAAATTTACATTAGTCATAATCTATTTAACTGACATAAACCAATTACACTTGTTTCATCCGGCCCTCGTAACCCCTACTTGGAAACTATTATCCTATTTCGAACAGAGAGAACAACGAAAGGATTTTCCACTGCAAATGACTGTGCATTGGTCTAAATTATTCATCACTAAATTGCATTGAATCAAGCAGTTGGGCCATTAAAACCGAACACAGTAGTGAATGAAACCCTATTAAAACTCCTCACACGCATCCTCCATCAAAAGCTTCCTTCCACCTTCCACCTTTATTCCGGTTCAGAGAAAGCAAGTGCGGACTTAATATTTCAAAGTTACAACCTACTTAAGCTGCCATTAAAATTTAAGCAATCACAAGCAGAACGACTGAACTATTGTAACTCGACGAAGATCCTTGCACAGTTTAAAAACGGAAATAGTAACTATATGTATGTAGCCTTGCAAAGGAGAAGGAATCGCTGATTGAGTGTAGAACGAACAAGGACGAGGTTGAAAACTCTTGGCGCAGTGGTGGATGAGGAAAACGTGCCAGCAACACATTTGTACCCATTAATATGTAATACAAAAATTGTTTCCATCGAACAAAGGAGGCAAGGATGTGCTTTATTTTTATGTAAACAAAAACAAACTAAAAATCCTTTGTAAGCTGCACTTTGTCCTGTTTTTCGTTCGTTCTATTCATCAGGTAGGGCCCGCCAGCTCCTTCGTTCAGCTCCACTTCAACTGGCACGAAAGTCTAATTTTTTTATTTTGCATAGTCGCATGTTTAATTAGGTCCTTTTTTTTGGAAGGAGTAATTGATAGATGGAGGCAGACATTGGATTGGAAAATTGTGTCCTTAAATGGGCCTGTTTATTTAATTAATCTCGGCAAGAGTTTGGGTTTCAGTATTTTGGGGACTGACCTTAAAAGTTTATAAGGAATTGTGGATCTGAAGGAAGATTTAGATGATGACAGAAACGAAGGTTTCTATTGGGACAACGGATTTGTGTTCTTCTTGCAGCAATTTAATGAAAGGAGATCTATATTTTTAGGGGTCACAAAAAGGATGAGTCAACCGTCTTTTTCCGTCGCCCCTTCTTGATTCATATTCATTCATAGTTATCCGAAGAGGGAAGTATGTTTTTAAAGTTTAAATTTTCGTTTTCAATTTCCCAATCACTTTCGGTATTTTTAAAATGTCCGACGCTGCTGCCTACTTTCTTACGATGCTAAATTAAAACGTCGAACCATTTGGGATGAAGGAGCTCCTGTTTCGTTTAACCATCGGTGAAGTATTCAGGTTTAAGTTTTTTTTTACTTGCAAAAAACGAACATACTGCATACAACGTGATGTGTACTGCTCATTGCGATCGTTGCTGGTGAAGAGGAGTCATTAAGCCCCCCACCAATCGTCAAGTATCAAAAAAAGACTTGGTAGAAACTCTGCTCGTCCAAATGCTTCAATTGCACGCTGCTGCAAGGAGATGAAACTGGATAGAACGTCCACAAAAGACGAGCACCGTCAAACACGTCCCACAGTGGAGGCATGTTGAAAAAAGGCGAAGGTCTTGAGTAAGCTTACCACGTTGGGCATCCGAACATAAGAAGAAACGAGTTGATAGTTCATGAGCAAATCTTGAGGACTACCAAGTTGACCGGGACATGTTTTTGGATGGCGACTGCATTTCAACGATCAATTGATAGGTCTAAGGTTCGAATCCCAGAAAAAGTTCTGCAATTTTATCTTATTACCGAACCTAGTTCAGTCAATATTTTTCTTTTGAATCAAATAAACGGCGCTATCACTGGAGTGCTCGACCAGAGTTAGTAGACCAAGTGGTAGGTTATGCTGAAGTGGTAATGCTATCGGCTTGCATTCTGAAGCTCCAAATTCGTATCGGCAAAATTATAGCTGGTCGTTACGGTTTCGTTCTGTAAACATAACAGACATCAAAGTGATGAACCAATTAAAACAAATAACACAGCTTTTTAAAATACTGTGAATTAAGCGAATGCAAATAAGTCAAGTCAATGTCAGATTCCCCGGAGCAATTCAAACCAAAATCTTTCAATTCTTCTCCTTATCATTCTCCTCCCTATATGCAAAACAATAAGGGAAGTCATAATCCTTTGCGAGGGAACCAATTCTAAAAGAAAAACAATGGCTTCTATTTTTTGGAATACGAAGGGAATGGTGATGATGGAAAGAAAACGAAGGAGAGCGGTTGCGGGCAAACTTCGAACTAGATCGCTGTTTCACAAAGATCACGCAACAGTACACAAAAGCGAAGTTGTGATACCTGTCATTCGAGAAGCGGCCTTCAAACTCAATTCATTATGAAAGCTTCAGTGAAAATGGAAAGTAAATATTCCAACAATGGCATTTCTGACGTTTGAAAACGTCAACTGCATTTGCGGTTTATATCAAAATCAGCCTTCTGAAATGGGACCACTCTTAGTCTCTAGTATTTTATGCAGTGCCAATCAAGTGTCGAATTTGTGAAATTTAACAGAGATGTATCCCAATAAAGCTTCGACTACATTGCACCACTTTTGGGACGGGGCGTTCGTCATCGATTACCAAATACTTATTTCAGGTCACCAGCTGCCAAGCAAAATAAAGTCATAAAAAGTTTCAGTTAAAAAACCAAATGAATGAAAAAGGTTTTCAATTAATTTACCGATGATGTTGATGTTGTCACCAATATTCACTCACTGTGCGTTTGTGATGATGTCAAACAGGTGACACATTCCCTTCACTTTCCGTCAAATTGGTCAAATTAAGTTGTGTTTAAAACTGAAGACGCCAATCGATTTTGCTTTGTAGTTTATTTTTGATTTTTTGTTAAAGCACTCCTGACGTGTTCCGCATTCGGATTTTGGATTGGATTGGATTGGATTGGATTCACATTCCAATTAATTGTTGCAACATGGTTACGACAACCAAAAAAACGTCACACCAAAACACAAAAATAAAAAAACGAAAAACCCGATTCTACAAAATACAAATCGAATTCGATTCATTCGATGAAGTGAAATCGAATTATTTATGTGATCAATTGGAATTCTTCTTCTTTTTCGCACTGCTCTTTTGGTGTGCGCGATGTAGCGCCGCTTTATTCGATAATGGTTTCGGTTTTAATTGAAAATTTGTGTTGGCGGTGAGAAATTTATGAACGAAAATAGATCATGGACCGACAAAATCGGTTTCATTTTCATTTATTTTTCTCTTTTTGTGTTTCTTCTCAAAGAATATTCAATGGGATGGGATGTATCGATGATGGGAAATAGTGCTTCATCGTTGTTGCTGTGACGTTTAGAGATTCCAATTCCAGAATCACTGTCAAATGGACATGAAATATGAAAAAATTTTAATTCAATTGAAACACATTGAATTGAAAAGGCGAATTTTCAGCAACGATGTCGAGTAGAATATTTATTTAGCGTCGATTTAATCTAGTTGATTGAATTCCTATTTTTATACACAAACAACCAAAATTATCGACACGACATCAGGCTGGCTGTTTTATTTGGCCAATGAAGCAAATGATAGGACGTTCTTTTTTTTATTGTTAAGTGGGGATTCTGTTAGTCAGATTGTTTATTTGTCAACAAATTGTAAATGAACTGTTCTGAAAATTGACTTTTTCAATTTGTTTTTTGGGTCATTTCAACAAGAGGTGTCACTTTAAATCAAAAGAAAGAATCAAGACTGATAATTTTTGAGGTATAGAATGGAAAATAGTGACAGTCAAATGACCGTCTTGGCTTTGCTTTCAAACACTCGTTTTATTGGGGGCTATTTTTGCATTAAACAATTGGAAACGGTTAAAGAAAACCTTGTAGCTGATCAGCAGTTATCTATTGTGGATCTTTTCAACAAGCAGATCTCAGAGCGTAAACGTCCAAGACAGTTGGCTTACTGTGTTTTTTAAGGGAGGAGAATTCTTTGTGACGACAAAGTTTAAATCTCTTTATTGAATCCAATAGAACATAAGAGTATGACATTTGAAGGATATTGTAAAGGGTGATGTAATAGCTATTATCTTTTTGGCAACACTGGCTTAAACAGCTGACGCACGTTTCGTGTTTTGTTTCACTGTCAAACAACTTCAGTTTGGTCTATAATTTAACCATGAATCGTCTTACAAACGAACAACGCTCGCAAATTATTGAATTTTCTATTAAGAAAGTTCATCGCGCGCTTCTTCCATTTTAGGGTCAGTTTTATCGACCCACTGAATTGGGGCTATTGTGACTAAATTTCGCACCAAATTTACATTGTTGGGCATAAAACCACCAACACGCTTACGTAGAGTGCGAACTGAAGAAAATATCGCAGCTGTATCGGCCAGTGTTAATGATGACCATCAATTATCGATTCATCGCCGTTCGCAGCGATTGGGATTCTGTTACTCAACAACGTGGACAATTTTGCGGAAGGATTTAGGTGTAATGCCTTTCAAAATACAGCTGGTGCAAGAATTGAAGCCAAACGACCTACCGCAACGAAAGTTGGCCGAAGATCCACTTTTTTTTCCGAAAAATTCTGTTCAGCACCGAAGCTCATTTTTGGCTCAATGGGTACGTAAATAAGCAGAATTGGCGATTTTGGAGTGAATATCAGCCAGAAGCATTGCAAGAGTTACCAATGCATCCAGAAAAAGTCACAGTTTGGTGCGGTTTATGGGCTGATGGCATCATTGGACCGTACTTCTTCAAAGATTATGCGAATCGTTACGTAACTGTGAATGGTGAGCGCTACCGTGAAATGATATCCAATTTTTTTTTGCCCAAAATACAAGAGCTTGACTTGCATGACATGTGGTTTCAACAAGACGGTGCCACATGCCACACAGCACGAGCAACAATGGACTTATTGAGAGGCGAGTTCGGTGAACATTTAATTTCACGTTCGGGACCAGTCAATTGGCCGCCTAGATCGTGCGATTTAGAGCCTTTAGACTATTTTTTGTGGGGCTATGTTAAAGCTCATGTCTGTACAGACAAGCCCGCTTCAATTGACGCATTGGAAGACAACATTGAAGCATTTATTCGTGAGATACCGGCCGAAATGTTGGAAAGAGTATGCCGAAATTGGACTAAGCGGATGGACCATTTGAGGCGCAGTCAAGGTCAACATTTGCATGAAATAATCTTCAAACATTAAATTATATGGACCGAACTTTCGATTCAAATAAAGATTTCATGCATTTTTCTGAATTTTATGTGTTTTTTTTTTGTAAAACTTTCCTATAGCTTTTAAAAAATCACCCTTTATAAAATTTTCAAGAAGAAATATTTCAATACTCGGCAGCAATTATTCGGACGTGTCTCGGGAATAAGTTGATTTACTGTGAGCTTCATAACTTGTTGCTGGATCGTCGGAAATCCAAGTTCGTTCGTTAGATAATAGTTTTCCCCAGGTAATGCTGGGAGGGTTTTTCGAAATTTAAATTTTTCACGTTTCTGGAACACTTTGAAGGGAAAAACGTGATTCTTTGCAGAAAAAAAATCGGCTAATTTGTTTTTGTAGAATAAAAATTTTTAACTCGTAAATTGTGTACGGAAAAAGGTATAAAAACAAGTATAAAAATACTCGTAACTTCGTCAATTTTGCTCCAATCGACTTAAAATTTTGACACAATAAACTTAAAACATTGTGTTAAAAATATAAAAATGTATTTAAAAAACAAAATTAATGCCTAAGCCCCCCCCTAAAAAAAATGAGAAGCATCATGGCTGCTTTATAAGCTGAACTTTTTAAATATTGGGGAGATGTTCTATTAAGATGCCTTAAATCCGACGAAATTGATTTATCACGGAATCCCAAAACCAGGTTCACAAAAAGAGGGAAAGTCGACCTCAATATTTGGTCAAAACTATTTCTAGACATTTTTTTTTATTTCAGATGATTGAAAATGATTATTTAAACTTTATCGTAAATTAAACGTTATAATATTGGAAAGAAAATAATTATTTAAGTTCTATTTAAAATATGATAGTGTCCGAGCCGAAACCGAAACCCCCCAACTTACTAAAGCAAACCCAAAAGACCTCGCTCAGTTCATTTTAAAAGCAAAAGTGATAGACTGAGTTTCGGCCGATTTTTTGTCGAAACCGAAACTGTGGCGGAAACCAATTTTTTGGCCGAATCTGGCCGAAACCGAATGTTCGGTCGGTCACTAAAATATTATATAATATAATCTTAAAAAATAATATTATTTAGTGAATATTTTCAGGACCCACTTGTATACATAAATAATTTCGGTCACAGCTCAGAATCGGATCTCAGGTCAGCAAAAGTATTTTAAGGACATCCCTGTTTTATAGTTCTCTCGAGAATTTTCTCGCGAAATCCCAACTGTAAGGTCTAAATTATTAATTGCGGGCTTCAGCGAGCTGCTCTGATAATTGTCCGATGTGAAGAAGGGCTTGTTTTTACAATGGAATAACCATTAGGTGTCATTGGATGCCAACCTTGTACTTTGACTGCGGTCTCACTCGCTTTCATAAATTTAACCAGAAAAATTTACTTATTATAAATGTTATATTACTTTCAGCTTCTGTATTAGACTTGAGTCGATGCCTGTTTGGGCTTCGTTGAAAAATCTTCTCCAAGCACATATTTCCCAAATTTGAGTTTCCAAAGCCGGTTTTAGCGACATCTTTTATCAGTCCTGTTTTTTCTTTACTTATGTTTGTTTTACAATGTTTTTCTCGCACCGCAGCCCCATTTCAGAATAAGTTCTATATTTAATTATTCTTCAGGATCACATGTTTCGAATATATCGTTAAGGAAACTTCTGCACTGTCTCTTAATCCTTCTTTGCAGACTTTTCCTAAAACCGCATTTTTGAACTCTTTCGCACATGTTGCCGTGACTTCATTAATGATTTTTGACACTTCGATATTAAATTATGTTCGTATGTTAATTCTTGGGCATTCACCTGCCCTCAAGATTCCTTTGTTTTACATCTTTTGTTGTTTTTCATTCTTAATTCTTAATAATTAATAAAATCTTCCCATCACTACAAATAACTCAAGGACAAACTGATCAAATAAAAAGCATATCTGGAACAAACACATGATGATTCAACATCGACTAGCTTCCGACAACCTGCGCTTCGAACGGCTCGTCAAGAGTACAAATTATTCGCCTTTTTGAAAAAAAATGTTTTTTTTTTTCAACTTTTGACCGGATTTTGAGGTCGAATATTCCTCGTCGAATAACTCAAACTGTAGCGACTATGCCAGTGTCTCGAAAAAGACAAATTGTGTCACCGAGTCTGTATCGTGTGACGTTGTTCTGCAGAAAATAATATCGTGCACGCACATGACATACGTTTGTTCATTTTCAAAAACATTGCTTCACTTCTTCTGTTGGGTTTTGAATAACAGTGACAAACTATAATTTTGACTAATTGACTTATATTCATTCGCTCAATTCGCAGTATTTTATTCGCCGTTGAAGATTGCGTCAGCACATCAATGTCAGTGTTATAACAGCATCTTCACAAACAAAGACTACACGATCGTGGAACAAGCTACCATTGCTGGTCGATCACGAAATAATAACGTGGTTAATCTGATGCAAACGTCAAATGTTTGAGCAGATTCGGAAACTAGATAAAGGCATGAGACTTATTCTACGACTCGAACCTGATACCAATGAATTGATTCAATTGAAAAACAAGCCTTCTAAAAACTGTAGCATCCAGGAGTAGTTGCATGTGAATAGGCACAATTCCTGTGATCTTCTCGAAATGATCAGCTACGTCGGCGATACACTTTGCCGGAGGAACATGAGATTAAGAGGGAGAAAGAAAGATTGGTACTCTACGAGACGATTCACGATGACCAACAGCAGTACGAATTTTACTTTAATTTTCACTGTCTCAATATGATGTTCAAGTGCATACCAATTCATATTTGATAAAAATCTCTCAGTCATCACAATGATGATTGAGTTTCCCACATTCCAATGATCGCTCGAAATTTAAAAATGTCACCTCTTGCTTGATAGAATTCCTCATGTTTATGTTTTTTTTTATTGGAATCATTCACAGTTTTTAAATACACTCATCATTTGAGTTCAGTTTAATAGTTTTTTTTATGTTTTTCGGCCTTTTTTTTTTAATGTAGTGACAGTACCATTTATTTTTATAACCTCACTTAAACAATCTGATTTCGAAGCAAATATTCTAGTTAGTGTCAAAAAGGTTATCGCTTGCTTTATTATTATTAATTCGTAATAAGTTGAATGTCAACGATGCGATGAGGGTTTTTGTTTGCCTTTTTATATTTTCTAAATTGTTGACGTTTTCCTTGAAGTTTGTCGTTGATTTGCGTTAAAATTGCCTTGATACTGCTGATTTGATGTTTGATAGGAGTGACAGCCAAGTTTCAAGAGTTTAATTGCTTTACAAATTCAACAGAATTCTACTGCGACTGAATAGAAATTTATTAGAATTATTTGCCTCTGTTGTATGTTGTCGTGGGAAAATATTATCAATTATTAAACGACCTTAGCAACGTTTAAGTTTGATAAGAATGTGTCATCAGAGTTTTCCGCAACATTTTTGATTGATTGTTTGCAAGTGAAAGGGTTTGAAAAGACCGAAGGTATAGATTTTGATTTTTTTATTTTTTCATGCACGTAACATAAAAATAAATGCTACAGTTTATTCGGATTAAAATTATCAATAAGTTGTTTGAAAAATCAAGTTGCAATATAGAGGATGAGGAGTTGTCTAGATTAAATTAATCTTTTCATTTAAAAACGCTTCCTATCTTTGCGAGATATCACCGAGATTTTATATTCATTTGAAACGCATATCAATGCCTTTATGTATGGAATATAAGATCGTTCAAATGTCCGCTGCGGCATTCGAAATGTCCAATTTTCCATGACTCTGGCGCATAAATCAGACCGAATTTGACAGAAGGCATGGGTTTGTGACTCATTCGCATAGACCTGCGCCTTCAGAATCCCCCACGAGAAAAAGTCTTACGGGGTCAAATCTAGGTTGCCAATTGACATCACCTCAACGTGAGATGACCATGCCCTCCAATCGCTGGTACGAAATTTACAATGTGGAGTGAGCTGTGTGGAACGTAGCGTCATCCTGTTAAAGCCACATGTCGATGGTGTCCTTATGATTCAATTCAGGCCAAAAGAAGTGGGTTATCATCGAACAACGCTCGCCATTGACGGTGATGGCTTGACCAACGTCGTTCTCAAAGGACCGATGGACCGATCCAGAAATGGGCCTCATCGCTGAGAATGATTTTTCGTTGAAAATTAGGATCAGTTTCCAACTGCTCCAGGGCCTATTCAGCGAATTCTTTGGTCGTTCACTTTCAACTCCTGGTTCAGTTGAATTTTGTACGAAGGCAGGCCCATCCACGACGCAAAATTCGCCAATTTTTAATCTGCGAAAGGCCGAGTTCTTTTGAGGGACGCGAAATCGACAGCCTCAGATTCTCCAGCACACTCTCACCAATAGAGGCGATGTTTTCGGCAGATCTTGCGAATCGTCAACGCACCCGTGTTGGGTGATCGTTTACCAAACCAGTGAACTCAAATTTATCCATCACACTGCGAAAAATCATCTGGGAAGGACGATTATGGCGACCGTAAAATGGGCGAAGCTCGCAGAACGTTGATCGATCAGAACACAGACAAACAATTTTATTACGTGCACGTGTTGATGAACTCTTATCCGTCCATGGTGATTATACAAAACAGACTGAATAAATGATAGCCAATTTGACACCCAATTTGACAGATTGGCCGCTATCAACTGTCAAAGTTCGGAAGACCCTTTATAAAGTAAAATGTCCCAACAAAAGTTTGTGCCTGAATCCGAAAACCTTTTCGCGCAACTGAACTTCTGCCACATGGTTCAGTTGCCTCAGGAAATAGCTCAGAAAGTTATCTTTTTCTGATGAGACACATTTACATCTCGGCGGTGACGTCAATAAACAAAATTGTCGTTTTCGGGGCTCTCGAAATAGTCACATAGAAACCAATGTTGAACGTGTTCTTGTTTAGTAGGTCTTTATTGGTCTTTTTGCTTTGACGATAATTAAAGAGGCGCAACCATCAATTGAGAGCGCTACCGAGGCATGATAACTGATCAATCAATAGCAAAATTGTTCAAATTGCTGGTGAAATCAAGTTCGAAACCATCGACTTTTAACACTTTTCAAAAAGCTAAAATCGTTCAAAGGATTTTTTTAATAGGGCTAAAAATAACTATGTGCGGTCCTATTTCCTTGGTCAGGCTTAACAGTTAGGAGACAATGAAACAATGTAGCAGATTCAACACAATTTGCTGTAAACAACTGGTCGCATTTCGAAAGTGCTCTGGTACTAACATCATTTTAAGTATTCGAAAAAAATAAGGGTAGACAATTATCACGCCTTACAACCTAAGGCTGAGTCCACACTTCCTTTGAGATGTGCCAACGAGTATATTCCAAAGTATCCTTAAATTTTAAAATAATATTCGAATTTATGAAAATAATTCTTTAATGAGTGTCGCAGCAAACATCTGTCATTTTCATGCTTGAATTAAAATCAAATTTATTCTCACAGGATGTTTTTTTTTCCTTTCCTTCTTTTGACAATTGACGAGGCATAAAATTTATGGCACAAATAATATTTGTCAAGTCCAGCAAAATTCGTTTTGCAACTTTTACGATTGTAATAATCTGCCGTCTCATAAAAATGAGAATAAATTCAAATAAAATATTATTGTTTTTTTTTTTTAAAGCAAATTAAACAAACGTCACGTCGTGCGTCGTCGGTCAGATCGTTGACATTTATATACACAAAAACAGAAAAAAAAAAAAAACATTCCAACTGAAAACTTCATTTTTAATCCACTACCTTCCTCCTTCATTCAGTTCCATTCGCATCCTAATGAATGACCACTGGAACTGCTTGTTGTCTGAGTAAAGTAAACATTATTCGTTCAGTACGAACTGCCAAAATGTCTGTTGTGAATTCCATAAGTTTATTTCATTTCTAAAAATAACCTTCAACTACATCGGTCTCCATCGAGACGAACTAAAAAAAACAAAAAACAGAGGATGGTGGTACTCACTCAGATGGTGAGTACGTCAAATGAAATTCCTTGTCAAGCACTTGGAAAATGTTTGCAGGTATTTTTTCAATTAATTACGTTCCATCTGTCATTCCACAAACATCGTTCCGACTCCAAGCTTCTATATCGTAAATATAACATCAATCTTACGGCGGATTGAGGGGTGAGCGTAAAGAAAAAAAAAAACCCTGAAAATTCCAAAAGATTTAAGGCTACCTATTTTCAATCCACTACCTTAAACGTCATTCAAGTGTCAAATAGACTCACTAACATAGCGTGTTGTTGGTGAATTTGACATTCAATTGAACAGCGCACCGCTGCCTGGCATGCCACTTCCACGAAACGAAACTAACCTTACACACCAACTTGTCAAGGCGTGGGCCTTGGAAGACTGTCTGTCTGCTAACTTTTACTCGTGTGCAATCTACGCTTCATTACATCGTTTCCGCCATACATACATTCTTATGTACATGGATCTCTTTTTTTTATCTTCTTTTAACGTTTAAGTTTCTTTCTCGAAGCAAGTTCAATGTCAGGGGGTTTCTAGAGCAGCGATAACTCAACTCAGCACAGACCTCCTCCTTGACGATGACGACGACAACGACAACGACAACGATGGTTATTTTGAACTTGAGTAAAGAGAAAGCTTGCGACTGGTTTTGTGTCATGCAATTACGCAACTCAAATTTAATTTCTGATAATGCAAGATAAATCTCGAGGAAAATGAGGGGAAAACGCTGATTTTATCTTCGTTAGTCTTTTGACGTTCTTTTTATGTACACACTCGATGACAAAAGAAAGTGTCCGGAAAATTTTACGGATTATAATTCGTCCCCCGTAATGAGGGTCTTTTTTTTTAAATACACACTGTTTGGTGATTTACACTGAATGACAGCTAATTGTGAGGGTTGCTTTTGAATGTGATTGATTGCGGTATTAAGACAAGCTCAGAGATTATTTTTCAATCACGAGAGTCATGCATTATGTCATCATGCCATTTGTTATGCGAAATTTCTAGATAATCTCACGTTAGGGACACCTAAACGACTTCTGAATACAGATCGTCCAAGAATTTCATATTTCTGTGTCAATTTAGAGTGATGACAAAATCTGTCAATACGCAACGACACCCCACTTGCAGCTTTATCGAAAGCTAATAAAATACTGCGAATTGAACGAATGCAAATAAGTTGTCAAATTCTCAATTTGGTCTCACTCTACTGAGTAGTCGTAAAATAGAATTTCTACCTATACAGTAGCGCATCAATATCCCGAAAGTTGACTCGAATTTTTTGCTCGCTACCACTTCGCATAGATAGGTGTCGAGCGTGTTGAAACGCCTTTTGTTTCACTGAACGTTGTTAGTCTGCTTACGGGGACTCCGCGCGCAATTTTTATGTGTGTAATTTCTGGACGTATTTCTAAAAGCATGCGGATCGAAACTTGAATGCCGAATTCTTCCTTTTTCATTATATGTACTTTTGCTCGTTAATTAATTTGTGCCGTGGGCTCAACTTCGAGTTCTTCAAATTCAAAGCGGAAAAGTAGTGTTTTTAGGGTGACAAAAAAAAAGTAAATCCAGACGAATAAAAAAAGAGAATTTGTGGTTGGCTTCACAATTTCAAGTTGCGGCATGGAATACGTGAACTACAAATTTAAGGTCAAACACTATCAGCGAATTCATATGCGACTGAATAGTTTATGATGGCAAAGGCAGAATTAGAGACCGGTCTTAAGTGAAAATCATTGCCAAGGAAGTCGCTTGCATCTGGCCAAGAATCTGCCGCACGGGGTTTCAAGGTGTCCAAAGAAAGGCTGACAGCTATGACTGCTGCTAATCGGAAAATTCAAGAAACCGCGGTGTTTCAAGAACATCACAAACTTACCTGTGACCTATAAAACGCAAAAGAGCGCTTGGATGGATGCAAAATTGTTCAAAAAACTGTCTACCGCTAAACGTTAGATCTTCAATCCAATCTATGGACCAGGGTGAAAGGTGAATTGAAAAGAATACCCCGGAAGATGATAAACACGACAACGGTATCACTAGCGTGGATGCATCGAGCGGAGGTATTTGCCGTTTTTGAGACGGGGCTCGAATGGTTCGAGGGACAAAAAGATTGTTGTCCAACGTAACTTCTCTTGCTCAAACGTCTGCGTCAGTTAAAAATTTACCATTTAAAAAAATAAAATATATAAAAAAGCATTCGACTTTTTTTTCCACGTGGTGGGTGACAGATCCTCCAGGTAGAAATTTACTTGCAGGAGTGCCTCAGGGCTCTATAAAAGGTCCTATCTTATTTTGCATGTTTATAAACGACCTGCCAATAGTCTGTCCCAATGCCTTGTCTTGTTGAGGATATTGTTCGTAGGCTAAATGAAGATTTATCTGAACACTGGACGGTGGGCAAATGCCTGATCCTCAACCCAGCAAAGTCCCGACAGATTCTCCTATCGAAAATGATTAACAACACCGAAATAATGCCGCCAATAAGCCTCTATAATACGCAATTTCAGTTTGAGGACATGGTTACCTGGGTTTAAAAATCAGTCGCTCACATTCCACAGTAAGCTACATAATTTCACTGTGGCTGCTTTCTAGCTTACCCCGGTCTAGTTAAAACCTAACTCGTTCCCTAAAATGATGATGCATCAGCGGTATACTGTTAACTCGACTCTCTATCCTAATATAAATTAAGTGTTGCATAAAATGATGTGGTCAGGTAAGTGTCGGTACGACCACATATCCAATTACCACAAAAATGTCCTAGGTTGTACGCTTCAGCAGTTCTCACAAAACAGCTCACCGGCATATGTGTTTGAAAAACTCCAATTCGCTCGCGCGGTAAGAATATTCTTCCTTATAATTCCCTACAGAAACAAAACAAATAATTGGAGCCACACAATTCAAAAGTACTAAATTGGGATACTTCTGTTGAATAGCAACTTGCTTCTGTTACCTCTTTTCACTTCTTTCCTAGTCTTGGTCCCAATACGTTCAAATAATCGAAGTTCTACTGTACTTTTAATTATTCTGCTCGTTTAAGAGAAATATGTTCGTATATGGGAATGATAATGAGGGCCTTGCAGAAAGCGGTTCTAGGGAATTTTTTTTATTCCCCTGATATTGATAACAAGGTACTTTTGCTTAACTAACGTCTTAAGGGTATGTTCCCTTAGTTACGAAGCGAGTTAATTCAAAACCTTGTCAATAAAGGGAGCGTATATTATAAGAGGTACAAGCGTAATCCCTCGGAGTACAATAGGAGACAATGTTCTGCAGAACGAGACAAGGTTACTGATCTCATCCGTGTTTCCAAGTGCTCATATCTGAATATCAAAACTTGGCCCTTCTTTATGCTCGAAGGAATTATGGATCAATATTAAAGAGTCTGGAGCCGAAAAAAATTAGTCAAAATGCCCCTTTAGCCCACATGAAATGTACTCTGCCTTGCTCCACCTTGTTCTGGCTCTGTTTCAATTTTAATTTGCTCAAAAATGACTTCTGATTCACTCAACAGTTTTTCATTTGAATGTGCTTGAAGAGCTTAAAAATACAAATTTTTGAAACTAATTTTACCCCTTGTCCTAAATACAGTAGTCAATTTCCTGAGCAATGGAAGGCTGCCAGAATAGTTCCAATACAAAAAAAAAAAAAATAAAAAAACACCTTCAAATTACAGGCCAATGAGTTAACTGTGTTTTCTTACTAAAGTATTTGAGAAGTTGATTTTCAATCAAATTCAAAATGTTATTGTATCGTGAAAACGGAATCTCTAAATCGCAGTTCGGATTTCACAGCCAACAAAGTTGGGAATCTGCTGTAGCTTCTGATATAAGTTTTGCAATAGATTCAGATCTTTTTGTCTTTTCAAAAGCCCTCGAAGGTTTCGATCATTAAATTTTGCTTTAAAAGTTGTAGAAAACATTCCGGTTTTCAAACCCTTCGGTTAAATTGTTGCACTTACTAATCGGACCTATACAATTGAAGCTGATTGTGGTTCAATCGCGCCCCTTTCCGCTGTAAATGGGGTTCCACAGGAGTCAGTAGTGGCCCCAATTCTTTTTTCGCTTTTTATTAACGATCTGCCCAAACAAATTGTCGATTGCTCATTTCATATCTATGCCGATGACGTGCCGATCTACTTATTCCGACCTATTGGGTTACTGGAAGATTGTGTGGCTAGAATGAACGACGCTTTACATAAAATACAACACCCAACTGACGCTCAAGCCTTCGAAAAACGCTGTGCTTCAGAAAATTTATTAACCCTCTCGATGTCCCCGCTTTTCTGCTGAACAAGGTGAAGTAATAAGGCTTCATTATAAATAACACCATGAGCTGTTGTGGGATAATATTTCTAGATTTCTAATCTTAAAACTTCACTTTCGGGGCTTGGTCTTGAAGAAATTGATATTGAATTGAATTATAAGGGTTGTCATAATCCCCTGAGCAGAGTATAAAAAAGTGTACCTTGAGCCTTTGTCCTGAATTTCCATTCGAAGTCAAATCCTGCAAAAGACCGACGAATTTAAAATCGAGTCTAACCGTTTCTTAATCGTCTTCAAAGCCGCAAATGATGCTCATGCTAGAACAGATGATGCGCAGCACAGGCGATAACACGGAAGGCAATATTTTCAACAAATCTTCCCAGCTGCTGGGACGCAGACGACATTGGCTTATCGGTTCGCAGGATCAGGCAAAATGAGCGAGGCATCAGTCCACCGCCTTTTCTTTCAAGTTGTTAAAGAGTAAGCCTGCTTTGAATGAAACAAATGGGCTTAAAGCTCCTAGATGCTCCGAGATGCTTGTTTTATAAAACATTCATCTGCCAGTTCGACTATGTATATGGAGCCACGAACTGGGCGATAAGTCGAAAACACCTTTTTTAATGTTCAAGTGTGTCAAGACAAGGAAACCCGAATTTCCGTATTCTAGATTAAGCTATCGCGAATGCCAAACAGCAGGTCATAGAAAACTAGAGAATCCACTAATCGGGAGACCGTAGTTTTGGTACTACCGCAGTTGGTACTAATTGGTCCGGTAGTCCGCGCGAAACAGTAAGATTCGAAAAGCGAAAAAAAAACAGCGTGATTTCGTTTGCTCTTTACTCCTGACCAAAATGATGCTCATACTGTGTCGGTGCTCAATTAAAAATTTGCAAACAAAACGCATATGGTCATTTTGTGCTTCCCATACTTCAATTAATGAATCCTCGTCCCTACTCTTGTTCGGGTTAAGCCCGGACCTAGCAACTCATCCGCCATCTCGTGATGCCCCTAAACACCATAGAAGATACAGTTTGCATCTATATCTTCATTCTGTACCAATTGCCACTTCCTTCTAGAGCATACCAGCTCCTCATCGAAATTTCGAACCAATAACTTTACACATGTTCCTGCATCGACCACTTCAAATTAATGAAAAGTGTTCTCCTCAACGGGGCTAGATACACATACATATGTAGCAAGGGAATGAGTGAGGACCCGTCCCGCTTGCAAGGCAGGCGTCCAACTGAGTGCCGATTGCGCTGCAGAAGCATCATCGATCTGAGTTTTACGCGAATCGGTTTGCTCAGCGTGTTTACTCAACCCCCCCCGCACATCACGTCATTTTGTTCTAAAAATACATTCGTGTGCTCTGCTCTACGTGCGTATGACCAGCAAGCAGGAGCAGCAGCATGGGAAAACTTTCCAAAATCCATGTGCGAATTGTTTTTTTTTTTTTTTGAAATTCGTTCGCAAATTTTTAACGAATTTTCCTACCTTGTCACTCTGTGACGACATCGGCGAGCAAACAATTGTTGCTGCATCGTGCAAACGATGTTGTTTATGGTCGCACTTAAAACACCTTAAGCAAGATGGATGACATCCTGTTGCTTCTGATCGGTGCGGCGCGGCGGGTGGTTTCTGAATACACAAACACATTTATTTTTTTAAATTTTTCACCCAACAGGGATGTGGGTGAGGTACCCGATTGGACGCACTTAATGGTTCGAGTGTTTGCTGACATATATTAAGCCTTACGTGCGAATGGTATTTCCAGGCATGTGCTACAATTAACCAGGGTGCTGATGGAGTGGGCGGAAACAACAAAATAACGCATGAGGCCCCATTCAAATAGACATTTGGGCGCGGCAAATAGTTCGGAATCTCCATCGTACAGTGACAGTGCACTCGGGGCCTTACACTTGTGATGGAGATGTGCAGGAAATCAGTTTACAGAGACGAGCATATCTGAAAATCAATATTCTGATTGGGAAGTCGTAACAGTTTCTTGTTGAATAGAATTGTCTTTCCCTTCCCTCCGGAAGAATAACAAATTGTATTTTGCAATTGAATATATAAATTTTTTTGTATCTTTTTTTTTTTGTTGCTATTCGGAGTACGTATCTTTCTATTTATACTGCTGGCAGGCGGTGTTGACTTTTGAGATTTTCTTTTTTATTCTCTGTTCGTTTCTTTATAGAGACAGATATACAGATACGTGTATATGGATGTGTAAGAGTGAGAGATTAAGTTGGCATTTTTGCTTGTTTGTTTGTTTAAGAAATAGGTTTTGCGTTTGTTGGGTGATGGGTGATGGTGGGCGATCTGTTTTGGGGGTGGCTGGATATAGGGGCTTCGGGCAGAGTAAGTTATCAATTTAATTTACGAGCAGATTGCAAATTAGATTGAAATTTGTTTCTTTTTTAAGTTCTTTACGTGTGTCTTATGTTTATGGAGAAGAAGTAACAGGTGAAAAGGGAGTTGGAAACAACTTTTCCAAGTGGTGGTTGATAAATGCAGATGGTTTTTGTTTTTTTTTTTAAAACATTTTTGGACGAAATTGGCATTGTTCTTTTGTGGAGGAAACTTTAAGTAATTTAAATTAGAGTAAAAACATGTCGTGTAAGTTGGGCGAAAATTGTTTTCACAAGAATGCGATAGAACATTCGTTATAAACGGTCACTTCACTTCTTCGAAAGTAGCGTTGATGCCAGCACCGGTTTAACCAAGAAAGTAATTAATCATGGTTCGAATTGAATCACAACGAGGTCCACAGATTTTAAAAGTTGAGTTTCGGGTCTAATATTGACGAGTCTGAATTCTCTAGCTGTTAAAAAAAAATTTCCACTTCATCAAATCCCATTGGCAACACTAATAGAGGGCAGTCAAAGATGCCGCCTCTGATGTTCTATGGAATAAAATGTTTAATAGTGTTTTTTACCCTGACAAATTGAAACGTCGATTTTATGCTATCCATCAAAATTTTAGAAGCTTGAGAAAAAATTTTGATTTGTTCATTGCTCACCTAGAATCTTTTGTCAATTAGCCTAATCTAATATTTTTAACTGAAATATGGGCTTATGATAACGAAAAGGACCTTTACAATATTCCTGTGTCCAAAAAATAAGGTGACATATGAATTTAAACTGCGCGCGTCGAAGGATTTGGAAATTTTTCTTTCTTTTTAGGTTGGTAGTACTGTCAGTGACATCTATGTGAAATTTCATGTCAAAATATATTCATAGTGTTTGAGATACGCGTCGTTTTGTGAGCTGCTAAAAGTGAGTTTTTCGTTTTTTGCGATGTCGAAATTTATTGAGCAAAGAATTTGCATTAAATTTTGTTTGCGGAATCAATTTTCTGCTGCGGATACGTTGAGGATGGTGCAGAAAGCCTTTGATGATGAGGCTATGTCTAAAAAAAATGTTCACAAGTGGTATAGTGATTTCCAAGCCGGCCGTAAACGTGTCGAAGACGAAGAGCGTTCTGGGCGACCATCAACCTCAACCGATGAAGCTCACGTCCAAAAAATCAAAGATTTGGTGTTGAAAAACCATCGATTAACGATTAGAGACTTGCTGATGAAGTTGGCTTATCGAAAGGCTCAGTCAATACCATTTTGAAGGATGCTTTGGGCCTCAAGCGCGTCAAATCTCGACTGGTACCGAAAACATTGATTTTTTTGGAAAAAAGGCGTCGGTTTGAAGTGTGTGAATCAATGCTTTCCGACTACCAGGATGTCATGAAACGCATTATAACTGGCGATGAGGCTTGGATCTATGCTTACGACCCCGAAACAACCGATCAATCCAGCGAATATCGTGCCAAAGGAGAGCCGAGACCAAAAAAACCGCGCCAAAGTCGCTCAAAAATCAAGGTCATGTTGACTGTTTTCTTCGATTATCGTGGTGTTGTGCTTTATGAATTCCTTCCAACCGGCCAAACAGTCAACAAGGAATATTATTTGAACGTTATGTGTCGTTTGCGTAACGCTATCCACCTAAAAAGGCCGGAATTGTGGAAAGACAATTCTTGGTTTTTACACCACGATAATGCACCATCCCATACCACACTCGTAATTCGTGTTCATTTCGCCAAAAATTCAACCCATTTCGTTCCGCAACCACCGTATTCACCTGATCTGGCGACGTGCGACTTCTGGCTGTTCAACAAGCTCAAAAGACCGCTCCCGGGACACCGTTTTGATACGATAGAGGAGATTCAAGCCGCAGCGAAGACGGAACTGAAGGCCATCCCGGAAAGTGACTATAACCAGTGTTTAAAAGATTGGAAAATCCGTTGGCATAAGTGCATTGCATCGGGAGGGGATTACTTTGAAGGGGATGAAATTGATTTGGAAGAATAAATAAAGAATTTTCAAAATAAATACAATGTCACCTTATTTTTTGGACACAGTAGTATATTCCATCCTAATTGCAATAATTCCTATGCTGCAGGTGGTGTTGCTGCCTTTCAGAGTAAAAATTTAGACTGAGAGTATAAATCCTTCTCTCTCCCGAGTGCAGGCATGCTCAATGTATTTTGTGCTTTGGAAAGTCAGAACCTATTTACAGATTTCATAATAAGAGCCAAGATGTTTTTATAGAAGACCTTACTTCGATTTTAAGCATAGAGAATGCCAGTAATCTTTTTATCATTGGTGACATAAACTTAGATCTTTGCTTTGCCGAAATACTAATATGGCTTTGTTAAGCTCTGTGTCTGATTTTAGAATCTCTGATCACTGCATGAAGTTCCTCTTTTTTCAGAACTGTGAGAAGAAACAATCTAATAGATACATACCTTTCCATAGTAACGTTTGCATAGACTTTGATAAACTTAATGCTCGATTACTTCGCGAAAATTGGGCAAATGTATATGAAGAACCTGATCCCTCCTCTGCCTTAGATTTATTTCTCAAAATCTTAAACAGTCAAGTTTTTTTTTTATGTACTGTAAGTAACGACATCAGAAGTTATAAGATGAAAAGACTCAAACCTTGGATGACCAAGAATTTGCTGAAAAAAATAATTTATAAAAACAAACTTCACTTTAAGTGTAGAAAACATGCTAACATGATGGCCGTCTGAAGAAAAAATATCTGAAGATTTGGAATGAAGTTAGATCTGAAGTTCCTATTTGTAAGGAAAAATTTGAAAAAGGAATGTAGCATAATTAATGGGCTCTTTAATAAAATGGTTCCTTCTGGGTCACAATCATGTATTACAATTAATAACGTGGAGACTACAAACAATGAATTTCTCGCAACGTCTTTGAATGAGTTTTTCACTTATGTTCCTTAGCTAATATTTTCAATAAAAGCATTTATGGTGGTATCTTTCCTGCAACTCTAAAATTGGCTGAGGTTATACCCATATTTAAAAATGGTGATCGAAAGGACATAAACAATTAGAGACCCATTTCTCTCCTCTCTATATTTACAACATTTTTTGAAAAGTTAAAGAGGCTGGTTATTAATTTTCTTGAGTGCAGCTCATTCTTAAGCTCTGTGCAGTATGGCTTTAGAAATTGAATCTCTACAGAGGATGCGCTCCTTAATTTTTGCTCTAATATTTACAATAGTCTGAATCACAAGAAAAAAACTGCGTCCTCCTAATATTCTCTTATCAAAATTAAGAAAAGCTGGTTTTCGAGGTTTTATTCTTGAATGGTTTGAATCGTACCTCAAAGATAGAAAGCCAATGCTAAAACTAGGCCCTAAATTCAGCGAAATTTTTGATGTTCGTACTGGCGTACCCCAAGGCTCTGTTCTTGGTCCTATATTATTTCATATATATATTACTATAATTCTATTTTTGATCTGCCTTTGAAGGGCAAACTAACTGGTTTTGCAGATGACATTGCATGTGTATATACTAATTCATCCGTTTTAGATTTGATTGCTGATATAAACTATGATCTTGAAATCTTAAGACACTGGTTTTCGATTCATAAGCTCGTAATCAGCGACAAAACTAAACTTTTGAACACATTTCACCAGATCTCGTTTTCCACAGTTGTGACTGTCAAAATATCTGTGTGAGCTCAGAGGTTTGTAGATCGTGCTAGACTCCTCATACATTTAATGTGAATTTGCCTTGCTCGACAAAATACTTCAAGATTGAAAACGTCCGATATTTTAAGTATCTTGGCCTGGCCATTGACAACAAAATGAATTGGAATATGCACACTGCGTTCCTAAAAAAATACTTATCAACGACTACTCGTATCATCTAAGAAAATATTGTTCCAAAAAACTTTTAGAAACTGTCTATTACGGTCTAGTCCAGTCTAAAATCCAATATGGTTTAGTGTGTTGGGGTGGCACTTATAACTACAACATACAACCCCTGATAGTGGCGCAAAAACATATTTTAAGAATTATGTGGAAAAAAAGACGTCGAGAGCATAGCTTCCCACTTTTCTTGTGTTCTGGCATTGTCCCTTTAAAACATCTCTATTTTTATAAAGTGCTCAAGGTATTTTTTGTGAGAAGCGGTAATACTCTTAATCAAGCATCTACTTCATACGAACTGCGAAGTAATGAAAGCTGGCATGCTATTATTCCAAGGCAGTATACGCAGCAGTTCCTGAATTTTTATTCTTCGGTAGCACCAAGGCTATTTAACAAGTTTCCTCCTGATTTAAGAAGCAATTCAAGTCCTTTTTCTCTTCATAAAAAAAATCAAAATTTATTTCTCAATAAATATTGTATATGGTATTGAAATCTAAAATAAAATTAATTAAGAATTAAAAATGAATTAATTAAGAAAAAATGTATCCATGTTCTATAATTGAAATAAATAAATTAAATTGAATTGAAAATAAAAAGGCAAAGCATTGAGAGGTGCTACTGCAAAAAGGACGTTCGAATATTCTATTAGCAAAGAAGAAAAACGATTCAAAGTCGTAAAAACGGAACAGAAGGCTGCAAGGATAAAGATGGCATTCTAGCAGGAGACGACGACCGCTGAATTGCAGATGATAGACAAAAATTCCGTTCTGCCAAGTCTTCGCCGTGATATCCCAGCTTAATCTAATGCCAAATTTAATGTAGGAGGGGATGAGTTTGTAAGGTGCATGCACCAACTCATCTTTAAGATTTGGTCGAATGAGAGTATTCCCGACGGATGGAATCGCAACATAGTTTGTCGGAGGTATAAGTCTCCTTAACAACGCGTATAAAATCTTCTCTGATAAACAACCTGATTGGTCAATATCAGTGCGGGTTCAGGCCAGTAAATTTCACCATTGAAAAAAAAAGTTGGTGACGCAACAGCTCCTTTGAGCGCCATGAACTGGCTTCACTTATTGTCTGTACGTCTTATATTTTTCGCAAATGGCAGAAGTTGGCCGTACAGTTTATTGCCGAACGGCCCCAGAAGCTTTTTTTTTGACAGTTTGTACTCATCGGAGTGATTGTCAGTCACTCGCCGTGAGAAATGCCAAATGTTCTTAGACGTATTTAAAGCCAGGACCTCATGCTCAGGCACAGACGCACTTACCACTGATACACGACACCCACAAAAAGTCCATCATTGACCAGATATTTACACTGCGTCAGATCTTGGGAAAGATCCACGATCTCCAGATCGATATTCACGAGCTATTCATCGGTTTTTAGGCTTTGGATGACAGTATATATAGCGCATTGTGTAGTTTTTGGATCCCTGCAAAACTCGCCCGTCTTCGTAGGAAAACGATGGAGAACGTCCTTTGCTCCGTCAAGTTCGGTTAAGATCTTTCCGAGAACTTTGCAGTCAAAAAAGGTGTCCACAAGTCAGTGAAACTAGTCATTTATGACGATGGCATTAACATCATCGGAAGGACAAAACAGGCTGTTAGTGGTACATTTGTGAGCAACAACATCACCGTCATGAACAAAACGCCACAATTAACAGATACCACTTCGAGGCAGAAAACTCCATGAATTTTAAGACGAAGAGTACCTCTTGCCAATCGCGGTTCCTCTGGGCACTTTGGGCACCAGATGGCAATAAAGCCCTCTCTCGATGAACCAAGCTATCTCTATATGACACCTTGATAATCCCAGTCCTGCTGTATGGCACAGCAACATGAACAATATCAAATACGGACGAAGAGATTATTGGTCGCTTCAAGACGAAAATCCTTCAAATCATATTCGGTCCAGTCTGCTCAGATGGACTTTGGAGGAGAAGATTGAACGACGAACTCTAAGAGCTGTAAAACGACATCGACGAGTCAAGCAAACCCGAATGTCTCGAATCAGATGGCTGGCTCATGTAGAGCCAATGGACGCAAACGTTCCGGCTCAAAAAGTCTTCGAATCCAAGCCCGAAGAAAAAGGACCTCAATCAACTGGGTGCACGAAAGTGGAAACGCCTAGCTCGAGACCCTGCTTATTGGAGAGGCATGTTGTCTGAGGCCCAGCCCCCCCTCGAACTGTAGCGCCCGCTTAAGAAGGAAGAACATGTCCTAGGGTTCATCAGATCAGTAGAAACCTCCGATCAGAGCAGGCTTACAAGTCATTATTCTCGCAGGCCTGCGCCTTCAGAAAACCCCACAAGAAAAAGTCCAGCCCAAAATCCATACCAATAAGAGACTTTTTCGAGATGCATTGGATGCTCTTGGATCTCATGTGGATTGGTACCGTTCCGAATTTTACAATTCTATTTGCTGACCAACCCATTGACCCAGAAATGGGCCTCATCGCTGAAGATGATTTTTCAATGAAAATTTGGGTCAGTTTCCAACTGCTTCAGCGAACACACGTCGTTGCTTATGTTCGTTAACTATTCGCCAAGTTGTCGTCTGCGAAAAGCAGAGTTTATGTGATCGACGAGAATTCAACTGCTTCGGTTTCTTCTGCACACTCTCACGGACAGCGGTGACGTTTTCGGCAGATCTTGCGTTTCGTCGACGTACGTGAGTTGGTTGACCGTTTACTCAACCAGCGGATTTATATTGCGAGTCCTCTCGGAAGGACGGCTATGGTGACCGTAAAATGAACACCCATTTTCTTGTTCTTGAAAGCTATAACCGTCAATGGTGATTTGGCAAAACAGACTGAATAAATGACAGCCAATTTGACAAATGTTGCTTCAACAATATGGTTGCTTTCAACAACTTAAGTTTGGAAGTTACTTGCAACTTCAGCACTACCACAAAATTATTATCGGCACACTTCACGAAACAAGAAAACTAACACGCAATGGCTTCGGTCTTTTTTCTCCGAAGCCGAATGTGACTGACGCCGAATTTTGGGTCGGACTCTAGTTGTATGGTTTTGAAAAAGAACAATTTTTTCTTAACTTAGTGAGACTTCATTAAACTCTGACTATATTTGGACTCCGGAAGACGTTGTTACTGCTGTTAGCTACGATATTCCAAAAGTTCATAACAAAAATGTATTCCTTGGTTAAGGCTTAAAGCCTTTTTGGAAAATCGTAAAAATAATGAAAAACAAATACAAAAAGATACCATATCTTTAAAGAGGAATCTTATTTCTCAGCATTTAGGAACCATTTGTCTCAGGCTTTTGTAAAGAGACATCGACTCTACAACCTGCGTCAAAATGCATCTGCACTCTGCCCTCATAATCTTAAACAAATAATTTCACTTGAAAACAGGTCAGAAGACACAAATATTTATAAATTAGTGTCGCCTTCTGGCGCTAATAGAGTTCCACTTCGAATTTGCCAGTAAAATAGGTCACCTGAACCCTAAGACAACAACAACGAATCCAAAACAATGAACGTGCACTCGTTGCTGATGTGTCCCCAAAGATAATCACAGAGCACAACATTTTAGCCTCCACTTGCCAATGCAATCTCGGGTTAAGATTGTAAACTTGCATTTATCCTTGCTCACATTCAACTAACGTAGACGTAAAACTAACTATAATCGCCAGTGAAGTGTTCCATTTGCTTAACACGAAAAGCTCAATGAAACATGTCCAAATGTATCTGCTACTATGTTGGCAAATTTCCGGCTTTAATTTCGACTTAAAGAGGCTATCAGCGCCGCCAGCCAGATATGTGTATATGTGTATGCAGTCGAATGCTTGCATGGACGTTTGCTTGGATTCTTGCCAAGATTACTTTGTTTCTATGCTGGAATTTTTAGTCTTTGTGCCGTCCGGTCCGTCGCCTCGTTGCGTCACGCCACGCCATTGCCAACCTTCAACCCACGGTGCACAGAAATTCCATTTAAAGGACGACCGATACTGCTCCTTCGTGGAGTTTATTAGTTTTGGGTGCGCTGTTTGGCTCATGGTACCTTGTAGGGTTTTCCAACCCAAAAAATTCTTTGTGCCACATTGTTCGACGAGTGGATTTTCTGAGGGCTTGTCTTGTACGGGGAATGAGCGCTCCGAATGTGTGCACTACGAGTATATGATTGACTTGGATTTCTGGAAATATAGATCAGGAATTTATCGGAAACTGTGCGGGCTTTGCTTCGATTTGGAGAACTAATAAACTGAGATGCATCGTAGAGAGTTGGAAAGCCGGAAGACTTTTATCTATATACTCGTCGTCCAGGGTGCTCAGCGAGTAGTTGAAAATTTTAAATCGACATTTGCTGAATTTAATTTTTGCTTCAGCGATGTGAAAAATGGGTGCCGAAGAACGGTCGATATGCGACAAACAGAAGCTACTTTGGTTTGTCGAAACAACTTGGGTCGAAACTTCTCACTCGAAGGACCAAAATCATGCTCGTCAAAACCCTTTACCTGTCATTCGTGCTTTATGGAGCAAAAGCAGGACGACAGAGCTGATGTTTGGCTCCTTCGGTAGAAGAATCCTGCATCATATATTCGGTCTTGTCTGCGGTAAATGCATTTGGGGTCGAAGACATAAACCCGATCTCTATGATCTATACAACGAGTGGCCACATCGAGCGGATGAGCGCCAACAATTCTCCTAAAAGAGCCTTCGAATCCGAGCCTCCTAACTCGAAATTGGTCACGGAGAAACTGAAAACTCCATTCATCATCTCCAGCCTAATGATAAGTCTCCAAAAACAAAACAAAAAAATACAACAAAAGCATTCCACTTGGGGATTCGTCGTCGTGAGTATTTGCTTCTTATTTTGCTCGTCGAGCATCTAAATATAGTTCCCGAATCATTTGTCGGTTGGCTGTTAATTTGATAAGTAGCTGAGCGTGTATTGAAGGGGGATTTTCGAAAAATCATTTGATTTTTGTTTTTTTGTTCTTGCTGTCATCAGATTAGAAATCGGATTCAAAAGGAAGGTGTCCAGAGAGAGAGAGAGAGAGAGACAAACAAGTTCAATTACTGAACATTGAGATGATGAAGAGTCTGAAGTTAAAGCCGGGCGGGGCACGTTTGTTTTCCTGCTTCAATAATTTTTTTTTTTTGTTATTGTGCTGGAGAGCACTTTGGAATACTAAAAAGTAATTGCACACGGAATTGTGGTGTGAAACGAAATTCAATTCGAATCGGAGAAACCATGTTACGAAGTTGTTTTGTCCAACGTCTGAACGAATAAGTTGTAAGATGCTTAAACACAATGATTCGACTTAAAGTATTAAGTGCGTACGAGTACGAGATGAAAAACAAAAAAAAAAAAAACCCCAAAAAAAAACGTTGTTATGTTAAGCGCATGATAAGCATTCGAGCTTGGCACTAAGCAATGCTTTGTCATTGACATAAAGCATAGAATCTTTAATGACATAAAATCCCATAGTCCCTGAGGGAAGATCATCTGCTGCTTTTGAAAAGAGTTCCCCAGGCAACTCTGTTGTTTCAAAATTGCCGTTTGGCTGTGAGAGGTACTTAAAGATGAAGAATGATTTTTGGGTCAAGCGATTTGAATGTTTTTTCTGATGAGCGAGTACTCAACGATCTCAGCAAAGAAAACATCTGCTGTTCTTTTTCTGACCTTTTATTTTAAACTTTTTAAGTCTCTTAAAATGGTTTGTTGCGTGAAGGTGACGTCCGCCCTTATGATTGGATAGTTTTAGATACTTTTCCATGTTGGACGTTCTTTTCACAAGGCCTGAATCGGAGAGCCTATTTGTGACTGTTGCCAGCTTACAGGTCACCTGAAGCAACTCACTTTTGTGTAAATAAACCCGGACACCACATTCTAAGTGGTTTGCTTAGCTGCTGTACTGTTGTTCATAGGTTACCGGACAGTATGTTCTGCCAGAGAAATTCATAAAAAATTCTTTGTCTTTTTTCGTTTTACTTAGCAAAATTTACTGTGAATAGATTCATTGGGAAGCGAATTTCACATCTTCCAGTGGGTTGCTCTTTTTTCATCCAAAAATGTATGACAAAGCTTAGAAGAATGTGAACAATCGCAAAAACATTTCGATCAATGGAGACCGGTAAATGGAGATCGGTCAATGGAAATCGGTCTATGGAGATCGGTAAATGGAGATCGGTCAATGAAGATCGGTCAATGGTGATCGGTAAATGGAGATCGGTCAATGAAGATCGATCAATGAAGATCGGTCAATGGAGATCGGTCAAGGGAGATCGGTCAACGGAAATCGGGCAATGGAGTTCGGTCAATGGAAATCGGTCAATGGAGATCGGTCAATGGAGATCGGTCAATGGAAATCGGTCAATGGAGATCGGTCAATGGAGATCGGTCAATGGAGATCGGTCAATGAAGATCGGTCAATGGAGATCGGTCAACGGAAATCGGGCAATGGAGATCGAAGTCGCAGCATGATTACAGGATTCTTATGGCCAGAAAATAAAGGCTTTGGACTTGGGCGTGCTATGGTTCCAGCATTATTTATTGCACACTCAGTTCAATAATTCTGTCATCAATCGTTAAAATGATGTTGGTGGCCGGAACGATGCTCCGATTGGCTCCGAGGGTATGCTATGCGAACAATTCAGACAAAATTCAGGCACACCAGAACTATTTTGCTCAAGTTTTTAGTGAAATAGGGTTCATAAGATGGCCGACTAACAAGCCAGCCGAATCATTCATTTGAACGAAGGTTCTCTCTCAAACCAATTATTTTTTAAAAATATTGAACATTGTTTTTTATAGACTTTTTAAAACACGCACTTTTCAAAAACATGGCCTATCTAAATCCAGAATCCCTGTTCGAAAAATTATCTCGTGATAAGACGCTATGTGATCTGAATCTTATCACATGAAGCTATCCGAAGGCACATTCCAAGAGCAATGACATAGATCAACATCCTGAACACCAGGCACTGTACCTCAAAGACTTTACATAGAAGGTTTTCGCCGACACGATTTTTTACCAACAGAGGCGTTCCTATACTTCGATTCTTAAGATCTTGTCCGGAGCAGTTTTAAGTTCCTAGTGCCCGTTCAAGTGCTGACATACAATTGAGACCTCACACACAGTTCTGAAGATAGACAAACGGAGATAGAGAATCGCTCTGTTACAGATGTCTTGAGGTGTATCCATCTCTTCAGAGAATATGAAAGTGTAGAAGTACATCCATTTATTTTGGAGCAATCGACTCCATGGGAAAAGCGACGGAGAATATGAAATCTACTTTTTTGCATTCGTTCAATTCGCAGTATTTTATTCGTCATTATTCGAAGATAACATCAGAGCTCTTTAATCATTGTTTTGCCTTCAAAGTAGAGCAAACGACGTTGTATTAATTAATTTTTGATAGCTTTCATTGGAAAAATCTCCATAGAGCTTATTGGTACGCATTTTCGAAACGCTGTCGTCGTTCAAAAATCAATATTCGTCAAGTTATTGTCCCATATGTGTCGAAAAGTCTTCGAACATCACCTCTTTGGTATCGAATCTTCGAAAAATGAAATCCGAGCAATAAAGAAGTCGTGGATGGTGTTTTTTTACGAGTAAAAGTTCAGATTGGAACTTTACTGCTTAACGAATCCATAAGAGATATTCTGCTCCATCTTTTGAAGTACATAAATCATTTTTCAAAGATCCATTCCTTAAAGAGTTGCTTTAAAACATTCAAAACTTCACATCCCATTTCCACGTTGTTGTCATTCAAGAAGGATGATGTAGTTTGAAACTTGTAGTCCTTTTTTCAAAGAACACATCATCTGCGTAGCGTATTTTTTATTTGGGCCAAACCAACCCTCGCGTCACACAATTCGCATGGAGACAAATGTCTGCACAATTCTCTCAGGATTCTTAAAACTATATTTTTTTTCTTTACATTTATTTTCTGCGAACAATTGTGCTGACAGCTCTGGCAGTGTTCCCCTTGCAACATTCGTCAACATTAAGTTGACATTTATTTGCGTATCCTGTTAAAGGAATTGTCGTCCTCTTTGTGTTGTCGTCTGAATGCTTGCCAGCTTGCAGCTGGGCTCTGATGTTACTCAAGAGTTCAGTGCACTTTAGTTTGGTTTTCTCTCCAGAGATGAATTTAGCCAAAAACAGCTAACACACATACTCACAGACGCAAATGTGCTTAATCCTTTGCAATCGCTGACCACACAGGCTGAACAAAAAATAAAATGAAAATAATAATACAGCATCCATTGTCTGAGTGTTCTGTTGTCGCAGCAGAAGGCTCATAGTCGCCATTTGAATGCTAATCCCGTGACAATCGTCACATTATCGCCAAATGACCAAAAAAAAAATTGCCATTCACATACATAGTTGGTTGTTGGCTCCATCGTCCTTTTCTGGGTGCTGGGTGGTTGTCCGGTTCTCACAATCATCATCCTCGGGGGCATAAAATCCCCGAACGAAAAAAAAAAAAAAATTCAGATTTATTGCAAAACCCTTCCCGATATGTCTGCACAGTTTAATGTGCTGAAGGCTTCTCCTCGTTGTTCCGAAGGAGTTTGGGGCTTAGAGATTTTCCAATGAAAAATCGCTGCATCCGAAATTAATGGAAAAATTTGTCGCCATTTTTTTTTGTTAATTTTAATGGTTTGCTTATTTAGTGGTCAGTAAAAAGCCTGCAGCTTATGTTCATTTTTTTGTAGGTTTATTTCTACAATTACAAGTGCAGTGCCGTGCCTAATGTGTCCTGCAGCAGGGTGCTTGTTCTGTTGAGGGCGGAATTTAATTAAGAACTCGATAGTGGCTTTTTAATTAACGCGTCGGTCTTTTTTTTCGAGCGGCAAGGGCAAAGCGAGGTGGTGGGAATCTTTTAAAAAATTACGTTGTGGCTGAGAAGTTCACAATTTGGTCAATTGTCAACACTGAGGCAGATTCTGGTAAAGACTCAGAAAATGCAAATCGACACACACCAACCTTTTCGTCTATTTCAAGGCCGCATATGACAGCATGTATAACGACGAACTGTCTAGTTTTGGCATTCCTGGCCAAGCTTGTTAGATTGTGCACGATGACGATGAAGAATATTCGCAGCGGTTACGAACTAACTGAGCCTATTAATGTCACTAAGCGACGCGCTGTCGTGTGACTTTTTTTTAACTTCGTTCTTGAGTAGATCGTGCAAGACGCACTGGCTAACACTAGACGCACGATGTTTCAAAAGTCCGTTGAACTACATGCTTACGCGGATGAAATTGACGTGAATGGAAGAACTCAGCGAGCTGTCAATGAGACGTTTTAAAACGGAGGCGGCTAAAATAGGTTTGACGTCATCAATGAAGGACGCACATAACCGACGACTTCACCGGTGCGTCACAATAGGAAGGTATATTTTCGAGGTAGTAAAGGACGTCGTCTAACTTGCCTCGGTAGTGAATTCAACAAATGACTTCAACGATGAGTGAACGGCGTTTGTTTGGGCAATCGAGTACTAGAGCCATCTCTCGAAAGAACAAGCTGGTTTTGTATAAAACTCTGATCATCACAGTCCTGGTTTACCGCGCAGAGACATGGACACTGTCAAAAGTGGAAGAAGACGGTCTTGCTCGTTTCGAAAGACTAGCTCTGCGTGCGGTCATTTACGTTGAGCTATACGGGCGACAGTAGTCAGCCAGGCGTCTACGGATCCAACTCCTAAGATATCTGGCAGCTATCAATAGATCGCGCTAGCTGGAGAGACTAGTTGGTTGAGTCCCAAGTTCAACACAGACTGAAGCAACTCCTTAGAAGAAGAAGAAGGTTCCTGTAAATATCTGGAGTTTTTTTTTCCACAGAACCCTCGAATCTCTCAGCTCTTTCTTTAAACATGAACTCAAAAATACTTCCACCGAACACAAATCGGTACTACGGTTTGGATGGGGTCGACCCCGTCCCGGTATGTGTCAGTCAATAATCAAATCATGTAAATCCATTATGAACCTTATCCTCTTAACTTATGTTGCTGAAATTTTGCATACAATAGTAAACACTGTAAAAATGGCCGCCGCTAAAAGATGGTAGTTGGTATACAATTTGATATGACTTGAAGTAATGAAGCATAGATAAGTTGCGATTTGGCGCATCTTCATGTGTATGTTACTCGTCTACAGTGTTCCATGCCCAGTGTGAAATCCTTTGAAGCCTTTTTCTTATCCTTAGATTATGGATGTGACTTTAAATGACACTTTTTATATCCAGTCATCATTTGCCTGAAGTCTTGCTGTAGTGGTTACTGTATCGGCTACTGAAAATCCGTGGTCAAAATAATGGTTCCTGTATATGATATTTCATTGCCTCTGCTATCAGGGCATAGTACTATAGCAGGGTGACAAACCAATTTTCCAAAAACACAAGTTTCTTGCGAAATAAAATACTGCGAATCAAGTGAATGCAAGTATCAAATTCATTGTCGAAATTCGGACTCCGAGCGTGCAAATTAAAAAAAAAGAAAAGAATTGGCGTAAGTTCTCTTTCCGTCTTTAAGTCTCTAGAAACACAAATAGAAATGCCTTCTGGTAAATCACTGTCCCCTCAGTTGAATCATACTGCGAGTGCCTTCAATTAGTCTTCTTTATCGCCGGTTCGCTTGAATTAGTTGAAATTAGCTCGCAAAGATTCATAATTAGCACGCGCCCACTATTGCGCTAGTTTCCCAAACATGCATCTCTGCCTGGCAAATCATTTGCCCCAAGAGAGCCAGTGAAATTATGTCATTGAAACCAATTCCACTGAATTGAAAATGTATTTTTTTCCCCACTTGTTTGTCCACCCACTACCGCCCACTGGCAACCCCTTCCAAATGAGGAACGCAAAATTCATGAATTTTCTGTTTTTTGAATTGCATCTTTAAAGTGACGGAGGGGTCCTTTGCTCGCATAATCAACACCATCCTCATCACAGCCGCCTGTGTGTCATCATCATTAACTCATCATAGGTAGTATGACGGCAACTAGCATCCATCGACGTGCGACTAATTATTCGAAGAGCTTAAGGGGGAGCAAACAGAAAAAAAAAAGACTGCAACGCGTCGTCATTGGCATGAACATCCGAAGCATGTTCTTACGGCGTTGTGCGGAATTAAAAATGCGACTAAAGGAAGGTACGTATAGAGTCTTGCAGTGGAGCCCATGCCAAGTGCAGATGAACGACCGGAGGATGGCAGATTGTGCTGATCGATCAAGATACTTATAAGTGTCAAACGATATCGCAGAGTATAATCATTGTAGTCGTGATTGAAGTCTATAGACGTGGCAATTTTTTGACGTTCACTTGGAATGAGGTGTGCGTGCCTATTTCGGTTTTGGCCTTATCTAATCGTGGCAATTGTCGCAGTCAGGTGGAATTCAGTGATAAGGGAGACCTTGGGCGGTGCTCATTAGGGCTAACTAATAGTCTTGTCATTGGAGGTGAAAAAACAAAGTCATAGGAAAGAAGTGAATCGCAAACAAGAAAGAATAATAAACTCTCCAAATATTTCAGGCTCCAGTCTTTCGCTAGGTTCTACACGTATCTTTTTGCATAAAAAAATTAGCTCTTGTTCAATATGTTGTTTCAAACAAAAAAAGAATCAATAACCATTATAGTTGAAAGAAAGTATTTTTCCGCTTGTCAAATAATTTCATGACATCGTGCCAAAATTGACCAATTCTCTGCTCTGTTGAAATTGGAAAAGAATTCCATGTTTCTGTTTCTGGACAAGCTGCAAAAAAACATTTCGATTGGGTTAAAGTCTCGTGACTGCGACGGCCAAAGCATAACCTAAATATCATTTGTTTGGAACCAACTTTTTATCGAGGTTTGAACAGTGCTTGGCTTCAGTTACATAGTATCTTTGTATACCACGGCGTTCATATAGTGCCTTAGATCCAAAATAGAGGACCAACGCCCTACCACGAAAAGCAGCTCCAAATGATGGCGTTGCCATCACATGCCATATTTTCTTGTGTATGAAGGTTTGAAGTCCTGGTTCTTAAGACGTCTTGGTTTCGTCTGACCATGAAACATTTTTCCAATTCAGGCGATGCAGACTCCATTCTGCAGGGTCCTTCCTCCTTTTGATGTTGGCTTTACTGAGATGAGTAACTTTTCATGCTACACTTCCGTGCAGTCCACCTTCTTTGAGCGCGTTCCTTATTGACCGAATACAGCTCTTAAATGCTTCGAAAGAGCAAACGGAGTTTTCTTGGATGTCCTTAGCACTTGTCGATCGAAAGCTGGCTTAGTTTTTTTGGTCTTCCGTGGCTTGCTGACTTTTTTTTTCGTTTTAAAGCGTTTTGAAATTTTGTTTTTGAGCGTGCTTAAATTTTCGGCAATTTTTTTTGCACAGTTTACCTCTTTTTATGCTGTTTTTTAATTTTCAAAAACTTGTTAATAAATCGACCTAACTCCCAAAGTGGCAGAATAAATCTAAAATTGTTTTTCAATAATAAAAAAAAATAAATACAAATTTGCAAAGCAGGGAAACAAAAAATGTTCCGAAAATTAAAATCATTCCACCTTGGCCGACTCTGCAAGCTTAAAGACTTTCCGAGTCATGAAAATATCAGTATTAGTTTGTTTTTGAACAAAGTGCATTTTTTTATAAAGGGTAATTTTTGAGCTATTATCTTTTTGGCAACACTGGTTTAAACAGCTGACGCACGTTTCGTGTTTTGTTTCACTGTCAAACATCTTCAGTTTGGTCTATAATTTAACCATGAATCGTCTTACAAACGAAAAACGCCTGCAAATTATTGAATTTCATTATCAAAATGCGTGCTCTGTTAAGAAAGTTCATCGCGCGCTTCTTCCATTTTATGGTCAGTTTAATCGACCAACTGAAGCGGCTATTCGGGCTATTGTGACTTAATTTCGCACCAAATTTACATTGTTGGACATAAAACCACCAACACGCTTACGTAGAGTGCGAACTGAAGAAAATATCGCAGCTGTATCGGCCAGTGTTAATGATGACCATCAATTATCGATTCGTCGCCGTTCGCAGCAATTGGGCCTCTGTTACTCAACAACGTGGAAAATTTTGCGGAAGGATTAAGGTGTGATGCCTTTCAAAATACAGCTGGTGCAAGAATAGAAGCTGAACGACCTACCGCAACGTAAAATTTTTGGTGAATGGGATCTTGGAAAGTTGGCCGAAGATCCAATTTTTTACCGAAAAATTGTGTTCAGCGACGAAGTCCATTTTTGGCTCAATGGGTACGTAAATAAGCAGAATTGTCGATTTTGGAGTGAATGTCAGCCAGAAGCATTGCAAGAGCTACCAATGCATCCAGAAAAAGTCACAGTTTGGTGCGGTCTATGGGCTGGTGGCATCATTGGACCGTACTTCTTCAAAGATGATGCGAATCCTAAAGTAACTGTGAATGGTGAGCGCTACCGTGAGATGATATCCAAATTTTGTTTTTGCCCAAAATGCAAGAGCTTGACTTGCATGACATATGGTTTCATCAAGACGGTGCCACATGCCACACAGCACGCGCTACAATGGACTTATTGAGAGGCGAGTTCGGTGAACATTTTATTTCACGTTCGGGACCGGTCAATTGGCCGCCTAGATCGTGCGATTTAACGCATTTAGACAATTTTTTGTGGGGCTATGTTAAAGCTCATGTCTATACAGACAAGCCCGCTTCAATTGACGCCTTGAAAGACAATATTGAAGCATTTATTCGTGAGATACCGGCCGAAATGTTGGAAAGATTATGCCAAAATTGGACTAAGCGGATGGACCATTTGAGGCGCAGTCAAGGTCAACATTTGCATGAAATAATCTTCAAACATTAAATTGTATGGACCGTACTATAGATTCAAATAAAGATTTCATGCATTTTTCTGAATTTTATGTGTTTTTTTGTTTTTGAAAAACTTTCCTATAGCTTTTAAAAAATCACCCTTTATATGCCAATTAAAAAAAATCAGCGCCAACTATGAGCATAATTGTGAATTATTCCCTGAAGATAAATCATTAAAAATTGTTGACCGTATCCTAACCGAGAACCCATTCAAATAGACAAACAAAATTTCATCAAAATTGGTGCAGCTATTTAGGAAGCGTTCAGTAACTAACAAGCGAACAGGAGAATTTCGCATCAGGAAAAAAAGCCTTCCTTCATGGGTTAACATGGGTTTCATTTTTTTCTTCAAAAAAAAAAAAAGTTGACTCCAGACTTTCCATTTGAGATGAAACCTCAAATTCGGCGCTCCAGGTGACCGCATCTGCATATTTTGCTGCAATACGTACCAGTTTGGGGACATTTAGGGCAAAACTTAAAGCAATCCCTTATCGAATCTAAACCGCCCTTTATCCCAGAACCAATTAAGTATTGAACTGATTTGATGTGGAAAAATTAAACTCGGATATCACCAAGAAACGTGCGAAATATTCATCTAACTCTTCAAAAACTCTGCTTTATGGAAAATGGCTCAGCATGCCAATATTTCTGCAATCTCCGCGAAATCGTCCTCAAATTTTGAAGTGCAAAAACGTCCAAAAATCTCATTATTTATGCAGAAAAATTGCTGCTTTTCCTTGGCGGCTTAAAAAACCACACGCTGGAAACATCATTTGCAGTTCTAGGGGAAACCGATCATACCGCCTCCAAATGTGTGCGTCTCTTTTCGAAGGAAAGCAATATTAGAAGACGGATTCGATAAAAAAAATAAGACTTCTATTTGCTTATCTTCACAAAAAATCCAACTACCAACATAGAAACTTTTACTTATTTGAATTCCGGGTCATGCCGCCTATAAAGCACCAGGAATTGACCATCCAGCTCGATGACAGCTCGTCTGCAGTCCTCGGGATATACGAATCTTCGACTAGCTTTCTAATGAGGTGCTTGCCGACTCTTATCATTTCGCATAGGGGTGCCTTGCAAGGCTGCCTATTGGCAGGACCATAACTTTGGTTCCGACAATACAGAAAACATATTGGGCCCGCTTGGTGGCTTGTGCCTCATAGGCAGAACGACAATCGGCTCAAAGAAAAGATGTCTAGACGTCTTGATAAACTTCATCGAAGTTACGCTCGCTGAAGATTGTCGTGGCCAGCATGTTTTTCTCCGGGAAGCTTTGGAAGAAGAGTTGTTTGGTCTTTTTGAAGAGGCTGTCCTAATAGTCTTTAAATAGTTTTTTATTGTTTCGTTCGGCATGCTTTTGAATTGTCGGCGACTAAGAGTTAAAGGTTTGTTGCACGCGGTGACAAACGACACCACGTGCTTGTAAAAGTTGAAATTTAAAACAAGTTGACTAAACCACGTGGACGGGTGCATCTATTCGATCTTTAAGTTACATTGTGGCAGTTAAAAAATTAGCCTGTTAATAAAGAGAAGGCTCTCGACTATTCATGACCCCAGCCATAAATGAGTATAACTTCACGAAGTTGCATTGCAGACGTTCTCTTGTCCGTAAAAGAAGTTATCGCTTGAAGTTATCTTCTTTCCAGCATTTAGTGCAGGACATTCGTATAGTACTCGTAGTTGACGGACGGACTATCATGCCTCTTTTTTTTCCGCAGCTTCTGCGAAAGTCGTTAAATATCCCGCTTTTTTCTTCTCTTTTTCCGTAATCTGGTCGCGGCGCATGAGTTCACTGAATGGTGCGGCCGAATCGCCTTTAAGCCGTTTTACACCGTACTACAACAAAGTCTTACAGTTCTTCGAATTTTAAGTGAAAGGAAATAAAGCAAATATTAAATAAGTCCTATTCATCCTTTAATTATCGGCACTAGCGGCTCTGGTTTCTCACTATTTGTACTTAACGTGCACTAATAAGAACCCCGTTCCTGAATTAACTCAGACCTATGCATTTTTACAAGGTGCCTTCTTAAAACGCTGCCCAAAAAATATACTGAGAATTAATTCCAAACAAGTTCAGAATTGCTGCGTCAACAGCAGTCCTACATCATCATTAGTGCCAATTAAATACGTGACGACCGTCCCATCAATCTTCTCCGGCACGAGCCATTTCCTTGATTTCATTCAATATTTGGGCAACATCTTCATAAGGCAGATTCTTCAAATGCCAAAACCGTCGTAATCACTGGAATCTAATCTCAGATACAATCTCAGACGCACATTCTCAGAATGTCATCATCGCGACTGTACATCAAATGCGGATCTGAGACGCGGCATCTTCACAAAAGATTCCTCTTCGCGTCTGTTTGTTTATAGAAGAAACTCCTTCCCATTGATGTTTACGGATCATCGCGGCATTCAAAAATCGACGGCATTCTTTTTTGTACATTTTTGGTTTTCTCATCGACTGACTGAGTGACTTGCTGGCTGACTGACACGCACATGTGTGTCTATCGTATCGCCTGGATAAATCTCTCATCCGGAGGAATACTTTCAAATCTTCCGCAAAAGGGGTACAATTACTCGAACAGGCATCATGTGCCTTTGCAGAGTGAAAATGACTATTGTCTGGGGAGGGGGTTCTCGTTCCCCTCTATCGACGTTTTCGTTCTTAATGAGATTTTACGTTACCCCCCCCTTTTTTCCCATTTTATCCTTTCCTTCTTGTAAATAGAATGTTTTCAATTAACCTAAATTTTGATTTTTTCTTTGCAGGTGAGTGTGCAAGACTAGAAGTCGGCCAAGTGAAAGAACAAAACAAAAAAAGGAAAAGCAAAACAAAAAAAATACTTTTTGGAGTTTTTGCAAAAACGTGCACACCTCAAGTGTAAGTTTTTCATTTTTATTTTGACGTTGACGTTCGTTGACAGATGTCAGTTGAAAGAAACTTTGTGACGTCTGTGCCTTTTGTTCCACCTTAAGGTTTGAAAGTGTCACACTGACATTTCGATTAACTCTCAACTGTAAATGGAAAGTTGGAGTATGTGTTGTATTCTTGCGAAATTCTACGAACATATCCATGGACAATTTTTTTTTTGTAGCTGAACATGTTCCTCAATTTTCTTCGTCGTGTGAAACAAGGTGGTAACTTCTTCTCTCTTGTCGTTGAAGGAGTCTTAAAATTAATGCACAAAAGTGGATCTTTCAGAAACTGTTTGCGGAAGTTTTATACGCACTTCAGATTTGCACTACGTTGCTCTTAAAACACACACTCTATTAGTATTATCTATCTAACAATTTTCAAGAAGAGAGCCGCTTCAATTATACAAACTCTATTGTTATTAACCGCTCTTAAAAGAAATAACAACAATAAAACAAACAAAATAAAATATATTCTGCCATTTTGTTGACATGGTCTGTAGAAATGACTCACTGATTTTATCGTTTCCTATTTTTCAAGCTCTTTCATTTGATACCCATATTAACAGAGTTGTCAAAATGTAGACTATTCGCCATCTTGTGACTGCGACCATTTTGAATAAATTGAATCAAAACAAACAAACAAAATCGGTTTTAAGATTTGATAGCTGACAGACAGACACCGAAACAGGTGCACTAAACACAGCATGAGTCTCTCGTTCAGTTTATTTCCCCTAAGGGATTATCACTACCCTTATAATGTATTTTTTGCAGATCGAGCAGATAGAGTTTTTTTTTTTTAACTCTTAAAGCTTGTTAAGAGGTTTACAGTCCGAAAAGTAGGTACTTTAGTTTTGTTTGGAAAATATCGTGCACTGCTGACTGTTTATTCCAGAACAAACCGCAGTTTTTCGTAACGATTAACGCGGATTGCGCATAATAATGCGTCAAACTCGAGCGGATGCCATTGTTGTTGATAGTTTTTGAAGATTTTCATTTACTGTTGTCCTTTTATGTCTAAACGTTTGAACCCACTACTTAATGAGTCTTGTGCTCAGCCCATCACAAATGAATATCGAAGTGCGACCAAAGAACACCAAAGAGATGCCCTTATCTCTTCCTTACACGCTTTACTAGTCAAGCTTTTTCTATATTCCATCCGCACTTAAGGGCTTCGGCATGTGTGCCTGAATTTAGATATTTGCTATAAGAAATAAAAAAAAAACAAGGCGTGATCAAGGTTCGATCAAGCAATACAAGAGGAAGTGGATTACGCAATGCTCACTCAATCAGCTTGTCATGCTAAAATTCTAGCGTCAAAATGTTATAGTACATAACTCTTCATCCCATCCCTATTCGGAGGGGCTCAGCTCCAATGCATATTTAGGGTATTAACAATCCCTAAAGAGCTACCAATCTACAAAGAAATGTTCGGCTCAGTCGGACAATCATTAATTTTAAGGGCTCCGTACCTGTACCTGACTTCCATTACTAAGTCTCCGATGTCCGCTAGTCGGTTACGTAACTTTTTTTTCCGAAATGCAATCTGACACAAAATCCGTATCACTATGTTCCCCGTAACAAACAAATAATACATTTAGTGTAAAGTGATAAGTAAAGGGGGGTCCACAAGAATTACAAATTTAATTTACTCGTAAATAAGACTCTTCCTGTCCACGCCAAGAAGTAGGCTATGAGAAAACTTAAGATAAATAAATATGGAATTTTTTATTTTGAACGGTGATACGGAAGCCCATGCGTGCGTGCTCGATTTGCACTTTGCCTTTTTTGCGTACTTAATATTGGTAACGTTATATTTATTACTTTGTTAAGAGTATGTTAATCGGTCCATGACATTTTTCTTTTTATTGAGTAAGTATTTTGTCGATCGATCACGATTTTTAAGTTAAGCTTGGCATCTTCTTGGTTAAATTTTCACCAACTTTTGGCATCTCCCCGATCTTATGTTTAACGTCAGTTCATAATTTTTCAATGGGGCTTAAATCGGGAGTTTGCACCGGCACAAAAATCCAGTTGACTGGCATTGACTCGAAGGAAAATAATTCCATTGTATTTTTGAGTATATTAAGAAACGAAAATTTATCCACTACTATCTATCTTACGACCCCATCCCATGCCAAGAAAAAGCCCCCAGACCGTCAAACTGCCTCCACCGTGCAGTGTATAGTTTTCTTAGTGTAATTGGAGTTATGGGCGTGACCTCTAGGGCCCCATTTCGCATTTTTTAAAGTAACAGTGTCTTTTCACTTACGCGTTCAAATATTTAAGCGTCATGGAGCCGACTTCTTACAAGTCTGATTGATTCATTATTGATTTTGGACATATGCTCCGTGATGATTTGAATGGATCGGCTTTGGACTTCCTGAGGGTCGTTGAATTTGAATTGAATTAAATATACTTTATTTAGCCTTAGCTAAATAGTTAAGTAAAGGGTTTTTCAACAGTGACGCTACAAAAGTAGAGCGACAGGGACAGCAAACGACGCCATATTTCTTGCCGCTCTTTTGACATTTCTCTTCAGGAAGGTTTTCCATTTCATGATGGAAAGATATACGAACCAACAACGAGTAGAAATTATTAAAATTTGCTACCGAAATTCGGAGTCAGTGGCCTCAACGTTAAGAGCGCTACGTCCAATTTATGGTCGTCATAATCGTCCTAGCAGATCAACAATTGAGCGTCTAGTGGAAAAATTTGAATCCACAGGCACAGTACAAAATGTTCTCGTGCCAGGGAGACAAAGAAGTGCCCGTAATGTCGAGAATATTGCTGCTGCTGAGGCTTCAGTTGCAGAAAGCCCAAATGTGTCTCTCACACGTCGTTCTCAAGCGTCGGCATCTCAGTGACATCGTTGTGGCGAATTTTGCGAAAAGATCTTGGCCTACATCCTTACAAGATTAAATTGCCGCAAGAACTGAAGCCACTTCTTCCGTGATGATCAAGACCAGCACGTTACTGTGAATGGGGATCGCTACCGTTCAATGATAATCGAATATTTTTGGCCCCAATTGGATGATATGAACTTGGAGGACATGTGGATTTATGCTTGAAAACCGTCGAAAATTGGGTTCAGCGTCTGGACTTCTGCAAGCGTGCCCGCGGTGGCCATGCAAAAGAAATCGAGTTCCATGCATAATGGAATCAAACGTACTTTCACAGGAATAAAGAATTTCATTGATATCCAAAACCGTTTTTGTTTTATTTAAAAAAAAAACTTTTGTAGCGCTCTTATTGAAAAACGCTTTATATGTTACATTCTTATATTCTACTATTGTTCTCATGGTTTTGTTTTGCAGTAGCTGAAGTCTATCCTTATATGATTCTGGACACATGAATAACATAGTTGTACAGAAGTCGAAAGGAGGTTTTAATAGTAAATTATACACATTTATAGCTGACATCATGAAAAGACTCTGTCTCATTTTTCTTAACACACCATTTTTTCGACACTCTCTTACATATTTAATCTTTATGGGCTTAAAAATTTAGTTTGCCGTCTAGCAAAACGCAAGGTATTTTAGTTAATTCACTACTTCAATTTGTTTGTTTTTAATTTTTAAATTTACCGTTGGGACAGAGTTTACAGAGATACTACGAAACACCATACATTTATTTTTTTCCACATTAAGCACATGTTTGTTCATTTTTAACCATTTTTTTATGTTAATGTTATTCACGCGAGTTTCAATATCGGCACCAGAGAAATAATGTAGAGCGTTTTCAGCAAAAAGAATAAGCTTAGAATATTGTATCACTTTATCCATGTCAACAACAACACTCCAAGAATAGTACCTTGTGGTATCGCAACTTCAATAATTATTTGTTTAGATACTTTACCATTAACTGATGTTCTTTGGGTTCTACCAGTTATAAACGTTTTAAACCAGTTTAAGTTCTGTTAACTGATTCTATGCCGTTACGCACTAGTTTTTTTTATTAAATGATTCTGTGGTCAACAGCCTTAAAGGCATATTTAAAATCTAAGAAAATTCCTACAATTACTTTTTTATCATCGATATCTCGTTTCGATTCGTTTATCACAAAATTTATACACGTTTCACAGCTGTACAAGGGAGATTGAGTTTTCTAATATTTTTTCATTGGTAGGCATCATATTAATGGGTCACTAAATATTGTTGCACTTGTTTTTTTTTCTTTGTAGGGATTATTGTGGACCCTTTCCATGTTTCTGGAAATATTCCTGCACTAAGAGGTGTATTAATTATTCTTTGGAGAATTGGTCCGGTAATATTTAAGGATTTAACATTTTAATGCACATAAAGTTAGTCTTGTTTTTTATTTAGGGTTTCTATTGATAGTTTTTAGGCCTAGGACATTAAACTTAAAATCTATATTGCACTCATCAATTAAATTAACATAGTTCAGATGTATCACAGATCGCGTTATAGATGTTATAGTTTGGAGAATTGCACTGTTACCTAAAATGTCGTCAACTCGTTCTGTCAACTCCTTTTTTTCTGGAGTACAATCAACGCTTCTGCACACATTTTGCAATATCCTGTTAAAACATATAAAGCAATTTAAAAACATCGTTCGCGCGTAAGTTTCGTTTCACAAATGAAATCTTTTCCCTTAATTACAATAATAAGTCTTACCATGGAGTTAGTTTCTGGAGGATGGGACCTAATCCTAATCTGTCCACTGCGGCATTGATGGCGATACTGAACTAATTGATGCCTTTGCAGATTTTGGACATTGTAAAGAATTTTTAATCTCATAATACTGATCCTTTAAAATAAATATTCCCTCCAGAAACTCCTGGACAAAGAGCATCCGTTAAACTGCTCCAACTTAAGTTAAGTTCGGAAGCTCTTAATTCATTGATTTCCTTGGATAGAATCATTCGTCTCAGGAAGGCCTATTCTTGCGAAAGATGTTTTCCTCATTTCGTTTGTCCTTTTTAAGTTCTTAAATAGGAATAAAAAAAAAGTAGCTCCAAGGTCGTCATAAAAGTAATTTTTTTTTCTCCAATTCACGGCTAAGCATCTTGTTAATCCGAACAAAATTTACACCCTTCTGCTTCCATTGGCATCCGGGGTGTGCCGCTCTTTCTCCATTATGCTCTCATTAATTTTTTAGTGCGAATTAAAGGTCCTTCATTATCCACTTGCTGCCTTGGTAGATTTATGTGCAAATTCGGACTTGGATTTTAGGTATTCTACGGACGGAGGAATGGATTTCCCTTTTTTTTGTTTCGTTTTCAATGCGAACGAGCCTTCCTTCCTGCTTGAGGATATAATGCACGTTCTTCGTTTTTTTTTTTTTGCGACTATAAATTGAAATTCCATTTACTCGCGCATTAAGTATCCTTTTATAGGTCGAGTGACGAGCAATATGCTGCTGTGAACATAAATTTAACGATTGTAATCCCTCTGCTCAAGCTTTTTTTTTTAGCATTTTTAAAATATTTTATTACCAGCGTCCTTGTAGGATGCGAAGCACGGAAACGATTGTTATAAAAGAGGGAGTCCTTTGGACAAAGTGACGTCGTATTCGACATTTTTTGGTTTCTATTTGAGTTTGTGGTCAATTTAGTCAAATTGAAGGGATTTATCACTGAGAAAAAAAAGGACCTTACGTAGAATTTGGGGCATAATCAAAGCTGGAGAGGCTAAGAATCATTTAAGGAACTGCATGTTTCAATCACTTTTTTTCCAAATATATAAACGTGACTTATTCGGAAATGATATTTGACCGTGCTAGCGTAACTTTGAACTATAAACCTTGTATTAATTTCACAGGATGTCCGGTGTCAGATTTTTAAAATTGGCGATCCTAAAATTTGGTCAAAATTCAGCGACTGAACGCGGGTCGTGGGGGAAAATGTTCGACGGAACTTCTTCAATATTAAACACCGCTCAGGCAGCGCCCAACAGAATAAGGACCACTGAAAGCATTCCGACGGTAGAACGAAGGAACTCCAAGGAGAGTTTTTCAATAAATTCCAAAAACTGTATCTTTTTGAAGGCTGAGGCTAGGCCTTTTTTCGTCCTGAATGGCAACGTTAATGAGCAAGAGTGTCGATACAGGACTATATGAATACGTAATTCGCGACAATGACGGTCAAAACAATGTCAAGAAGCACCTTCTGATGCACTGCACCATCGGGCATATCCTTCAGCAAGATGAGGTCTATCAGTATATCTCCATAAGCCTCATTGAATTTAGATCTTGCACTACTCATGTATAGTCTGATTGGCAGCAATTGTAATGTCCCTTGGCCAAAGAAGTCGCCAGAACTTTTGCGATGGAATTTTTGTTAAGAGTTATGCCAATACTTGCCACCAACCATCTGTCCCGTCGTTGCAAAAACTTTCCTCCGTAAAACCCACGACAACAAGCCAAGCCTAGGAAAGTTAAAAATATTTCCATCCAAATGGAGCCGTTTTTTCTTGATTTCATCCCTTAACGCTGCAATAAGATCACATAATACTTGCCATTGATTGTTTTGCAGTCTGAAGATAAACCATGACCATGGAACTGTCTTTCTTCCTTTCCTTGGAACCAATTCTCCCATTTGAAACCATTGTGGGCCAGTGCCTTCGTTTTATGAGTGACGTATGAGCCCATGTCTCATCCATGACTAAATATCAATGAAGGAACTCGGCTTTAAAAGCTTCGCGAATCACTAGACTGAAACACCTTCACGGTTTTGTTGCTATGACCTCGCTTAAACTCTGTCAAAGGGTATTTCACTGTTTTAACACTAGAAATACCGTCATTTTTAAGATGCTAGTTCTACCAAAACTAGTCAAAATGACTGGTCGTTAAAAAAAGCGTACAAATTAATTTTTTTTTGTATTAACTGAAAAAAAAAATCTACCAAACGATATTAAAGTATATAAATGAATAATAAATAAAAATAATATGGAAAAATAATCATAAAATTAATTGAGTTATTCTTAAAGTATAAACTATTAATGGGGCGCAAACCCGACAAATATTGTTTTTCTTTTTAGTATATTTTCCGCATACATATATTTTTACATATATCGTAAATAATATTAGCCTTATTATTGTTGCAGTACCCAATTTTACACCATTTGCGTATAGAACCTAAGGTCTTTGAAGTCGTAGGTACATCAGCAGCTCGTGGTCTAACATTTTCATCTGCCAATTGAAAAAGAAACTCTCTTCTGGATATTTTTTCATTCAAAATTTCAAACGATAAAAAAAAGACTTGCAGTGGCCATCTTCTTGATCCTTATTTTACGCTATGCTTTTTTGCCATTTGGTCTGAAACGTCAACGCCAAACTTAGTTTTGTTTCAGACAAGAGCTTTTTACTTTTCTGAAAATTGACGGATTTATGTTTGGAACTCAGCATAAAAACTCTTCGGCTTACTTTTGTAAATCGTAAGAACATACCCAGATGATTTGTATAGTTTTGATGAAAATGTAGCCATAGTATCCTTCTTTATATTACAAATATTTGGCAGTTCTCTTTTGTTTCCACGTGTAGTACCAACCGAAGTTTTTTTTTTATTGGCTGGCAATTAAGACGCAAGAGTTACGCTTGTAAAAAAGTTGTCAGTGGTTACGTTTCTTCCTTTCATAGTGAATGGCTCGATAAGTTTGAGTTCAACATGTTCACTTAGAGGGTGTGATTTTGCTCGGGTCTCAGCTTTTCCTAAATAAGGAAACCCATTTGCAAAATATTTTGTCTCTACATCACATGCTAGCCAGAATTTTATACCAAATTTATCAGGCTTATTTGGCAAATACTGTGTGAACCTGCATCTCGCTTTTGTTGGTAAAAGTTGTTCAAACTTATCGCTTCAAAGACGTTGACTTCTCTCACTTTTTTTTATCAAAGCGAATAAGTCTCAAAATATCAGTGAAATCCTTTCTACTCATGGCGTTTGGAAAGAAAGATGGTCCTCATTTTCAGTTCCATAAATATGAAACAGTAAAATTTTTCGCTTCATATGCGCCTCGTCCATACAAAACTCAAATGAAAGCTTTCAATTTTTATTTGGAAAGGATCCATTTTGTACCCAAAACTCGAGAAGCTTCCAGTTCCGTGCAAGATCTGATAAGCTCAAGCATATGGTCGTCGATTACCAAAGAAAATGCACTGCTTACTTCGCCTCTGATAACATATCGTTTTGCATATCCTGTTGGACCGGAAGCATCTTTGAAGATACTGTAAATTGGTAATCTTTCAGGACCGCAACCTTCTCGTATTTTTTATCCAACATGGTCCGTCAGCAGCAGTTGCATTCGCATTATCTTCATCCTCTGAACTTGAAAGTACTCGAGTATATCTTCTTCGACGGATATTCAAATTATTTTCAAGTTCACTTTCACTTTATGAACTATCTCCAATGTCGAAAATTTCATCTCCACTGCTAAAAACATCGTATTCAGTTTCTTCAGCCGCACTTTCACTTTCGTAGTTTTCGTTGTCGGAGCATTCCATTCTTATATCGTTGAGTTTTTCCAATGTTTCAGAGATTTTCAATCGTTTAGTGAGTTTCTGGGCTTAGAAAAATGCACTCGAAATAATATGTAACTTATTATAATTTATATATTTTATTTACACGTGGATATTAGCTGATGTGTGATAAGCTGATCTGATGTTTTTTGTGCAATTTGCTTACGTTATATATTTTCTTTACGACAAAAAGAAAACTACCTGTCTACCTGCAACCCAATTCCCCCAAAAACCCCTTATTACACAAAATACCCTTCATTTTTGCTACCTAATATAATAATCGAACCTTTTTATTGCCTAAAATAGAACTGTAATGAATGAAAAGTTCCAAGGACAATTCTAAAAAAAAAACATTTGTTGATCTGCAATTCCAGTGAATTTGTGAATTTTGGTAAGCAAATTGACTGGTGCTGGTAGTTCTAGTGTTAACTCAAGGAGCAGACTCCAGCATTATAGATTCTAACTAGACTTCATTCATTGGTTGGACCAAGACGATGTGCAATTTTTTTCGTGCTTGCAAACTCATTGAGATCATTTTTAAACAAAATAAGCTTATGTCATATTTTTTGTTTTATTCACTTTTGAAAGCCTTAACACCCTGTATGTTTCGAAAATACTCAATGGACACTTTGGAGTTCGTGAATCGGGGCGTTTTTTAGAGGCAAAAGAATTCCGAAAGGGTTACCCGCTAAACTTATCAAGTCATCCGCAAATTTATCAATTCGACGGCGTCTTCAGCAACTCAGTTATTGTCTTTTAAGGGTTCCGTACCCAAAGGGTGTCAACTTGAATTTTTTTTTGGGATATGCCCTGCCAACAACATGAACTTCGGAATGAAAGCTAAAAGAAGGGTAGGTGATGACTACACAAATCAATTCTACTCGGGGAACGTAAGTTCAAATTTGACTTCACTCTGCTATTCACAAGCGATACTCACCAGTTTGATAAGAAAAAGTACTCGGTATCGATACTAAGGGCAGATACTTCGAACTTGGCGAAGAGCAAATGGCAAGGCGCACTGTGAGCAAACGTGGGAAAATTTATCTATTTTAATTTAGTACAGCCAACATTGAACTTTAAAAAAATTAGCAATTGGGGGCTTAAAAGAATTGACTGCTTCTTAGGTCATCCTTGCCATTTTATCCTTTGTTTGGATAATCCTATGTCTAAAAACCTTGACTTCGTCATCATTCATATTGTTTCCCAAAAGACCAACGTGTGACAGAATCGTAATCATCGAATAAGCAAGGCAACACACTCTTACTACTTTTTTGATAGATTTTCGTTTGAAAAACACTGCATGTGTCCGGTAATCTAATCAACTCAGACCATTCCGATGATCCATAAAATTTTATGGGTCCTTTTTTAACCTCCCTTATACGTTTATTATGAAAAGAATTAGGTTTTAGTTTGACGTAACTTTGGAGTCAAGATTGTTCAAAGACACAAAACTTCAGTCGGGATGTGGAAAATATTCCCTCCGATCGGAGGAATTGGTCATAATGGGTTCTTCTTCTGTCTGATAAATAATTGCTGTTCCGGCTTCAAGGCAATCAAATCCAGTCGGGTTTGGTTTCGATAGATTGAGTTCAAAACCAGCAAGCATCGATTTCGAGTCCTTCGATTAAAAAAAAAAACAACGCATTTATCTTAATTAGTACAATTGTTTGAGTTATAATTTATTATAATTGTATTCCTCTTCAAAATAAAAAAATAAACAAAAATCGTCAACCTAACTTTTTCAAAGTTTTGTCACAAACAAAATGTTTTAACATTCCTTTTTTTGGATTAAATGTGGATAGCGAAATTTGTTGTATTTAAAAAGAAATTTTATATAAAGTTGTTGTTATTAATAAACCCTTTCAATGAAACTACACAATTTTTTAAGTCTGGAAATATGAAACGGTCCACTGAAGAAGAAATTCTACCAACTCGTGCAGCCTACGAAGCTTCTCTAAAATACAGCATTCAAACTTGGAGTCTTCATTGCAGAAAGCTATAAAGAAAATATCTTTGAAGCAATGGTTGGCCAAAACAGCATCCGCAAAACGACAACAAATGATCGATCGTTCAAGCAGAAAGCATATAAGTGTGGGACTCGTAAATGGACCTTTATCTGCCACAAACGTCAAATATATTTGGTTGTAAATCAGGAAGTCGAAAAGACCGAGAAAAGTCTACGTCTACACAGTTTTGACGTAAACCCAAATCTAGTCAAGGAAATTATTTGTAGATGAAGAAGACGATATTATTTTGCAGGGGTTCCCGAGGTTTGCCAAATGACTGATCAGCTCTATCTGTAGACAACTATCGAAGCGTATCCATGCTTCCATCTTTTTGGAACACATAAACAGGTACATCAGTATGAGCCGTCATTTTGTCAGTTCTTCGATATCGAACCGATTGTTAGACGATAAACAGGAAAGCAGAGCAGATTTAAGGGATCGTCGAAGAAAGTTCGACGGGTCTCAGGTCAGGTCAGGAATACTAGTTTGGAGGAAATGAGAGAAAACTCTATCGGAAGGTGTTGTAGTTAAAGTAGAATATATGTTGACAGGGCGTCAGACGATATATTCCTCTAGATCGGAATGCTTTTCACGCAGAAATCACTGCCGTCCAACGCCACCTGGTCAAACGAATGGACGTGCAGTCGTTCGCGCCGAAGAGACTGCACACCACGTGACAGAAGAAGTGCTGGAATCGGACCTTTACCAGACCCAGAGTCACGAAATGATTTCACACCATACAACCAGTCCTTAGCAGATGTCTATCTTATCTAAACTATCCTCAACCTATCCTGAAATTTGACGACTTTGTCCATTTCCTTTCCAAAGACTTGTAACTTCAAATCAAAGTTACTGCATGGTGCTTCATTCACGCCGGAGGACATTGGACAAGGATCTTTTCGAGGACGCGATACAGAACAATGATCGCCGAATTTTTTATTGCCAAAGTTTGACCGCTACTGACTACTGTCTTTCAGTTTTCTGAAAGAAGCGGGTCAAGCCATAGACTTCCCGATCTTAGAGAAAATATTCGAAAAGAGTGCGAAAATTTGTTGCCAAAGTTTTCACACTCAAAATGGTCTTCAGCAATGATGGTACCAACTTGACCGGTATCATCCTCTAAAAGCACTGCAAAAAATTGTCGATTTCTGAAGCTCGGCTGCATTAAGCGAGCGGAAAACAATGTTCCAATTACGATTTTCGGCAATCCTATGCTACCCCCAGTTCAAGGGACTGGAAGCACCTTACCCGGGATCTTGAATCGCTCAAAGGATCTACTTAAAAATTTAAAGGCCACGAATTTCGAACCAAAACGTGACAACTTGCTCACATTGCCTCGCGTGTCGCGCATACCAACATTCTCCCCCTTGAAAACTAAAAATTCTAATTATGCTTGAACCATATTAAATGCTTGTCCTTGTTTATGGCGTAATTTCAAAACTTAAAAACCACACGTTATTGCGCACAGTAACGACACATTCCACATGTTTTAATAACGCATCCGCATCCCCATCCAAATTCATATCCGAAACCAAATTGCAGCTTAATTTGAAATTAAAATCCAAAGTAGCAATCACACGCACTCGATGTGTGCATCCTGATATCCGCGCGTATCAAGCGCTTTTCCCAACTTTTTATGATCCTTTGGCAGCCATAATTGCACTTCACTTGCAGTCAGAATGTGACACCACTTGGCAGACAGCACACATCTCATCATCCTTTCCCCCACAGATTATGTGAGCAGGAAGCGACACAGCATCATCTAGCGACGTCACCCACTACCACAGTCTGTTGCACACCGAGCTTCCTGAAACCGAAGAACGACATGAAAAAAAAAACACGCGACCAAAGAATATTGACGTTTCATACATGGCGTCGTCATCATCCGTGTTTTCCGGTATAATCAGCAAAAAAAAAAACGGGCAAAAGAAGTGGAGAGCAGTTTTTACGCATATCAGCGTATGTGACGATCACAGGTCGGTTTTTTTTGCTGTGCTGTTTAGCCAAGCAGGGGAGCAGCAGCACGTTTAGTCGCTATCCATTATTTGGATGCTCTGTTGGAGCTCCGTGGACCAATGGATGTGTGACGGGATAAAGTATCAAAAGTGTGGATAGCGGACGGAATAAATGGTCAAAGAGACGTGTACGTGTGCTCTTACATCGTGATGAGTACGCGTCAATGAATCAAGACTGAACGTAAGCCGCCTCAGGTGGTCGCAAAACTCATATCAGATCAAAAGTCAAAACGCGTGAAGCACGGGCAAGAGTACAAAAGAGCACACGTCAGTAAGTGTTTCCGACAATCAAAGGCGAATGATTTGCTGTGTTGCCGGAAGAGGTTTGACTTGAGAAATCCCAAGCACTCAAAAAAATACAAAATGTATTTGAATTTTGGCCACGCATATATCGCTTATTGAAGTTGGACGTCAGCATGTAGTGAGTGACACTGCTTATGATTCTTTTTGCTAAGTGAACTTAGCAAGAAGGTGTACCAAGTTTTGTGGCGGTGAAAACTCAACCGGATAAGTTTAGATGTTAGCAAATAATCGTCACGGAATCTCTTCACCATCACTGTCATTTCCGAACGGATTGAAGATGGAGTTGATGTTGGTCACAACCAAAAGAAGTTTACTGCAATTACACTTGTGAGCAGTCATGTCACCTTGAAGTGAAGTGAAAAATGTTGTTCTCCTTTGTCCAGCAGCATAGCCAAGTCCACTAGCATCCTGTGATAATGTCGTAGGCTGTTCAGCAAATCCTGGGGACTTTACAAGTTTAGTTCGGACTCACTCCTTCGCGTCTTCTCATTGAAAGTGAAGCTACAGAGGTCATATAACACAGACGTGTGGACTTGAAAGACGGATCAAGATCGTTCATACCTGAAGTGGTGCTTCTCAATGAATTCGTCCGATATCGGGAGGGAGCACTCGTTTACGTGGACTCGAGACATTTCTTAATGTATCGGTTTGGGATCTCTTTCCAGATTGCTCAATGTTTCATTACTCGGTGAACTAGCTTTAAGCCACGGAAACGTTTTTCTTTATCCTTATGAGCGGTCTATCCTCGCTGCAATGCATCTGCTCCTATAGCCAAGCTACTGTTTTAATACTGACTTATCGAACACCTACCAGGAACCTGATTGATAAGGAGGTGCTTGTCAAGCTTAACTGATGTGGACGTCTATGGTATATACCGGACTATTTTTATCGAAGGAGTTTTTGAAGGGGGTTCTTAGTCAATTGCAAGAAGTTTTGAGGATGTTGTGTAAAGAGAAATGTAATGGATTTAAAATCAAAGAAATATAACCTGAGCGCAACAGTCTTGACATAGACTCAAAGTGGCCGCAGTTTTGTTCGGTGCAGAGCCACACGGAAGAGTGAGGATGTCTGAAAAACGCACGGCTTGGTGTAGAAAACAGCCATTTGCATAATAGAGCGGGAAGAAATCGCACCAGCTAATAATTGAATGGGTAATCTGACTACTGTCTTTCGGTGTTGAAAGAAGTTTAATATCTCCTACCAAGACGACAGTGTTCGTAAAAAAAACATCCGCTCGACTTAGGTTAAAAAATTGGTCGCCACGAGAGACCCTTTTATTAAAACGGGATAATATATTGCCTATGTTCATCCTGAAAGACCATTCTAAATATTGTTGTAAGAATTTTTGAAATCGGATCAGCAATTTCGAAGATTACCTTCAACATACAAACTTTTTGTAGAAAAAATGCGACTTTTGAAATTTCACATAACGCGTTGATCAGCCATTTTTTTAGTTTATTTTTGACAGATATACTCGAAAGAGTCAGATGTTTTTTTGGTGATTTTTGCGATACAAATAAATAATGTGTATTGAATTTTGTGTGAAAAATAAAATTAAGTCATCCAATGCCCTTGAAATGTTGGCATTTAGCAAGTCTGCGTTGAGAAAAAAAAAAAAAAAAACCGACGAAGAGCGAGTCGGACTCGCGCATCGAAAATTCCATGCAAACTTGTAGGTTCGTTCATTGCGGGAATCGAGTTTGATTACCCTTGCTTGATATATTTTGACTGTGTGGATTTAGAAGCTTGATTATACAACGTTAAGGGTCTGCAGTCATAAGAAACTGGTATTAATTTAACGCGTTCCTGAGAAAAGGATCCTATGAGGGTTCCGTTTTTCTTTTCGAGGTACGGAACTTATAAAATCAGCTCTTCACAGAAGGCTAATAAGATGTTTATGACACTGCCAGCCCTTGACGGCGCAGCATATTAGCAACCGATAAAAAGTTGTAGCAGGATAGAAACTTCTCTTACTGTGCTGAAATTTGCTTAATTTTGTTCAAACGAACCGTCTTACAGTGGGTTATTTGACAATCAAAATTTTTGCTATAAAGTTAAATTTTTTATTTGTCAAAGAATAATAAAAAAAATATATATGTAGACTTCAAGAACAACACAATAGTTGTTTGAAAAACAAAAACAATCAAACAACATGTCAATCTGTCAATCTGTCAATCTGGGGGGGGGGGGGGGGGGGGGTGGGGTGGGGAAGCAGCGCCATTTTGCTCTTTTCGGAGTTATTCAGAATTTTGTGTGTCAAGTTTATTTTTTTTTTATTTCTATTTTATATAAATGCGGTTTATGTGGAATTGTACAAATCTAATCGTCATCATCGTTCTATTTCTGTTTGCATGTGAGTGTTGCAACTTCGTGATTATGTCCATTTGAATGTATCTTTATACAAAAACAGTAAGCCAACATTGAAGATTGTTTTGAGAAGGTTTCAAAGGTACAAATATGAAATTATTTAAATTGAGTTGAAATTCAGTCCATGTTCAAAGCCGATTAAACGAAAAAACAACCGCTCCGCCACCATATTTACCGGACTTGACCCCTAGCTATTTATTCCCGGTCGAAAACTGAAAAAAAAAACCGGGAAAAGCATGTGTTTGGTCACGACTGAGAAGTGCAATTCATCGAAGAACTCAAGGTCATATCAGCCAGAAAAAACGCTGGTACTTTAAAGGGGACCAAATAACTACTGTTGGATAAAGCCCACGCTGGCTAAACGTAATCCGCCACATGGAGTGAATTGAAAACATTGCTTCAAAAATGCAGATCTTAAAACGACAGGTACGAGACGTTAAGGAGATATGATTCCACCTCCTGACACCAACCTGGCTAGTACATTTATTTATTTATTTAAAAAAATATTGCCACAAAATGTTTTATTCTTTGCGGCGTAGACGTGGCTAAAAAAAAACAATGTTTATGGTCATGCTTTCTCCCAGAATCAGAATTCACGTTTAGTTGGCGATCAATTGTCCTGTAAAATGGAAGCAAAGTTTGAAAAACACTGCCAGTTTGAAAAGCACTTTAAAGTTCAATGTGAAAATAATACACATTTAAAGTGTTCTTTCAAGATGAGTCTGACTTGGATCCAATGTTCCACAACCAGCTGAAGTTAAACGGGCCAAAGCCCTACGCCTACGGAGGAGTCGCTAGGCAGCTCGCAGAATCACACACCAGTTTTAGTAGTTCCAGGACCCGGGGATTCTTTGTGAACACGAGTGGAATAGGCAGACGCACACAACAAGCCAGAGGATCGCGTTCAAGGAAGTTGGTCAGAGATCCCATCAGCCAACGTACCATTTACAAGTACAAATTCTGTAGAAAGGGATGTACTGGAACTGGATAGGTATGAGGTTTTTTAATGATTATATCGACGACGATATTTCGATGGTCAATGGTCAACTTGACTAATCGAACTTACGTTCCTTAAAAAAGGAAAAACTTGATGACTTCCTTAAAATGAACTCAAAATTTTTGTCGGGATACCGGATTATGTCTACTATAAATTATGCAATTTTGTACTTCTATTTGAGTTTTATGAGGAGAGTTTTTATAATTATTGGCGCCGTGACCAGAGATAGACTCTTCCAGTTAAGAAAGTTGTAGTTGATATGACATACAATTTGTATCACAAAATTCGAAACGGATGTCTATTAAAGAAGCCGAGCTGAGAATGTTTCAATTAACAAGATGATCGTTCATTTTACGGGAACTTGAGGCTTGAAGAAATATTACAATGCAATTGGTACTTTTATAAAAAACAGAATACCAAAAGGACTGTGTTTTCACCAAGGACTATGAATTCAACAAAAACCAATATACACAGTAGGTGGCAGTAACGAAATTTCATCGAGCTTTTCTGATTAATCATGTGACACTTGTAGGAGATGGAACAAACTTCGTAAGGAATACCAAACAGTCAGGAGACTAAAATTCCAATATGTGCGGTGTTAATCTGATGGATAGAATGATTGCCGTTCGCCCTGCAAGAAGTCGAACTAAAAAATGGACAATTTTATTTATTTATCATGACATATCAGCGATAAACACTTGGATTTCGTATTGCAGCCAACAAATCGTCAATAATAGAAAAAGCTACGCGAATTCAAAATGAATTTAGTTTGCAAGCTCATTGAAGACAACTTTGAATCGCACTGCGAAGAATTTGCTGATTAGGAGGAAGGAGTTTAAGCATCTTACCACAAGAAACGCCGTTTTGTGATTAGTTCAATTCTTTCGGTCAATAGACGAAAAGCCGTTCACTTGCGTTGAGAAGTCCCAAGAAGACCACAGTGATTTGCAATTTTTTTTTTTCAAATAATTCACGTGCTCAAGGGATTGGTTGGACCCTTATAGTGAGTTTACACAGCACGAGCAGAAGGAAATTTAGAAGAGAGAGAAAGAAGGTAGCGGTGCACATTGGTCTTAAATTGCTGTAGGTTGCAGTGCAGATGAAAAGAAGAGGGAGGTAACGCATTCCACCCGCCCGAAAATAGGCTTAAGGGTTAATTGATGAGCAATCAATGATGTGCGGGTGTTGCGAGTGAATTTTTGGAGGGGCGGAATGCAATATGCTATTTCTTCGGAGCATTGGTTTATAAAAGAAGCGATAAAAGAGCAACAGGCAGAAAACATTTCTTCGATGTTCCAGCGAGTGTGTGTTGTCGTTTATAAGTTTTACCGCTCGCTTTTGGATTCTATCTAGCAGGTGCACAGTGGTATTGAGTTCACCTGCACAGATGTGAGCGTTGTACTCCATTTTTGGCCGAATAAAAGCCTTATAAATTGTAGCTAAATTAGAAGGGGTAAAGTATTTCTTGAACCTGCTTAAAAAACCTAAACATTTCGCTGCATTCTTGGCGACATCGAATATGTGGTCATTCCAGCGTAAGTTCGAATTAACGCGCATACCGGGCATTGAAAGTTTCTCGGTTTTATCGACAAAAGTGCCATTCATGGACAATGGCTGGGTAGAAGCAATTCGTTGTGATGACATAAGATAGCATTGTGTTTTGGAAGCATTAAATTCTACTCGGTTAGCAAGACCCTATTGGATTATGCTGTGAGTTAAACATACGTTGCCGTTCAATGTCTACGTCCGAAGAGCTGGGGCGTGAGTCATTAAACGCATATGTGAAACTGAGGGTACTGTCATCTGCGAAGAAATATATTGGATTAGATGTGATAGACAAGAGATCGTTAATGAAAATTAAAAAGAGATTCGGAGACAAAAGTGAGCCTTGGGGAACACCAGCATTTATATGGTGAATTTCAGACTTGAAACCGTCCAAATAAAACTTGTATTGAACGATTCGAAAGGTAGTTTCTAATCCATGAAAGAAGACACTCACCGATCCCATATGCACACAAAAAAGAGCCGGATGCCAGACTCTGTCAAATGCCTTTGAAATACCTTTGTTTCACCGAAGTTATGTATAGATTGGTTCCACTTTTCAGTGAGACAAGTCATCAAATCATCAGTGAACCTGTTGCTACGAAAACCCATACTTCCGGTCACTAAGAAGTTTTCGTTATTCGAGATACTATATTTCATAAGCTGACGATTTATCAGTGTTTCCATGACCTTAGAAAGAAGGGACGTAAGTGTTATGGGTCTGTAATTGGAGGGAGAAGAAGAATCGCCTTTTTTTAAGGGAAAACACCTGAGGAGTAGGAAGGATGAAAAAGCTTACGCAGTGGTTTTGCCAGCGTGGAAGAACACCTCTTCAGAACTATAGGGGAAACACCATCTGGATCAGTGGATTTATGTATGTCTAAATCTTTCAGTACTCTTGCGACTGTGCGAGTGCAAAAATATATTTATCCCATAGAATGTTCAACGCTCTCGATGGACCAAAATTGTTAACTATCACTGGGACATGCTGCAATATATATGTACTTATGCCTTATTCAAGAAAGAAATTGCTTTTCGTTATTCCATGAATAATATTTATTTTATTTTTTTTGTTTTATAAAATTTCTGAAAGACCTTCCAAATAAATATTTAGAATTTTTTCGTGATTTGTTTTTTTATTTTAGTTTTAAAAAAATGAAGTTTGTTTTTTTGTTGTTATTCTTTTTATATATATTAATTGGTTATTTTTTAATTCGTTTAATTGTTAAATGCTGTTGTTTGTTCTTAAGGCAATAAAAATGATAGTTTTGATTAATATTCACAAAATTATTAATATTTTTATTCACCGCAAGTCCCATGTATAGAAGGTAGATTGAGAAACACATTTTCCATTTATCAAGGATTTTTTAAAATTGTTTTTTTCACAATAAAAAAAAATTGCAGCGTTTTGTTGCTCTCGGTGTTAGGAGGTAAAGAGCACTTAGTCTAACCAACTACGAGCAACTTGCCCTGTATCAAAGAGAGTGAAAAGTAGCAGAGATTCTTCACGGGTCGTTTCCTCGATAAGAAATCTGTTCCTTCTGGTCGATCAACTTTTGAACAAATAATTAGAAAAGTTGGGTGCAAACATTTTCTGCTGGGCATCCTTTAGTTTTCCTATGCGCATATGCTTTTAGTTATTTTGACCCAAAGCCACAAAATTGGCTAAAAACGTTTTCTATATTCCTTTCCAAGCGATTTGCATGGAATTATAATAATTAATATATTTATAATTACTGAGTAAAAAAAAAAATTGAAAAAAGCTTGCAAATCCCTCCGCTGAACCAAAAAAACACTGTGCATTTTGTAATTTCCATAAATTTCTAATTTCTAATCTCTAGCTAAGGCCCCGATTTGCAAAATTACTATCCACTAACCCTCCCCGTATGCATTTGATAACAGGCACAACAACACGTTTTTTATAACTACAAAAAAAAAAGGATAATTCTTCCGGAACAATCTATCATCCCCTAAACCACAACCGCAATCATCGATCCTAATCGCTTTACCAAAGCACACCATCGGTATCCAGCGACATTACGTCTAACTAAATATTAATAACATTCAAAGTGAAACTAGATAATAAAACGATCATAAAGCCAGAGTTTTATAACCGAAAAATGGATTTCCAACAAACAACCGCACACACATCACAAGGGCTATCACCACAACCCTTCTCTCATTTCAACCCTGACCTCGTTGAAATAACACCGCTGTGGGCTCATTAATTTTTACGCTTTTGATTGAAGTCCCGAAAATTCCGCCCACCCGAAACAAAAGCCAAACCCGCTGTTTAACCAAAGATTAAATTTTCCCATGCGGCGCGCGCGGCGGATATTATTGTATTTACGTCGCGCGGGATTTTTATTATTTATTTACTTTTGTGTGCGATTGAAAGGATGATGCCGCTGCCGCCGCCGCTGCCACCACCGCCCTCTACATTTCATTTCGATTAACAATTAACGCACTTTTACTGATCACCGCACCACACAGGCATTAATTGCGGAAATCGGAAATTTGTGCGTGTGTACGCAAGTACGATGCGGATGCCATGAATGGTTTCAGCTTTTATCTCTTTCAAACAATTTAAATGAATAATTTATGACGTTTTATTGACGGGGCAATATTCGGATTTATAGGGTGTTTCGCAACTGCTTTTATCCTATTTTTTTGTTTTTAAATTTGTCATTTCCGGCAGCTATTCTAAAGGATATAAGAATGGAATTGAAATAAATTGGTTTATGAGTTTTGAGTTCTCAAAGAGAGTACTATTTGGTGGCATAAAGTTTAAATTAAAAATGAAATATACCACTTTACGTCTTTATAAGCCACTGCGACTACGTCTTATTTAGGCAATCCTATCGGCTCCATTTTGAACCACTCTTTGCATCACAGAGCGCCTTCTTTCACCATTTTAGCACCGAATGTTGGCTTCTGTAGCTGATTTGACAACCTAGACGGCCGATGAGCAGATGCTTCGCCTCAATAAACGTTTGTCGCAATAAAATTATGGCTTGACCTGCTATATTGTAAGCTACGCCCGCCGTCCTGGTGAAATTATTTGTCTTAAAAAGGACTGCTTTTTTTAAGGGAATCGAAGAAATCGCAATCGCAGATCATTTGCCTATTGGGTTCATATTCAGTTTAAAAACAAAAAAGTAAAAACAGCCAAGTGGATCCAACATGCGCACGAAGGGTTCCGCACCACCATGCAATATGCAACACATAAAAAAATATGTGTTTTTTTTTCATTCAATAGATATGGGAAAGATTTGTGTTCTAAAAAGGTTTTCTTATTTATTTGACTGGACGGTTCGAATTTTATAATAGAAAAAAAACTGTCAAAAGAGACAAGTTCACTTATTTTAATTAGTCATCTAATGAAAAACAGCTCACAATCTACTTGCCGTACCGTTTTCAGGTTCCTTTAAGGGAGTATTCTAGTCTAGAGGCATGACTTTCAGTAATGTTTGAAGTGTCATAAAAAAAAGGCAATTAATACTTTTAGTATCCTTTTTATTATTAATTAACATAATAAGAATACAGAAAAAAAATAAAAAAAAGGTTGAACATTTCAAAAATTAGCAGATTGAAATGGAAGTGGGGGTCCAAGATTTCAACCCTCCTAGCAATCTGAAACCAAAAAATAAAAAAAAAATATTAATCTAGAATAATGTCGCAATGTTTGGAACTATGGAAAAGTTGGAAAGATTTTTTTTTTACAAAATGGCGACTGCCTGAAAAAGAACAATTTTTGTACCACTTTTTTTGACTTTTTCGAATACGAAAGTAATAGAAATTCGGGGATGGGGATAGTTCATAGATAGATAGGATAGACATATCCAAGTCTATAAAGAAGACTCTCTAAAAATTTCAGGTAAATCGGTCCTGTAGAACCTGAGAAATCGTTGGTATTGTTTTGAAAAAGACAGTTTCGAGAAAAACGCGTTTTTCGCAGTCTAAGTCATGAAATGATATTGTAGCCTGACATTTATTCAATCTGCCATTCCTGCTTCATACATCGGACCTTCTTCGACTTCGAAAAAACTATTTTCCGCGTTTCTCTCTTCATATCCAGCAGTTCTGGCCTCCTTTGATGCGTTGGATGTTCGTATTTCACAGTATTTTTATTTCTCTCACAGCACATATATCCACGTCCACGTGGTTTGAAGGTTAGAATTCAACTGCTAGCAGCTGGACGTGAACGTGAAGACTAAATTTAAAAAATGCAAGTAACCTTGGGTTCTTGTATTACAATATATACAAACGACAAAAGGTTTTATTGAGAAATATGGATTCAGATAGACGGAGAATTCCTAATGTCTTTTGCCGGGTCAGCAAAATACCGATATCTTCGAAAATAATTTGAATTTTGAAAAATCCTCTTGAAATTGTTTTTTAAATTTCTAGACTAGAAAACCCCCTCAAGGATATTAGCAGATGTTAAAATATATACATTGCCGTTCATAAATTCCCGGACAATAATTTCTGTCAAACTCATAAAAAATTGATTATGCTTTTCTTTATAAGATACTAAAGAAACAAGATTCTTCAGCCAAGTAAACATAACAACACCCGAAGATTGAGTTATTTCACCACTGTTGTGGTTTCTCATCATAGACCACATTCTGCGAGCCTTTTCCGAAAAGGACATGAAGAAAATCGTTTTGATTCCAAGTATGCAAACTTGACAAACCGTATTCAAAAAATTCGGCTTTTGGTATTCTATTTATCACTTCTTGATTCATTTCGCTTGGCTTGACACAAGAAATATAGCAGGAACAAAATGAGCGGTTCGATGTTAAAAGGTTAACAACTTTACCGTCTATTGTCGAAAATCCAATTGAAATTCAACTTTGATATTTTTTCCGCCAACGAAATTTCATGCTTTTCAATGTTGACAATTTGGTTCCGACTTGTATCATATTCGCTTAGAGTCATATCTTCCGTTTCCTTGGCAAAGAGAAATTTAATTGGACGGCATAAGCGTGTAGCCGAAGGATGGGGATTCTGCCATATAATTGTCCGATACCAGAGTAAGTTGAATTGGAACAAACGAAATAAAGTGAGCTGAGATACCGTCCACACTTTATTTACATATTTATAGAATTGACGAACCGCCCACTATATTCAGGGAAATAATTCTGGATTCAATCTTGTAGATTCAGAAGGTTTCTTTAGAAGGAAAACACTCTTTTTTAAGCTTTGGCTCGACAAGAGATTCTTTTTTTAAAATCAGAGTATGCTCGGTTCGTACGTTTTGTGTCTACATACAGAACAAGTGCCTCTTCACTCATATAAGATCGACTATTTGAATCTAAGTTTTTCTGACATTTAGTCTGGAATTTGAGGAAAGTCTGATACTTTCTGAATTTTGACTCGAGTAGATCACGACCATGGCACGTTTAGACTGATCAACACAATCCTCAAAGCTCGTTTTTTTGTCTTCCAAGCTAAGAAGGATTTTTAATTTTCACTTTCCACATTAATTTTGCTGCTTGTTGAAAAAAAAAACTCGTCAACCTTTACCAACTTTCATACATTTTTCTGAAATTCGCTGTTTTCCAATTCTTGTCAAATTTAACTGACAAAAGTCGAAGTTCTCACCTTTTTTTTTGCTTGGAGAGTTCTCAATACTCTGCAAAAATGTTCATTTTAAGAAAAACAAGCTCAAAGATTTTAATCATTTTGCGTTCGGAATGAATTAGACACATACTTTTTGATGACGCACTTCAAAAAAGCGTATAATTCGTCTCGAAAATTTGACATACTCTTATAATAAAGAGGTAATATTTGTAAGTTTGTATGTATCAGGTAATCATCAAAATTTACAATCCGATTTCAAAAATTCTTTCATCAATGCATAAAATGGACCCTAAGAATGAACAAAGGCGACCAATTATTCTAGTAAAGCTGTTGAAAAATTGGTAGTTTTTTGCGAACGCTGCGTACAATATAAATAAATAAACGATTATTATTTTTTATATATTAACAGAGATATGGTCTTTTACTACCCTGCTTCTACAATATAACCTAAGTTTAATTTAATTTATATCACAGATTTGTCATGAAGCCAAATTAAAACCGTCGTTAAATAAATGACACAGATTGAAGGGGAAAGAAAGAAGAGGTGATTTCAGTTTTCCGAGGGATAAATTATTAAGCATCTACGAAAAACAATGAAAAGTAGATATTACATCAAAAAATAATAATTAATAAATTATGAACAATAAATCATAGATAATAAAATAAATAAATAATAAATAATAAATAAAATTTAATAATATAAATAATAAATAATAAATAGCAAATATATTATAAATAAATAAATAAATAAAAAGTGATGTTAGGATCATTTTATATAAGAATGTTAGTGTAGTTAATATAAAAAGAAGTGATTTTAATTTATATAGAAATAAATGGGTTGTTTCATATTAGATTTTAAATGTTTGAAACCGAATAGTTGTCGGGTAGTAAATACGAATTTTTATTTTTAGAGCAAAGTTAGGCAATACGTTTCGATGCCATTTCAATTTCGGTTAGTGTATGGAGTTTGTCTATTGAATAGAGACATGGTAGATTCATCATCATTATAAAGGTTTTAGTTGGAATAATTTGAAGCCTATTCAAATGGATTTTTGGTCATTTTGCACATACAGGCGGTCCATAAAACATAATAGCCTGAAAAATAGCTTTAAATATTAATATTTTTTCCCCTTACTAAGTTTCGATTTTCTGCAAATGAACTTGTTAAACTTTGTCCAAGTGCACCCCAAGATACTTAACTATTTACTTTCACTCAATCTTGACGTTATTAAGTGATAAGTTATTGCTTTGAAGAAAACAAGCTCGTCTTTTATGCGTCAAAAAGACGGCTTGAGTCTTGGAAGCATTAATTTTATTTTTACAGCTCTTGTAATACTCTTACAGAATAAATGTAAATTGTAAATTTGTTTCGATAACGAAACCAATCACACTTGAAGTGTAAATACATGTATCTCATGTCTCTACATGTTAAGGTTAACACACTTATTGTTAAAACAGGATTAAAAAAAGGGTATTTACAATCAATTTCAACCTGTTAGAGTGCTAATAAAAAGGGCAGAAAATGTTGTTTGCTTTGGTGTCACAAGACGGTGAGGAAACCTTTTTTGAGTTCTACAACTTTTCTACGTACTCGAAAACGTACGAAGTTGCAGGACTCGGCTAGTCTAAAATAAAACAAAGTCATTTAAAAAAAATATAATTTTGTTCTATTTAAGACTAGAGGTTTCTTAGCTTATATAAAATAGTCTATTGTCTAGCTTTTATAAAACATAAAATAGTCCACTGTGCGGCGATGTCGCACAATGTCAATATAGATCCTCGATGCGGATTATGGACACGAGATCGGTTATCGGCTTGAACACAATTACTTACATTCTCAGCCCATGGCAATGGGTCGTAACCAACAAGCTGGAGATAGATCCTTCGACTCCTTAAATAACCCTCTCAGAATTCAAAATTAATTAACTTAAAACATTCCCAGTCAAATAACAAATAAAAGTGCACTGAACTTTTTCAAAAACATTTCTACGAGTATCTGTCTCTGTCGTTAATTTTAATTGCAAAATGTTCCATAACAATATTTGTTGACTGTCAAGAACGTGGACATTAAAACGACCCGTTCGCCTATTAATCCGAGTCGCAAAAGTTCAGCTTAACTGTTGCAAGTTCTTTTTGAATGCAAAATAATACGGATATCCCGAAACTTTCATCCCCAGTTCACCTTTACAACCAGGCATGGCTTTAACAGCAGTTAAATCAACCCTGCTCGAAAAGTTTTTTAACCAAACTTTTCCATATCCAGCAGCAACCCCGCCCCATCCTCTCATGCAAAATAAACACAGTTGACCTTAATTTTATTTATTACTCCCGTTGGCCTGTTCTCCTAATTGGTGCACAGTCGAGTATACCCCAATTCTAAAGGGGTTGAAAACAACAACACAACCACCAAGCCCGACTTTTTAACATTCGTTTTGTTTGGGGATAAGTTTTGTCCGAAAATTGTGCAGATCGAAATGTCAGTTAGCACGCGCTACGCCCTTAAGGGGACCAAATTTGACAGTACGACACATACCCGAGTGTGCAAGAGGAACAATACCCATGGTCGTCATCAAGTCGATGTGAAACAATGTCGAATGATCGTCGATTCTTGAAGCATCTCCTTTGCTGAGCGAAGGAAATATTTTTGAAACTAATTAAAGAGCCGGAAGTGGTGTTCGGTTCCGGGAGCAATGATGGCTGGAATGAATGACTGGCGATGGCGTTTATGCTGCTGGTGATGCGAAAACTTTCTCTTTTGCCAATTGGAAAACTTATTCTTCGTTGCCTCTTGCAGTGGCAGATGATGCTCACTGCTCGATGCTCGATGCTGGATGGTAATCGTGTTGGAATTCTGTCAAAAAAGTGTTTCCGTTCGGTTTCTCTTTCGTACAATTTTTCACATAATTAGATGGCATCAATTATTGCGATTATTGTTTTAATTATAGCGGTGCCATGGACAATGGACAATGGACGACCAAACGTCCCTTTCCGCTTGGGAGCTTATGCATTTTACAAGGGGTTGGTCGCCATACTTGAAATTTGGTAACAGAAAAAAAGGGGTGTTCGGGGGTTGTAAATGCGATTATTTTGTTCGTTTTGCGGTGGTGTTTTTCCTCGATGGTCGTCGATTGTCATCGACCACATGTTGCAACACTGTTTTCGGCGATTAATCAAATTTTGAGGGCGAGTGTCGTGTCAAGGACCTGATTGATTGGTGAGCACTTTTTTGTTTTAACACCAACACCGAGGGTGACTGGAATGGAATTAGGGATTGTTTTTTTTTTTGTTTTAAATTAATTGGTAAATATAATTTTTTATTTGTTTTTTTTTTTTTTTGTTTGGGTAGAACATGTTGACTTGTTGATGGTGGTGATTATTGTTAAATGTGTGGTCTGGTGTGAAGTGACTAATTAGGGGGAGGGTGAGTTAAACAAATTGGCTAGGTGACAAGGCGCTTTGTAATTAAAAGGGGTCGTGACACGCACACATGTCGTAAAAAAAATAGTGCTGAAAAAGAAAGCAGTGTAAAGTGATATTTTGTTGGGCTGTTTGCGTATTGAGGAACGAAAAGCTTATCGGCCTGAAGTGTTGTGCGTGTTATGTTTTTCTATGTGGGGACATAATTACTTAGAAGATTAAGTTCTTGGTGTATGCTGCACAGTTTCCGAACGTTGTGCGACATTTCCGGATCTCCACGGTTTTGAAGTCGATGATTTAATGGTGTGTTTAAACTAAAGTTGGCGTTGTTTTTGCCGATTTGTGTGTTGCAAAATTGAAAAGGGCTTTCAAATATTACCTAGAATATGATCTTGATTGATGTTGCAATAGAATTGCCTTAGGGAAAAAAGGTAGCTGATATTTCACACATCCACAATTTCCTGCCGACCTTTCACAGTTCCGAAAAGATATGGTATCTATTTCTGTTGTAGTCTGCAACATGGCTTTTGATTTTTCCCTTCAAAAACTCTCCTCTTTCTTCTTTGCAGTTCAATATTCTCTTCTGCTCTTGTTTCTTACACTCTTCCGTTGTTAGCCTTTTCTGTTGCCTTCTTGCATTTTTGAATGGTCTCCTCTGTTTCCTGATTGTACTCGACTGATCACCAACTTTTGTTGCGGCTTTAAGACTTAGATAAAGTTTGGTTCCGATCGCTTCAAGAGTGGAATGCGAAGGGTAACATACAATTCGATGCGGACTTATTTGCATTCATTTAATTCGCAGTATTTTACACTCCGTGTCACTTGATTACGAACAGAAGCCAAATCTACCTGCTACCATGTTTTAAATCAAATAAAAGGATACTTCGAGTATAAGGGAGCGCAGCTCAAGAAATAACTTCACAAAATCCGCAACTATGGGTAAAGGAAAGACATTTACCAAGGAGGAAATATGCCAAATCTGAGCTTACCGGGACAAGGAAAATCTATCCGTTTTCTAGCCATCAATTGAAAGAGGCTTCATTGTTGTATACAAATTTATTAAGGACCCAGAGAAGTATGGAAAAATCCGCTAAGGAAGAATCAGCAAAGCAATAACATGGAAAGGCGGCCAAAACTGAGAGCTGCTTCAAATTCAAGGCTCTCCGTAAGTAAAATTAATGCAGAAACTAACTAGCCGATCGCCTTTTAAACGGGTGATTCAGAAACCAGCCATCACGACGGACTTGATGTTGTTTGCATGATTTGAAAAAAAGAAAGAAATACATCTTCAAACGCGACACAGCAAAGGAGGTGGTTTGATGGTATGGAGAGCACTAAGCTATTACGGAACTGTGGAGCTGGATTTCCAAAGCTTCGAAATGACGGCAATCACTTACAAATCGTATTGGAAGGAGCAATTCTGCAGTTTTCAGAGAAATTTGGTGGATAACGATGGACTTTCCAACAAGACAATGCACCGATACGTACTGCACGGACAACAAAAGCTTGGATTCAGAACCAAAATGTTAATCTACTTGCATGGCCTCCATATTCACCCGATCTGAACATCATGGGGTTTTTACCTTTGAAGCTTCTAACAGGTAGATTAATCAAGTGAGTGAGTGTTATGTTAGATCTTCTTTTAGTGTTATGACGTTACAGAAGATCCAATCACAGATCCTCTATACAAACCATTATGTACATAGTTTGACGATGCGGACTCGGAATTCCAGCAGGAAATAGAGAAACGGAAACGTTGGAAGTTACCAGAAAAGACATGCACTCGAAACAAAACAAAGAAGCCAATTGAGAGGTGACTCTCACACGAAGGGTTGCTTGCCTCCTAAGAGTATGCAACACTTTATTTGTTTAACTTTAGATATATCATAGCATCGCTCATATACGAGTACGAGTTAGCCAGACAAAGTTATCGATATCGGTATACTTGTAATTCCAATAAGAACAAGAACGTTGAGAGAGGAAATTAAAAAGTTTTAAAAAAATGAGGATTTAAAACGATTCATGCGAGAAATTTATCTCAAACCGAGTGCAAGTTCGTTCGGAATCAAGTTCATTTGCAACCCTCTATTTTAAGTGATTTATTTAAATGCTTATTAACCAAAATCACTTGAAATACTTTTTTTAACAATAAAATTAACAAAATGACATTGTAATTATTTTTTTCGGATTAAAGAAAAATTCGTCATTTGACACTTCGTTTGGTTGGGTAGAAACATTTTGAAATTCGTTCCCCACGAGTTCCCAACGAATGATATTTTGCAAAACTTGTTTTTTTTGCCGGCATTTCACCAGCATTTGGTTATATCACTTGATTATGTTATCAGAGCAATTCACACAAACAGCTCACTAAATGACATGTTATTAAGTGATCCTTATGTTGCTTACGATGAAGATGCCTCTTGCTGATTCACACAGAAATGCGTTTGCAATCTTTTTGAGTATCTGCAGAGTTCTTGGTAAACAAAGATTTTAATTGTTTTATTTGAATCGCCAGCGTCAAGGTGACAATTCGATAAAAATATGTCTAGAAACACTAATCTTTTTCCATTTATCTGCGCATGGAATGGCCACAAGCGATTAACTAACAATTTCTCATGCTTTTGACATATTTAGCTTTTGGTTATTGAACTTCAGGTAGCAAAGGAAAGCAAAATGCAAACATTTTTGCATGCAATCCTCTAATATCATTGAACTAGTTGGGTTTTATGATTGCATTCATTGAGATTATATTGAAGCAATGACTTTTCACAAAAAATATTAATTTTCCTACCAATCAATTCTTGAACACAATTTCTTATGAATTAGTGAATTCTTTTGCATTCATTTGCATTCTTTTCAAACTTTTGTATTTCTTTGTATTCTTTGCGTTTGTCCTCCAGCTTTTGGCAATTATGTATACCGAAAGTAAGCATTTGATTTGTTTTCAGAATCAAACTTTCGAGGGCTATAACCAAGCTTACAGAAACAGGAGTTTATGCTTCAATGAATATACTTATGCTTGTTACCATACCTAATAATAAGCACTGAAGATAACTAAAAGATGAATAAAATTCGATAAAAATCCTCACTCATCGAACGAACGTTACCAACAATGGTGCATCTGGTTGAACTGTTGCACTTGTTAGATCTTATACGGGTACTGACGGTAATTTTGCTCCAGAACTGCGTACAATCTGTTTAGTTTATGAGCTAAAAAGGCAGAAAAGAATGTAAAAGAATGCAATGAATTCTGAAGAATACTAAGGACTGCAAATGGGCGTTAAAAATTCCATGAATTCAAAAAGGCTTGGATTCAATTCATTGCAGTGGTGTTCTTTTATTGCCAACTTATGATTTTTTTAATGCATTTATTTCCTTTAAATTTAGAAATACAGTCTTTGAAAGCAATCATAAAACCTGTCTTGAGTTTTGTTAAATTATTGTGTCGGACTACCTCTTAAACTTATTATAAGTTCTCAGTTTTGTAAGACAGTGGAGTTGTAGTTTTCCAGCCTTTTCAACCAATGAAGTCGATTAGAGAACGGTTAGTGTCGGTACTCAGTTTGTTTTTTGATTGGACTTTGCATATACGACACGATGTCCATTCACCTTTTACACATATATGATTATTATTAGTATTATTATTATTATTATTATTATTATTATTATTATTATTATTATTATTATTATTATTATTATTTTTTATTATTATTATTATTATTATTATTATTATTATTAAATAGAGTCGTTTATTTTCCAACAGGATAACTATCCTAAGCATACTTTGCTCGTAGTAAAAGAATGGTTGCCCCACAATTCTCGAAAACAGCTTCGAACAACGCCCCAGTCACCAGACCTGATGCTATCGAGCATATGTGGGAACATCTGGATCGGAAAATGAGAGAGCTTTGCAAGAAGAATTGTCAAAAATGAAGTTAATTCGATGCAAAGGGTTCTGCTAAGACGGAAAAATTTCGGTGAAAATCATTTCTAAATTTTCTCGAGTACCTAGAGTATAATAAGGGGGGAACGCTCTGTGGTCCCCTTAAAAAAAATCAACGAGAGAACTTTGGATATCGATTCTTTTGCTTCAAAGAACTAAAAGGTAAAGGCTTGCACTAAGGCATACACTTAGAGGCATCACAACGCCATTATAGCATCTAAATGTTATTTTTCCAAACATAGCCTGCCAAAGGGACGGTAAAGTACAGCGATTCAAACCTTATGATAGTCCAAGCTTTGAAAGGGAATTTTTCTATCTACAAATCGTGTGTATTTGTTGATTCTTCAGCTCATTACGCTTTGACTTCGGAATTTTTTCCGGGCGCGTATTTAACTGCGTGACACGTTTTTTTTTCGCTTTTTCGTGCCAACTTTGGTGTACGCATATCTTCGATCGTTGCAAGCGCATTTTTTTTCGCTGCACGTGCTTGATTTCAATCTGCTTATCAACATTTAACTGCGTGCGCGTGTACTTACTTCATTGTTTTTTTTAGAATTGTTCTATCGGGTAAACGTGTGTATGTAGACTTCGGGAACTCACAAATTTGCGATCTTTCAAATGGATTTCGAATGATTTTTTGCAGTTAATTCGTACTTCAACTATTGTATTTTTAAAAGAATTATTTGACCGCCTTCCAAACTTCTTCGACATAGCTCCAGGATAGACTCGTTTTTGATCCGATCCAGCTTCTCCAAAGTCAAGCAAGGCCCCTGAAATGGCTTAATTGGACTTTTCGACGTAGTTGTTTATCAGTTTTTCATTTCCGCCACGATTTGATGACTGGTGTTCCTCAGATGCTAGTCGTCATGGTCTTAAGGAGACCTCCCGTTTCGTCGTTTCGAATCTCCGCTTCAAATAAAAAAAAAATCATCACCAACTTTCGAGACACTAAACGGTCGTTGAACTTTGAAATGGTCAAAAGATATCGATACTGTTCTTATCCAGCTTGAAACAATCTCCCATACATTTTTTTCAATTAATAAAAGTCTGCTAACTAAAAGAAATTATTTCTACCTGAAAGGGTTTCCATTATAAGCTCCCAACGCATTCAGCATCCTGCACAGTCCATTATACATTCGAATCCTATTGAATCGTAGACCAAATTGCTTTGCCTAATGACTCAAACGACCAATGCTTACCAGAGAACCATATTCATCTTACTGTGGTTTTCCATTTACAAAAAAAAAATGAAATCTTCCAAAATTCCCAACAATGGAATCCCACAAATCTAAAAGACTACCGTTACCAGTTCTATCTGGTGGCACACCATGGATCTTCGTTTAAGACCCTTCCTCCTTGGTTTTCTAAGTTTACAATCACACATAAACCCCCCGTCTCAACCCTTTCGGTGCGGCAACAAGACAATAGAACTTCATGGCCAAAGATTTATCTCATGGCATCTTTCTCGATTCCCTATCGAATCTATCTCGGAGCGTATAGTAAAATTTATAGCGTACATTTGTCCGTAGTTCCTACTGTTACCTCACTTCACTCCACTCACACTTGAAAAAAAAAAACATGTCTTTCAAATCGAATTTGTGGCCGCAGGTACTTGTCCATACTTTACACTCACACAGTATTGGTCCTCTTGGCTTCCATTCATGGAATGTCGAGTAATTTGCATCCAGTTTCCAATTGCCAGATGAGCTTCGATTTGAAATGCAAATAACAGAGGTAAGAAGGCTTCCGCCGCCGCCCGGTAACGTTCAGTTTGAACAATCATTAGTCACTTTTTTTGTGAGTGTGTCTGTGCTTCGATCTAACCTCACAAGCTCACGGCAGCACATGGTATGCATCTCGAATTGATTTCGGTGAAACGTTTGGCTAATAAGGAAATAACGAAAGCAAACGGTACATTTCGGGTACCACTAAATAAAGTTCAACATCGTGCAGCCAAAATTAGCACCTAACCTCTCCGTCTGCTCGTCGGTGGCTCTTAACTAAACGAGGTCTTTGGTCTTCAGCACTCTGGTCTCGATGGTCGTTTGCCCGTCGTCTTTGGTTTCGGTTTGTATTGGTCTGTGGGTTGTTTACCTCATACCAATTAGGAGTTTGTTGTTTGTGGAGTTACCTGCGCACGAATGCCTTAGGTGGGGCAAGCCAGCCAGTCGGTCACAGCCAGCTTGACATTGGGGAGTCATTGCATTCACGCTTGACCTCCATTCACCTCGGTTAAAAGACGACAATGTCGGCCTAGATTTCCATCGAGAGCAGCAAAATGCTTTTCCCCGATATAATTATTTCGAGAAATAGATACTTGTACGTAATATTTGATGGGACTGGCAGGATTGGCATCGGGTTAAACACCTCGTTACGAGCTCCCTTTAGATATGTTCTATTAACATGATGTACGTTGGTTTGATATCTATAGACATACTAGTTTCAGAGGAACTTGGTATTTGCCTTTACAAAAACGCCAAAAGCCTGGCAGCAGGTTTTAGGGCCTTGTAAAAGCGGATGTATTAAAGAAGCACTTTCGTTAGCTGCTCAACGAGCATGGAAAATAGAGAGATTGATCGGGAACCAAGAAATCTCAACTCCAGTTGATGAACTCCAGTCTTTTCATCCAGCATTTAAGAATTAGGCACAGCTATCCAAAAGCTACAGAACAACAAGGATGTCGGCGATGTTCTGGTAGAGAGCATGCCCGAAGGCTACAATATCAGCACTATTCACAAAATTTGAGATCCTACCTCGTGCGCCAACTACCGAGGTATATCGCTGCGTAGTGTTGCTTACAAAATCCTATCCAGCGTGTTGTGTGAGTGTCACCATTGCATCACACTAATCGGTACGTACCAGGCAAAGTAGATAGAGCGACTGCCTTTCAATAGATTCAATTGATAGGTCCCAGTTTCGATTCCTTGAGTGGTTTAGTTTTCGAATCGGGTGCAGTCACCATTAGCCATTGGGACCAAGTTAATGGCACTTAAACTTGGATTGGTCGAACAGCGATAGTAGTTTAACTAATGGGTGGCGTTATTGTAGTGGTTGTTGTATCGGCTTAAAACCTAATTCGTGTTTTTTAAAATAGTGTCTTGTGTAGATTGTGTGTGGATGGCTCTGCTGTAAAGGCATAACACTGACAGCGGGTTGTTTAGCTAAATCGTCCAAACTTTCAATTTTCTGTGAATTAGGTGGCAGCGAATAGGTCGATATCAAAATCCTCCGACCCGTTTCAGGCTCCACTCACGGAAGAGTTGAAACCAAATACACCTGAGTTTCTCAAACCACTACACAATTTCGGCAAGGAAAGGGCTGTCGGAGCTCGAATAGATAGTGCGTTGGGATACGCACACAACATCGACATCATCGCGCATTCTCAACGAGCCGTTGTTGAAGATTTCACGTCGGCTGAGGGTTAACAAGGACAATACAAAGCTAATGCTGTCGAACAGAAACTAAACCGTCACCGTCACATTCTTTGATCTGTACAACGAAGCACAGTATCCAATGGCACGAAGAAATCTACGCCGGTATAAGTACAATGCAGCGTGAATGTGGCCAGTCGCTCTAATGGAAGGTTACCCATGGTAGGTGGAGCTGGTTTTGCTCGGCAATTACGACACAATTGACAGTCCTTGGCGATTGAGCTGACAAACCTTCGGAAGAACCGCTTTCGTATTTCGTTCACAACGATTTAGTTGTGGTGGTGATGAAATTTTCGATTATAGAAATCGGATATCAACCGTGTGACTTAATGATTGCGTGTCATAATGAGAGGTCTTTTGGCACTCATCTCTTTCCTGAGGCAAGTTCCATCCGGCCTCTCATTCCTAATAAACAAGATTCGTTTAGGAATGGAGAACTTTGTAGTAAACAACTTTTACGACTCACCCTGTTATCAGATCGCAAGCATTGAAGTTCTTCAGAGAAGGCCTCTTCTTGCGAAATGCGGCTGAGCACCAATTCCGCAACATCGATACCATAGCCGGTTAGTAGATTTATAATGTAATCCTACGCAGTCGCCGAATTAATCAGCAATCGTTTAAAATTTAATTAGAATCGTTGAGCATTGCGAAGTTTTTCGCATCTGCTAAAAAGATTGGGATCTGGAGAATTTTTGCCCCTTTATTTCAGGATCTGCAGGATTTTTTAAAATTGCTGCCGGCCACTCGTATTCGGGTCAAGACGGGAGCTGTGGGCCGGTGGAGCATCGAGAGTTTGCATCGAACTCCGAATTTTTGCTCGATTTAGTTCCCTCGTCGGCAGCATAAAGTGACAGTACAGTTTCCAATCCTACTCCATAAGTTTCCGGGCGGGTTTGCGTAGGATGGTTGCGTTGGTAATTGTATCAAGATCCTTTTCTATTTCACACTGGCATTGTAATGTTCTCCTAACAATCTTTTCTAAAGCCTTTGTAATAAATTTTACGGTTTTACGGTTAATTTTGGTGAGGCTTATCTTTTTGTGGGGCCTTCACAAGAACAAGAGTCTAAGACGTCCTGAGTAGAGATTAAATCTTTCCTGGACTTTTGTAAGATAAGGCGTTTTTGCTTTGCCTCTCGAACAATAAGTCGGTTTTCCGGTCGAAAAAGTGTCAAATCGAAATTGTAAATAAAACATAGAAATTTGTATTCTTATCTTCAAACCCTTTTAATTTTAATCGTAAATAAAATAACATTTTTTTTTCTTATTCTATTTTCAGGTCAGTAACTTTGCTTGCTTGAATGAATATCTCGGCGCAGTTTGGAGTAAGTTCAAAACGTTTGCTTTAATTTTAAATAACGTCAAAAAAAGAAAGAAAAATGTCTTGAGTCGCAATGGCAACTCACTAAGAAGGCCAGAACCTAAGACAGAGCTTCTGTCCAGCCCTGACGGCCGGACGGCTGAGCACGCTGCTTCAGTTGTTTAAACCATGCCTTCCAGCTTACCTCGTTGTCCTCCTGCGCTCGATGGACAGATTTGTTTAAGGTTGTGCATAGAAAGTGATCTCGACGACATCAATGATTTGAAGTATCCATCCAATCAGAGAATCTCCACCATCATTGGTAGACTATCAAAGTCAGCAGGTTTGTCGCTCGTCCACTTTTTGATGGTTGAACTATTCTTTTCAAATCTGGAAATGGATGCGAGTTCCTTTCTTGCCCTATCACTTTCTCCATCTGATAACCATTAAGGTTCGGCTGGAGATTCTTCTTCAAAACATCTACTATTTCCGGCCGCTTTAAGACTAAAAACCATCTGTCAGTTGTTTGGCTTTCCTTACAAAAAAAAGAAAACACCATCAGGATGTCGAAATTGTCGCGAAATTCTTCCTTGAGCTGGAAGACAGCTTAAGGCTTCTTCTTTTTATGAAAGAGCTTCTTCTGGCTCCATATTTTCCCATCGCTGCTGCAGGGTTTATAAGCGCACATTTTCTGTGAGTTTTTTCGAGCGTACGCATTCATCATTAAACGGCAGTGTTAGTTCGTAACCCATGTAGTGTGCACCTTAATTATGTCTCGATACTTGTTCGACAAATTGTTGACGTTAGTGTAGCTTGGAGTCTCTCGATTAAACGCTCCGTGGTGGCTCGGCCTGTCTCATCGATCTACGGCTTTCGACATTGAACTTATTGTTGGACAGTCGAGCTCAGCAACAAAAAAGCGGTCAGCGTCGATGATTGCTCCCCGGAAAGTTTGCAAATTCAAAATGCTGGAGCCCAGTCTTGAATCTCGAATCGAATAAGCACGTCAATTTAGTTGAAGAATGCAGAGAGAGAGAGAGAGAGAGAGAGAGAGAGAGAGAGAGAGAGAGCGATCAGTTTCTCAGTGGATTCGTAGTCTTGGAAATCGTGTGCTGCTCACTCAGTTAGCGGGATACTGTATCCTATTGTTGTTTCGTCGATGCTCAGCAACCCAATTTGGCTTTGAAGTCCCCAAAATACGTTGGACGTCATGACCGGATCACCTGATTCTATCACATGGATCGCGTTGAAATCTGCCTTACACCACGCGAGATCACATGCATACTCGTACATCATATACGGTATTTTCGTACCGGGTCGTATATTAGGTTGGGGGAATTTTTGTTAGTCGAGGACCCACGAGTTTTTTTTGTGTTGTATATAAGTTCCTCAACGGAGAACTAGTTTCATGCCCCAACAATTCAGCCGGTTATACGCACCGATGTGAGTAATCCTCCTCGGGGATGTTAGCACTACCGTTTGCAATTCCGACCAAACGACAGAAAAGAAAGGCCAACAGCCTCCACAGTCTGTTTTTTTTAGCAGTATTTTTATCCGCTGCCACCTCACAAAAGACCACCCAAACTGATTTACTTAAAACAACTCTTCTCTTCTGTCTTCAAACTTCTTTTGTGTCACGGTTTCTTGAAGACAGCTCATCTTTCACCAGGTGATGCGTTCACGGACAAATAAAACAACGCAGTTCCTCTCAACGATAATTGTTCTGAATTCGTGACACACGGCCATCATCGTAACAGTGAGCACGACATTTGTCTGATTATGACATGTCCCACATAACTCCCTCGTGAGGTCTGTGAACTCATCGCGCATTTATGTGTTCACACATCTCTCAGCCATTACCATCGCCATTGTCCTCGTCCACATTGGTCCGCTAATGAAATTAGATCCGCGGTTAGAGCGGTCACATCTTCTTGACGTCAAGAGTGATAAATAATTTTCTGGTTTATTACCAATTAGAGTATCTCGAAGATTTATCGCACACACCTAGACGCACTCGTCGAGCACGAAAGTCTCATCAAATCTTGAAATTCATTTCATTGTTTTTGTTTCTCGGAAATAATTTTTAATTGTTTATTGCAACTATTCAAGATTCCAAAGCTTGTCTGTCTCAAGCACAGCACAGTTTTCAAGTTCAAGTGACTTCCACTTATCTATCCGATGAGACGTGCCGTGCCGCTCTCTTTTCATTTTTCAATACAATCTTTCAAAACTCTAGTTTATGGATGATCTACGAGATTCAAATTAATCTTGAATAACAAAAAAAAATAAATGGCAAAACAGCAAACAAAAAAAAAAAAAACGATCGATAAATAATTCAACTGCCGAGAGCATCTGCCAATAAATTAGAAAGAAGCAGCGCAACCTTTTTTTGAACGTATTTCTGTCACTCGGCTGCCGTTTGATAGTCAAATTTCCCAGCAGTCTGACCTTGGTATTCGTTAATTCCGTAATTAAAGAAATCGGAAATTGATTAAAAGATACTTTTTTATTCAGCTTCTGGGGGCATAGATACATGTTCACCACCGAGTACGTACTCCGTTTAAGGCCCGTCGTCGGTCGTGATGCTTCATCAAGCACAATTTTAATGATTATGAGATGCTGCCTCAAAGTATCTCATGCTAATAGACAAGTAATTTTATTAAAACCAAGTTTAAACAGACTGAGATTGAGAGACAGAGAGAGAAAGAGAGATCATTGAAGATGAAATCACATTTGTGATAATTCCCTAAGCTCGTTCGTACTTCATCAATAAGGTTCGAACTCGCGACCACAACAGACGGTGGTTTTGTCAGTTGTAGAATCTATCGGCAGCGGCGGCGGTGTTGGCTTCGGATTAATTTCGTGTTTTTGTTTTGAATTTCAATCTTTCTGTTTTTTTTTTGAAATTGTATTTGTGTATCGGTTTATTTGAGTGCCGCCTCGTGCTTGAGAAACTGGTGTTTAATTTCGGAAACGAGTTTTGCGGTAATGTTGCGTGATTAGGCAAAGTAATTAGATAAAAAATTTCATTTCAAAGTGAATTGATTTCGTAAATTTGCTCGCGAAAAAGTGTTTGAGAATTGAATTGAGTGCTTATGGGAATATTGCACTTAAGTGCAGGTTAAAGGTTCACACAATTTATTGGATTAGTCAGCGGAATCAAGTTTGGAGAAAGGAAATTACGAGGAAGAGTTTTTTTTTCTGATGTGTGGTTGATTTTTTCGGTGAGTTTTTGAAGAGTTGAAGATTTTCGTGTAGAATAAAGTCCTTGATCTGCTCAATTAAGATAAGAAACAAGTTTCGCCGAGACCTTCGTTGAGGCGAATGCTTAAAACTACATCTAATCGCGATTTATGTTGACAGTTTTTGTTTGGTGAGTGGTTATTTGTGTCATTCACGAGACTTGTCGTGGACGTTTGTATTTAAATCAAAATCCTTACTTGGATTCTGTCAAACTGGGACACAATCATGTGTCTCCTTTCGTGAGAATTTGTGATTTGTTAAGGGTTCTTTTTGGTTCAACAAAATCAGAAGCCCCTGTGAATTTTATTTTTTGTCCACTTCTTAGCATTCTTCAAAAAGCATTCACTGAATATAATTTGCGACTTTGTTATAGAACTGCAATTACCATAAATTTGGAATCGAAAGTATGGCATTCATTTTCCCATCATTTAATTGAATGCAATTCTGAAGGTAGTCATTAACTTTCATAAATTCATTTGCATTCTTTTGAATTCATTCATTTTCATGCAAATTGAACGTCTTCTTCTCATCACTGGAATCATACGAAGTGCGTTGGAAATTGTGCGCAGGTGGCACTTTACTTGAGGACGAGGGGAATGGAGCTTTGTCGATAATATCAGTAATAAGGAATTTTTACTTTTCTGTCCCTATTAGTCAAAAAACACAATCACCTAGTGTGACCGTTGAAAATAAAATGGTTTTGTTAAAACATAACAAACCATAGAATGTTCTGGAGTAAGGTTTCATGGATAAAAAATTAGCAATATACTAAATATGTTATATAAATAAAATAAATAAATGACAAAGCAAATCTAAATAATAGGACTACCGGTTGAAAATGTCGTTTTTTTTTCAAAAATTAATGCTTTATTGAGGAAAAAGAGATATAAATTCAATATTCAAAGTAGTGCCCATCGCTAGCCACACATTTTTCCCATTTCTCTGGCAATTCATGGATAGCTGTTCTGAAAAATTCGACCGGTTTGGCCGCAATCCACGAATCGATTCATTTTTTGACAACATCGAAATGACGGAAGTGCTGGTCAGCCAGGCCATTTTGCATCGATCGGAAGAGATAGTAATCGGATGGCGCAAGGTCTGGACTATACGGCGGGTGGGGTAGGACATTCCATTTGAGCGTTTCAAGGTAAGTTTTGACGACATTTGTGGCCGAGCATTGTCATGTTGCAAAATAACTTTATCGTGTCTTGCGTCCGTTTCCGGCCGTTTTTCCTTCAGTGCTCGGCTCAAACGCATCAATTGTCGTCGCTTGTGATTGTTTCATTCGGTTTTAGCAGCTCATAATACAACACCCTTCTGGTCCCACCAAATGCACAGCAGGTCATGCAGGCCATGAATATTCTGAACGGCCGTCGATGTTGAGGCATTTCCGGGGTTTTGGATTATCGTAATGTTCCCATTTTTTATCACCAATGACGATTCGATGCAAAAAAGACTTCTTTTTGTGGCGTTCAAGCAGCATTTCGGACATGCAAAATCGGCGTTCGACAGCACCCAATGTCCTACCTTTCGGATCATTCCCATTGCTTTCAAACGATCGGAAATGGTTTGCTGAGCGACGCCAAGAGATTTTGTAAGTTCTCCTTGCGCTTGTGACGGATCTTGATCGAGCAATGCCTACAATTCATGGTCTTCAAACTTTTTCACCTGGCCGGGTTGTTCTTTGTCTTCGGTGTCCAAATCACCATCTTTGAACCGCTTAAACCACCGCTGACACATTCTAACGTCTATAGTATAGCGCGGGTAAGCTTCGGTAAGCAATTGATGCGCTTCGGTTGCTTTTTTCTTTAAATGAAAGAAGCATATTAAAACTTCCCGCAAATGTTGTTTTGATGGCACGAATGTAGACATTTTACGGCCTTACAAAAACTTGTGTGTTTTCACTAATGACCAATAACCTAGACTGAAATAATTAGACAATGACAATGTTTCTGATGTGACGTCTGTCATGGTAAAAATTCACCTCAGAGTAATAGATATGAAGTTGTCTGCAGTAACGACATTTTCAACCGGTAGTCCATTAAATAAACAGGCTACGAACTGGCTAATACCAGTCAATGAAATTAATGGGAATTTTAAGTCAACGGAGCTTTTTTGGAAGCTTGTATACTATGTTCACATGGTTACTTTTTTTGCACTCGCTCTTTTCTATTTTTTATGTCGTAAATTAAAAATTGGAGCTGTCAATTTCTTTAATACATGAACTAAAAATGTGGTGAGTTTCATGTTTTTGTCTACAAAAATAAAAGCACAGTAACCCAGATATCTCATATATCAAAATTTGCAATTTTTAGGTGCTGTAAGACAAGTTGAACCTTTAAGTCTCACAAAGTTACAAAAAAAAAAACAACTAGTACTCTTTTCTCCAACTAACTATGAAAACAAAAGCCCACAAAACTTGGCCAAATAAACAAAACATTTTTTAGAGTTTTTTTCCGCACGTACCCTACTGTGGGCGTATGACCTTTTCTATTTAATTTAGGTTTTCAGGTTTGAAACAATTCATATATTTCTTCATTTCCAAAGAGCATTTGAAGCCATGGACCTTAGATTTTTTAGGAAAAACTATCTAAATGTGGTGTTAAAGACATCGAAAACACAAAAGACTTCTGGAGTACCACAGGGTACCATACTCGGTTCAATGTTGTTTATCTTATTCAATTATTGTAAGATCTCACTCTAAATGCAGTTTGTTTCTCTGATGAACCGGGCGAGGTCATTAGGCTTTTCTCGATCATGTTCAGACAATGCTGTGACGAATAAGGCACCATGGTTTCGTAGCCTTGATTTTGCTTCGCCTGGTCAGTCACAAAGGATGTTTGTGATGGTCTTCTCTTCCCCTGAGCGGCAGCTCCTACAGAAATCATTAGACTGCATTCCCAGCCTTTTTGTGTGCCTGGCAATAAGGCAGTGTCCAATGAGGACAGACATGAGAACACAAAAGGAGTTCTGAATCAAGTAGAGCAGCCTGTTTGTTTTAGGAGAGGTCAGTATTGTCTGGGAATATAGCAAGATGGCTGATTTACCTATTCTTTATGGTGTGAGATACGAGTTTCAAAGTTAGAGGTGAAGTTTGATTTTCTTGCCGCCACGAGCTTTGCTTCTTTCAGTGCTTTCAGAAGACAGTGCAACTGCTCATACAGTACGAGGAAGAATGCACGTTTTGAAAGATTCACCTTATCCAAAAAAATCCTTTCTAATGTTTTAAAAATTGTGTTCGAAGTCGTATGTTAAAATGATGAGCTGTCATAGACAAACATATAAATACACCCTCATTTAGTCTTCCTTTCGTTGCTAAAGCTGCCAAGTACTATGGGCACGTCAGTTTGGCGTGCCTTATAATTGAAAAAATAGACTCCCACCCTAATGACCTCAAGTGGATATTCGAAAATGCCCTTTTTCACAACCACAAAAAAATAAAATACAAATACAGTAACGTTAAACGACAAACACGAACCCTTAACCCGCTCTTTTCGACTGTCATTAACCACTTCACCGAGGAGTGTAATTTGGTGGAATAATTTTAGCCAGGACTGTAATTTGAGTAACAAAATTGCATGCCATTCAGGAAATGCAACCGGTATAGGGGGGAAATGAACCCCTTAACGCGTGAGAGGGTGCTGGTGTTTTAGTTTCATTTTTTCGTGTCATTAACCGGAATTGGCTGTAACGGAATGACAGGTGCGGTGGCATTGCGAAAACGAATGCATACGTCAAAGTAGCAACAGCTGAGGACGATAGTGTGGAATGAGGTGCTGCCATTGCTGGTTGAAGGAAATCAGTTTAAGGGTTGTTGCAATAAGCGAAACATCAACGAACCACCACCGAAGAACCAACAAGGAGCGCGCTGCATGCATGAAGCTTAAATTGGCGGTTTTTATTGCTAGCAACACGGAATGGCAGTGCCCTCGGATTTCCGAATGTAATTGGGACTCAAAAGTTGTGTGTGTGTGTATGTGTGGCTCTTGAACGTTATTTTGTCATGAATGATGGTGGGAGGTTGGTTGGAAAACCGAGAGAAAGACCTCGAAAAATCCACAGATACAAATTCTCTCGGGCAGGCTTCTATCTGAAAACCCATCCATTTTAAGTCGCTCCCGACATGTATGTAGGTACCTCGTTGCATTGCCATGGTAACTTTTGAGCGATTACCATTCAACATGCGACACCCCATATTTTGTATGTAGTCATAGCATTGCTCTGGCAGTCGAAATGATTCCATTTATCAAATTTACAGAGGAGCGTTACAAGACGACCGACAGATAGTTGTAAATAATTTAGATACGAGTAGTTTCCACAAAACACAATAGCACCGCAATGTGTCTGTCTAGACAGTCAAGACCCTTTGTCAGATGAATAAGAAGAAGGAGAAAAGGAACCGCACAAGAGCCCAACTGACAGCTGGGTTGTGCTGTGGGCAACAAACGTTGAAGGTTGGGCGCAACCTCAAAACATCACACACGCAAACACACAAAAATTTGCATAGAAAAGCGGTTAACTTTGGCTTAGATACATTTTTGAAGAAGCCAAGGAGGAAGACATGTTATATTCATGAGCAGTTACGGATGGAGTCTCATTAAAACAGCATCTCCCAAAGTGAAAGAGAAAGCATGACAGCAATCAGATTGGGTGAGTTTATGCGCCTCGAATGTGCCTCATCAAACCGCGATTAACGATTTTATTTCTTCCTTTTCAAGGTGAGCGACGATTAAATCAATTCAAACCGGTGACAAACTGTCTATTTCATTCTAGAATGGAAATGCCTCATCGTTACAGTTATTGCATTCGAAATCGCGTCGTCTTCCCAGATCTCGACTGACATAGTACGATGTACAAACGTTGGCACTCTGTCAAGTCGTCACAGATCGATCTCACTTCGTCACGTACTCTTCGGGGATTTGTTTACCTTGATAAAGAATGCGCAAGATACTTGCAAGAATCTACGACAGCTTAGAGCTTATGGCAAAGTGATTGCAATTATAACTCGTATTGCAGCCCGATGTTCACTTGACATTCAACCGGATTGTGTACGAGTATGTGCTGCCGCGGCATTCCGCAAGTTGTTGTGTACCTCTCTTATGCAACAAAATTGCAATTGTGTAATAAATATTTTAGATCTCATTGGGTATTCATGTGAACATCGGACGGACCAATATTGGGTGTAGAGTATCTAAACAGGAAAAAGAAGCAGTCGAGCTAGATTGTGTTTTTTTGTCATTTGCACATCGAGTCTGAGAGTAATAAAATTTATTCGTGACTACCTTGTTCAGCAGCTAAAGCTTACCTTCCAGATGAGTTGTCATTTTCGTGAGCTTCCTATAAAAATTGACAAGATAGTAAACAAGACATTTTACAATATCTAAATCATCTCGCTAAAATCTGTTTATTTTTCGAGATTACACTGCTGAACACATATTTCGTTGACTAAGACCTGATCCTTGTTTTTGACTTATTTTTTGGCGTCTGAATGCAAAAATGATCACAGTTTTTGTCGATCACGTGAGTTTTTTTAAGTTACAGGATATCTGTTTTCGTTCGCTTGATGCTACAAAAATAGTCAGCTACCAAATTTGTATTCCATCTACAATGGTACCGTGCCTTCATGATCTATAGATCTTGGTGGAATCGCTCACTGACTGCACCTAGATTTTTCAAGAGATGGCTATGCAGAGAATGAACCTTGATGCTCATGTTGCAACCCAGCATTTTGAAGTTTTCTAAAAGTTGTTGACAACGTTTTTGAACGCCAACCAAGCATTCTCTAGGAGTTCTGTCATTGTCCCAATAAAATGTTCATCTTAAATAAGCTCGGGAATCTGTGGACCCCTCAAACTTTATCTTTTCAAAAGACAGGCTAGAAAAAGTTGAAATGAAATACTTGAAACACTCTCCTTCAGTTGACAAACTGCTTCATAAGTCCCAGTTAGATATGCAGAGGTTATAAAATACTCCTTCTGGAAACAAGCGACTGATGTAGATAGTTTGAATCACCAGGTTCGAGTTCGGTTCTTCGCGGCCAATTCGACTGCTGTTCAGCTGTCCCACATTTATGCGTGTGTTATTGCAACAAATCAATGACTCTTTATCTCTGCATATTCTTATGCAAACAAACTGAGTGGCCTATTGGGACACACTTCAAGCTTCGCTTTGAGCTACCGATGAATAGTCGCCATTGAGTTGCGTAATTGGCTAGAATTCCCAACTCCTCCATTAAAACATTTATGCTATGGCAATACACAAATTCACCGTCACTTCGAAAGTATTGCAAAAATGCACTTTCTCTTGATCGAGACCAGGAAACCTTAGCTCCTTAGAGCTCTGAAGCCTTTTTAGAAAGTCTCAAATTCTTGGTCAAATCATTTAACCCTTTTTGGTCAAATCCCGTACGAATAGAGTCATCTTTCATTCCAAAATCTTCATCGATGGTGTCATTTTGAACTTCAGTTCTTTGGAAACTGGCACTGTGATTTCAGCTGAATGTGGTACTGCACGTATGGCTGATGGTACACTAGGACGTTTTCACTATACAAACGTTACAGTCACTTGAATGATGTTTGGGCTCTCGCCAAATAATAGGCAATTTAGTTCGGTAAACTTTTAACATATTCGTTGCACAACTTGTGAGTTTGCTTAACGTTTATCTTGATCACCAAATTTTAGGGTTCCGTTGCCAAAGGGTCTGCTGTCCGTCTGTCACAGAGCTGTATCGCCTCAACCATTATAGGAAGTCACTTGCACCTCGCAACACAACTTAGCGCCTTACAGTAGACAATTAGATTCATAAAACAACTCAACAACTTTTGAAAGTATGCAATCATTTCGTCGATCCAAAAGAACTAAAAAAGCTCAAATGCCAATGAGAAACAAAAAAATCTTTTGCAACTTTTGGAACGAATGTCAAAATGTGTCTACCCAACCAAACGAAGTGTCACATCCATGTACACGTGCTTTACTTTCGTGGCGGAATTTTTTTCAATTCGAAAAAATTAATTACAATGTTATTTTTTAAAAATAAAATTGATTGTCCCAGCATTCCGATGCCAAATAAATCACTTTAACGAGAGGGCTGAAAAATAAAAAAAAATGTTAACATTGAATGAATTTGTGTGTGCTGATTACGCATTTAAGGCACACAAAGATATTTAATTTTACATTTTTCAATATTTTTCAATCCCTTCTCTTGAGCTATTTTTAGAATACGTTGACAACTATAAATTAAATACTCCCCAGAAGGAATTGTTGACTTATCTTTAATTATTTATTTTAAAGAAAATACGATTTTAGTCAATATCTTTAGTTGTGATAGCAAAGAACGTACACAGATGTGACACGCTTAAGGGTAGAAAATTACAGTTAGCACTAACAACATTACCTTTTGACGTTCGTCAACGAATTCCGAACGAATTTTTTACACTCGTTTTGCGGAGAATTTCTCGCATGAATTTTTCAAAAAAATGTCAGAATCACACATTTCTACAGTAAGTCTGCAAGAAATAAACTTTTAATCTTGTGATCGTTTTTAATCCATTTTTTTCAACTTCTTAATTTCCCATCTCGACGTTCTTGTTCTTATTGGAATTTCAAGTCTTTGTCTGGCTTAATCTTGCATATTTGTGGGCGATGCTGAGAAATCTATATTTAAAGAAACATAGTGTTGTATATGCGCAGTTTCAGTTCGATAAGCATTCGACCTTGCTTATCAAAGGCGTTTTTTTAAGGTGTTTATTGGCTAAGCAGACTATAAGTCACGTTGTTTGAAACAAACTATTGCTCCTTTTCGATCTAGTTATATGACTAACCACACTTGTTCGACTGCTTTGGTTAGAATATTTTTGGCAACCTTTGCCCGCAAATAACACAAATAGTCACTGGAGTACCTCAATGTTCGGTTTTAGGTCCCATCCTTTTCTGCATATTTATCAATAACCTTCAAAAAGTATGCAAATATATTAATTTTTTTGACAAGATAAGCTAGTCGGACTTGAAGCCTTTTGAAAAATAAGTATCACAAAGAAAAGTTGACTAGCCTTGCACGAAACCGAGTTCTGTGTTGACCCTGCGAAATTGTCTTTTTTGTCGCAGATAACACCCAAATTGTTTAAAGAATTCACTGAAAAAATAAACTCGTCATTAATGAACTAAATTCTAGCGTGGGGTATAAAACGCTTTCTTCACATCTTGATGGTTTGACATTGAGACATGTTGACTTCTTAGAATTTTGTTAGCACCAGGTTGAAAATTGGTTAATATTGTCATGGAGAATGTAACAATTGACTTAGTAGTCAATGCGCATGTAAATTTTCCTACCAGCATAAACATAGAAAGACAAGAGCTTTGTTCCTCCCTTTTACTTTTAAAGATTTCCCCAATCTGATTGGTTCTGCATTGAAAAAGCCTGTAAAAGTGGCTTTCTAAGAATTAACAAACTGACAGACTTAACACTGGATAGCAAAAAAAAAGATGACAGCAAGGCATGGCTTGAGTTTAAAGCTTCAGTCTTCTTTGCTTTTCTTTTGTTTCAGCTCGCTTTTCTTCTAGTTGATTCCAATTGCTTATACTTGTTTGGAGTCCTTTTTCACTCATCTGCGCCATCGAAGTCCTCGAACTGGAGCGCCGATTTCCATTCGCTACGCGTGGCCATGACATGTGAGTCGTTCAAACATATTGCGATTGTAAAGGGAAGGGCGTAATAATGGGTATTTGCAAAACGAGACAAAAAGATACCGCGAATTCTATCGAATGCAATTTAAAAAAAAAAAAAAAAAAAAAAAAAAAAAAAAAAAAAAAAAAAAAAAAGAGAACTCGGAACTGCCCCATAAAAAAAAACCTTGCACTTAAGTATTAACAGGAAAAAAAGTTTTGTAGTGCCTACGGTTGTACGGAACCCTACGTGTGCATGTCTGACTTTAACTTGACCGTTTATTTTCGTCATACCTTCGCATTGGAAAATAAAAATTTAGGCATCAACACTGGAAAAAAAACCTTGTGACTGATTGGAGAATGCGAGTTTTGCTGAAACCCTTGGTTTAAGAGCAAAAATATTTTTTTTAAGAGGAAATGAAGGAAAGATTTTTGGGTTCTACTTTGCCCACGATTTACTTTAGTTAAGCTATGATCTTTCGAATTTTTTTCCAAAAACAAAAACGAAAGAAATGCTGTTAAAAAAAGTATTTATCAACCGTCACGTTTGTAGCAAACGTTTCTGTATTTCTAAATTTCCCAAGATTCAAAAATAAAAAGGAAAAACATGAACACTCTACCCTTTCATCTGAAACCATCAATTTTCCATAAACAAACGAAGTTCCCATCTAATATGGTCGTAATGTTTTATATCTTTGTTTCTCTTTATCCGACCCAGTTTTCTTTGTGTACCCCTTTGAAAGAACAACTCACTTAACCTCAATAACTCCATCCAGTACTTGTTTCTCCCCAAAAAAAAAAAAAAAACCATAGAAAACGGGACGAGACATAGCCACCAATATAATAACCAAACTTGAGTTGAGTTGTGTTCAGTTTACCAACGCCCATCATCCTCATCTGCATATATTTATACCCTCTCAAGTGCTCAAGTGCGTTTACATCGCCGACCCTTTTGAGGCAGCATTCAATAAGGGCATTAATCAAATAAAAAATAAAAACATGTGGAAAAGGGTTCAAACAGACGAAAAGGGGACTAGATGACGATATGGAAATGTGAAATATCCGAAAAAAAAAACACAAGCACTCATCCGGAATATTATTCTTCTTTAAATAACCTTCACACCCGTCACCCCCTTCATAAACTACAGTCGACACAGCGACTACAAGGACGACGACATTCTTCCAGTCACCTGCCTCCCATAAATACTTGTACACTCTCTCACTCACACACCCGCATAGAGTTTTCCCTTGGATTATTCAACAACATCAACATTATTTTGGGTAATCGAGCAACTAAAAGACTGCTTCCCGTCCCACATCCGCTGCCTCTTTGCGCGGCGACGGGCGGTAGTCGACCTCCCTTGTGAAAAGAACCAGGTCACTTGAAATATTACGTTTGTTTCGCAATTCAAGTTTGGCCCACCCGTTCTGCCCCAGAAACTCAAGCCTCAAGCAGCACCTTCTGCCACGGTTGCCAGCTACACTGCTGTCTGCTTTGCTGGTTCTAGTGCTGCTTGGTGCTGGTATGTTTCTATTTTTGTAACGATTCATTGCCCCTGGAAAGCGGAGCAGGCAGTGACTCCTCCGGGGAGCTGAAACATGCGTGGTGTGGTGCCTTTAAGGTGATGACTTACTTGCCGAGCACACCTGCTCGAAAGGGCGCGTCACACCGAGCACAACCACTTCCGACCACTTGTTGGTTCGTTCTTTCTTTACGAGTACTTACGGGAGCAGCAACATGTCCCCCGGAGGGTCTTCCCTCTGTCTGCCTCTGTGATGTGTATAAATATATCCAACAATAAGCTGCTTGGTGAAATGGCTGACATTTGTCTAGCACCATGCTCTTGAGTCAACACACGATAACAATCAGGCTAGATGTAATTAGGGATGCATGACGCGAGGCTGCCTATCGAACCATATCAACCGGGATTCCGGGAAACCAATATTCTGGCTTTACATAACACCTTCATTCCGAGGTCGAGGCACTTATGTACGTATGTTAAGGATTTTGTGTCAGTCAACTACTGACCGATTGTGCGTGGTCGAGCGAGGGTGAATACTGAACAGGGCTAATGAGATTGTGTTTCACGTGTTTGTTGATTGGAATCAGATTGAGCGATGCGTGAGTTATTCACGTGTGATTAAATAGTATGTAAATGCGGAGTATGGGAGGTATTCACTTGTCCTTGAGTCCAAATATTTTGAAATGTGATAACTTTTACACAGTTTGGAAGCCTCTGTTCTTGGTCGCATGATCGATTGAACCAGAGGTGATTTCATGGACAAGGGGTTAAATGGGTTTCGAAAGTGATTTCAAATTAAGGGTGGGCCGTCTATTGGTCATTTCCGCCCTTTTTCACAAAAGACTTGACCGGTATTCTTTCTGAGTGCCTGAAACTCATTTCTGGATTTTTAGCAAGCGTCAAGTTCAACAGCATTAAATTGCTGCTCCATGGCAGAAAAGTTACATCACCACAACGACTAAGTACCTAAACGATTTAAAATCGATTTTGGCATCTCTTGATGGAACCATATCTGTCCAAGTCCAAGTACTGTTCAAAAAAAGATCGATAATGACAACTCGGCAAGGGGTTCCATTGACTTGGGTCAGTCATGCCGTCCCTCTTAAAATTACATCAAACATCCGAACGCTCAGGATTCAGGCTATCCTGGCTGACATAAATAAAGCGTACATTCGACCCAAACTGAATAACAACTCCCATTTATGGGCAGGCGCTCCGAAGACCATCTTGAGCCTGCTTGATAGAATTCAAAATCGAGCGTTAAAAAATATTACAAAGTCAATTGACTCTCTTCACCACCGTCGTAACGTCTCCTGTCTAACCATATTTTATCGTTTCTACCATAAGCAGTGCTCTAGCGAATTAGCCAGCTGCATTCCACCCCCTTATAACTTTCACCGTAACACCCGTCTCGCCAGGAATGTTCATTAGTTCACACTCAAGCCCAACTTCGGTCGTATAGTCAGGTATAGAGACTCGTTTATTAGCCGCTCAACACGAATGTGGAACGCTTTCCCACTCATTACAATCTGCAGAAATTCAAAAACAATGTGCATCAGTACTTATCCCTATTTCCTCCCGGATCCCTTCCACTCGCGTTATGTACTAACATTTTAAGGGTAGTCATAACCCCTAGTACCCGCGTGTTCCTTTAAAAACAAAGAGAGAAAAAAAAAAAAAAAAAATCCTACTTGTTGATTCTCGACCCGAAAAATTGATTATATGATCAAAATTGTCGTTCATTTCGACCTGCTTGAAAGTCCAAACAGTAAAGCAAAAGCGAAGCAGGTTGTTACTCAATTTAGAAAAAATTCTCCTCAAGCTAGCGCGACTGATTTTCGTACAGAAACGGTGTCAAGAACTCAACTCGTAAACTTCTGTACTCCAGTTGGTGTTTAATTTTGACCGAAATTTCGTTTCAAAATGCGCACAGAGCATCCACTTTGGAACTAACTTTGCATATTTTCTCAACATGATTTGAGCTCAAATCCATTTCTAACAACGAAAACAAAAAACTACGTTTTTGTTCATTTTTGAGGGCACGAAAACTGTCATTGTCCAAACTAAATATGATTCAAAAAAAAGATGGGCCACAATGTTATTGCAACAAATATTATGTTTCTATTTTATTCTGATTTATTTTTTTTTATTTTTATATAATGAGCTCCACCAAAAAAGTATCAAGTTAAAAAATTGAGAAAAGTGGCCCCCGAAACACTTGTAAAAATTTTAAACAATTTCGAGAGGTAAATTTTTAGAGATTTTTATAAGAAATTAGACCAAGAAATTATAGATCTTTACATAGAGCTAAGGCTGTGCAGAAATCAAACCTGCAGGAAAATAAGTCCTCAGATGGATTGTATGAAGCCCATTCTGCTGTTGTCATTCAATCCCTTTTTCAAAATGATTCACCCTGCCCACACCAATGATACCAGGCTTCACTAGTAAGAGGCTTTAAAACGTTGATTTAAAGGTAGACATAATCAATTCCAGTCGGAGAATTCTGGCAGAGTTATCTGATTCGATCAAATTTTTTTTTTTTTTGAACAAGTTCATTCAGTTGTTGTAGCCCTTTATGAATTAAAGTTTTTTCGACAGAGGGAAAGAAGCGCCGTTGGGATTATATATTGAACCAAGAGTGGGCATGCGAAGATTGACAGCCAAACTTGTAGAGCACTACACCAAATTTACGGCGCCTCTTAATCATCCCTCTGAACGGCTTGTAATAAATACTTTGGATCGATTTACTATATATCTGCGTATACTCTTATGGATAATGTTCATATGTAATTGCGAGAGCGACCGACGACCGGATTAATCAGAAAGTCGGTCTCTGTCCGTCCTCTTTGCTTACACCAAATAAGATCGTAATGGTGTAGCAATTGAAGCGAGAAATGATAAGGCTGATGGAGCAACAGCTCCGACAATAGCGACAATAGCGAGCGCAACATGAAATCTAAATGTTTGATTCCCAGTGTTCATAACAAAAGCCTTAGTAACAAATGCTAGCAGAAAGACGGACAACATCATGACATCTACCGGGGCAAAAAATTCACCCCTTTTTCCATGAAACATCCAATTTTTGTATTATTGAATTCATCCAACACGAGTTGAGATTTAAAAAACTCAAGTTACTATACTCTAAAGGTCAGCAATGGATGCATATAATTTAAACCAATCATTGGAGTCAAATGAATGCATTCTTTTGAGTTACATTCTTCAATTCAATCGATGTTAGCTGAAGTCCGAAGTGAATTCACTTCTAATTAGTTGAAGTCAATGAGTTCAACAGAAACGATTTGAATTCCTCTGAACAATGATGGAATAATGCAACGCAATTATTTTTTAATGCGTGGATGATATCTGGAGCATGAAGGGCCGAGATAACAAGGCGTGCCGGAGTAATTAGGAGCGATTAAAAGAAGTAAGAAGAATCTCGATTACAATCAAATGAAAATGGCATCTGATAAGAGGGATTTAAACGTTATAGAAAACTTATGGTATGAACTAAAAACCGAAAATTCAACGAATTCTTTAAATTATTATGCCTCCTGAAAAATGTAGCGATCATGTTATATCGAAGATCCGGTCTCGTAAGGCCAAGATCGCTAGTTAAGGATTACAACAATTCCGTAAACGTTCCTTATTAGGTATCCAACCATTTCGAAAACGTTCCTTATTAGGTCGCAAACCATTTCGAAATATTGGAATAATTTCTTCTGTGTCTTGCTTTTCTTTTAACATTTTTAAATTAACAAAAAAATAAATTAAATTAACAAAATATTTAACAAGGTTTAATATCTTTCAACGTTAATCCAAAAACAAACCAGTAATTTTTTTTTTTTTTTTTGGTTCAATCGATCCTAATTATTTCGGCACGACTGAAAGTCACTTGAAAACAGCTCAGACAAGTTAACTTGAAAACAGCTCAAACAAGTTAAGCTGAGATGAATTTCTTATGCAAGGTGATCCAAGTGAGCATGATATGTTTTGAGAAACTTTTCGGTATTTTATTATGAATTCAACGTACATTTTCGTAATAAACCTCGCTTCTGTTTGTTCTTTGATCAGATTTACAACTTAACGATTTTTACAAAAAGTCAAACAAAGAATTTAAATACCAGTAGAAAAACATGTACAAAATATTAAACAGAACTTTCGAATTATGCCCCAAAATAGACGCCGGTATGTAATTGCTGAATGATGCTAAGTGATTTAAAATGAACTCAAACAATTTTTAGTTGAATTCAAAGACTTCAAAGTATGAATTAACTGATGAATTCAACAAATTTTATGAATTCAATACTGACTTCAACTAAAATTAAGTGAATTCACATGACTTCCGAAAATGATTTCGAGTCTATGATTGCTTAAGAAATGAATGCATCAGTCAACGACCTAAAAAAGTACTGATTTAAGTCTTTTAAATCTTGAATTCTTTGAATAAAATTACGTGAAAAAAATTCCAAAAAGAATGAATTCTTTTACATATTTTCATCTCAAAATGGACACGACTTTTAATCTGAATATCACGAAATTATAACTGTCGATTAAGAAATTTTTTCCTATGTGTCTATAACTAAAGTAAATGCTGCTTTCAGGGTTCAATCTTTAAGACATTTGTGTTGATACTTGCAAACGCATTGTGGCAGATATGATTTTGTAGGAGTAGAAATTCAGTAAAGCTGAGGTTCTTTTCACCAGACACACTGGCGTTCTTTCAAAATTACGTTGAGTATGCTACCAGTCTGTCCTCATCTACTTCGAAAAAATCGGTCGCAGCATATCCACACAAGTTGGACCTTAGTCCATTTGACAGCACTGCCAATGGTCATGTCTTGAGAAGCTTGAAGATTCGCATTCACAGTTTAGTGGCTTTGTCTTTTTTTCACCATGTTTTTCTGAAACCTTGTGGTCTGCGACATCTCTGATGATTAATAATTTGGAATGTCACGACATCCAGAATATCCTGATATAGTGTGTCTTTCGCCGAGTGATCTAACTGCAAGAGGGTTGCGTGAGTTAGTTGGTTTGTAATTCCCAACCCTCCATTAATTCTGCTCTTCCAGGAATCCCTACTTAATCCTTTGAAATTGTTTAAGTCAACATCTCTTCCATTCACAAGCCTCTCCAGTTTTACAAAGGCTTTCATTCCCTCTGTATTGCTACAAACTTGACTCATAACATTAATTAAAATATCAACTTTAAAAACCTCAATTATTTTTTTTTTATATATTCAATAAAATAAATTAAATAAGACATTTAAACTTTAACTAACGAGGCCTGCACACGACCAAAGCGAACCCCCTCAGTCGAAATAATACTCAGTGCTGCCTGCACAAAAATAAAGGACACGAAAAAAAGAAAAATATTCGCAACAAGCTTAATTAAGGACGACACACTTGTACCGGAGCAGCACCACTTTTGCCTTTGAACCAAAAGTACATTGCTATTAAGCTTCAAAATGTAAATAAAAAAAAAGTAAAAAAAAACACACCCCTCTGCAACTTCCCACATGCAATTGACTTTATTTGACGGTTGCGCAAAAAAAAAATCCGAATGTCACCAAACAGCAATAATTGCGTGCTCATAGCCGCGTGTAAAGGCGGCATGCAACAGTGTAACACACAAACAAACAAAAAAACAAACAAAAAAAGAAATATTACGTTTCGAATTTTATGTTTTGGTTTTGGTTTTTTTTCTTCCAAGTTTTACTTATTTGCAGAAAACTGCAAAGCATAAAATAAATAGGCCATGGAACGACCGGTCGACTCTTAGTCCCGCCGTTTTCGATTGCAATTGACGGTTTGCATGCTTTTGTGCATAAAAACCTGGTACCATGCCGGAAATGAAAGTAATTTTCATTTCGAAGTAATTTATGGAAATTCAGGCACATCCAAATGGGAACAAATTGATGTCACGAGCTATACTAAAAAAAAAGAAGCCTTGATGAATGTGGCTTAATGCACGTCTTTTTTTTTTTTTGATGGATTTCATAGATCAGTCAATATGGGATGAAGTAGGGCATGGAAGGAGTTGCAGAGCCTTTCCATTTGGCAGCGAAAGAAGCCAATTATGTAGTCAAAGCGACTATAAATTCAAAGCTTTAGAGAAGCATTTATAAATTAAGTTTAAATGGGTTAATTCTTTTACGATTTTAAGGGTCTCATCATGCACATCATTTAGCCATAATACTGAAAGAATCTTTATACAAAATTGACAACGCTGGTTAACTAAATGTTAGTTAAAGGTTACACTATTTATTTACGTTTAGTTAGCTATAAGAGTTTCATAAGCGTTTTAAAGGTTCCGTACCCAAAGGGTGCCAACGGAACAATCCGCACTCAAAGTCCGTTCGTCCGCCTGACTGACAGTATATTCTGAAATATATTAGGTAGACCCTTGCAATTTTCACAGAATGTGTACTACTATGATCCCGATAAAAAACGTTTGATGAACATACGAAGAACTTGTTTCTTAATAAAGCAAAAAAAAAAAAGTTTAACCCCTGAAAGTAGGCAATGATTCCTTGAGCAGTCTTAAAATATGTGACACATCGTTTCATTTAATTCATAAAATTGTTTGAGAAATGCATTATTTTTCATTCATCTTATTGGATTTGCATGTAAATCCCTTTCGAGCATTTTCTTTGTGTCGGATGAGGTTAAGAAGATCACTACCAGGTGTCGCGTCGCATAATAATGTTACGAATTGTCATTTGCTTAACTCTAACATATATGCGATGGCTATGAAAAATCTGACATCAAAGAAATATAATGTGTTGCATACTGTAGGATGGTACGGAACCCTTCGTGCGAGCATCGAACTCCTCGCACTCGGCCACTTTTTTATTCTTAAAAAAAAAAAAAAAGTATCAGTTTGTTTGATATACATTCTGGGCCTTCCTTTCTCTTGCCATAAACATTGTGAAAGTTGGCAATTTGTAGCAGGTTTCGAACACGTCGTCTTGTATTGACATCCTGTTCAACGAGAACTTGGAATTAGATATATTTTCAATACTGCAACATCGTAGCGAGTACCCTTAAATTGCCATTGTTGACTCCTTGCAGCGGTTCCCCATAACAAATTTCCTGATCGAAGCTTCGACTCAACAAGAGAGTAGCTGCTGAAGCCCGTGTACATAAAGTGGAGTACCTGCTCAAGAAAACCATTCAAAAGATTGTTCTCTTTAAGTCGGATTTGACTTTTGGAATTTTCTTACGCCTTCTGAATTCGCTGTCGCCAAGATATTTCTAGTCTTCAACAATCTCGACAGTTTGTCCGTGTGCTTTGGAACGATTCTCAATTTCGTATTTAATGTTCAATATTTGTATTTTCTGTTTCTTCCCAAGTATATGCACCAATTAAACTTTCGATGCGTTTAACGTCAAGTCTCATTTAATCTGCCTTGCATGCTAACTGCTAAAACGTGTAAAAGTTTATTCCTGAAAAGAATTGGTCCGAGTATAGAACCTCGCGGTTCTCTATCCTTTTTTCTAGAAAATTTCACAGTCACCGGACTGCGGCTTCTATTCGACTGTTTTTAAATTGAAATTGGGTTTTAGTTTCAAATTTTTTGCCAACCTTAATACACTGACTGGTTTAAAGAAATTTATAGAACTTTATATTGAAGCAGGCTTTGGTTAACAATTTAAGCTTCTATTAGAACAGAAACATTGCCGTTTGTTTTCAGACCAACAGCCTCCATGCCATCTACACATGGTGACTTATTTACATCTTAAGTATATTGCTATGTCGTTGTTTTTTTTTTTTTTTTTTAAAGAAATATTGACAGCTGTATATTATTTCTGTGATTGGTTTCGAAAAATTATTTGAAATTATTTCTCTACCATATTTCGATTAGATAGAGTGCATCTACAGATTGCGGCGATCTGCAAGTCACGGAAAAAGAGATGTCATTTTGAAATATACGACATTTTTGATCATTTTTGTTTTGACGTTCAACTTTCAATTCGGTGACATCTGATAATTAAAAATGATATGTTTATCAAATAACTACGTGTGAGTTAAACCCACGCTTCACCGAACCAGCACCTTAATGATTGTGAGATTCAATCACTTCGAAACAGCAAGATTCCGAGGAAAACGAGCAGGTCACTTTCTCTAAGACTCAAAACGAACTTAGATCGTCAGAAGATCCAAGCAGAAGAATAATATTTGGCTTCACTTTGGATGCTTAGTTTTGAAAACGTTCAGTTAGAGTCATTCCATCCTCGTCCTTACCAATCGAATTCTCGTTTTTAAAATTCAACTCAATCAATCAGATCAAAGACTGTCTTCTCCTCGAACCAGATAGTATGTTAGTTAGTAAGTTAGTTTTTTTATTTAGTTAAAAATTTACAAATTGGTTTTATGACAAATTTTACACACATAGATTTGATATTTCAGTTTCTACATCATTCAATTTTTTTTCACACAATCAGATTAGTAGAAAAAGCTTTTCTGAAGGAAAGTTCCCACGAAAACCTTCAATTTAATATAGAAATATAATACTTAAAAAGTAGTAAATAAATGCTTACAACAATTTAAAAAAAAGGTTGTGCTATTGTTTTTTATTAATTTGTATTCTACTTAAGATCAACAGCTAATTAGTTGATAATTGAAAAAACATTAAACAAAATGTTGATAAGATAAATAAATAAATAAATTATAAATAAACTCATAAATAACTTGATTAAAAATAAATGAATAAATAAATAAAAATTTTTATAAATAAATAAATAACAACAGAATATGTATTTATATAAATAAAATTTAAAAAAATATATTAACGAAAACCATGAAGTAACAAAATATAAATAACTAATAATCACAGTTGAACATTATTTATTTAAATAATTGATTAACCAAAATAATGTCAATGTATCAAAGGGTCCATGAAAATATATTTAAGTTTTTAGATTCAAGCAGAGATGAAAATACACTCTGAATTCTTTAAACGAGATTTTTTAGCGCATTGTTCTTATTTTTTGAAAGGTGATGTTCCACACAGACTAACAGCACACCAGAATTCACTTCATAGTCAGAAGAAGCTGTTATTGTTGCTCAGGAAACCAGGGACTTGATCACTTCAAATATCAACATATTTGAATGTCTTACATGCTACCACTTACCATTTAATTGTTAAGTGTGTCTGATGGTCCATTCCACATAATAAAGCTGAGTGTCAGTATTCCTCCGCCTTTGTTTGTTTGATTTCTGCAGTGATTCTGTCGTGGAAGAGAATTATTTGGATTCTTGATCCGTTCGAAAAAAGGCACTTTTCGGCGATCGAAGGAAACTTTAAGATTGCTTTTCTCGAGAGCAATAGCAACCAAAGCCAAGCTTCGAATTTATTGTGCTACAAAATTTAACGTACCTACAAAAATGGTTAAGCTGGGTCCTAACAATCGCTCAAAGAATTTGTATTCAGAAGTCTCAGGTTTAAATCCTAGAGTAAGTCTTGAACTATTTTCAAGTCGAGTTACCATACACCACTGATGTCATAGCATCGACTATATAGAACTGATGTTATTTTCCGAAATACAAAAATTGCAAAATTGTTAGAATATCAATTAATAGATTAAAAAAAAAAAAAAATCTGCGAATTCAGCGAATGCAAATAAGGCGACAGCCAATATCCGGACTCTATCCATGAGAACTCATAACACATCTGAGTTTCAAACCACTTCAAAATCTTAATTCTTTTCTTTTAACCTTGACAAAGAAATTTTAATAAAAAGGCGAATATTGTGGCTGTGCACCTGGTGGCTGTGTGGGTCTAATGCTTCCAGGGTGCTTTTGATTGATTGTTTTAACCTCAATGACCTTTTCAAATATTTTACTGTGTTGACTGTTCTGCAAGAGTTCGAAGAATGGAATTTAAAATATTTTTTTAATTTCGAATGCATACAACTCCAAAGATCCACAACAAAATGTCAATTAACACTGCCCAAAAAATGTTCCCTTCAACAGCATCATTCTTTGTAAGTCGAAAGAAACTGTGTTGACAGCGGTTGCACCCAAATCAGCATTCCGAAGTCTAATTACCCAAAACACCAATGGAAGGTATCTGCTATTGTTAAGTAAGCATTTTCTGATTATGCTTATGTATTTAGTTCGCGCACAGTTTTTTTTTTTTTTGTGGCTGTTCCAATTGAGTGATTAGGTAACATGCCACTGTGTCGTGCTCCATCGGCCCAATTTGCTTGGGTTTGTCTTTTGTTTCTGTTTGTTTGTGGCAATGACTTTTGGTGTTTCATTGAAGTTGATTTGGCGTTAAATAACTAGTTTTTTTTCTGTTATGTTTGTTTTTTGGCCGTAACAAATTGTCAATAACAATTCACTCTTTGGATGAACATAAGTTGATTTGAAGCTTGATGCTGGTTCGAAAAGTGAAGTGGAGATCGTATTCTCCACGGTCATTGCTGTGTCAATAATTAATTTGGATTCATTTTTTTTTTTTTTTGATTAAGTAAGGCTACAATTGTCGGTCCATGCGATGATGCATTGTGGTAGTGTTAAAGCCATGAATTGGTCTTCTAAATTATTGTTTAATCCATTTCAATCCACCAAAAACTAACTCCATGGTGACATATTTTTTTGTGTGGAAAGTTGACAAAGCCTATAATTCATTTTCCACAATAGTGTTGTAAAAGAACTGTCAACTTTTCGCTGAAGGACCAGTTAAAGTCGAGCAAGTGATGTGCCATAAAATAAACCATTACGCGCTCGTCCCTGCAGTGCGTTTTAGTGGAAGAGTTGAAGATGTACTCTCACAAAGTGCAGTCAGAACCTCAGCGATGAAGTTCAATAAAGTCAATGGACATTTTGAAGGAAACGTTTCCGGGTGTCCTAATGCACTGACCGGTTAAGATCGTACCCGACTTAGCTTTTTGGGTAAATTGAAGTCAAGAGTCTATAAGAACAAGACTGTGGAAGCTCTCCTAAAGAATAGGACAGATATTATTTTCAAGAAGTAATTAATTACATCGTAGCCCTGATATCATTTTTAATCTTTTTTTGAACACAGCGTCATCCAAGCTTTAAAAAATTGTTCTTTTTCCACTCAAAGTAAATGAGTGGTGCCTCGGTTTTTAGTCCCTTATAGAAGAAGGAGAAAAGAAAAGTTCAGGGATCTCTGCCAAAAGCCAATGAGAAGGATTCGTACAGCTGGAGGATTGTAATCTATACTCAGATGAATTAATCTTAACCTTTAAACCTTTAACCTTTTAAAATTAACCTTAACCTAGTCATGAGACTTTTCATTCCCGTTTTTCGTTGGCCCATAGTGTGCATTCTTCTGTAGGAACTCTCCAAATTCAAAGTTATTTAAATGTATTTTAGGGTGCCTCATGGAAGTCACCTCGGGCCCATTATTTAATGCATTATGTGATTTTATCGCTCATAAGAAAAAAAATATTTGTATCCCAGTACCGGTTTCGTATTAAGGCTCTGCTGTCCGTCTGTCCGCTCATCTGTCACAGGGCTGTAACTCCTCAACCCTTTGAGTTACAGTGGTACTGCCAGAGCACCACCTATTTAAGCCGCTGTCGAAAATGTTCTACTGCATATTTTACTAAATTTTTGTACTCGGTGATTTTTGGGGTCGCTGATCACGAATCTGAGGTTATATTTTTATAATTTTCAAATCCAAGATGGCGGACCAAATTTGTGAATGACTCAAAGGGTTTAACAGAATGTGTACAGATCATGGGAGTCTCCATACAAAAAATTGGTTTTTGCGCGAAATGCCCTACCCGTACCATGAACATTCCATTTGATTATAAATAATATTTTATCGTTCGGGTAGATAAGTTAAGATCTCATTTCTACTCGAAGTACGTTAGGACTTATTTGCCTTAACTCAACTCGTTTAAATTACATAACATAGTTTCAGTCGACAGGTTCTCTCCCATTTCTTCCTTCCGAGCTGAGGAAATGTTCAGGATCTTTTTCTTTCTTGTAAATAGATGGCTTCAAAAGGATCACATAGAGTCCTGTTTTGCGAGCAGATTTTGATGGCTCTCTCTAGGCTGATTTCCAAATATTGTTTATCTATTTGCCCTTTTCTGTAAAGACCTCTGGGATTTGACTCATGATAAGAAACCACAACAGTGGGAAACAAATTTAATCTTCGGGTGTTGTCTTCCTTTCCATGCTTTTTAATGTGCGAGCAATGCAAACTTTGTCATTTAGCTTTCTCTCGATGATGTTTCTCCTCTAATTTGGCTCATAGAGGTTGTCTGATGAGTTTTTTTCTTAATAATAAGAAAAGCTAAACAATAAAAAAGCGTAAAGCTACAGCAGGCCTTCATGGTGGCTGAGATATTATTCGGACACATATGCAGATGAATAGAAATTTGAAGTTTTTCCACAAGAAAACTGGACAATTGTCTAAGGATGTTTTCATGCGTCAATGTTTCCAAGCTCTGCCGTGTGAAATAGAGAAAGGGGCACCTCGAAAAATGAAATGGCGTTGATTTAATACTGTTTTTGGAGGAACTTGACAGACAGGATCGTTAAACAGTGTCCATCATCGAGAGATAAATAAAGAGAAATCTTGCTACTTGCCTTGAGATCAATAACACTGGAAAACATCAAGAAGTTAATCGATTGAGTATCAGCCAATTTGTGGATTTTCGACGAAAATGAAGACGAACCATATTTGATTACCAAAGTCATTTAAGGGGGGAAATCACAGTAAAATTTTATATATTTCGAAACATTTTTTTTTTCGCTTAAAAGTTGCCTTAGGGTCTGAAAAATAATATACCAAATATACCAAATGATATATGATGATATACATATATACGGCAAATGTGTCCGAGAGACCAAATTTCTCGCTCTGCGGTAACGCCTCTCCGGTATGCTCATATATTTTCATATGGTTCGTCAGTACTTAAAACTTTAAACGCGTTTTTCTCGAAACCACTTTTTTTTAGCTTGCCGAAGACATAACTCGAGCAAATCTTTACCGATCGACTTGAAATTTTGACAGTAGCTTCGAAATATCTTTCTCCAAGGAGCTCCGTAGGATTTTTTATTTTATATGGCTTAATTTTTTTTATCGATGATTTTATGGCGTTTTTTTTTGTTAAAAATTTAATTTTATTTTCAAACATGCACCATTTTGTAAAAAATCAATATATCGAAAAAATCGTACGTAGCTCGCTAGCTGTTGTTATATGAAAACCAAACAATTTTGGTGTTTTCTTCCACGTCAAAAATTAAGGAGTTTGCGTCTACGGCCATCGACACGCTGTTAAAAATAGGTGCCTTGGGGCATATGCTGCGCAGCTGCCATTCTTGAATATTTTTTATTGAAAAAATTACATTTTGTACTTTTTCAGTATTGCTATAAAACCTTCTTTACAGATTTTCGATTGAAACTTTTATTCAGCCAAAATTAATTTCCGAAAATATGCTTATTTTTTTGTGTGCTACTGTGATTCCCCCCTTAAGTTTTAATAAGAATTTGTTTGGAAACTTATGAACGGCAGTGTATATATTTTAACATATGTTTGTTTCTTCTTATAAGGAAGTTGAACACTATAAGTTAAACGGTTTTTGAAATTTTCGCATAAGAAAACTAATTTGATTTTTTTTGAACAAGTGAAATCGTCTCTTTTTTTGACACTCTTTTGGTATAAAATTCAATCCACTCCCTTTTCGGGAGTTCATTCTGTACATACGCTTCGAATGAAACCAATTTAAATTCGATAGCTCGATTTCTTCTCGAGTTATGCAAGTCGAAAAAAACCGCACAAACGAACATCGCACACTCACAAACACACACAGGCATCTTTCTTAAAAAACAATGTAATCCGACTTGAGCGACCTCGAAGCGTAGAGATATGTACGTGCTTTTTACAATCGCAACTGAATTTTACTACGAGAAGAAGTCTATGAGAAATACAAAAAAAAAAAAAAATGGTTAGCGTTGCATATAGAACGGTGTTACTGAACCCTTCGTGTACGTGTCCAGCTCGCACTTGGCGCCCTTTGGTATAAATATTTTTTTTTTTACGATAGAATCTCAGTCCGATTTGCAAGTCCCATATTTCTTATCCTTGCCTCATTGAACAAATTGGTTACATTGTCAACAATAAAGACAAAAGGAGTCCGCATTTTTTGAAAGCATTTCTGAATGCCTATATTTATTAAATTTTTTTTATAAACGTTACTCCAACAAAATTCCCAGCTACTATCAAGTATGGAGACCGCTTTAAAGCAATAAAACTCTCCCACGGTCTGCGTTTCCCGTTCATTACAATCTTAATTCTATTCAAAAACAACGTAACTCGGTACCTCTCATTTCAAAATAGTAGAAGGTATATTCGTTATACGTGAGTGAATTATAGTTAAAAGAAAACAAATCAATCTCAATGAGAAGCGCTTTGCAAACCAAGCGAAGGCAAAACTTCTTCTTCGTAGCCTTACAAATCAACCAACCGACCGAAACCACTTTGTTGATTTTAGTCTTTTATAGTTTAGCTTAAAAGTTTCAAATTAAAATAAATAATGAACGCCTACGAGACGCAAATTATGCACGGTGATGCGGTCTCTTAATTGTTTAAATGAACTTCATCCAGATGGGTAATAAAACACAACAAACCCGACTCTATAAAATTCACATCCGTGTGCTCGTTCAAGGACTCTTTCTATACTTCAAGTAGATACAGTTTTTATTATTGTATCTGTTGAGGTCATTTGGATTGATGAAGTGTCTGATTAACACTTGGATGCATCTCAATCCGAACTGAGTACCTAATTGGAGGCTTCAACATCATAATATATATTTTATTTTTTTGAAGTATTAATAATTTTGTACTTGCCAATCAAATTGTTAATAGCCTTCATGACCTTTCAAAACTGGGCTGTAGATACTTGTTGTCCAATTGGCAAGTGCTTATTTTTGTTGTGGACTTTAATGACTTTGGCATCACGGAACTAAGAGCCTATTAACATGGCTCGAAGTGTTTTTTTTTGTTTCCATGTAAATCAGCTTCGACGAACTTTTTAATCTAATTTAATGTGGACTAGAGTTGTCATGTCTACGGTTGTGAAATATCTAGATGGACAACAGGAGAATGCCAAATGCTTTTTGAGTGGTTATTTGCATTTGATACGCGCTCCGATATAAATTTAATTCCAAATAGATACACGCTTGATTTTATAAAAAAAAAAAACATTCTGTGTTAAACAAAAGCCTCGCGTGATAAAATTTATATTTATCCCTCAACACTCACTTGGGTTGTTGTGATGTTTTTAGGCACGTAAAAAAAACAAACACGTTTACGTTTACAATCCAACAATGCTTCAATTTATTTTTTTTTTTTTGTTTTGTTGTTGTTGTTCGTCGTAAATGTTTAATATAATTTTATTAATTGATTTCGTTTTTTTTTTTATTGCAGGTATGTCGGATGTTTTTTGGGTGAATATTTAAATTTTTATTACGAATCTTTCGGCTCGATCTATAAACGCTTTAACTGCTGCTTTTACAAGTCAGGTCGAAACGGTTGAAACGTTTGAGCCTTGCATTAATTTTCTGTGAATCACTTTTATTTTTTAGTAGACACAATCTGGTCGGGGGGATTGCTGCAGTCAAGCGGCATGGTTACAATCTTTTTAATCCGTGTTTACATGATTTGTCAGGGTTGTTAAAGTGAGGATGATATTTTTTTATTTACCACAAAAGTATGTTTTTTTATTGCGGTTAAAGGAAATCCAGGTTGCAGCTCACAGATCATCAAATTCTATTTACTGCTGCCGACAATGAAGAAATTTTTTTCAGTTCAGTCGATGTGCCTCATTTCAAGCTTCTAAGAACGTTGTGAGAATGCTTTGTGCCTCATAAGAACAATCCTCAGTCGCAGGGAACGTTGAGACACTCATGAACGAAACGATGGACGAAAAATTACGTTCATTTTGGGTTATCTTGAGGACTATAGAATTCTTTATTGGAAGATTAAAGCTTCCATTAAAATGCCTGCATCAGCTGGCTTGGTAGTAGACCATTTGGTCAACCAAAATTTTGAATAAATTTGCGATGACTCCAGCTTCCTTTCACAAAAAAGCTCGACAAGTAGTGATCTTGGGTGAATGGACTATCGTTAAGTGAGACGTCAAATCGGAGCTACGTAGCGGCCGAGTAATATCACCAAAATCACCAATTAAAACAAATATAGTGCATTTAATTATCTTAAATTAAAATCAATGTACAATCAGTTCACTGAAATAAAGGATCCGCCAAATAACTTTTTTTTTTTTGAAAGTGCTAGAAAAAAAAAACTGCCGAATATTTTCTCAAATTTCTTTTTTTATTTGAAAGTACAATCCTTCCGGTTAATAATGGAAAATAATTTCATTCAAATGGCTGCATCGGCTGGCCATGCATTAGCCTACACGATCGGTCCAATTTTTAAGCACATTATCGATTGTGTGTAGCTGTATTTCACCAATGGCTTCACGAATATTGTCCTTTAAAGCTTCAATTGTCTCTGGCTTGTCGGCGTAACACTTATCTTTGAAGGCACCTCACAAATAAAAGTCCAACGGTGTCAAATCGCAGCTCCGATGTGGCCAAACGACATAAGCTCTGCGGCTGATAATGCGATTTTCAAAAACAGGGCGCAAAACATCGAGTGTAGCTTCGGCTGTGTGGCACGTAGCGTCGTCCTGTTGATACCAAATGTTGTCAATATCCTCCTCTTCAATTTTTGTGAACAAAAATTCGTTCAACATGGCCCGATAACGATCGCCATTGACTGTAACGGCCACTCCTTGCTCATTTTCGAAGAAAAATGGCCCAATTATGCCTCTGGACCAAAATCCGCAGCAAACAGTGACTCGTTTTGGGTGCATCGGCTTTTCAATTATGCTTGCGGGTTTTCTGTGCCCCAAATGCGAGAATTTCGCTTGTAGACATACCCGCCAAGATCAAAATGAGCTTCATCTGAAAAGATGATTTTTTTTTAGCAAAATCGGCCCACTTTGCGAAGCGAAAACTCATTGGATGGTCAGTTGGCTTCAACTCCTGAACCAATTGGACTTTGTATGGCGTCATACCAAGATCTTTATGCAAAATTTGTCTCAATGATGTCTCCGAAATGTTCAATTGTTGAGAACGACGGTGAATTGATGTTGATGGCGCTTCACGCACACTTTCTGCCACAGCAGCAATATTCTCGGGTATACGCACTGTTTTTGGCTTTTCACGCTTTGGTTTATCGATGAGGATGCCAGTTTTTTTCACTTTTTTCACAAGATAACGAACATACGGAGCTGACGGTGCTTCTCTTCTTCCAAAATCCGTTCGCAATTTTCGCACACATTCATGCCATCAGACATGAGCCAAGTGTAACCATTCACGAAATATTAAGTTAAGGGATCTGGTATCTTCACCTACGGACTATACGGTCCCTAGAATTTATACATCAAATAACTTTGACACTCTAATCTCAGAAAGAGCGGAATGGAATAGTGGACAGATATGTAAGGACTTTAACTGGACAATCTACACTGACGGCTCTAAGATGGGCGGCGGAGTCGGTGCGGGTGTGTTCTCAGAATCTCTGAACATCTGTGAAGCCTATAGACTGCCCGACAATTCCAGCGTTTTCTAAGCCGAATTATTTGCCAGCCGGGAAGCATGTCGTCAAATTAAATTACATCCAAATATCCTGCCAAGCCAGAAGGTTGCCATATGCATTGATAGTCAAGCAGCCATCAAAGCTATTGCCTCCTTTACTTCACATTCAAAATTAGTACAGGAATGCCGAGCTGAAATAGCGTCGTTAGAAGGTAAGCTCATTTCCCTTATATGGGTTCCCGGCCACAGTGCCATCCCAGGCAATGAGAAGGCCGATGAACTTGCTAGAAAGGGATCTGCCCTTCAGCGCTCGCTTGCAGGTGAGGTTTTCATCTCACTACAAGCAGTTAAGACTAATATATCCTCATACTTCCTTGAAGTAGCAAATCTAAGATGAGTCAGACTTACGAACTGTGCAACATCAAGGAAAATATGGCCGGAATACAAACAATCAAAAACAAAAGATCTCCTTCGACGAGCCCGTCATGATATTGCTAGATTAGTGGCGGTCTGCACAGGACACTGGCCGATTGGAGATCATGCCATTAAGCTAGGTATCCCACACAACGCACATTGTCGCAGCTGCAAAAATACAGCTGAGAGGGAGACCCTAACACACTTCTTTTGCGACTGTCCGGCTCTTGCTAGAGCCAGACAACGGGCGCTTGGTAGACCCTTCTTCAACTCAATTAATGAGATTTCTGCTAAGGATATTAAGGAACTAATGTCCTTCTTAAATACCTCGGGCTGGATTTAGAGATATCTCAAATACACCAAAATAACATCATAAATAAGGTAACAGAGCTGTGGTATTAAAACGGCACTTAGTGCTAATTAGGTTCTCACTGAACCACCACTTTAACCTACCTACCACGAAATAAGCACTAGTTGAAGAAAAAAACGTGATACAATCCAAAGGTGCAATAATAAGAAAGATATTAACTGAATTGAGATAATATAGTAGGTCTCATTTTAATGAAAACCATAAACTCTTCCCTTCAGTCTGGAACATTCCCGATTAATTGGAAGGAATCTATTGTTACGACGGTAGAAAAGATTAGCAACACGATCAACTGCGAAGAGTTGCGTCCAATAAATACGTTACCATTCTACGAGAAAATAATGGAACGTTACGTTTGCTGACCAATTACAAAATGTTCTGGAAGAAAGAAGTTACTAGAACATTTTATTGCAGATATTAGAGATACATGGAATAATAGGAGCAGAACTTTAGTGGTTTAAGTCATATTTAACAGGAAGAACTCAGAGGACAAAAATAAATGACGTGTTATCAAATTCGGTTTCTATTAATATGGGGGTACCCCAAGGATCAGTGTTGGGTGTTATTCTTTTCCCGATATATAGTATATTAATGATATCAAGAGTTGTATACGTTTTTGTAAAATTGTTTTGTTTACGGATGACACTCTCATATATATTTGTGGAAGGAATATTGAAGAAATGTGTCGAAATTTAAACGCGGATCTCGAACGTGTTAATAGTTGGCTTAAAATGAACAAATTAAAATTAAATCTAAAAAATCTAAGTGTATGAAGTTCAGACTAGAGGGGCAAATTGAAGTGCGAATGGATGGCGATATAATTGAATGAGTAGAAAACATTAAATATCTCCGAGTAATAGTAGACAGTAAACTAGATTTTAAGAAATATGCCGAAAGTGTTTGTGGAAAAGTCGCCAAGAAAATAGGATATTAACCCTCAAGAGGAGCACTTTAGCGGCTTCTCGATTAAGGAGCACATGGGTATGCCATACCCGTATGCCTTTGAAAATTAATATCTTTTGATTGAATTATCCGATTTAAATTTTTTTTTTTTAAATTAAACCTTAGACTGTATGGAAAAAGACAATATTTAGGAAATGTTCTAAAAAATATTAGTATACTTAATATTCTCGAAAAAAGCAACAAAAATTCGAAAAAAAAAATCCAAATGAGGTGTTTTATTCAAACTATCATATCTTGGCGGAATTAATAGCTAAAAACTTTCTTCCAACGACATTCAGAAGAGGACATAATGTACTTTCAGACACTTATCACATAATTTAGCTTTAATAAAAAAATCATATTTATTTAGTTAGGTAAAGTGCACTGGTTTTAAAGTAATAACGCTTAGTGAACTACATAAAGTCATTAATTTTTTATTGATATAAATACTTAAATTACATTACGAAACATACATTATGAACGTTTCAATTCTACAAAATATTAAGAAGACAATTGAATGCTACATTCTATACATATTTTTGCAGTATGTTCTTTACACATAGGATTATCGCATTTTAAACAAAACTTGGACTTGGACAATATCCACAACGTTTATACTTTTCTAGTTTATTCTCAGCCTTTAAATCTCTAGAATCTTGGGTTTCAGATGAATCTTTAACAGAAAGCTACTATTTGTTAGCACAATGACAATGAAAATGGCTTAATAAGCGATAAAGATTAATCTAAAATATAAGTGTCCCGAGTCATCGTTTTATTACTACTTATTAAATTATAAATAATAAAATAATTTACATAAGCTTGGTCTAGCATTCCATAAAAATAACGTATTGGCCATCTCAGGGTTTTGCGAGCACGAGAACGCGTGTTCATTTTGAGCTTAATAGAAAATGAAAGAAACCTATAAATAAATGTTTAAAAAATAAAAATATCAAAGTTTTTAATAAAAATACTATAGAGAATATTATATTTATAATTTACTCACCACAAACTGTGTCAAAATCGAGAAAAATACACTATTCTTGCAAGGAGGTTAATTAGATAAATTGAAAAAACACTGACATAAAAACAGCACTGGGTGGCGTATACCCATAGACTGAATATAGTCGCTTAAATTTTTGTTGGTATTCACATCTCAAGATGGCTATAGTGGAGGGTCTGTAGTAGGGATAGTGAAGTTTTTTCTCCCAC